>CM033471.1:223517186-224717186 GCA_019447015.1 Hymenochirus boettgeri
AAACTCTCTCTCATACACTGTCAGGTCTCCACTAAACTCACTTTAAAGGACAATTATACTCACCTCCCCCTTGTTCCTTTCCCCCACTCCTAAAACGCTAAGTCCTCACCTCTGGGTACTTTACAAAAGTCCTGCACTACTTACTTGTAATCTCCCTCGTCGTTCCGGTCCGATCCTCCCCATTGGCACTTTGAGTGACAGGTTGCGAGGCAGCCAGTGGGAAGACGCACTCTGCAAGGAGGCATGTCTTCCCATTGGCTGCCTCCGGACTGTCACTGACAGTGTCAGTGGGGAGGATCTGACCGGAGCAACGAGGGAGATTACAAGTAAGTAGTGCAGGACTTTTGTAAAGTACCCAGAGGTAAGGACTTAGCGTTTGAGGTCCTCACCCGGGGTAATTTGCAGGAATGGATCGGGGAAATGGTAAGTATAATTGTTCTTTAACACACTGATAAAGTGATACCTGTCTAGCTGCCTTTTATACCTTTTATACCCAGAGGGTTGGCATGGGTAAAAATAGTTGCCATTGGTGAATTTGTAAATTTGATTCAAATCTTTGTAAATCCAACCTACTATTACTAGATAACTTAGGCTTTAAATGTAAAGTGTTTGTTGTTGTTTTTTTATTTCTTTATTATTATTCCTTTACCGTACCTTTACTCATTGAAAGTTTCTGCCTTCCTCCTTTTGTTGACTCTTGTTTTCAGCTCCACCCACAAGAGATTGACTAAATCACTTTTCCAAGCAAATACTGTCCCGTTCGCAGAGTGTACACATGTGACGTTATCATGCCGCGACCAAGCAGTGATGTCATGTCACGCAGACTGTCATCAGGAGCATGCTCTGCAAACGTGACAGTATTTGCTTGCCAAAGGGATTTGTCCAATCTCGCGGGGGTGGAGCTGAAAATGGGGGAAGACAGGAGGAAGACAGAACCTTTCAATGAGTAAAGGTGGGGTATAGGAGGGTGCTAGAGAAAAACAAAACAACAAAAAACACTTAACTTTTAAAGCCTAAGCTATCTTGTAATAGTAAGCATAACCTTTAAAGGAGGAAATGGTTACACAAAAACCTTGCACTGCTTGTGTGCCAAACCCTTACCTTGGGTTTTCTCCACGGTCACTCTGCGGTAACCTTAGTCAAATCTTTGACATCTGCCATTCTCTGGCTCACTCTTGGCCACGCACCATGGGCCTAACGGCACTCTGCCACCTGATACACGGTCCTAAGACCTAGCTATTAAACCCAACCAGGGGAGCTGATTGTGCTTGTTTCCACATTCATTATTTGGCCTGGACTTGAAACAAGGTAATGCAATGGTAATAATTTTCCCATACATGCTGATCCTGGATCCCAAAGAATCCTGTAGAAAACAGACATTCCTAAGCTGCACCAATTATTACCTGGGACAACTTGCCCCAAATCCAGACCAAATCTGTGCAGGAAACCTAAAAAGCCACTAAATCCTGCTTAAACCTCCTATGTATCTCACAATTCCCAAGTAATATTAATTATCTTAGAATTACAGTGTGATGCTTTATGGTACACTGTTGTACATTACACCCCCTGCTATAGTTAGTTATAGTCTGTAATTGCTTTTCCCCCTGTATATGCAGCAATACCAGTTGACTGCATTGTGTGTATTTTCTTTGGCAAACAAAACAACCCTGTAAATGTATAGTAAACATGAAAGTAGAGTAATGAATACAAAGGCTACAGCCCGGAACATGTGCACTTCTCTAGAATGATAAAAAGGCTGCAGCCAGAACCAATTCTGGAAAACAAGGTGAAGGAAAAGGCTTTATCTATTATTTATTAAAGTTCCTTAGAAGAAAATGGCAGCACAAATCTAATAATGGCAATAAGCAGTAGCACCTTAATAAACCAGAAAATGATTTTAGACAAAGGAAAATAAAGAATCTAATAAAGAAAAAGAAAAGGATCTAAAGTAAAAGATATTCGGAAAATAAAATGGAAATCATGCTATCTATGCAGATGGATGGAAACATTGATTGGATGTCCCTGTAATATTTATGCAGCCAATGCTACAGTCTCATAGTTACAATAATAATACAATACAATAACATTTGTTTCTCCTAAAGGACTCAAAGTGCATAGTTAAGGTATTTCTAGATGTATCTGCTTTTTCAACCTCCTTTTATTATGATCAGAGATTTCATTGCTCCCCAAACTGAAATGTCATGATAGACATGATTATAAATGAGTTTGTTTCATGTTTTATAGTTAAGTTAATCCTCTCAAATAGAGGCAGAGATCTAGAGATGGATGTGTAAGTCCCAGGATCCTCAGTGCTCCATTCCTGGGAACAGTGTGTTCCATGGATGAACTGTATGTATGTATAGTTTATTTATAAAGCGCCACTTAGGGACACAGCGCTGTACAGTAATTTAATACAATAAAGTCAATAACTGCACTTTTAATTGGAAGGAAATCTGAATAATGACAGTGTCAGGTTGCTGCTTACTTAACCTGCTGCAGCAAACATGTTAAACAGTAAAAAAGGAAACAGCCTGGGGAGGGGCACATAAGGACATAGAAAGTGTAAAACGACCTTTCTCCTGAATAGAAAAGGTGTCCAAAAGGATAGCAAAAGTACCTTCATAAACCACATCAACAAAGGATATGGGCACTCACACTGCAATATCTATAGTCATGAAAGTTCGAACTTTTTCGAACTTTCAAACTATATGGAAAGTCAAATAGTTCGAAAAGTTGTAATGAAATACAAATAAAATATTATTAATGGTAACTTAATGTAAATGGCTGTGGGACCTGGGAAATGGTCTGGGGAACATGTTCAAATATCCAGGACATTCTAAAAAATTTTTTTACTCTCACTCGTGCTATTTTCGAGCTCTCGCGTTCGAACATTCGATGTTCGCGCCTAGGTATCATGTACATTTTACTTGCAGATTCGATGCTCACGTATAGGCTTTAATGGACACTTTACTCGTGGATTCGATGTTCGCGCCTAAGTATCATGTACATTTTACTCGCGGATTCGATGCTCACATATAGGTTTTAATAGACACTTTTCTCGCGGATTCAATGCTCGCGCCTAGATACCATGGACATTTTACTTGTGGATTCGATGCTCGCGTATAGGTTTTAATGGACACTTTCCTCACGGATTCGATGCTCGCGTATAGGTATAATAGGCATTTTACTCGCATATTAGAACAGTCGAACATTTGATATTTATCAAAAGTCCGAAAAAATTAAAAATCCGGGTCCGGGACAGTTCGAGAAGTCCGAATTCGTTCGAATTCAAATAGTTCAGCTCAAACTCGGGTTCGAGTTCTAGTCCATCTATAGTCATAAGTAGAGGTGGCCGAATTTCCGAAAATACAATCCGCTCGATGATTTGCAGAAAATCCACAAATTTGGTCATTTAAGTCAATGGGGAAATTTCTGCCAAAAATAAGGGATTAAATAGAAGTTGTAACTTACCGTAAATGGCTCTGGGACTCAGAAATGGTCCGAGGAACATGTTCCCGCAGAAAGAACAGCAAAAGATTTCTGCTGGCCGTTTTCGGTAATCCTTGAACAGCCAACATTTGGGGGTCCCGTGGCTCAATCCTGGTATCGCCTAGACAATAAAAAAACTTTGTGCAAAGTAAATCTCTAATGGAAAAAGATTTGGGGTTCTGGTAGATAACAGATTGTAGCAAGCAATGCCAGACAGCAACGGCTAGAGCTTGCCAGATATTGTCTTGTATAAAGAGATCAATAGATTCAAGAGAAAAAAAATATATTATTTCCCTCTTTTCAAGGCACTCGTAAGGCCTTGTTTACAATGAAGAAGCGACATTTGCATGGGAATAAGATAAACTTATACAAATATATTAATGGGCCATACAATGAACTCTCTGGTGTATTGTTTACTAATAGGTCATATCAGAGGACACGTGGACATCATTTAAGATTGGAAGAAAAGAAGTTTCATCTTCAGGTTAGGAAAGATTTCTTTACAGTGAGAACGGTGAAACTGTAACTATATTCCAGCAGATGTGGTAATGGAAAGTTCACTGAATGGCTTTAAAAGCTAGATAAGTTTCTAAAACTAAAAAATATTGAGAATTACTGGTATTAATACATATACTGTAGTTATGGTTGATCCAGGGATACTTTCGGATTGCTATTTGGAGTCAGGAAATAATTTTTTTCTCCCTTTTTAGCTGTTTTTTTTTTTTTTTGCCTTCCTCTGGACGAACTGTTAGGAAGGGTTAAAAAAAAAAGGTGAGTAGGTTGGACTTGATGGATGTATGTCTTTATTCAACCTCAATTACTATGTTACTATACTACTAATATATTATAATATTCGATAGACATTTGTTTTAATAGTCAGGTTTTACTAAAAGTTAATGCAAAAACATGAAAAATGTATAAACTGTTTGTTGTTGGGAAACACCACAAGCTTTCTGTATTGTAGAGAGAAGTATTAAAAATGATGAAACTCCTTTTTTGGTGTTTAGTAAACAGCCTTGCTGTTTACTATTGTAGAATATGGTCACTGGTGATTCCATAAATAGTCTTGCATGATTCTTTATATATCTCATTTTAAAACATTATAAATGGAACAGGTAAGATTAGGAAGCAGAGTGTGCTATTAAAGAAAAACAAACTACCATATACATCCATATCAAGTGATTCACAGGTCATTTATCAAAAGCAAAACTGTCAGAATTAGATAATTTTTTGTTTATCTGAAAACAAATGTCAGGGTCAGTATATCATTAATAATATATTCTGTGCATGTACTAACATGAGAGATCTACAACCACCAAACACACAGCACACAGGCAATCTTTTGAAGTCAAATGTTCCTTTCAGTGTACTTTCCTTATGTGTGTGATACCATCAATACCACTGCCAGTAGCAAACCAGAGGCAAGCATTAGCATGAAAGCAGAAATGACAATGCAAGCTCCAAGGCTCCTCAAAGACACTGATGGTGGGAAAGTTCACAGATAGGGTAGGAAACCTTTATGTTGATGAATTGTTTCTGAGGTCTGCAGGAAGAGATGATTTGCTAGTACACGCAAGAGCAGGCAGCAAGATGACTTTTCACCTGTTATGAAGAATAGGCCATGTTCCTATTTTTGAATGACTTTTTGAATTTGTTCTTGTATAGACCTGTATGATTGCCGGACTAGGACTGCTTTTTTAGCTATTAGGAACAAATCTTAGACCTTAATTGCTGAATGGTTTAACGGGAATGTCTACCCTTTAAAACAAAAAAGGATGACCTGCCTGCAAACCCAACTGCTTTTGTGATGTCAGCCATCACAGCCTTGTTTGATTGCATAGAGGGAGGAGCCAGCTTACTCTGCCAAAATGTTTGTTTTAAGGGTGAGGAATGCTCTTTAAAGAAAAAGGAAACTAATTTTTTAACACTAATGTAAAATCTTTTCTGTTCAGAACACCTTTACATTGCAAGAGAACTCTTAAGTAAGTTGCATTTTCGTGCATGGAAGAATTATGTTCTGAAACTAAGAAAGCTTCCATGTTGTGCCATTACAACTCCCAATCCATGTAGTCTTCCAAATGCCTTGTGAGCATGTGCACCTATTGACCAGACACCCAGACCCCACCATTCACTTTTTACATTCTATGGTATACAGATGTTTCCACAACAATATGAAAGCCCCTGCAGTTTTTCCAGCAATCATGGGTGGCACAATGAACAGCCTACAAGGAACAATATTAAATAGTAAGCTTCTTTTACTGGTGGAGTAATAGTTAGATGTTCTGCTTTTAGCAAGACAAAGTCCAAGAGGTTGAAGGTTCAATCCCACAGCAGCTTTCTGTGAGGTGTACTGTGTATACTTATCTGAGTTGTACTTCCACCAACACAAAGAGGTGAAATGTGGGAGCTGTCCTCTAGTACCTCTAGGTTAATTTCATAAACCACCCATTAGCAACATCAAAGGGTAAGTGAGCTTGTTGTATTTTGTGAATGTGTTCTGCCTATTTTGACAATGTTGTCTGTTCGGAAGCCTGCATGGTTAACCATGCAGAAATAGATGTAATTGTGAATTATTTTATAATTTTTATAAAGATGGCCTATTTTGCAGAAATGATAGACAACTTTAAAAAAATTGATATGGGATTCCAAGTCCCACTATCTTTGCCTTTTTGATGTATTTTATGTATTTTAGTGCAATAGCCATTTGCTAGAAGTGGCAGAAGAAGGAAACCTAAATATAATGCAACACAAGTGTGCTTTTAGCAGCCATGTGAAACACAATACACCAAAAGTCCTTTCTTTAAAGCATGTCCCTAAACTAAGTAATCTGTATAGATTATTCCTCTGGCATCTGGACAGCTCACCACAACTTTATCTTTCTGGTTTCCATTACTGTCTGTATTTGCTTTTTGCTATTTGCTTAGAAGGATTCCCCAGTTCACTAATCCTTTACTCTCAGACCAGGTGCCGCTTACAGAGAGCTGCAATCTTAAATATAGTGGTTGTGGCTCACGGTAAATAGGGATAGGGCTCATCCTGATGCACTACTAATAGCTGGTGCCCCTGTTAAAAAACCTGTTGGGAAAAAATGCACGGATGTTTTGTGGCTGTGAGGGCAGCATGGAATGCTATGTCTTATAATTTGGAGATTGTCTGATTGTTGGGTCTTGGTTAAGGTGGGAAATTTTGACTACACCCAAAATGGCAGTCATAAAATGCAACACGCACAACAAAAAAGTCAATTCTCAGTGCTGGTAAGCTAACTGAATGTGTAAACTTTTCCCCCTTTCAATAAATGCAGATCTACTGTATAATTACATTTTTAACACATTTTAGAGATACTGGAAAAACATTCGTAGGTGTTATTATCACTTTATACAGGTAAGATACTGTCTATGTAGGGCTACACTATCTGTCTTTTAATGGGGGAAAGATAACATTTTGTCCTTGACTATTTTCAGGTTGTTGGCCTTTTCTAAATTGTAGCAGGACCAACACTTGAAAACCCAAGAATCATTTTTAATTGTTAAACAGATTAGTAGAGTGAAATACTATATATTCCCTGTCATGATGAAAGTGTTACTGGCCTTACTTGGCCCTTAACTTGAGTGTGCAAGAGACTAAGAATGTTTGTTCATTTAATTCTTGCAATTCTTTCTTGTTTCTAGAAGTGTATGAATAAAGATAACATTTTTTGAAACTTAGCTATTTGGAGAATTGGAACATTATGAAGTCAACATTGTACTGAACCATCTGAATCTGATATTTTGGAATACAAAATACCATTGTGATGCCTATTAAATATTATAATGGAAAGTATAACTACATTTCGGAGATGGAGCTTTTCGTTCTACACATTCAACAGAAACCCAGAATTTTTATCTAAAGCTTCACAGATTTTACTCCTTATCCTGTTAAAAATTGAAACATTTTACATTTCATACTGTAGGTGGCAGATAATATTGGGAGGTATGCAGCGTAAAATCCATTTAAATAGTTGTATTTCACTGCAACGGTGCCTTGATATAACACATGATCCCTATCAAAAAAATAAAGGACAAGGCTCAGTAATTATCAGGAAACACACAGGGCAAGGCTGGAACACCTGAGTCAACAGATACTACAACACTGATTTGAACCATTGCCAAGACAGGAATTTCACGTAACTAAAGATGGACTAGAACTATTCGAGTTCGAGCCGAACTATTCAAGTTCGAACGGACTCAGACTTCTCGAACTATCCCGGACCCGGATTTCTCGGACTTTCAATATTTTCTGGACTTTCGATAATTATTGAATGTTCGAACATTCGAGGCACACGAATATGCGAGTAAAATGTCTATTATACCAATACGCGAGTAAATATCGAATTAACGAATATGCGAGTGAAATGTCTATTATACCAATACGCGAGTAAATATCGAATTAACGAATATGCGAGTAAAATGTCTATTATACCTATATGCGAGTAAATATCGAATTCTCGAATCCGAGAATTTATGGGCTAATTATTGGATGTTTGAATGTGAGAGCTTGAAAGTAGCGTGCGTGAGAGTAAAAACAATTTTTCTAAAGTCCTGGATATTCGAACATGTTCCCCAGACCATTTACCAGGTCCCACAGCCATTTACATTAAGTTACCATTGATATTTTAATTGTATTTCCTTTCGAACTTTTCAAACTATTTGACTCCCATTGACTTTAATGGGTCCATTTTCAAACTTTAGAACTTTCCATATAGTTCGAGAGTTCGAAAACGGACCAAACTTTCGAAAGTTTGGCCATCTCTACACGTAATAGACTGGACCAAACAGCAAATTAAAGACACAACATACGGTACAAAATACAGAAACAAGCATCTAACTAACTGGGCATGGCACATAATAAATAAAAGTGTAGGCAGTTATATTGACCACTCATTTATCATTATTCTTACCAAGCTGACGTTTAGGGCCATAGTCCTAAAGGCATGGTATTGCTATTTTGCAATATGACTTTTAACGAGTGTTGCCGCAATCTTAAATTTACAGTATTGGTCGTAAATGTAGAATAGTGGTCGTAAGTGTATGATCCCGACCGTAGATTTCAAATACCCCATCCAATACCATTGCGGTAGTTTGGTACTGCATTGTATTGTGTTTGTACATTCACACCTGCGAACATACTTTTTGGAACTTGCAATACCGTGGGTGTTTATATATTCCCCTTATTTAGCTGTTTTCTTTTAATTCCACAGGGAATTTACACTATATGCAAGGTTTTCATTCATAAAAAGTCTCATTATGACTTTCAATTTAATTTTGTTTTTCAGATTTTTCAGACAGTATATGGCCCTGTATGTCTGTTTAGTTGAAAGCTGCTCCCCCAGTATGTTACAATTTAATAAAGTGACAGTTTAAACGTTGTACTCATTTGCTTTCTAATCATTGAGTTTTCCTTTCCCTCCAGCTCCCTCTAAAACTAGAGAATTTTCAACAACACAATTAAAATGATAATTATTCTGCACGTTTTGAACCCCACCAGGGATCTTAAGAACACGGAAAACTCTTTAAATTTATTTTCGAAAAACTCTTTCACTCCTAAAAAACACGAGATTAATCGACTACTGGTTTTAAATTAGATCACTTATATAACCATGTAAATGTCTTGAATGACGTTCCTTGCTGCATAAACGTCAAGGCAGCAGAATGCATCTCTCATAAACAGCCTCTCATTTGCATTATCTATATTTTCTTCTCCTCTCATTTCTAGGAAACACAAATAATCACAAGAAGAACTATAAGCAAACACTGGAGTCATTTCTTAGTGATTGTAGGTTTTTTTTAAATACTACTTTTAGCCTGAACCTTTGGTTGGATTGGGTGGACATGGTCAATATTTAAACACATCGACCTGTAAAGCTTGGTACACACTGTTCCAATCTTTAAGAGACAGACAGACAGAATAAAAGATCTTCATCCTGTCATCTGTGAATGATATGGCTACACAACAATCCTGGTCTTCCTATATTAAGTATAGGGAAGATTGTTTAAGACAGTCACAATCCCTAGTTATCACAGACAGCTCTCTATACTACAGTACAGCCAGCTGATCACGATCAAGGGAAATTTTCAGTTTGGAATGAGCAACGTTCATTTTTCTGGTATGCTTTTTGCCGAAAAAGTGGCGGCCCTGTCTGAAACGAAGGAATGACACCTTTCTTGTTACTGTGTGTTGCCAGCTTAAAGGGCATGTTATAAAAAGTTTTTATATAATATAGTTCATGTTCCCGCAGCCCCAAACGCTATCATTATATCATCAGAAAGTCCCCCAATCATTACTTACCTTACCTCTCTCCTTCGTCACAATGCCCGGCCCTCTGCTTGCACGAACTGCAAGCAGGGGGCAGGACCGGCAGCCGCGTCTGTGATTGGCTGAGAGGCAGACAATCACGGACACGGCTGCCCACAACGGCGAAGGAGAGAGGTAAGGTAAGTAATGATCGGGGGACTTTCTGATGATATAATTATAGCGGTTGGGACTGGGGGAACATGAACTATATTATATAAAAACAGATTTACGCTAGGGGGAGGGAGACCAATGTGGGTGGGAGAGGGAGGGGGGGAGGGCTCTCCTGCACATGCCTCAAACCTTGTAGAGGTTGAGGCAGACGCAGGAGCAGGACAGATCCTACACTGCAGTTTCCTGGACTTTGGAGGGGCATAGGAGGAGAACCATTTGGAGCAGAAATGTAAGGTAAGGATTTTATTAAACTACATAGTGGGGCCAGTATGAGGTTAAATTTTAATTTTGGGGGTGGACATGCCCTTTAAGTATAATATATATATATATCTTTCACTTCTTATTTGTCTAAGCTTAAGAGTCAAAAAAGGGGTAAAATGGTCTTTTGAATTGAGAAATCCAGTCAGATGATTAGTGAACTAAACATCAGTCCCACATGATCTAACTGAATACCAAAGATATACCATGAGATAAATGAGAACCTTTATAAAAATTTCTTGACTTAACAGGTGTTTTCTTATCTCCTGCAAATGACTTTGTCCCAAACCTTCCTATATCAAGTATAAGGAGATTGTTTGGGGCTGCCACAATCCCTAGCATTCAGAATCAACTTCATGTACTACAGTACGACTGTACTGTCCTTGCGTGGCTACACACATTACTGAAAAAGGACCAATCCCATTAGTGCTGATGGGATTGGCCCTTTATTGTCAATGGGTGTACCCAGTTTAGGGAAATACCTGTTGTAATCCTCCTAATTAAACTTAAATGAATTGATGGATTTGTTGTTTTATGGGGATTCTTTCACTTGCACATAAAAAGATCACTTATCATCAGCCATAAAACCAACCTCTTTCATCTTACATCAACACATTTTTTTCTGAGAATAAAAAACACACAAGACAAAATAACCAAGCTGTCAATAAAAGAACATCTTTAATAGTAAATAATTGGTATGCAAGATTTTACCTCTGTACATTTATTCTCAAAAGGAGCAGCCATACAATTTTTGCAAACTCTACAGGAGAAAAAAAAATCACATCCAAACTGTCCAATGTTTTGTCCATATTCAGTACAATATAACACAGCTGTTTGGCGTTACCAAATATATTCGTATGTATCCATATCTATATATATTTAGAAGTTTATGTACATGTGCTGAAAAAGTTGCAAGTGCACACTCAGTACTTAAGGATTCCATCCATGTGTTTAACATTTAACATTCAGGGTTTTCATTGAATGGACAAGGCACAGAGAGTACTTCACACAGCCAATTAGAGCTGCTGCTGATTTGTCTTGAGGCTGATTAACCATTGTGCTCTCAGATGGAACCATATTGCATGGCTTTGCAATGCAGTACAGACCTCTCTTGTAGCAAAAGGTTTAAATCTCTTATTCCCCAATTCAGGGAACATAAGCCCATTGGATCCTAGCCATTGACCTTGTTCTGTGTTACAAACAAGTCCAAAACTCAAGAGAGTCCATTATCAAAGACACTGTTTACTGGACCACAAAGACCAAAACTTTATCAGCTATGTACAGACAGCAGACTAGTAGAGCCAAAGTCGGTAAGATTTCCAGAATCACTGAACCAAAGAATAACATTTTTAATGGGCAAAAGTGAATGTTATCGTTAAGACTCTACTGAAGTCCAGAAGATCCACTGCAGATCAGAGCAGGTACGGTTTTCTCATTACTGGATTTACTGTAAAACTCATATCTTGAGTTCTAAAGTCAGATAAAATAATTGCATTTAAAATGGGTTTCCAAACATACGATGTGATACGAAATCGAATCCTGTGTCACACTAAACACAATACTGTAATATAAAGTAACCACATTAGCTTGATGTAGAGTAGGAATGCTGGGAAGTGATGCCCATTCCTGCTCTGTATTGAAGCTGCCAAACAGAGATGTACATCAATGAACATCAATGAATTAACTAAGGGATTTAGGTTTTGGACTAGTGTTTTGAATATTGAAATAAAAATATTCCCAAATATAGAAGTATTTTAGGTATGTACTAAAAAATTACCGTTGGTGGTTAGAAAAAAAATTACATATATGTATATCATCACTGGACTGGGAATTATTTATCCATCTACTTTATCTTTTGTCATGTATGCATTGAAATGTATAAACAGTCACAACACCAGAATTTGCTTTTGTTTGGTAGATAAACATGAAGCCCTTATATTGAAAAATGATTCATGTTCAGTTAATGAATCTGTATTAAATTGGTTTTCCTGGTAACTAATTCCCCAAGTACATCCATATGATTTTAAAACCTGCCATTTTTGGACATTTTATATATTATATATATAATAATTTGATTGGTTGCTGTAAATTAACAACTTTATATATTTATATGAGCCCATTTGTGTTTAATTAAGTGTGTAAACCTAAAAAGTTTCATTATCATCAGAGAACTGGCCACTTTTATAAAGTGTAGCTGAATCAACTAATTTGTCTGAACTTATAAGTGATTAACCCGGTCAAACAGTAAATATATTTGCCTTCAGAAATGCAAAGAGGCTTTTTGTGTGTGAAATGTTTTTCATGGGTACATATTACAGGCTAAAAGCGGATTTTCTGTTTGTTATTTCAATAGCTCATTTAATGGACTGCATACAGTATGTATAAACATCTGAACAGAGAACATTTTGTAATGGAATGATTGATATTATCAACCTATTATTTTGTTACTGGAAGATCCTAACCATGGTGGATATAAAGCTCTCAAGTACAGCCTACAGATATAAGCTATAAGATTAGGTCTAGATTCATATTAATTAGACATGAGTGGGTATTTTATCAGATATGGGAATGGACCTGCCTGCCAATGTTTCCTCTAATTTAAAATCATCTGTGTGCGCAAAAAATATATATTTTATGTGTGCAGACAAAATGAAATGTTGTGCACTGCAACTTTACCCATTGTGCGCAGGCCTGCAGAGTTGTGTGCTCGTGCTTAGGGGGAACACAACTGCCCACTGTTATCACAGTGTCTAAAGTTACTGCTTGCCAGTTAATTAATGAAAAACCTGAAAGTGTGATTGTCATGCTTATTGTTTGGAGTTTATTAAACAAACCCAAGGAACCATTTTTGAAATGGCATCTGAAATGTTAAAACACAGAGACAAATATTTCTCAACAATTTACCTATGGTGTGGGACATATACTTTTGGTCTTTAAGCCACATTTGCATTGTATTAAACTCCATGGAGCTGATGAATGAATAAGAATTGCAAAAGTTTACCCATGCTATTAATCTGCAGCAACCAATATGATGTTATCTAACTGCATTAGCCCAGTAAAAGCTAACATTTGAGGTTATTGCAAATAGATAACATGGGCAAACTTTTGCTGCTCTTATTGCATCAGCCCCTTTGAATCTTCCAAAACATGATTAAAGGTTTGCCTATCAGAATGCTCACAACCTGAATGCTGCTGGTCTTTCAGTTTTTAAAAATTCTTTCCACCTAGGCTTTGCTCTTTCCAGAATTAAGTTTAATGCCTTCTAATGGGCTACATGACATGCCTCTAATACAAATAGATCAAGGACCCAGAGTCAAACAATCTAAATAGTTGTTCATCTAATAGAATGTTGATTATCCGAAAAGGCTAATGTTTCTGGGGGTTTTCTTGCAAAACGAACATAGAGGTTGGGGGTGGCCAGGGGTACCCTACACTACGGAAATGTGTTTTAATGCTAGAGGAAGAGGACACCATTAAAGGATCTGGAGGGTGGGCAGGGACAAGGTGACACACAGACAGTTCCTACACTTCACTTTTCTGAACTTTGGACAGGCACTGGAGAAGAATCATAAGGGGTAAAGGTGTAAGGTAAGGATTTTTATACACTACAGAGTGGGGTCAGTAGTGGGTTAAATTTTAGTTTTGGGGGTGGACATGCCCTTTAAGGTAATTCAAAGGCACCAGAACCACATAGTAGCATAGTACATTTAACTTTCTCCTTTTGCACCTGCTGTTAAAAGCAAATTGTAGAGTTAGCTCTAAGGGTGAGGCCACAATACAACACATAGTAGAATGCTGGAAACACACGCACTGATGTAACTGCCAAACAAAATAATCAAAATGACCCAGACGGAGAATAATTTGTATCAATAACCTTCAGCAGATTAAATGACCACACCAAATATGTAATAGCCCTGTGCTTTCCCCTCTTTTTGCTGGGCTTCAGCATGGCACTCCCTAATAGAACTGTAAAAAAAATTAAAAGCTTGTCTACCTCTAGTCTAGATTAGGGAGGAAGGCAATTTAAGTGGTATAATTAATCCCAGCTCAGGGCACAGCTCTGTGCATCATGTTTTTATTAGAAGAAATACAAAGTGAACAATCTGATGGGCTGATTGGTAAAAAAAAAATATCTACAAATTGTATCATTAGTAAAGGCTAGTGGTTACAAGAAAGTAGCTTTACTAACGATAATGTTATACAAATAATTAGCTTTTTCTCTTTAACAAAAATATTATAATTTCAACTGCATCGTGTGTTACATGTACTGTAGATCTGGGGTCGGATTTGCTCCTCCTGTGGCTGCATTCATTATTTCAGATGGCCATTGTAGCTTTGAATAAAATTAACCTAACACTGGTTGCGCTGCCGAGAACTGTGACCCATTAATCGGAGAGAATGTGATCTGCTTTGCACAATTACATGTGCTACAAATGGGAAATGCTGCACAGTCGCAGTGCACCAGAAACACGTTTATGCGCTTCCAGATCGCTCAGACGCGCTGCAGTGTGGCCTCAGCATAACAGTCTCTTCTTCCAGGTTCCTGCCATTCATTAGTAAGCTGTTACAATCATGTTTTTCAACTAAAAGCTGATATTCAAGACTTTTTCTCATTAAAAAGGCAGATTTCTTTCTGCAGCTTAATGTTCTTCAACTGCTCTCCCCGGGGACATAGAAAATGCTAAAACCTGATGTACAGTATGGCACACCTTTACATAGACACAGATATGTGCCCATAGCAGCAGCATAATGTGAGCTGTATATACTGTATATATGTATTCCAAGCTTATCTGGGATTAGAAATGGATTATCATTATTAATAAAACATATACATTATACACAGCATGAATAATGATATGGATTTGTCCTTAGTCCACCTTTAGGCATTGTTTCTAAATTTCTGTACAAAGTATGAGCAAAATCTGTCTGTTCGATGTCATTTCCAGCTCTTTAAATCCCAGTTAAAAATGATTTTTTCTTGGTTATATGCTGGATCAATAGAACACAGGCCCAGCATTTTTTGAAAAGTTAGATTAAAGCTTTGGGAGAAGCATTATGGAATAAAGACGGAGTGCAGTGAGAAGCATGAAAGGTTAACCCTGCACCCAATTAGAAATCCAAGTAGTAACAATTTTGTAAAAAATCAGGAATTTGTAGCTACAGTTTCACTGTGAAAAACCTCGCAACATGTAAAATTCCCCATTTAAATTTCCAAAATAAATTCTATAACGTATAAAGGTTTATCTTTAGGCTGGGTCCTTAAAGGATCTCATAATATTAATCCTACACAATGTAGTGTGTTGTGTAGCTTAACATACACAATTTGATGGACAGAAGAAGGGCCAGTGAGAAAGTCCCCCCATATTAAAGCAGAGATCAATAGAACGTTTACATAGCACTGGCACCAATATATACTGCAGCACAATTTAGCCCAATTTTTATTATAAAGTGCTGGCAATTGGACTTTGAAAAGTAACTGAAATTTTCTAGTTACCATCTGTTAGTGTTCGGGAATTTCAGTGTGGCTGTGGAGGATCGCATGAAAGGTAAGATTATTTTATCTTGGTTTCTGGCTCCACAGAAATTGATTGAAGAACGGCATTCGCTTAATGATACATTAACTGTTTACTAGTGGTGAGACCTGTTGGTGGGACCAAAGTCCTCATAAAATGGTTAATGAATAAAATATACACATATTGTATAGCGTTAATGACAGTACACTAAATTCCGAAACTGACAGAAGGCAAAGTGTAATGCTTTCCAGTTCTATTATGTGTGTTAGTGGGATGTAATGATAATTTTAATCCTCTCAAGAATTTGGCAATGGGTAATCTGAAATATTGGTGATTAGTTACTCACGTAGTAACCGACTGTTTCCCAGTCCCTCCCGCAGTGAGCCCCTGGCACTCCTATCTTTGACAAATATAAGTATCTGCTAATGAAGGGGAGGTCTGACAGGGAGGAGACAGAAAGCTGCCATTTACTGCTCGAGTATATCGTCCAGTTAATATGGTCCCTTAAAATCTTCCAGCATCTTTTCCATAATGCCCCAGTACACCTAATAATACCTTAAGCAGCAAATCACTCAACCTACTACAACAGTATTGTACAAATACATAATGTGAAGCTGTTACTAACGCAAAAAGAAACTTGTGCCCTTACAGTTTTATAAGCATTGCATTAACAGATAGGTAACCAATTTCAAACTTAGTTGAGTAGACATTTATGATCCATTCTATAAGAAAGGCCAAGATACTGCTCATGTTCACATACCCGAACAGGTTTTGTTTTTCTTTTGCAGTAAGAATATTTTAAACCTTCCATCAGCAGTAATTATTGTCAGACTTAACATTATACATGTTCAGCCTAGTAAGTTCCATGACTTACTTAATTTTCCAGTGATTCTTGATGCTTTTTTTCAAATATATTTTAGCTCATTTATTTTAAATCATCCCAAAGCAGGACTCCAAACTGATCCATAAAAAAATCAGGTGGGTTTAAAGTTTCTGTACATTTTTGGTTCTTTATCCACATCTCTTGTAAATCCATCTGATTATTTAAAAAACAGGAGGTTATGAAGATTCTGGAATAATCTGCATTGGGATTTCCTTTCAATGTAGTAGAAGTTATTCAGGGAAATGTAATACAACATTTTTATCGCTAATGGTGCTCATTTTGCCAATCCAATCAGATGTTATGTACCATTTGAAAGCTAACATCTGATTGGTTGGGGCAAAATTAGCACCATTTTTAATGATACATTTTTATCATATGACAATTAGGGAAAAAAACATATATATATATATATATATTTCTACAGGCAATGTCATGGAGGACAAATTGCACATAGCAAGGTAGTTTACATCTGCTAAATGCAGCCCAAACAGCCCCACATGAGTGTTTATCCCTGGAAAAAAAACATGCAGCAGCATTTTTGAGATAATAGCCCAATTAGTGCTATCCAAGGAGCTTTCCTTCAAGTTTACATTCAGTATCCCATGGGACATTGCCATTAATATACATAAATATCCTCTAGAATATAGGCTGCTGACTTTTTTTTGCCCAATAGGCCAGAGTAACGTGGGATTGCAGGGATTATTGATGTACAGTTTTTAATTATGTGACGTACTGCATAAAGCTGAAGGTTACCGTTTGATTCCATTATCTCAGTAAATGGATTTGTGTAATAACTGCTTTGGGTTTGAATGAAATGACTGGTAGAACTGTCAGAAGTAAGTTGAGCTAGACCATACGTTAGTGGAATGTGAGATGACATTCTACCAAGGTGAGTCGACTTATTCAATGCGGCATCTTGAGTTTAAAGACAAGTTGTAGACACTACATAGAATCCCAGCGCCTGGAATTCTCTCACATGTGGGACAATTGCATTCTATATTTTTTCTAAGGCAAAGTAGCTTGGGGAAGCTGTACATAGAAGGGGCTACAGAAGAAACTATACAGTTTAGCATGTCTTTTTGTACAGTAATTTATATCTTATTCTGACTGGCTTTAAGTTGATTAACCAAAGGCCATAATCAGGTAATGATATGTTTTCGATGAACCACTATATATATCTTTACCTCCAAACTCCCCCAGTAGCTAATGGCTTTTTTATAGCAAAAAAAAAAAACCTTTTTGCACAAGTAAGGTTTCTTTAATGAATGTTCTACAGTTTATTCATAGAGAAGCGAAGGGTCTTGAGATCATTTGGCGTTAAAATTGATAAGGCCTTATCTTTTCTTTTTCTGGTGTGGGGAATGCCATTGCCTCATATACTCCTGCCCATCAACAACTTCTTGCGTAGGGCTCAATCCATTTAAAAAACACTGACTTCAACAAGCCATCATGTGAGTGTCTTCTTAAAGCCCATTCTGTCTGCTGTAGCTGAAGTCTGGTTCCTCTACATGGGGCTCTGTTACAAAAGAGAGTTTGCTTTGTGTCCTTCCTATTTCCTCTAAAGCACAGGCCAGAGAATCCAAGTTTCCATCATATGGATGCCTTGCTTCCCACAGATCCAGAATGACAGCTGATGGGCTACTCTTTGTAGCAAAGTAACTTAAATTCCTACATGAATGACAAAACAGAAAGAAGGCACAGGTTAACAAATTAATTTACACATTGACTAAAATTTAAACAAACTCTTGTGTTTAGACATTAACAAATAAAACACAAAAATCAAATTCAGAAATAAAACACGTGACACATGTCAGTGCTGGGGGCACCACTAACATAATACAAGGCTTATGTTTTTTAAATGAGGCTTTGCAGGGCTTAGTGCTCAAAATTGACATAAAGAAATCATCACATTCAGTGATGCTTAAAGTCATGTAATTTCTAGATTGCTGAAATTCTAGGGATGCTGTAGAAAATTTTAATTAGAGCTTAATTAAAAAAAGACTAATTCTATAGTAGCGATTACAACTGTAGAACCCACCGAACGGGGGGGAGTCATCAAAGCAAAAACACATGAAAATGACCTTTATTTTAAAGGTTTTAACATAAATAAACTTTGTAGTATATAGCTTTAGGGGGAAAGGCACAAGAAACACATCAAAAACAGTGTAGCAAATTGAGCCAGTAAGTGATAAAATAGAGAAAAAAAGAGAGGCTGTGTGGATTTTATGGAACGGCCAATGAATACAATTATAGAATTAATCAGGCAGAATTTATACATGAAAAATAACTGAGAAAACGCTGACAAGATATTTGTGAAACAGGGAAAAATAAGAAAGGCTAGGACTTTAAAGGAGAACTAAACTTATTTTTTTTAAATCCTAATGTAAACGCCTTTCTCCGCAGAACACCTATACATTGAAAGATTCTTCTCTAGTAAGTTACATTTATGTAAATGTAAGTAATAGCTGTTGTAACGAAGAAGGCTTCCATGTTTTTGCAAGTACAACTCATAGCCCATGTTGGCTTTAAAGAACCACGCCTCCTGACCCCAGGATTCACTGTCTCTCTGCATAGAGTTTCTAGACTCTCTGCACAGAGTTTCTAGTGTCTTTGCCAAAAGACAAAGTTACTTGTTGCTTGTGGCACACCATGTAAATGCCATGTTTTAGGAACACACAGACCAAGATGTCACAAGTTCAAATCCCCCTAGCTTACTTATGAAGCAATACAACATAGTCTACTGCTTGAGCTTAATGTTTGTTTGTTTCCATCATGTTTTTAGAAAAATATAAAGTTTCTATCGGTACTTATGTACAAACTTTATCTACAGCAGCTCTGTTTTTTTTTTTTTACAAACCAACGTAAATTGCTGACAGCCTTCCTCGAGCAATACAAAATAGTGAACTGATCTTACTGACATTTGCAGAAAAGGACTTCTTATAGCATCTATAAGCATCTGCTTTGGTAGCACACAGCTAAAGTGTTGGGCTTGGAAGCCAGACCATTGGGACACCGATTCAATTCCCCAGTTTTTTTTTGCTTCTCGCAAAAGATAGAGATCCCACATGTACTAAGATACATGTGAGATGTAAGGTACATAATAGCCCTTGTGTCATAGAGGTAGAAAGCTTTATTTTTTAGCAAGACACAGCATAAAATGTTGCAGGTTCAATTCCCCAGACTTATTTTTATTTTTTACTGAAATGTTAATATTCTGTATCTTACACCCATGCTAGCAAAGAAATAAACTGCAAAGATTACGTTTCTTTTTTGTATGAAAAGCAAAGGAATTTATCATTGTTACAGACGGGAGAATTTGTAATGTGTTTACACAAAAACTGCACTGAATCTGTGTTCTGTGCCAGAGGAACTGCGTACACTTAGCTGGGGTGTTCCCAGATAAGGTGAATTATGGGAGCTGAACCCTAGTACCCAAAGGTTATTTTCATAAATCACCCAGCATCCACAGCAAAGGGAGAGGTGAGACACAGCTTTTTGTATCTATTTGAATGTGCTCTTTCTGTTGGGGCAATGATGTCTGGAGACTTTAGTTCTACTTTAAAGGAGTATTTTACTTTTTTTTTTTTAAACCATATACCTGAAGTCTAGAGTTAATAAGGTAAGTAGGATTGAGTTTCCCTACCTCCCATTCTTCTTTAGAATTAGAAATATACTAAGGTTTGCCACAAGGTTAAATTTGTGTCAAAACTTTAGGCTTTGAAAATTTCCATCAAAAACTTTTTCAATGACTGGAAATCCCTAACTAGGCACCCTAGACGAAACCCCGCAGAAACAACCAAGAAACTGGCCACTTGATAGCTGCAGGAACAACTGGAAAGGTCACCCAGAAAGCAACCAATGACTAGAGCAGTGACTAGAGCAAGGAACCCAGCATGGTATTGCCTAGATAATTACATTTCTGCAGACAAGACTCTGAAATCTGGATTTTATGCAAACAAAACTCTGGATAACCTTAAAAATTCTGAATTTATTTAGGGTAATCTGGTTGTAGCTAATTATCTCTCAATATAAAGAAGAATATTTTTATTACAGGTATAAGAAGAAATTTTGTTTTTAGTTCAAAATCAAAGTTATTCTATGCACTATGTTATAAATGAGACTAAATATTAAATGACCGTAATTGAGACAAATTCGAGTAAAGTGGATTCGGACTGATTCCATACACAGGAAATATGCTGGTATATTAAGACCAAGCTTTCATGACTATACAGTATATAGCCCCGGGCATTGAGCACACTTCCGAGGATTACTGATTTCAACTGCGAGATTTGAAGCACGTAACCACGTTCCGGTATGCTGGAGAGCTAGAGACCAGCCTTGGAGTGGGTGAGAAGCGGGGAACAGGGGAGGTTTTGAGCCACTGACTGTTTGTTGCTTTATACTGTATATTGACATGGGCACATATGTACTAAGGGAGAGAAAGTCTGATGAGTTTTGCTGTGTACATACTGCTTCCCCAAAGACAAAGAAAAGGTTATAAAGGTTAAATGGGCCATGCACATGCCTTTTTCAGATAGTAGGCTGGACATAAAAAAATCCTACTTCCTTTTGATTGGTGAATTGTTCTATTGTTATATGGGCACACTAAGAGAACAAGTACTGCTAAGTATGGGACCAGATTTGGGCAAGTGTAAATCATGTGAATGAGTAAAGCATGCCATTTTTTTTTTATTTCACTGTATATTCATTATTCTTTGAAACTGGAGGGTAAAAATAATAACCTACAGTTCATGTTCTCAATGACTAAATGTCATTAATTCTACCACTGCTCCAGAATCAATGAACAATTGATTTTCTTTTAAGGCAGTGATAAAATAAATAATAATTACCATGTACCATGACTGCTCATTTACAAGCTGTATATTAGAATAATGGATCATAATAAACACTGGATTTCCCCTCAAATACAGTGTATATATGGTAAACTGTACTTTGAAATATAATGAAATAATAGGAGGTGAAATTATTATTTAGTTCTCTGTCATAAATTGATTCCATAAAAAGAAAGAGGCATAAAAATTTAGCAGAATTTATCTTAAAATATAGTTAGAGGAGGTAGTAATATGGCATTGTAGGTTGAATATATAGATACTTCCATCTTGTCCAACCTTTTTAGCCTACATGTGAACACCACCTAACAGTAGATCCAGAGAAAGAACAAACGTGTTTATGACAATTGTCCCACAGATTATGCTGATCTACCACAGATCTAGCAGATGGCAGCTAGCTCCATGGGCAAACATGATGAAATGAGTAGTGTTTGGGACCATTTTCTTCATTGCTGGTAATATTTTTGTCAGCATCTCATTAGCGTAAAGTGTTCAGCTGAAATCAAACCTGGGTAATCCACCAAACAAACTATTTCCATGGGATGTTCCTAACGGTTTAGTCATGTGGTTATTATTTACAAACTGATTGTCATGAAAATTAATGATTGTGTCTATGACTGTCTCCACAAGGATGTAGTCTGCATCCCACAAACTGGTGATGATTTGCAGCATCCAGCATCCTGATCTTGAAGTAGAAGACAACACAGAATGGACTTTTTTGTCTTATACTTTAAGAGCAGTAGAAGCCACGGAGGACCATTTTTGCTCCATACACACATGGGGAACATAGAGGGAATCCTGTCAGATACAACAGACTTTTTTGCATTAAACTTTCAATTAGGTTAAGTTCTATCATTTTTATTGGATAAACCCATAATAAAACTTCTAATGTGCAATTCTACTACAGTATATCATACACAGGCATCTCACCACTCCCTGAAATTCAGGGATATGCAAATAAGGAACAAATACTTCTGGGAATTTACCATGCTTACACATGGAAGCTCTTAGGAACACTTCAGGGAGTCTCCCTGATACAGTATTAATGGCAGCTCTCTGAGTCCCTGAAATTATAGACAATCTCCCCGAAATGTGTTGTCTTCAAGTGGTGTTCGAGTGAAGGAGCACAATGAGGTCAACAAGTGACAAATACTTAATGGTGACATGACTTGTTTTAAACACGTGTATCTGTTTTCATGAGTGTGTGTTTGTTGGGATGCATGCGTTTGTATGCATGTGTGTCTGACTATGTACATGTGTGTGTCTGTATGCATGGATTATGTGTTATTATTGGGGTGGGGCTTTAGGGGGTAGGTACCCTGGTTTCCCTGGAATGAGTTTTAGCAGGGTGGTATGTCTGCATGCCAGCACTATTAGTATCATTCATAGAAATTACCTTTACTGTAGGCTTATTGACCCTTCAGCACTTCAGTACACGCTCTTAGTACAGTGATGAATAAGGCAGAAATTTTTTTTTACTGACAAACCTGCACAAGAGCTTATTGTAAAACAGGATCTATGTGATTCTTCCTGCATTAAATTTAAAATGTGATTCAAGGTCTCAGTTACTTCTCTACTGAGTTAAAATGATTGTTGCTTTCTAGTTTTATTGTTTAAACTGATAAATGCAGCACTAACTTTTCCAGAAAAGGCTAGATGAGAGAACTATCAAAGGGTGTAAAGCCCTACCTGCCAAGGCAAAGACTAGTGTTGGGTACAGAAGCCAGCAGTAGATGATAACATCTGTACGGATATAAAGAAGCTCCCCATTCTACACTACAGCAGGTGCTTAACTGCATGAATGAAAATTTTAAACCCACCTGAAGATTTAAAAAAAAAAAAAAAATATATATATATAATATATAGAGAGAGAGAGAAATCGATGAGTATGGAAGCACTCCTGGGTCTTGAGTGTAATCAATCAAATTTATTAAATTAGAAAGCTAACATCAACGCGTTTCGGTCGCCTTCTTGGCCGTCCTCAGGATGTGGCGATATCCTGAGGACGGCCAGAGGGCGGCCAAAACGCATTGATGTTAGCGTTCTAATTTAATAAATTTGATTGATTACACTCAAGATTCAGGAGTGCTTCCATACTCATCGATTTCTCTATTTACATACTCCGGTAAGCACCCAGGCATTATATTCCATTAGGCGGGGTGTGCCACCTCTACCCTCACATATGGACTATATATATATATATATTATATATATATATATATATAATATATATATATATATATATATATATATATATGACGGCCAAGATGGCGGCCGAAACACGTTGATGTTGGCGTTCTAATCCAATAAATTTGATTTGTTATACTCAAGCCCCAGGAGTGCTTCCATACTTACCTATCTTCTATATATATCCTTGCCCTTTAAGAACACATGTATACGACACACATATAAGAGGGGTGACAATCTATCTGATTTATTGGTGTGCACTGATATGGCCAAGATGAAAAAAGATACTTTACCCCTACAGGGGATGTGGCAGTCAAAAAAGAGAAATGTCTGTTTTCGATGCCCTAATTGTATCACATGTAGTTCTATGTTATCTGGCCAGCATTTTGCACACCCTAGGGATGGCACTAAGATAGCCATTAATCAGAGGTTCACGTGCACAAGCCGATATGTTATTTACTTTATTGTTTGCCCATGTGGCATGTATTATGTTGGCAAAACAAAAACAATGTTTAAGGAGCGCATGGCTAATCACCGTGCGTCCATTAGGAATGCACTACAGGCGGATGAAAAAATGGTGGCCAATAAATTCGGTGATCTGACTGTTGCCAGACACTTTAAGAAGATGGCACATCCGCTGTCGAGCCTTCGCTGCATGATCATAGATGGCCTAGTGGGTGAACAGTTGGGAACATTTGTAGACAAGGACAAGTTACTGTTACAAAGAGAGGCGAGATGGATACATAGACTGCAGACACTATCCCCTGGTGGGCTAAATTAGCAGTTCTCGTAACTTTGTAAGTCTTTGTAACTTATTACTATTCAGGTGTATCTATTCGGCTTTTGTACTATGGTGCTCTTTTATATGTATATTTATTGTGTCTATTTTTAAATTGGTGAAGTTTTTTAAACTAGGTTTTTTACATATTTAATTGGATTCATATGCACACTGGGATTCACACATGGTGGGTGGGGAGTATTGCATGTGGTTGATTATAAAATGGGGTAATACACTGTGGATTGTTTGCATCCTGATGACGGCCCGCACATTGGGTTGAAACGCGTAGATGTGATCGCACAATAAATAAGGTTATTTATCAAGACCCGAGAGTGACATCTTGTTTCTTATATATGTTGTTTTTTGATGGACACCCGGGCTGTTGCCTATAATGAAAGGTGTGCTTACCTGTTCCTTGCATTTATATATATATATATATATATATATATTTATATATATATATATATATGTATACACGTCTGGACAGTTAAGGCTGCTGGCCTTTATAGATGGTTTCCTGATTAAATAAATGACTACAGCCTAATACACATTCTGCCTGCTGCTATACTTATTTTATTTTCCAAAATGTTCTCTTTCCTTTTCTTTTTAAGAAGGGAACTGAGATTTGGATTTCCTTTAAGAAATGCTTCTCCCAGAGAGGTAAAGAATACAAGAAATAATGAAAACGCAGAGCAAAATGTCAAGCTGGCGGTAGGGCCACTTGAGCTGCAAGCCATCCCCATCACAAACATCTTGGAAATGTTATTTTTCAAAGTAGGCTCCGTTCTAATGGAAACAAGCTGTACTGTATAAGTCTGCCTGTAAACAGAAAGATGAAAGGCCAGATAGAAGAACAAGCTAAAATTGGCTTTTTAGAAACCTGCAGAATACGAACAGAGCCTGGCAAAGGCAGGGGCATATTACTTTGTGCACAATAGCTGACTAATTGCATTCACTTGCCTTAAAGTCCTCTTCTTGTCAGCCATCAACATTTACTTTTTTATGCTTTATAATACTATATGTGAAATGTGTGAGAAAGCTCTGGATATCTAGAATTTAAAAACAAACCACAATAAATTCTGATTTTCTAAAGGTCTCTCCCTTGTGCCAAACATCAGACATGGCGGTTAAGTTTTAAATAGGAGTAAATCACTGGTCCAAGCTTTAAATGACCACAATTCTATAGACTATTGAGGATAAGCCTAGAGGAATGTGTATGTTAAAAGGAAGCAGCATCTAGATTCTTCTAAAGCCAAATCAAAAATCAAATTGATAACAATCAAATATGGAAAATGCCTGCATATTCCTGCAAAATATTGGAATCTTCCTGCAATTTGGAATGACAGGCACATTTATACTCATCCAACCGACCTCCCACATTCTATATAGTAAAGGTTGGCTGGGAGTGTATACATGTGCCCACTGCAATGGCTCTCTATGCCAATACCATTAGTAGTTTTCTCCATAAACATTGGCAATATAGGAGAAATCTTGTTAGATCCAACAACATTTTTTGTGTTAATATGTATGGCAACTTTAAATTATGGCAAATTCTATTATAGTTATTGGATAAGCCCGTGCTAAAACTTTTACTGTGCAATTGTACTATATTATACCAGCACTCAATCAAAACAGGTTGTAGTATATTAGTAAGGCGCAATAACTAGAAATGCTGAAGACACATAATAGAATAAATATTGGTCCCCAGCAGTTGTTACACTAAAGCTCTCTGGAGATGCTGGAACAGACATTAAACAATGGCTTGAAAAAAAAAAAGAGATCTGCATTGGATAGACCCTGACCTCCAATAAGCCAACACAGCAAGAAGCTTGCTAATGTGGACACTAGGCATATTAGGGAATTCAAACTGCGTATCCATTGTGCAATTACTCACAATGCCCAGTCAAAGAGGTCAATGCCTTTCAAACAGTGAGAGTACTTAGAATAATTAGACTTAGAGAGCTAGATTACACCTTATCCATCAATGGTTATGATCTACATATTTGTCTGTATGAAAGATCTATTTTATTATGTATATATTCCAAAGCTAGGAGGTAGAATAAATGCATTTTATTTTTCAGCAACAGGATGTGTTGATTAGAATTCCCTATGGGGTAGCTTAGTAATAAAGCTTTATGCCATTAATACTGCCTTCATTAGGATTGGCCTTGGGGCTTGAACTAATAGAAATGTTTGGAAGACATGGGCATAGGATGACATTATTATGATTCCAACAGATTAAAACATTCATACAGATTTAAAAAGTGATTACCATTACATATTAGATTGTAAGCTCCTTGGGGTAGCAAGCTTTTTTGGTCTTACATGTTTATGCATGAGCACAGACATTGAAAGCTGTTAGTGTTTCATATTTGCAGATTGCTCCTTCCAGTTGCAAGAAAGAAAATAGATGTTCTACCTGCTCTGAATGGATTAGAGTCTAATTGTGTTATACTCCTGGAAGGAACATAATATTGTCAGTGGGGAGAAAACAAATTAGATAAGAAAAATGTTGTATAAATGCACAAGAAATGCAATGACCAACATTTTCTTCTCAGTAACACTGTTTAATAACCTATTTTATAAAAAAAAAGAAAACTAATAAGGAGTGAAGGGCCCTCTGGACAGATCTACAGTGTTTTTAGGACTTGTTAAAATAAAGTGAAACTTACAAGTTGGTGCTCATAAACAATACTTAACATTTAGCCACTTCCACAATGTTTCCCCTGACATTAGCTCAATGTCCAAAGAACCACCTGAGTCATTCTTTTTTTGTGATTTGGCAGAATTGGCTGGACGGGAATGTCAAAGGTACGTCGAAAGGTAAAAGGTACCGTCCTGAAAATCTAGTGTTTAGACATTAGATAGATAGTCGTTTGTCTAGGAGTTCATCTAGGAGCCTAATCTAGCTAAAGTCTACGTAGTGTATGGCCAGCGCTAGACAGATTGCTTTGAATTGATGGCAGTCGCTCCTCTAAAGCTGATTACACAGAAGAAGATTTTTTTGGGCCAACTGACCAATATTTCCATGTATCGGTCAGACGGCCTGGAAAATCTAAAGTGTTTCTCTAGCCTGTAGTGATCGATGATTGGACATGCTGTTAAATCACGGCTTCCTGATCTTACCTGTTTATTGACAGCTTCTGTGCTAACAGTTGCCAGTCCTTTCCTTTGGAGTTTGGTGTGTCGAACGTTGCACATATCCTCTGCCTGATAGAGTGTGGTATTTTGAAGGCTTTGGGCCCAGTATGTGCAGGGTAATTGTTGTCCTCAGGCGCAAAGAAAGCTATAGGTTCTCGTTCATTCTGTGTACAAACATGAAAGACACAGGAAGGAGGTTTGTAACTGTAATTACTCTATATTTAATTGCCCAAATAAATGGATACATGCTAAACATTATTTTACACAATTGGTGGATTCAGATTTGTACCCTTTAAACAATGTTTTTCTCCCATGCTTTATTTCTTTATTGAAATGCCAATGTGGAAACCTTGATAAACACACATGCACACACAATATAATCAAAATGTGGAAATTTAAAGCTACATCCACTGGAGGGCAATATATCCTTATACAATCAAGGGGTAGAATACTGGACTGTAAGAAAGGGTGGGACTAAATGTAAACAGAGAACATACAGGGAGATTCAATAAAAGTTCTTATCATTAAAAATGGTGCTAATTTTTCCCCAACCAATAAGATCTTATTTAACATTTGAAAGCTAACATCTGATTGGCTGGACAATATTAGCAACATTTTTATCGATAAGAACTTTTATTGAATCTCCCTCATAGTTTACAAAGAATGCTCTGCGTGTATGCCTTTAATGAGCAGCTGCTTAACTAGGTCGATGATCTTCTCTTAAATAAGCTGAATATTACCAAAGATTAGTGAAAAAAAAAAACCCTGATAGGTTGTGTCTGATGAAGGCAATGAGCTTGTTTGGGCCATACATTATATACATGCATATTCCTAACATCTGAAAGGAGTTTGCCTCAACACTGGGAAGATAATGTGGCAATTTCTGAACCTCAATCTTTGAATCTCTGAACCTGAATCCTTAAGAGTCCCTGGAAAAGGTTTTCTTGAAACTTATGTACTACCACAGCTAGACCATGCTAGCTTCACCCATTAATTTATCCACCAGATGCACTACATACTGACCATGCTATAAGGAAGAAAGACAACCTGTTTGGTTCAAGTGATCCTGTTGACCAACTACCCTGTATGTCTTCCTAATATCACTGCAACCTGCCTTGGTTTCTCTGTGATCGTATTCCCCACCACCACTAGATGGCCTGTTCAACTGTTTAAGAGATCTGACTCATCTTAAAGGGACACTATACTGAAAAAATGACTTTGCCTCATCTTAATCTATAATTGAATACATGTAAGTAGCGCTTACTCTGATTTGTGTATGTTGCTGCATTCCTTCAATCCAGCACACTTTTTGTTTAGGAGCAGTATCCCCCCTCCCTTTTTTTAACCACTCCCACTTCCATCTGACTTGACTTTTTTCCCCACAAACCAACTGTCAAGCCTGCACACAGCATACAGTATTCCAACTGTCAAAACTGTTCCAGCTACAGTAAAAGTACTCACAGAAGAATAGTTCTTGAGAGCAAGGAACTTGATTGACAGCTGAAATATAAGAAGTTTTAGATTGGATATCTAAAGAAATAGGTGGCATATCAACAAAAAAATTATACAGTGGTGGTTGGGAAGAATTATAGTTTCCAGTTATGGCCAGTTAGAAATAACATATTTTTCAGTATAGATGACATTTAAAACTGCCACCCACATTTTCTTCCAACAACATGGCAAACTCTGGAACTACTTTAACTTCACTTTTAGATTAGCCACTTAATCTGCAAGAAAAGATGTAACATTTAGATCTATAACTATCCTAGTAAAAGAGCCTATCCACAAATCTGTCTGATTATATATGCAGAAATGCAACAGACAGTTTTGAACTTTATAATTGTATAATATACAATTTTGGAAAACAACAGGCTCCAGGCAGAAGTACTGCAAAAGTGGGAAGGCTTTTATTATTTATCACCACTACATGTTTCTGGTAACAACCTAATGTTATCAAACATATCATTATGTGTATATTACATCTATGGGAAATTTCTACGTTCTACACTTTTTAGCTAATAAAAACATTTAAGGGGGTTAACCCGCCATAGACTCCTTTCCCAACACCTATCATTACACAACTGTCACTCGACACATAACTAACGTGTTTACATTTTTCACCAGAAAAATTGCCCATGATCCACCAGGGAATCAGTCACATGGAACAAATCTAACATTTCTAATAAATCTTACAGTGTATTAGAAATTATGGGTAAATATTCTTTATGTGAATATTTAGTTGTACTGTTGAATAGCATTTGCCATTCTATTGGTTATATTGAAATTAAATTATTCTTACAGTAAAATGACTTTAATGTTTTTCTACAAACAGCAAATCACAAGATGGTCCTGCTCCAATGGTGCAATGGTGTCATCAAAAGAATGTCACCTGTGGGTAACGTTAAGGGGTAAACATCTTGTTTGCAGGCACACAAGGAAGGGGATTTGAACATTTATTATATATTGCTAAATAGAATATTTGAAATATACTGTAGTTAATAAAATAATACATTCTGATACCTAAAGAACAATTGAATACTGATCCATTATACCAAATATTTATTGAAATGCCAATAGAAAAACTAGTATCCTCTGCCTATATTATCAGCCTGACCATTCATTTTTGTTGTATTTGGTTGTTTAAACAGATTTTCTTTTCTTGCAGCTACCATGGCTTGTCCTTTTAGCCTAGAAGCTAAATTCTCTCTTATCCTTTAATTATGACCACAGACACCAGTTTATGTAATAGAGATGTAGATTTACAGTGAAATTGTAGGGTTTGTAATCTGTGTATCTATGCTGAATTACACTAGAGAGCTCTAAAGCAAACTTACATCTATCTATCTATCTATCTATCTATCTATCTATCTATCTATCTACAGTGTATATCTATTATATCTAATCTATCTATTCAGGGCTCAGAAGCGATTGTTGGGTGCGTAATCTGCAAAAGTTATCAGCAAAATTGTGTCCTGATAATACTTGCAGTTTGTGAAGTCCTTTATACACAATGATAATAAAATAATAATACAATATGTTAAAATGTCACTTTTCCAAAATAACAGTCATAGTTAGTCTGCTGTAAGAATGCTGCTGTGATAACTCATAGGTGCCCAACCCGTGGGCCACATGGTACAGTCATGGCTATAGATGTGGCATGGGACAGATTGGTTCAGGTGAGGTCTGATTGGGCCATGGGCAGAGCCACAGAAGCATGTTACTGTCTGGGGTGTTACTAGTGCCTGATTGGGCACCCCTAGTTTAACTAGTATAATGTCCTACAGAGCTATGATTTTTATGATGGTTAATAGTACGTAGTGTGTCAGTTAACTAACAAGTGGTTCTTTGGTTTGTTCACGAAAGCAGACACATGTTGTGTTCTTCTACTTATTTCAATGAACATGGAAAACACGTCAGTTGGAATTGGAGTCTGTGGTGTCAAAGCTGGATCTAAAGGATTTATGGACCATCTCCACAACCTTGAATCTATCAAGACAAATATACATGGAACATATGGGCACTTGCTATTCATTAATTAACAATTGAGTAAGAAGCCCATTACACCAATCAGGCTGCTAAGCTCTCCCTATAACTTCTACATTTTGAGCTGTCCATCAATCCAACATACAGCTCACTTGCTTGGAACTGCTAAAGTCAGGGCAGGATTAATATGTGTTATGAGGGTGTTTCAGCTCTATTCCATCCATTTTGTTTGGATCATACATGATTTCAAGTAATCTTTTTAAGAAGTAAAGTAGCTTCCTGTGCTTGATTTGGTTACATTCTGCACTAACATTCTCAGAATATGTATGGACATATAAGATTATAATATATATGGACAGGTAAGGAGCTCACACGTCTTTTATGTATAGATGTATAGACATTTAAGGTACACACATGGGCATTTCTAACAGCAGGCAGACCCTTTGCTAATATCTGCTAATATCTGACATGCCTTTGGAATGTTTCTGGGTCTAGAGATGCCAGCAATGTAACTACTGTAGGTACACACAATAAGGATACATACAAATGTGCTTATCTGAATGTTTAGGTTTAAAATTGTGTGTTATTTTTTTTTAAATAAAAAAAAGAAATCACCTGCTAGGAAGGCAAAGGCAAGGAAAAGACACTAACTTAAAAATGACATGGAAGTAAAATGTATCCTTAGGTTGATTTACTGAAGGAGTAAAAATTGATAAATGTTAGAGTTGCAAAGGGGCCACAATAACAAGATTCTACACTGTATCATCACAATTCATCACAGCTTGACAAAGGCCCATGTTGTGTATTGCATTTATCTACATTATTAATTCTCTGCTGATCCCATTTATACTGGGAAATAAAATGGTCCCCTGGTGATGTTTGTGTTCAATATGTATCAGTGCTGTGAGTTTGGGGATCTAACTGGCAGATGGGACTTTGCTCTAATGTAAAAGAAAATGACAGTTAATAATTCTGGATCAGCTCACATCAATATCCCATTCTGTCTCCATCTCGTTCATATCATCTGGTTTGTGCTTTAAATGCCACTATGATGAATAAGAATCTCAACAAGCATAGAATTATAGACTTGCATAGTGCTGCAATTCTGAAGGTGGGATTAAGTACACATACTGTGTATGAATGGATTATCCAAAATAATAGATTTTCAGGGTTATTCAATAAAAGTTCTTATTGTTTAAAATGGTGCTAATTTTGCCCCAACCAATCAGATGTTAGCTTTCAAATGTTAAATAAGATCTGATTGGTTGGGGCAAAATTAGCACCATTTTAAATGATAAGAACTTTTATTGAATTTCCCTGTTTGTCTTTTTCCAATTAAAACACTTCCAGGGAGATTCAATAAAAGTTCTTATTGTTAAAAATGGTGCTAAGTTTCCCCCCAACCTATCAGATCTTATTTAACATTTGAAAGCTAACATCTGATTGGTTGGGGCAAAATTAGCACCATTTTAAACAATAAGAACTTTTATTGAATAACCATATTCTTGTTTTTTTCCCCAATATAATTTTTTTATACAACAATCTGCTAAAAATCCCTAAGGCTGAGGCCACACTGTGATGGACTGCAACGCAGGTGAAAAGCACGCGCACATCATTATCATCTGTTTGCACTGTGATCTGAGCAATTTGCGTAATTCACCACCAGGAGGTGAAAAATCTGCTAAACCTAAAATGTTATTTTATTGCTGGATATGCCCTTTAACGTTTTGTTGCAAGATGTGTAAATATATTCCCTGCTTAAAACACACCCTTGAGTCCATTCATATGAGTTGCAAAATGTTGCCAGGGTTCTTAATCTGAAGCAACCAATCAGATGTCATTAGATCAGTTTTCTAACTATTGTCAGTACAAAGGACACTTGATTGGCTGCTGCACACAGGTACATTTTGCACTTTGTATTGAATGAATACAGTAAGTTTGCTGTGAGTCCAAATTGTCATAACACTGGATTGTTGTCTTATTCTTTTAAAATGTGATTGCAGATTTGCAATTTATTTTTATTCCGATGCTGATTTATATCAGTTAAACTCTTTTTGCACATTAATGAAGTTCATGTTTGAAATCCTACCAATTCCTTATTGCCGTCTATAGAAATATATTGGTACTCAATCTCAATGCTATTTTCCTGCATAGGACAATGAATACTTCACTACTTCCTTCCAGAACAACATTATTTCTGGTGGGGGGAGCACTAAGAGGTAAATGGGATTATTAGATTTAGAAGTGCTGATTAGTTATAGTTATCAGTCATGTTTGAACTAATCGCCTCCATCTTTGTTATGCCTTCGGCCTACCAGAGTATAGAAACCTCCTTTTTAGAGAGATTTATCTCTTATTCTGCATTTATTTAGGACCAGCATATTGGATGTGAACAAATCTCCACAGATAGGCTGATGCAGAACAGAAAAAGTTGCGTATTACCTAACTGGAATCCCACAATGCTTTAAAGTCTCTTGCAAGACTTACTGCATTGCGGGATTCCCGTCAGGTAAGACACAACTTTTTCTGTTCTGCATTGGGTCTGTATACCACTGTAGGAATGGCGTTAGGATTAGCGCAACAAGTTTGCTCTAATCTTAACTAACCCATTACAACATTGGCTAGTGTGGGTTATGGACTAATTTCATGCTGCCTGTATAGCATCAGCCCCAGAGCCTCTACGGAGCCTCAGAGTGTGACATTTACTAATCACTTATATCTTGTGCCACATCATTCTCTTTACGACAACACTCAGGAGAGGTTCAATAAAAGTTCTTATCATTAAAAATTGTAATTTTGCCCCAACCAATCAGATGTTAGCTTTCAAATTTTAGATCTGATTGGTTGGGTTAAAAGTAGCACCATTTTTAATGATAAGAACTTTTATTGAATCTACCTGACTGTTTTTTAATTCTTAACCTGGCTGAACACAAGTGTTGACAGATCACTACAAGCAGTAGTATCTCAGACTTAAAAAATCATAAAGACTCCCTTTGCTAACTGGATATATATTGTGGTTCCCATAAACCCACAAAATGTCACCATTGAAAAAAAAGCTCTTGTTAAAACGTAATCTTTTGAGAAGCGTTGAGTTTTCCATTTAGCATTACTGTGTTTTCATTTATACAGTAGCTCTCTGCCTTACCTCCAGAATAGATGTTTGGATCTGAAGAATCAGTTCATGACCCTTGACCTGCCGCACACAGATCTTGCAGGACAGCTGGGTTGTCGCAGGTGTGTACCGCTCAAGAGAAAAGGCACAGTGCAGTGGCTGCTGGTTACTGCACCAAACACGGGAGAAGGGGACCTCCTGGAAAACATTACAACACATGCATTAGACATTCACCTGCGCTGCATATTCAATTTGGAGTGGTTCTCATTCTTCCAGGTCATGGTTAGATTTGTGAATTCAGTTAGATCTACTGGACTTAAACTTTAGTACTTGAAGATGTTTAGCTAGTCATCCGACTGGATCTTTCAATTTAGTCCAGTTGATCTAACTGAATACCACAGATATGCATACTCTATTGTTTATCTTTACTGGTATTCTTCATAGTCAATATATTCTCTAATTATAAGGTCACTATACTATACTAATGCAGTAACTGACTGCTTTCTGGCTCCATTCCTAGTCAGTCACACTAAACCTGACACTGGCAAGCATATGTTAATGATGAAGGGGCAGGATAGGGGAGCCAGAGACCTATCAGTTACTGCACCAGTATAGTATATCCACCCCCCCACCACCACCACATTAGTTTTAAACATGTGCACAGCAGAATCCATTTTATGGAGAGGTTGCACCTTAAGTTCTGAATACTACACAGAGCAAAGGATATCCATACGAACCATATGATAAGCCTTAGGAACATGCTTGTTTTTACTGTATTTAATATTTATTTATTTCCGTTTTGTAAAATGCTGGAAGACATAACATCCGATAGATCTCAATTCTTCTCAAGATGGTAAAAAAGAACTGATTTCAATGATAGCAGTAGTTGAAACACTTTACAGTAAACTATGGTACATTGTATCTTTGCCTCTGCTTGCAGTTCAATGCTTTATGGAATGTTTTCTGAATTTCTTTTGCTCTACTTTTGCTCTACTCAGCTAAACCTGGTAAACATTATGTCCCCATAGAAATGCAATAAATTGCAGTTGACAAGAAAGATACAGTTGAGCGGTTAAAAAATACCAACCTGGGGTGCCTTTAAGCTAAAGCACAAATTTACTTTTCAGAAACTTTCGTCTCTCTTTCCCTTTAAAGTACTCAGAACGCAGGATCTAAACCTAAGCTGAGGCCTCTCCCTGAGTCTGGGAATTGTCTAATCGGAAGGCAGTGCACCTTCCCATTAGTCAAGTCTTGGACTTAGGAAGGGGGCAGGGCCTGACCAAGATAATTAGCAACTCCATTTAACAGCAATTTTGCTGAACTGCAGTAAGCAGGAAGAACAGTATAGAAAGTGCTGGCTAGTGTTGGCAGTGTTTAGGTTAAGATCAAGAAATGTTTAAATGAGCACAGGTAACGATACTGTAGGGGTTGTGTTAATCCGAGGAATCATTAAATGAATTAAGTGTGTGTTTATTTATAAGATTAGTTTCCCTTTAAAATAGTAACTAAACAGGCTTACCCAATGATTTTCTTTTTTGCAGCAGCTTGAAATCTCATTATAATACAAATTAAAATAAAACAATTTCCCTGATACCTTAAGAACTCCTGGCTGTGCCATATTCCGTCCTCTTCTATTAGTGGGAATATATTTCTCACAAGTGAATAGCTTTTCACAGCATAAAACAACGCTGATTACATTGGAAATGTATCCTAATGATATTAGAAGCAGCATTCCTGTTGTAGCTAATTTTCCCAGCATTATTATCACCATACTTTCTTTTTACTTGAGATTAATATGTTGAGTGTTGGTCGACTGGTAAAGTGTAATTACGCCATTTTTTTCTCTCCGCACTGTAAAAAGTTTCCTAATAAAAAGCTGATTTTCTCCAAGGTATTTGCAGTCATTTGTGATCTAAATAATCATCTAGTAAAACAACATGCTTACAAACAGAGCATTATGGCAAAGCAACTCTCTGTCTACCTTAAAGAGCAATTTACCAGACCTTGATGTTAAATGAGAGGATCTATCATTGCAGTATGTGTGTGTCCTGGGTAGAGATGATCTTGTATTGCAGCCTGCACCGGAATTCACCTTGGGCTACAAAAAAAAAACCTGGAGGCATTGCAAAGCATGAATGATAAAGATCTTTATGTCTTGGCTTTATCTTTTCTTCCAGCTCATTCTGGTTTCTATTAAGAGAGTCTGGGCTTAGTTATTAAAGGGACATATGTATCACGTATAAAGCTCTCCTGGATGCTTGTTTTACAAAATGAACTAGTAGACAACATTATTGGCTACACCAATATGATTTAGGTGATAAACCTTCGAGCCTTAATCCCATCAAGGTTTATGAAAGTTTAATGTTGAAAATGTACAGGCTTGATACTATGCATTCAGATGCATTAGGTATTTTATTGTACATATACACATATATAAACATAAGTACAGCAGTTTTCGTTTACTAATACACAATTAGCTTGTTAAGCCTGTTTACTCTCTGCTGTGTGCTACTGAACACAATAAATATTAGCCATCTACATAGACCTAAGGCCAAAGCCACACTACAATGCATGGAAACGCACGCGTTAACGCACCAAAAATGGTAAACGCATGCATTACCAAAATGGAAACGTGTGCACAATCGCATGTGCATCGGAAATCGCGGGGATGTCCCAGGGATTTCCATTTTATAAAAACTGCATGCGCAATCGCGAGCGCAAAACACATGCGCAAACGAGTAAAAAACACGCTAGTGTGGCCTAGCCCTAAATGTATTATAGTCAAATTATTGCCCTAGGTGGCTGATTACGTTCTGATCATCTGATAATATTCCAAACATATTTGGTTTTTCAGGTGACAATTTTAAGTGAAATTTAAAATAAAATGTCTGTTCTACAAAAGGATTCTATAATCTGTCTAAGTAAGGCACATGGTATCATTGTTCAACCCAACATTATGAAAAAATCTCTTACAGTGTGTCTGGAAATGATCCTATTAAAGGGCATGTCCACCCTTAAAAATTGTTTTTAATATAATGTTCCCCCATGTCTGGCAGCCCCAACCGCATATATTTTATTTTCCAAAAGCCCCCCCAAACTCTTACTTACCTCCCCTCGTTCCTCCGCCGCACTGCCGGCCCTCTGCTTGCGAGAATGCAAGCAGAGGGGCGGGACCGGCAGTCACGTCTGTGATTGGCTGAGCGGCAGCCAATTACGGACGCGGCTGCCAGTCATTCAGTGTAGCGGAGGAAAGAGGAGAGGTAAGTAAGAGTTTGGGGGGCTTTTGGAAAATAAAAAATATGCGGTTGGGGCTGCCAGACACGGGGGAACATCATATTAAGGGGGTTTTATGCTAGGGGGAGGGATAGTAGAACGGGAGGGAGAGGGAGGGGGAGGGAGGGGGGAGAAGGGCTGCAGTACGCATGGCAAATATCTACCGGAGGCAAGGTAGCAGGCAGAGTCCTGCTAGCCTCCTGGTGGACAATATTTGGGACTTTAGGGGGGGTCTACAGGAGAACCCTGTGGAGCTGGGATGTGAGGTAAGGATTACACTACACTACATGGTGGGGCCATTACTGGGGGGGATTATAGTTTTGGGGGTGGACATGCCCTTTAAATGAATAAAACAATGCATTTGATCATATTCTAATTGTGCTCTATAATATGCACCTTTTGCAAAAGTCTAAGACCAGCCTTGATTTTTGCAAAAAAAAAGCTGTGCTAATGGCATATTTGATAGGATTGCGGTTCACTTCCCAAAACCGTCACAGCCGCTGGTAACCCTTTGTAAAAGTTGCACTTACAGTAACTACAGTGGTGTGAAAAACTATTTGCCCCCTTCCTGATTTCTTATTCTTTTGCATGTTTGTCACACTTAAATGTTTCTGCTCATCAAAAACCATTAACTATTAGTCAAAGATAACATAATTGAACACAAAATGCAGTTTTAAATGATGGTTTTTATTATTTAGTGAGAAAAAAAACTCCAAACCTACATGGCCCTGTGTGAAAAAGAAATTGCCCCCTGAACCTAATAACTGGTTGGGCCACCCTTAGCAGCAATAACTGCAATCAAGCGTTTGCGATAACTTGCAACGAGTCTTTTACAGCGCTCTGGAGGAATTTTGGCCCACTCATCTTTGCAGAATTGTTGTAATTTAGCTTTATTTGAGGGTTTTCTAGCATGAACCGCCTTTTTAAGGTCATGCCACAACATCTCAATAGGATTCAGGTCAGGACTTTGACTAGGCCACTCCAAAGTCTTCATTTTGTTTTTCTTTAGCCATTCAGAGGTGGATTTGCTGGTGTGTTTTGGGTCATTGTCCTGCTGCAGCATCCAAGATCGTTTCAGCTTGAGTTGACGAACAGATGGCCGGACATTCTCCTTCAGGATTTTTTGGTAGACAGTAGAATTCATGGTTCCATCTATCACAGCAAGCCTTCCAGGTCCTGAAGCAGCAAAACAACCCCAGACCATCACACTACCACCACCATATTTTACTGTTGGTATGATGTTCTTTTGCTGAAATGCTGTGTTACTTCTACGCCAGATGTAATGGGACATGCACCTTACAAAAAGTTCAACTTTTGTCTCGTCAGCCCACAAGGTATTTCCCCAAAAGTCTTGGCAATCATTGAGATGTTTTTTAGCAAAATTGAGACGAGCCTTAATGTTCTTTTTGGTTAAAAGTGGTTTGCGCCTTGGATATCTGCCATGCAGGCCGTTTTTGCCCAGTCTCTTTCTTATGGTGGAGTCGTGAACACTGACCTTAATTGAGGCAAGTGAGGCCTGCAGTTCTTTAGATGTTGTCCTGGGGTCTTTTGTGGCCTCTCGGATGAGTTTTCTCTGTGCTCTTGGGGTAATTTTGGTCGGCTGGCCACTCCTGGGAAGGTTCATCACTGTTCCATGTTTTTGCCATTTGTGGATAATGGCTCTCACTGTGGTTCGCTGGAGTCCCAAAGCTTTAGAAATGGCTTTATAACCTTTACCAGACTGATAGATCTCAATTAAGTTATTTTTTAACTTATTTTATAAGGGGGGCAATCACTTTTTCACACAGGGCCATGTAGATTTTAAATGATGGTTTTTTAATAAAAACCATCATTTAAAACTGCATTTTGTGTTCAATTATGTTATCTTTGACTAATATTTAACGGTTTTTGATGAGCAGAAACATTTAAGTGTGACAAACATGCAAAAGAATAAGAAATCAGGAAGGGGGCAAATAGTTTTTCACACCACTGTATATTGTATATGTTTCTGTGCAAATTTCTGACTTTAAGATCCCTGATCACAGTGCAGGGAACAGGGGTTAAACTTGCCTTTACCTATTCACTGCTGGTTAGCATGGCTTTAAGACCTTCCTTGTGGTGGCTGGGTGGGTTTTCAGAAAAGACATAAATGGAATTGTTAAATATTCATGTAATGAATAAAAAGCTTGCGGTGGCTGTACTTACGTAACTATATAACATCAGCTAATAGCTACCATTAGTCACGTGGGGTTAAATCGCAAAAGTGATTTGCCCAGGAACCCACGGTCTCTGTTGAATCTTTTATTGAGATCTACCCAGAGCAGCTCTAGGTAAATCCCCCATGTGTGTTTGAAAAGAATAACGCCCAATCATCATATACAGAAGCCCTCTATAAACACACATACAAAGGGGAGATACTACATAAAGCACATTTGCTTATTTCTAAATTACTAGAAAAAACAAAATTGTGTGTTCCTGGAGAGACACCTAAAGCCAAATAACAAGGGGGGGGCATATTTTTTTCAGATTCAAAGAACAAGGAGCAAGACTCCAGTTCTCTTCATTCAGGATGCAGAGGTATGAGAGTATCATGTATATACAGTATGATGCTTTAGCACAATATTGGTACAGACAAAGAGTTTTTATACACCCCCGATAGGTTCTTTACAAATCAATCTACTTTTTATAATCAGGAAGCGAGGGTTTAGACAGCTGCTCTCCTATTTAACAGCCTATACACATTTACTCACAGCAATCCCATTGATGTTCTCTGCAATTGGAATAATCATTCATAAGTCTGTCTAGGACATAATAATACTGTGCCCTTTGATAGAATAGTTAGAATAGAGCAGTGGACTGGAACAAGCTAGTTGTAACTTTCTCAATTATTGTAAAAGAGGTAGATGGGGTTATAAAGTTTCCATTTACATCATTTATCATATAAATGAGGCCAAGTATTTTTTTATGAGACAATCCAATAGGAAAACATTTTGTCTGTATGGAGGAACTTATTTTGGTAACTCGTTACTATTAGAGAACACTGTAAAAAATATTTAGCAGAATCTAGCTATGATATTTTATGTATACAGACATCCCGGGGGTTAAGAACACCCTGATTTACAGATACTAAACTTAAAAATGGGTCCTTAGTCACCAATACTCCTAGAGTTCGCTTTACTTAAAGGAGAACTAAACCCAATTTTTTATACTCCAGAATCTAAAAATAACCCCCCTAAAAACACTAATAAGCTATAAAATCCCACTTCAGTAAATTGTATTAAAGTAAATGTAAACATGTTAAGAACTGGATGAAGTATCTGTGTGTATGTGCAGTGTCAGACCACACCTCCTGACCTCAGTCACATGCTTCCTTGCTTTATCTGTCCTGTAAAATGATTGGCTAGAGATTATTGGGTGTGACCAACTGTAACAAGTTTGTGCCATAGCTAAGGACTGAGCATGTGCAGAACATAATGGTAGTTGACCAAACTGTCTGATACTAGAATGCTGAGAAGTAAAGCACAAACCATATGTTATTTAGGTAAATTTCCCAGCGCCAGTTTCAAAATGAGAGGTAAGACACAGATTACTGGCTTTATATCAAGGTGTTCTGCCTTCTGGTTCAGTGTTGTTCTGTGGCTTTAGTTGTCCTTTAAAGGAGCTAAACTTAATTTAGCATAATGAACTTTTACCAACAATGTGAAATACTGATTGGTCTTCTTATATGCCAAACTTATTTTGCAATGCATTGTAAAATAAACAATATCTTGCAGTATTGGTCATATAAATTAATGTTGCAGGCTACTATTTTTTTTACAGCAGTGTCAACGATTGTAAACCATTGGTATTATCTGGTAATATTTGGCCACATCATAAAATGCCGTCACCTACAATGCCTTATAAATACTAATTTAACTTTTAAAGGGCATGCCCACCCTTAAAATAAAAACTAGTTAATTGTCAGTTACCTGCCCTTAACACTAACTGATATTTTGCACCTTATTATCTGCATTACTAACCAGATATTAAAGGATAAGTATTGTCACCATTTTGGTAGAGTAAACTGGTCCCTCCCTCCATGCAGTCAATCAAGACTGTGGCAACTGACATCACAACCAATGATTGACTGTTCTTTCACCTGCTGCCTCGTCTGCGCATGTTCAAGCTTATAAAAAGCTCATTGAGCAGAAGGAAGAGGCAGAAAGGAATAGAACTTTTCATTAAGGGACAATTAAACTCAAGCATCCTGTGATGCACACTTGAAGAGTACACAAGGTGAGGACCTAAACTGGTAGATCCTCACTTTACAGAATGTCTGTAATACTTACTAGAAGCGGTCCTTCGCCACACAGGTCTGCTCATCCACCTTCTTTCTGTTCCGAAGTCCTGAAATCCAGAGAATCCATCTGGATTCGGACGGATCTTTTGGATTTCGGAACCGAGAGGTTCCGTGTCAGATCCGGGTTCATGTCAAACCCAGATCCCATCTCTATTGGCCAATCACGGACTGCAGTCAGAACACTTAAGTGGAGATGGTTGGTGAAGGAGTGCTTCTAGTAAATATTACAGATGATCTGTAAAGTACCAAGAGGTGAGGACCTAGTGGTTTAGGCTCTCAGCCTGGGTACCTGTCAAGTGTGGAAGGAGAGGAGCGAGGGGGAGGTGAGTATAATTGTACTTTAAATATCTTCTTACAAATGCATGTAATAAACTGGTAAAAATAGCAATTGGGGTTGTGGACAGATTTCCTGTTTTAAAGGTGGACATGCCCCTTAAAGACTGTCTTAAAAATGTGCTTTGTTCTAACCCTGGGAAACTTGTACCTGTGCAATAGTTGAAACATAAAACTTTGTGTGCTGGGTTAGTAACTGGGCACTATAGTTATATTAAGAAGACATTTTTAATTCTTTGTTTGACACCTGCACCACTCACTGTGGAATATTTCTCCTTTTATAGTTTATAAAGCCAAATAAAAGGCATTGGGGTAACTTATTAACATTGGTTAGCAGCACTGGGTATAATATTCTGTATTAGAATTTGTGTTGATATCTTTTTGCAATTTGTTTTTATGTGTGTTTGATGCTGAATGTTTTTGTTAAGACCTACATTACATTCACATTTAAGTGTATAAGTACAGTATATGTGCAAACATGCAAAACCCCCTCATGCAACACACACACACACATATAAAATACACACAGTAAGAATGTCATTATGCAAATATACAAAAAGAGTGCTGTTGTGGGAAGCATTTTCTTTGTTTTATTATGGTCTGTGTATTGATGAAGTACACTGGAGAAAGGTATAATGTTTATACATAACATTTGCAGGGAGATGCAATATCCCACGCTAACGAGAAAATAAGCGCTAAAATCACGCTAACCTATGTACTACATGTTAGTGAAGGTTTTGCACTGCGACCATGTCGCAAATTTTTTTATTTGCACAGCACAAATCGATGCAATAAATTTTGCGACAATCTTTGCGCAACAATTAACGCCTCTTCAATGGTGTCTTTAAAATATGCGCAAAAGGTCACAACTTACCGCTAGCGTTTTCGCAATGTATTAACGGTCGCAATGTGGTTAATACATTGTGGAAACAAGTGCATGTAGGTTGCAATAGCGAAATATATTGCGTCTCCCCCTTAGACTTTACAGTGTGTGACTTCAGGATTCCTTTTGATGTTTGTAATGTTAATGATTATTGCAGGAGACAACCTTTTAAGGGCAAGTCCTTAAATTACAAATTAATATATAGGTAATCACCTCCTCCATCCCCAAAACAGAGAGCCTCACACTAACAAAGTAGGGAAGGGGCGGCATGACCTGGGGGGTCAGCAGGAGTGCAGCTGATTGGGGAGCAGGAACGAGGTGAAGGGGAGGAAATCAATAGAGGGGGAAGATGAGGAGCAGCCATTTTGGGAAGCAGTGGAAAATAATTCAGTTGCCCACCCAACTATCCCTTTAGTTGTTCGGCTAAAAGAAAGGGCAGGGTTGGGCAGGGTCTCTGTCAGTCTGCCAATAAAGTGTACAAGGAGAAAGAAACAAATTTTAAGATATGGACTGGTCTAACCCCTGAGGTGGGTAGCCAGTGGTAAAAAAAACAGTTAATTGAGTTTTTGTGATTTTTTCTATGTTTCTAATAATAACAAAGTTTCATGTGCAATTACTTGATAATTTTGGAGATTTGATATTCTAAAGCTGTTTAATAAAAGCTGTTGTCAGTATCATCCAATACGTGTGTGCTTCTGTATTTGAAGGGAGAAAAGGAAGGAAAGGGGAGGAATTTGGTAACGTTGGTGGTGCAAGTATGGCAACTGTCAGTCAGGGGTTTCACAGTAGACATAAGAGCCAATGACTGAATGCATACTAAATTGCTGAAGTGGGAGTGAACAAATATAGTCTGTTAAAGGGCCACCCCCAAAGCTATGTTTTAACCCACTACTGGCCCCACTGTGTAGTTTTGAAAAATCCTTACCTTACATAACTGCTCTAAATGGCTGCCCTCTGGGAGAAAAATTACATGCGCAGTGCAGCCCTCCTTCTCCCTCCTTCTCCCTCCAGTTTTCCTCTCCCTCCCCTTTTCTGTAGTATAGGACTCTCTCTCCCACCCCCAACCACAGTAGTAGTTTGTAAAAAAACAAAAAAAAAATGTAAAAAAAAGCCAAACTCTACTTACACAGCCTCTATCCCCCGGCGTTCTGTACTGCTGGAAGCCTCTCAGCCAATCACGGACGCGACTGCTGGTCCAGCCCCCTGCTTGCAGTTTCATGCAAGCAGAGGGCTGTGTCTGAATGCCACGGGAAATAGGCTGTGTATGTAGAGTTCAGCTGGGGGTGGGAGAGGGAGCCCTACACTACAGAAAATTTCTTAAACAGAGTTGCCCTTCAACACACTACCCCTTAGTTTTTATGAGGCATCTATGAGCATAGCAGGCCTATGCTGATGATTCCAGAGGACAAGGTAGGATATATCAGCACAATCACAGACGCGGCTGCCGGTCCCGCCCCTCTGCTTGCATTTCCTCGCAAGCAGAGGGCCGGGAGCACGGCGCAGGAAAGAGGGGAGGTAAGTAGAGTTTGGGGGGCTTTCTAAAAAAAATAATAATGCGGTTGGGGCTGGGAGCCCAGGGGGGATCATATATAAAAAAATCGATTTTAGGGTGGACATACCCTTTAAAATAAATGTCAAAGGGAAGTATATAGTAAACAGTTTATAATATTTTTTACTTTGTATTGACCATTCTTTTACATTATGCTATAGTATTAGACTGTCTTCTCTAATATAGCTCCCTTTCTAAATTCTATTCTATGGGTCCATGTCTAAAGTGAAAATTTATCATTTATAGTACACATAACAGTGTATGGGAAGGCAGCGGTGCACACCTGTACCTATTGATAATTGGATCTAAATGTTAAACTCATACGTATACTAAAAAAAAGACTTTGCTTCATCCCAATCTATAAATAAATACATGTAAGCAGCACTTACTAAGTGTGTGTGTTGCACCATACCTTTAATCAACTATTTGTTTACTCACCCTCAGTATACTTTCTCCCTTTCTTAACCTACTCCTCCATTCAGCTTACATTGCTTTCTGTGAAGTCAAGCATGCTTAGTAATTACTATGAGCCAAAACTGGGAGGGAGAATTCCCCACTATGCAGTTCACACCCCAACTATTCCATTTACAGCTAAACACACAGCAGAACAGTTCATGATAACAAGGTACTTGATTGATAGTTAAAATGTGGGGAGGAGGGGTTAGTGATAGTTTTATTGGAGAATTATACATTCCAAATTATTTCTTTATGTCCATTTCCATGCGGAGTTATTCCTTTATGTTCCTTTCCATGATTAGTTATTCCTTTATGTCCATTTCCATAACAAGTTTTTCCTTTATGTACCTTTCCATGACAAATTATTCCTTTATGTCCCTTTCCATGACAATTTATTCCTTTATGTCCCTTTCCATGATGAGTTATTCCTTTATGTCCCTTTCCATGACAAGTTATTCCTTTATGTCCCTTTCCATACACGTTATTCCTTTATGTCCCTTTCCATGACAAGTTATTCCTTTATGTCCCTTTCCATGATGAGTTATTCCTTTATGTCCCTTTCCATGACAAGTTATTCCTTTATGTCCCTTTCCTGACAAGTTATTCCTTTTATGTCCCTTTCCATGACAAGTTATTCCTTTATGTCCCTTTCCATGACAAGTTATTCCTTTATGTCCCTATTCATGACGAATTACAGCTAAACACACAGCAGAACTGTATGGCTATTACTTTATTGGACTATTGTGTGGGAATTCTGCTGTCCATTTAAAGGTCAACTAAAGCCTCAAAACAACACAGAAAGCAATCTACAGTATTTAACAATAGTTACCATCCTCCTGATTCAGTATTGTTTTCAGGCATTAGTTGCCCTTTACATTAACAGTAATCCCCAAATCCTTGGCACTTCAGATGTTTGGAAACAACAACTCCCAGCATGCTTTTGTTGGGAGTTGGAACTGCACACACCCTCACACACCCTCCCTGCCAGTAAAAATGATCACATCAAGAGCCACAAATTAATGACTGCAGCATTGAATGACTGAAAAATACAGGTATTGCAGCATTTAGCAAACTTGTCACTCACTTGGAAGAGGAATCTGGCTGTTGCATCCACTGACGTCACTTCTCGGAGCCCGGAAGTGAGACAGGCAGTAGTGATGTCAGTGGATCACACGACTCAGTGGATGCGGCAGCCAGATTTCTTTTTCAAGTTAGTGACTGACCCGAATATAAGTTGAGGTTCAGTTTTTAGGCCTGAAAACCTTGACTTATACTCGAGTTTATACGATACACAGAAAGGAATTGTACATATTCTCTTCATCCCTGACAAATCAATTGGTTTCCTATTCTTTGCCATGTCCTTCTGCAGTTAGTAGTGAGCTGCCGTTTAAGGTTCTGCAAAGTTTTATTACCAGAATGCTCCTAACTGTTATTTTTACCTCTTTGGCTGCTGAATGGGTCAAATAAGCTCAGTTTCATGGGCAAGAGCCAGAGCATAGCAGACGCTATTAGGTGTCCAGCATACAAGTAGCCAGTACTTGGGAAGCATTTATTTATACAGTACATAAAAGAATCACTGAATGGATATATTAATGTTAGTGGAATGGAGGGGGGGAGGTCTTATTTTATTCTCAATAGCAAATGTATTTGCACTGAACCATACGACAAATACAACTAGGGGCACCATAAATCAACATTGCATTTGAAACTTCCATTTTCATTTTTCATTTATATAAATGTTTCCCCTGACAAGATACCTGATGGAAAGCATACCTCATAAATTGTGCAATGATCAGTTGAGTTTACTTAAATCTAAAGGAGGACAAACATTTCCAGAACTCTGATAATGCAGAAAGGCTTAATTCAGGATCAGCAATTTCTGCTACTAAGGATTGCATGCAGTTTTTGTTATTAATCTATTGAAATGTATTTAGCATTATTTCCAACATATATACAGTGGCCAGGTGCTCCTGGGAAAATGACTAATGCCTTCCGCAATATTAGATCATAAATCAATTTAAAAATAAATGAAATTCAAAATATATTGCGCATTATAGCAATTTTTTAATTAAGTATATTTGCTTATTCAATCTTCAGTAAAAACCTGATTATTTCACAATTACTTTTTTTTCTTTCTTTTGTTTAAGAACTTAAAGGAATGGCTGAGAAACTATATGGGATGTAACCATTGGAATAGTGAGATTGGCTTGCTAGTCTCAGCCCGGAGATTAGTTTGGAGGAACAGACAATCCTTCGGGATTTTGCAGAGACTTTTTTGATAACCACAACACCTTTTTCACAGGTCACAAGTCTGCTTATGCAGCTTTTTTTTTTTTTTTTAATTAAAAAGAGGAATAATAAGTTATAGTTCATTTTCAAGACTGCAGGTGAATGAATGGCTGTTTATCCTGCCAGTCTTTAACAGCAGAGGGCAGTGGAGTTAAATTATTTTCCACATGCTGCCAGTTTGTTGTGCAGTGGCTGACCACAACCATAGGGTCTATACAAAATTGTTTATTTTTAATCACACACCACAAATAACCAACCAGACCATATTAAAATCCAAACAAATTCCCCTACCCACCCCAACACACAATACGAGTAGGCCACTGTACTGCATATGAACTTGTGCACATCTCTACACTGAAAGCTTGTTTTTGCTAGTCTATCTATACATTATATATTCTTGTATTCTTTTGTTACTCTCTTTACTTGGTCACAGCTACTGTAGGTTCCCTAAAGGAGTTCTAAAGGGGGTCATTAAAACATTGCTATGCAAACTTACAGGTGCTCATTTATCCAGGGGTGCTATGATGTTTTCGGAGTCACGCTAGCCTTCTGGTTTCGCAAAACAATATCCCATTTGCTAATAGCTGGTCTTAAACTGGTGCTAAATCCCTTTTGGGTGTACTCACGCACGCACACCTGTGCTGGATATTACCAACAAAATGAATGTACAAGTAGGGGGTCCCAGGACATGATATTTGGGGGCATTGACATTTTTAAGGGAAAATATTTCAAAAGAGCAATGGACTAGTTAAATTTTACCTAATTAACAGACTGATATAATGCAATCCCTATCACTTGACTTTAGTATTTTTCTAAAATGACTTGCCCTACTTAAGTATAAACATCTACTTATTTATTTTCCTTGTATAAGGCTAGTTCCCCTAGAGGGGGCATTCCTATATATATATTTATTTTCAAATGTGGGGGTTAACTAGCAACAACTATACAATCAATTTTTTTATCATATAGATATGGTTTGAGATAATTCAGTGTAAAAAAATTCCTAATGAATATGTTGACCATCAAGAAACCTACCAGCATCCTTTTGTATATTTAGTTACTTTTTTGAAGGAAAACAAATTAAAGTAACCTCCTTGACATTAGCTTACAGTATTCCTGATATTCCTGAATTGTATTAAAATTTATTAAAATACATGATTAAATCCCCTGTGTATGTTACCCAACCAGTAAGGATTACAATGCAATTTTAAACAAGCTTGACCAGCAAAAAATGTTTTTTTTTTCACAATGAGAAAAAAAGTCAGACTGCAAATAAGCAGCTTCCATGGAGTTTGGACTATTGTGTGATTGATGATTTTCTGGAGTGATTGAGACATTTCTGGCCCAGGGGATAAAGAAATAAACGAAAGTACTAAAATAGCAATGGCCTTTTATATTGGGCTAACTATACAGGTCTCACATAAGCTTTTTGGAATTAAACCCCAAAGGGAATTGAGAGTATTAAAGATTTTATGGCCTTTTACTTCTCTTTTTTAATATCTTTTTTGTTTTTAAGTGGACAATGATTAAAAAGTTTTCATTGAGGTCACTGGGCTATTGATTTGTCCTGTGAAATTTCAAAACACCTTAGGAACAGGAGAACAGGTTTGGTGTGTGTGCTACTTTTTTTGTTGTCTCCCTCTTCTGGGTTTAACCCTTATTTGTCTTGATTGTACTTAACCTTGAATGTCTGAAAGGACCCTGCTTGTTAATAGTGGATGACAGCATAACCAGCAGTGTTAATGGAATATACAAGAATAGTCGAGTGCCAAGAATGTTGTGAGTATTTAATTAAATTCATTACATAAACCCTAATGCTGACCATATCCTAGTGAGACATTTGACCCCTTTAGTGGGGGTGGATTCATCTTCTGACATTCCCAAATGTTTCAGATCTGGATTCCTTTTCTGGCCCCAAATAGCCTCCCCAAAAAGAAATGTAACTTTCATTATTCTTTTATTTAAAAAATGTATGCAGCCACCTATTAAAATCATTCAAGTGTTATAACATACCTACACTACCAGTTCTTTTTAATTCAGTCCTTGTTCCTGGGCGTTTATCAAGCCAACCAAACTGGGAGCACCTTATTTTATTTCTTCTGCACGTAGCACTACAAGTTACAGCCTTGGGGTAACACAGTGGCACTTTAATGGTAACTATTGAACCTGTGTGGCTTGGGTCTAGCTGTTATTTGTCTGCATGGATTTAGGACCTTCTTCATAATAGATTGGCATCTTTTTGGCTTATTGGCACATCCATATAGTGATTTTAGTTGCAATTGGCACTTCAGCACTAGCACTTTGACTGAGTTCTGGGTTTGGGATACATGGGGCTGATGGGGAGGGCCAGGGTGTGTGGAAAGGGGGGGTACTTACCAAAACAAAGATGGCCAAAACACATCATGTTTATGTCAATAGGGTAGTTTTACTAGGGCTCTGCAGGTAAGTTTGAGGTCCCAAACCCTTAGATCTAATCTAGGGGCTGCAGGGTACTTTTTAAGGGCCACTCACAGCTGCAATTCCCCAAGGGCCCTGGTGAGTCCAAGTGTTGCATCTTGCTATTGAACCTTGTTTTTAAAAGTAAGTAGTATTTAGAGCAAGAGGTGACACTTAGTTAGAGCAAGAGGTGATACTTATGTGTAGGTATTTTTTTTTCAAAACTACCGTATATACTCAAGTATAAGTCGAATTTTTCAGGCTTTAAAATTAGACTGAAAACCTAACCTCGACTTATACTCGGGTCAAGTCCTAATTTAGATCCAAATTCTGCAATTGCGAATAGTAACCAGTAGGTGGCGCTGTGTTAACCTGCATAGAAAGTTACAGGAGCTTATATGCCTTTACACTTCCTGCTTCCTGTAGTCTGGCTGCTGGACTCACTCAGCACTGTCACTGCTCATCTGGATGCTGTAAATCTGATGGGTCTCCTCAGTTTGGGGCAAAAAACAGCTGCTAGTTCAGTGCAAATGACAGCTTGAAACTACAGCTCTCAGGTGACATTTTTAACTATTGGGGTCAGAGAGTCCTTTACTATATGGGGTCAGAGTGCCCTTTACAATATGGGGTTCAGGAGAATTGTAAATGATGGTAAGCTTAATTAAAAGTTTACTAAACCATGCCACTCCACATGTTTAGAAACTGAAACTCCCTGCAACAAAGCATGCTGGGAGTTGTAGTTTCAAAACATCTGGAGTTCCAAGGAATTGGAGGTTACTGGTACTGGATTTGGCTATTACTGTATGGGATTCATGTATGGGAATTCTGCTGTCTATTTAAAGGGCAACTAAAGCCTCAAAACAATACAGAATCAGAAGGCAGTTGTGGTCAAAATTTTAACCCTCGACTTATACTCGGGTCAATAAGTTTTTTAAATTTTTCAGGAAAAAATAGGTACCTCGACTTATACTCGGATCGACTTATACTCGAGTATATACGGTATCCTTTCCTGTTGAGACTGGGACACTTGCGATGTATTCCTATTAGAAGATTGCATTCTGGCTACCATTAGGCTCTCCAACAATCATAGGGTTATGGTATTGGTAAAGTTGTGTAAGGCTGCATTTATCGTTCATGCCCATCAGCATTGCGGACATTATAGGAAATTACTAAAATGTTTATACAGCACGTACTTACATTTGTCAGATTTGTCAGAGAATTTCGTACAATATATGTGATACTTAATTCCTAAAGCTGCCAAAAAATCCCTGGGAAATGCAGATGGGGAAATGCATTAAAGCTGCAGAAAGAAATGTTTCTCATTTGTACTAATAGCACATCAGCTATCAAATGGCTAATTCCTATTGGTTGAAACATAATCTCACGTGACACGGTCCTTTTAAACACTGACAAGACAAAAAAAAAGTTAATGAGTTAATATTCTTTGGGGCTCTAAATCTTGACCCTGTGACTTAAATATTCTGAACCTCACTACTCACTAGAGTATTTTATGATGCTACAGCATCTCTTTCCTTCTTTTTATATACTGGGCTGTTATAAAGTAATGGTTCTTTCATCTGCATTTTATCTCTTAGCTGTAAATTTTAATAGTTACTTAGGTCTACAGCACTCATGGAACTTTTAGCAGTGCACAGATTCAATACACCATAAAGATTAATGCTGAAGAATTTACATTGTTAGGATGCGGCTGTTTCTTATTTCATGGCATTGTGCTGTGGAATTTTGCATCAGAGAATTAAATTATTTTTTGGATGTGAAAAGCCGGAGATGCTTTTAGAAAATTAAACAGTGTTAGGTAATTTGTATATTTTGGAAGGACAGCTATATAATAACTGGGTCCTAATGGAAACATACATTGGTCTTTAAAAATGGCAACCTGTCCAACACTTACAAAGTTCTCTATCTGATTGTGTACTCTGGCAGGAGAGGTTGCTTCTAATTGAAAGAGATCTGACAGGTGCTTCATTTTCTAAGAACTGACTTGTTTTAGCAGTAAGGCTGTATACTCATAGGCCAACCTTGGTCAAACATTTCCTTTAGACAGACTACTGATCTGTAAATCTTATTGGTAGTCTGTCTGAAGAAGATTAAAGTGGTACTCCTGATATTTTGCTACAACCGATTACACGGTCTATAGGAAAAGTGATTGGGGAAAAATTTAATACAGGTCTGATTATTTCTTCATTCACTTTTCATGAAAATCTGGTGGAAAAATATAGGTAGTGGCAAAAATACCATACCTGCTTAAGATAAAGATTTTCCCTATAAGAGCATGTGACACACTCACCAGCTCCCCATGTCTAGGTACCCAACCTATTTCCGCTTCCATAAAACATTACTGGCTAATTTCCATGGGCAGGCCACCCTTAAATCATTGCCTTTAACTCATATGGCATAAATAATAGGTGACATTAAATGTGTATTCCTGCCAACACAGTCTTTAGCAACTAAGGTTGCTTGGTAGGAGTCAGAATTTCTTTAGAAATCTAAATATAATAGCTATAACATTGACGTATCAAACCCCATTTAAAAGCATTGCATTGTTCTGGTTCACATTCTGTTTAATAGGTTAATGTTATTATTTTTTTTCCCCTGCATGGAATTTCTTTTCATTGTATTTACTCCAGATTCCCTCTTTAGTTTGGTTGGCACTTTTAAGTGAAGCCAATTAGATTGTATGTGCCAAGCAGTTTTAGAAGAGACAATGCTCCCCCCCAGAAAATAAAAGATGTGTAAACAGGACAGTTGTAAAATTTCTTGCAATGTCCCCATATGGGTGTAATTTAAAAAAAAAAATCCTTTTGTGGAGCTGTTGTGATATTCCGCTACTGATTTTGCTGAAAAAATGCTGTGATATTCCGCGGAGTATAATACATTTTGTTTCTGAGACAGAAATAAAAGCTTTTATGTTATATCCATGGAACAAAAGGCATCTCCTCTTGTGATCTTCCATGTTAAGATTGTAACAGATTTTATGCATTCCTAAAGCAACAATACAAACCAGCTTCTTTCGCTTTTAAACTAGAATGTTTTGCTCTCGGAAAGGAAGACACAATAGAAACTTGCAAACAGCAGTAGATCCATGATGCATTTAGGGAACCATTGCTTACTAGATCTCAACAAAAAACTCAAATGACATTCCATCTGACAGGGCAACTAAAGCCCCCCATAAACGGGCAGACGTTCTTCCGATAGGATCTCCGATTGAGTTTTACAATTGTAAAACCAATCTGAAGAACCGCCGAAGCCTTAGGCTCAACTTGAAGTCTAAGGAAAGATGCAGACTGAAGATGGGGGTCAAATTTTCCTTCTGGCCTATCTTCGTCGAGTAGTCGATCAGAAAAAACAGAAACACATTTCAAATTTTTGAGCGATCCCAAAAATTCAATCGATTGCTTAATAAGTCAATACCATCTACGAGGTCCTTAAAGTACCATTTTCAACCACTCAGATATATCTTCTCAGTGGCTAAATGCCTCTTATTCTATTGTTGTTAGCCACTTGCATTTACAGTCTAAATTATACTGTATATTATCTTTCCTGGTAAGGTCCCTATACACTATAGCTCCACACACACGTGCTAACGCGGGCCCGACCCATGACACACAAGTGTCAGACGAATGGGTGCTTGGTCAGGCTGAATACTGAAATGGAAAACTGAATGAATTTTCGACTATTATCGAACGTTCAAGGATTATTGAATGTTCGAGGCTATTTCCGAAAGTCCTCAAAAATAGCCTTGAACGTTCGATAATTATAGAAAATAGGTTTCGAAGGCACAAAATCTGGAGGATCTGTCCAGATTCAGACATATCATTTGGATTTTGGAACCGAGGGGTTCCGTGATGGACCCAGATCCTATCTCTAATGTCTAACCAGTGTATGGCCAGCACAAGTTAAGTTGCATTCTTTGCCTGTAAAGTGGCTCTGTTGTTTATTATTTTTCTTATTTTATTCATATATCACTGTTTAAACCACTATAAAGCTGCCAATTGTTTTATCTGTAGATCACTGGCATCATCACAACCTGTATTTTGAACAAACCTTTTAACATTTCTAAAGAGCAGGTCAGAGAAATAAACGTAAGAATCTTTAATGCCAGGATTTTTTGATGAGTAAATTTACTTTCATTGCAACCAACAAAATATTTTGTATTAATAATTTTATTACGAAGAGATTACCGTGTATATTCGAGTTAACTGAGTTTTCAGGCTGTAATCAGCCTGAAAACTTAACTCGGTTTATACTCGAATCAGTACATTTACCTGTGCATCCAGCCTCTCCATCCAGCTCTCCATGTGTACTTAACCATTTCGGCAGCCGCGCGCGAGTCCCTGTACTGTCGCGCCGGGCAGTGACGTCAGCCGGCGCAACAGTACAGGACTCAGCGCGCGGCTGCCGAAATGGTTAGTACCGGTACCATAATGTACAGGGTTCAGTTTGCGGATGGCACTTACATGTCAGGGTCATTTGCAGGATGGCACTTACAGGCAGGAATCCCGACACTGGAGAGCTGGATGCACTTACAGACAGGAATCCCGGACACTGGAGATCGGATGCAGTTACAGACAGGAATCCCGGACACTGGAGAGCTGGATGCACACTGGATAGGCTGGATGCACACTGGAGAGAAGGTACCGTTTGAATTAGGTGGGAGGGTGAGGGTGTAGATGTTTGGAAACTATAACTCCCAGCTAATAAAGCATGCTGGGTTGTAGTTTCCAAACACTGGAGTGCAGGTATGAAATTTAGAATTTGTCAATTTCTACCCTCGGTTTAACTCAGTCAATCACTTTTATTAGTTTTTCCAGGTACAATTGGGTATCTCGGTTTATACTCGGGTCGGTTTATATTCGAGTATATACGGTAAAACTAGAAATAACAAGTTTTGAGAATGGTAATTGATTATCAATATCTGCCAAAACCACTGTCTATACAACAGAATAACATCAGATCACTATATACTGTATATTTTTCCTTACATAAACACCAGCATGATTAAATATTTTACTATATAACTGCATTAGAAAAAATCAGTTTCAAATCAAATTGAATCAGAATTTCTTGATTATTTAATAGCATTTTTGATTATTCAATAGCATTTTTCTGAATATCTGACAGGAACTTTCAATTTTCAAATGTAATTTTCCAATTTTCTAATTTTAGATTTTTCCATGAAAAGTTGCGAGCTTTACATTTTTTTAAAAATATCTTTCGGATCTGCAGATTTTCGAAACCGGCAGTTTCAAATAGAAACCAACTTGTTTTCAAAGCGGATTCATTAGTAATTATGAAAGTTAGTACTATATTCTGTAAATGTTAAGCATAAAATTGAAACATAAAAATAAAAATATATTCCTTTAAACACTATGGTTTCCTTAAATCCATATCTTTATATCCATATCTATCTATCTATCTCAAACTTTTTTAGACCATGGCACACCTTGGCACCAATTTTCAACATTTTTAGAAATGTCAAAAATACTCCATTGAATGCCAAAACAGGAAGAGCATGAAGTTTTCAGTACAGAGCGAGCGACAGAGCGGTGATTTCCCAGGTCTTTGAGCCATTTGCTACTTATGCCTTCATTTTAAGGGGAACTTTCGGATGTTTTAACTCCTATTAACTTCAATGGTTTCACTCGCAGATTTTTGAATGTTCCCAATTATCCGCAAATCTGCAAGCAGAACAGATTTCAGCGAGTTCAACCCTGTCTACTTTTTAATAAAGGAGACTTGTATGAAGAGCACAGTTCCCCTTTAAGAAGAACATACAGTATCACAAACATAGGCAATAGAATAAATGATACCATTCTGCCATATGACATGTTTCTGGAATTAATTCTAAAAGCAACATTAATTTAATATTTAGTTTTTCTTGCTAGAGAAATCAAAAGGATTTATGCTGCAAGGCAACAAAAAACCTGTTTCACTGCCCCCCCCCCCCAAAAAAGTTCTTGTTCAACAAACACCTAAATTAATTAAAGGGCACTGACCGATTGTGCGGCAACTGATTGTGCTGTCCATTGGAGACCGCACGATCTATGATCTGTGATTTACTACAATGTCCGACTGCCTGTTTGTCTAATCCCACAAAAACATTCTAGATTTTTTGGGCTGAATGAACGATAAACAGAAATATTGGTCATCAGAATGAAAAATCTGCTCATTTCTACCCAGCCATAGATTTTTACAGCATTGTCCAGATTCTGCTATGCAGAGACCGTTCAAGCAATAGATTTATGGATAAATTCCATTTCTGACTAATCACTAGTGTTCACTTGATATTTACCCGAGCACGCTAAATGCATTAGTTATTATTAAACAGGAAGACAATCAGTCCAGTTCATGGCCCATATCTGCCAAGGGATGGGACAAAAATAACTCTAAGATCGAAATCAAATGTTGTACATACCTGACAAGCAGTAAAGGGTTTTATCCTCCAGAGGAAAGGAGGGATGTCAAGAACAGATATCTGAATACTGAAGGTATTCCCTTTGAAATGAAGCAACTTTGGTTCTTCCAGCAGTTGTCCACCTTGCTGCCTTTCATCAGAAAGAACTTCCTAAAGCCCAAAAGGGTAGAAGAAGAAATCAATCAAAGGAAAAATCCACAAGGTATTGAAATGGCATTTTGAATAATGATATATTTATTGGCAAAATACATCATCAATGTAACGATATAAAGACTAGAGAATATTTCTATTAGTGCCAGGGCCCTGTGGATTTTCAGTCATATTGCTTTTTGGCTGTAATAAAATTCCAGCAGAATATTAATAATATTGTACACCAACATAAAAATTGCCCCTAGAGTTTACTGTCTACAATGCAAATGAAATATTAAATGGCAAAGTTCCTTCTCTTGTCATTTAATTATGATTGCAGTAATCATATCCTTACTCCCCACCATTATTTTCTTGAATTAAAAAAATAGAGTATGCTGAAGAAGAGGCAAAAAAAAAGGAATTACTATTTTTATTTAAAACAATCTGACATGGATATCACTTGTAAAAAAAAATGTTCTCCACTAAATGGTACTAAATTTTGACATCAGAGCACTGCAAGACAACATTTAAAGGGTAACTGTGGTCTCCAAGTCTTAAAAACAAGTTAGGGTTGTTTTGGAAAGCTTTCTGTTGTACCTTTAATATGAACCCTAAATCCCATCACTAGATAGAATTTGTGAGAAGTTATTGCAAGAAAGGTTTAGCTATATTACATCCTGCTTGAACACTTCCAGTTTTCAGCCATGTGATCATGCGACCAGCTTCAGCCTACATTAATAATCTCCACAACTCAACTGGAAAAAAAACAATATAATGCCAATATTCATAAAAGTTAGTCATTCCCATTCTAGTAACTATAGACCTGTAAGCCTTACATCAGTGATAGGGAAGGTGCTGGAAACTTTGTTATATGATCGTATCCTTGACTCCAGAACTGATCTTATTTGTAGTAGAGTCAACATGGATTTAGGAGAAATAGATTGTGCCAGACAAATTTACTTGTTTTTTATGAAGAGCAATTGTGGAACTCCCATACCACTGTACAAGTATAGTTTCTTTGCTGCGTGCCGCCACAAAGTCACAGCCTGTGATAATATATCCAGGATATCAAAAGCAGTTGCGTACACCAGACTTAAGTGAACAAACAAACTGATGTGTTAAATTAACACAGTTGTTTGTTCACTTAAGACTGGTTTGCGCGACTGCTATTGATATCCTGGTTTTTATGAAGAAGTGAGTAAGAATTTAGATTCACGCATAGCTATGAATGTAGTATACTGGGATCTCACTAAAGATTTGATACTGTACCACATGTATAAACTGAGGACTGTTGGCCTAGAAAAAAACATTTGTACATGGATAGTGAATTGTCTATTGGATCGCAAACAGAGAGTAGTGGTCAATGGAGCTACATATATGTGGGCTAAAATTCTAAGTGGAGTGCCTCAGGGTTCTGTACTGGGGACACTTCTTTTTAATCTGTTTATAAATTACTTAGAAAGGGGCATTTAGAGCAAGGTCTCTGTGTTTGCTGATGACACTAAACTATGCAGAGCTTTGGAAGCTTTAAATGATGTGCAATTGCTGCAAGCAGACCTAGATAGATTATCAAAATGAGCAGTAGAATGGCAGATGAGATTCAATGTTAATAAATGTAAGGTGATGCATTTGGGGTTTAACAATCCTGGCACCACCTACACCATAAATAACTCTGTGTTAAGTGAAACTCAGCTGCAAACCAATCAGATGTTAGCTTTCAAATGTTAAATAAGATCTGAATGGTTGGGGCAAAATTAGCACCATTTGAAACGATAAGAACTTTTATTGAATCTCCCTGACTGTGTTTTATATAAATAAAAATAAACATACATACATATTAAAATTAAACAAAAATATCTCTTATTTTTTGTTCCAAATCCCATAGTAGTACCCATCTTCTGACATACTGATGATTCAGGCAGTTTTGGCTGAGTGGCACTGCCTAAATAACCCAATAATAATAAATTACCTTTGACCTTACAACACAACACATTTCTGATTGGTTGAGGTTACTTTTTTTTATTATTTACACACACATACACACACGTATGTATATTCAACTACATCATCATTGTACATCTTTGTGATTTATTAATTAATTTTTAGTTTTATAAAAAAAAATTATTTATAAATATATATATATAGTATATAGTTTATATATATATTATATAATATAATTAGAATAAGATATAGCCAGACTGGACTTGATATCATACCTGATCTATTTATGTAAAACCTAGTCTTATAAAAGAGGACTGACAGAAAGAAATGCAATCTTGTAAGTCGAGGGGCATGACAAATAAAGAGTGTTGAAGGGAAGTAATCAGTCCTTAGGAAACGTTGCACAATTGGAAAACAAAAGCTGCATTTGCACTTTGCAGCGTCCAAACCAAGATTGCGATCAATCTCATCATTGTACTCAGTTCATGCTGGGGTGAGCATAGTCATTTTGCTACCATAAGCAGACAATGAAATGTTCCAGGAACAAATTATAACGCAATTTCCTCATTTGTACATTGCAATAGTAAGACAGGAAGGGGAAAACATTTAAAACAATAAAGGATTTTCAGACTGGCCCTATCGTTTTGCCTTTTAAAGTGATATCGTACTATATTAGAGAAAACGATGGTCCTTTTCCCTTACCATTCTTTCCCAACAAGGGATACTGGGAGTTGTAGTTCTGAATCATCTCAAAGCACAAGTCTATTCTACCACTGCTGTACTTCATGCTACTATTGTCCCTTTATCTGACTGAGCATTAATTCGAGTTTGCCCCATTATTTTATATGCATTCCTCTGGTTTTTGTTTCTGAGGTCCTGGAAGCCTTACATTTTACAGAAAACAAACTAGACAATTACTTAATTGACCTGAAGAATCTGAAAGACCAAAAGAACATCTGAAAACTCTTTGTTCCAGAAGATATCCTGTGTTACTAGTTTACATACTGCAGTAGACCTATTTTTCTGGACTGCTGCTGCTAAAATAATGTACAAATGCTTATTCCAACAATTATACTCAAACAGCAAAGAACACCAACCCCAGCAAGACTCATAATAATTGTATGGAGAAAAGCTGCCTTTTGCTTCAGAGGAACAAAAAACCACACAAAAGCATCTCAGCTGTCCCTTTAGCAACTGTGCCCTTCTCTTCCTTCCAGAAGAACAAGCATTTCATTACAGCTGGAATTTCTTCAAACTTTGTCAGCTGGCAGCAATTGAGCACCCAGCAAAAAAAAAAAAAAAAAAACAACAAAAACAAAAAACCATACTAATGTTTATTAACTGCCAATTGGTCACCCTTTGGTTGACAGATTAGAAAATGTCACCAAGGGAAGATCCTGTGAATTAACTCTACTGGTAACCAGAATCAAAATTGAATGGAAAACACAAATGTGATCCTGGAAAACTCTGCCCTGTTTGTAAAATATTAAAATGTGCCATGAACCCAGCATTTTAAAAAAAAACCAAGCAATGAAGCTCACATGCACTTCGCTGTATTACACATTTGAAATGCCTATAGCTAAATAGTTTTTGTGTGCATTTATAACGCAGGTAGAGGGACTTAACCTTGAAAAAAGACAGTATAAAGAACTGGGCTCATTGCACTTGCCCAAGGCAGAGGATTTCTGGATATACATTTCTAACCAGGGAAGAAACTTTGGTAGCCTAATGGAATTTTTGGCTTTATCCCCCCCCCCCCCCCCCCACCCACCCACCCCAACCAAGTACTGATCTTCCATATATTTTAAAATCCCCTTGACCTTACATGTGGAATGTTCTTTACCTAACCCACCTTTCTTTAAACTTAGAAAAAACGCTGTTTAAGGGTCAATCAACCCACATGTGGCTTTCATTCAATAGACTGTCCAGTGGTAGCCGCATATGCTTTAGACTTTGCTCGTGGTTCATTGTGCTTCACATGAATTTAAAATGTTTATTTGTCATTTCTATTTTTTTTTTTTTTAAAGAATAATTTCACCTTTTGGGATAAGAAAGAGAAAATAAATGTTCATTCCCATGGACAAAGAGTTTTAAAGTTTTTATTCCACCACTCTTGTCACCTAAACTAGCTTTACGGTGACTTCTACACTGTATGGCATCATGAAGTCATTATTATCTGTTAAAAAAATCTCACAGAATGATGCAAAACAACTGCTGCTTTCATTATCATTGAATTTCAGAAGCAGGAACTATAATCAGGTTACTTGCCACTTCAAACCAGCCAACTGAAGATCCCATGAGGCCTGAAATGCAGGTTTGATGTAACAGCATATTCTGCACAATATATCACTAATTGGAAAATCACCCGAGTGTGCTGCTTTTTCATTGAATTATATTCTTCTGTTTGGTCTGGCACCTCAGGTCTGTATAGTGATGGAATTTGGCTACATGTTAAATGTGAAATCCATTAAGCCAGTAAAGTTCTGACCTGCTCTTGTTTTGAAGGATATGTTGAATGTTACAGAATGCGTGTGAAGGTCCTCATTCTTTCAGGTCATGGTATATCTTTAGTATTCAGTTAGATCAATTGAACTTAAAGTTTAGCTCTTGAAGATGTTTTGATAGAACACCTCCGCTAATACAGAAGGGAAGACTAAATAAATTAAATATCTGAGGAACCCTTAAAACTTGTAGATATCTGGACTGAGCCTTTGTCAGAAAGAGAAGAAGGAAGGAGATAAAACCATGCCAACAGCATGGGACTTTGACAAATTAATTTATGGTGTTTCAATAAACACCATAACCCTGTCTGCTTTAACCGAAACAACACACTGAGGCAGCAAATTGTGCATATAATAGACCCAATAACAAAACACAAGGGCGACATTATATATGCAGTGCAGTGAAGAGTTCTCTAATTTGTATGTAAGGGAGACCAAACAGTAGCTGCAGCAACTTATGGCCCAGCACAGAAGAGCAAATTTGTTTTAAGTTCGATTCATTTCAGTAAAAGTTCTGTAGTTCAAAACATACCTATTAAAGTCTATGGGGGGGAAAGTCTAGAAAGTTCTAATAAAATACAGATAAAATACCAATGGTAACTAACTGCAAATGTCTCTGGGACCTGGGAAATGGTCTGGGGACCATGTACATATCACCAAAATGTTTTTAAACACTATCAGGGAGATTCAATAAAAGTTCTTATTGTTAAAAATGGTGCTAATTTTCTCCAAACAATCAGATGTTAGTTTTGTTTTGTTAGATGTTAAAAAAGATCTAATTGGTTGGGGCAAAATTATCACCATTTTTAACAGTAAGAACTTTTATTGAATCTCCCTGTAAGTTTCCTCATGATTGGGCAATTGTCGGGCTTCCCCATTGAGTTTTGCAGTACATACGAGGGTTATCGCAAATTTGAGGGTTTCCAAATGTTATATTCGAATGTAGCGTTTGGTAACCATCAAATTTGCGATAACCCCCGAATGTAGTGTTCAGTAACCATCAAATTTGGAGAGAACCCTCAAATGTACTGAATGCCACATTCTAGGGTTAGGAAGAGCTAAATTGGAGAATCCTCATTTTTTCAAAAAATTGCGAAAATACGTCCGCAAGTTCATTAAACAAAAAAGTTCATATTTCGGAAAGCTCTAAATAGTTCAAGTTCGTCCAAACTTGATTCTAGCCACCTTTTAGCCACAATGCAATCAACACCTTGCATTCAGAGGGTCCATAACACCTAGGGACTAGAGATGGCTAGTTTGCGGATCCGAAACCGGATCAACGGCGGATTTCTGAGACCTGCGAGTTGCGGATCTCGCAAATTTTCTGCTTTCTGAATTCTGCTTTCCAAATTTTTTCTGAACTATGTTCGAAATTTTTTGAAAAATCTGAAAATTTTCTAGAAAATTCGAATTTTTAAAGAAGTTTCGAAAATTTGGCAAAAATGATACAGTAACTTGCTGTAAAGGGCCCTGGGAAATGGTCTAGGAAACTTTCTAAAAGAATCCTATTCTGATTAGTTACAATCAGAATTTTCAGAAAGAATCTGATTGGTACACCAACCAATCACATTCTTTTCCCGTCAGAATTGGTTACAATTAGATTCTAATCTTATTGTAACCAATTCTGATTGGCATACTAACTAGAGATGGACCGGATTGTGGAACCAAACCTTGTTCTGATCTCCGAGATCTGCCAATCCGCGGATTTTCCGAACCCACCTTTAAACATTTTCGAAGATTTTCATGTATCAAATTCACCAATGGCAGCTGTTTTTACCCATGCCAACCCCCTGGGTATAAAAGGCAGCTAGACAGGTGCCACTTTGTTAGTGTGTTAAAATGAGTTTAGTGGAGACCTGACAGTTTAGGAGTTATAGAGTTTTTTCCATGCTTTTGAAGCTTACTGTGTGTGAATTTCAGTGTGGTGGATTAGCACTTGTTGTTTACCACTCCTGTATTCACACAATTTGGGACCCAAAAGTCCTTTTGAAGACTAAAACCCCCCCCCCCCAGTTTTTTGGACAAATTCAGTGTTAGGCCTTTTAGAGGTCTACTGGCCCTATTTAAAAACACACAGTATTGCAGTTTAGCGATACAGTGCATTATCGATAAAGTACAACCGCGGCAGGAAATAAACCCTGAACGTTCGTTAATTAACAAACCAATTCTGGAGGACCAAGACAGTGATATGGATGTCAAAATGATGCGTCAGCCAGTGCTATGTAGCCCCTCCATTATAGTGCACTTCTAGCACTGTACGTGCCCATTGGAATGCTCTAAATCCAGGGGCAAGCGCAGGATTGTTAAGGGGGGGAATTTCTGAAGAAGCACAGTAGGAAGTTCATAACTAGAGATGGACTAGACCCAAACTATCGAACGTTCAAATTCATGTTCCCAGACTTTAGCGCTCCTATACAGAAAATAGAGGAGCGGTCACCTACCCCCTCCGTTAGCGGAGCTCCACGTCAGCGGCCTTTCAGCATGTCCTTGAAAACATATGCACTGCAAATAACAGGCTTCAACCTTTAGGGTTTTAAAACTTCACATTTATTTGTAAGCAATTCTGATTGGATACATTAAATTGTTTTAGAAAGAATCTGATTGGTATACTAACCAATAAGATTCTTTTTCAATCAGAATTGGTTACAATCTGATTGGTCTGTTCCCCAGACCATTTCTGAGGTCCCAGAGCCATTTACAGTAAGTTACTGTATAATTTTTTGCAAAATTTTCGAAAATTGCTTGGAAACTCGAAAATTCTCGAATTTTCGAAAAATATTGAATGCGGCTCGAAAATAGAATGCGGAAGCTCGAAAAAAGGTGCAATCGTGAGGAAAGTTTTTTTTTTTTTTGGTTCTGGGTATATGTACATGTTACCCCAGACCATTTCCCAGGTCCCATAGCCATGTACAGTAAGTTATCATTGCTGTTTTTTTTTTTTTTTTCGAAAATCCGCAAATCCACAGGCGGAACGGATTTTAGCAGTTTCGCCCATCTCTACTAGGGACATGCCAGGGTATCTATTGCCAACAATATCTTGTACAAGGCATTCTGAATTGAGAAAGACAGTTGGATGATTAGCGAAACATCTTCCTGTTGATCTAACTGAATACCACAGAAAATCTTACAGAATTATTAGCAAATATGTAGAATATGCCAATACAGTGGGCAGGGAAAATGCTTTATTAATCCACAGATAAAAGGTTATTTCTACTACAGACTTTTGGCTATTCTTCCTAAGGAGCCATTTAATGCCACATTTAGAACACTTTTATACAGCAGTATATACTGGACTTTATACTGGACAAAAACAGTGGTAACAATTAGATACCCCAAAAAGATCTGAAAAGGAAGACACAAAGACTTGATTTATGACATGAGAGAAAAAATAAAATAAAAATGTGCTGGGAAAGTACTTATTGTTAGAAAAAAAATTAAATGTTCTGAATAGTCAACTGTGAGGGATTTATACAATTTCTCAGTTTCATTTCATTGGTGATTTTCTCAAAGGTTGCCCTGTAATATCTTGCTGGTGGAACACATTCTATTGGAGGCAAAACCTAATTTTTTCTTTGCTTAATTTAAGTTAACTCCCCCAATATAACATGTATAGGAAGTAAAGATACTGTGGGTTCTAATAGAAACCAATTTCATATCGAATCAGAGGGTTTTGAAGTCCCGGCGAAACTTTCGGAACTCCTGGAATTTACGAAACCCGAATTTTCCGAGTTTTCGGTTTTTATCGAAAATTCGATAATTATCGAAATCAAAAGTACATAATTATCGAAAATTGAAAGTAGAAAATTTCCAAAAATCAAAAGTAGATAATTACCAAAAGTAGATAATTATCAAAAATCGAAAGTAGATAATTAGCAACAATCGAAAATCGAAAGTAGATGATTTTCAAAAATTGAAAGTAGATTATTTTCGAAAATCAAAAGTCACACTTTCGAACTTTTGGAAAATTCGAAAACGAAACTCAACAGTTTCGAACATCTTTAATAGGAAGCAAATTATGTGATTCTGTTTGTGAAGGTTCTCATTTATTCGGGTCATGGTATATCTGTGGTATTAAACTAAAGAGCTTCAAGTCCAGTTGATCAAACTTAATACCACAGATAAACTAGGCCAAAAGCCTTTAAATAAATGTTTGGTAAAACAGTCTAAAGATGGACACAGTACCGGTTGCGAATGAACAACCGTTCACAAGGCTGATGAATGTTTGCTGTCAGCTTTGGAAACGATTTGTACTGACAGAAAAATTTCACTTGGCCTTGGTCAACTCCCTGTCATGTAGAATAGGGAGCCGGCACCATCACAAGGATGTGTGGCACTACCAAATAATATTCCCTATACTATATATAGGGAGACCATTCTGGACTGTGTGAATCAACATCTTTCAATGATGACAGATGAAATGTTACAGATTATACAGTATCCTATCATCTGTTTCAGAATTGCACTGTGTGTACCCATCTTAAGGCTAATAAACAACAGGAATAACAGGAATAAAGTTTAATTGGTAACCAAGTTTGCATCTTTAGTTAATAACCTAAAACAAATAGTTTTGTCCTCAGATCTGCTGTTCATTGACAAAATACACACATGCAAACTACAGTATTAAACAGGATCACTTAGCTAACACACTATGGTCATGTCTGGTTCTTTTAGTAGTAGTGCTTTAAACCTTGTTTGCACAATTATGACTCACAAAATAGGTTAAATAATGATGTATGTCTATTTCTGTCCAAGCACTTTTGACATTCTAAACAATAGATTAGGTGATTTAAAGAAAAAAATGGACGAGGATCAAAAAATGTTATATTTATGGGAAAATGATATGACTAACCTAAAAATGTATGTCAATGTGAATGCTACTCCTCTTAAATTACCCAAGCTCCTCTGCTGCAGGTAAAACCTTCTGGACTGCCAAATCTTTATTTAGCAACAAGCACATTAGTTTGATTTCAGATGGGGTCACTCAAAGCAGAGGTTGACCAAGGGAAACAGAGAACTAGAGAACTGGTTTTCAGCTTAAAATAGAGAAATACCTCTGTATTTTGCTGATTGTTTTTTTTTTTAACTAATTGGCTTACCTGGAATGCACAGGGGGTGTTGTCCATGCAGTAAACCCTTAGGTTGTAATCCAGAGAGTTGCATGACATGCAGCCAAAAACTGCCACCTTGAGTTCCTTGACTGCACAGTCTGTCAGAGGTTCTCCAACCAAAGCATAAGTCCCAAAGCTATCCAACAATATATGGCAGGCAAAAGGGTCCAAAAGGCAATAATATGACGTTGTTTCATCATCTGTGGACATGATTTCCTAAAGCAAAAAAGAGAAAGTCATACATGTTTTTCCCCACATTAATATGAATTTAATGAATCTAGTCCTATGTTTGACACCTTGACTAAACTAAGATAGTTAACCATTATTTGCTTATTAGAAATTGACTGCATGTATGTCTTATAACAATGAAAATAACATTGGAACATTAGGCTCCAAATTCAGTATACTGTCAGTATTATGTAAACATGTCTCTATGTCTAGTTGACGTATTGGGAATATCTCCAGTTTCATGTAGTATTTAACAAAATATTAAGAAATCCACTGGCTACTGTTGAACAATAATAAGGATTTTATTTAATGAGGCATTTACCTGTGCTAATAATATGGAACAACCAGTCAGATGTTTACTTTTAACTGGTCTACTGCAGTTAGAAAACACTAGATTTAATTGTTGCAAATTTATAGACCAGGATACTTTTTGCACTTCTTATCCCATAAGTGCTAAAGCTTTGTACACATGTGCAATCACAGGGCCAAACCACAATGGTGTATGAACTGCTGTTTTGGCTGAGTGTTGGTAAGTGTATGTTACTTGGTCGAGCCTCATTGATGATCCAACCCCATGGATGGCTGAATAGGCATTTCACCCAACCAAGCGCCCATACAATGAGTGATAGTCAGCCAAAAGGGTGATAAGTCCTAACGTCGGCCCCACAATTGTACACTTGCGATTCCCACTCTGCTCAATTTTGATTCGGCCAACCAATCAAAATGCTCCATTAGCCAATACTAATGTATTTTATTCAGGAACATTTAAAGTTTACAAAACTGTTCTGTCTTGTTATTTTTAGAGCACTTTTAAACAAAACTGTTGCCCAAGTCTCATGCTGGCAATTTGTTCACATTTCCTCAGCTTTAGCCTAGATAAATCAGCTAAAATGATTATTGATTTTTTTTTGTTGCTCAGAGAAGCCCTAAAATGTGCATTATGTTGAATATAATGGCAGCCCTAGGTAGACTATTCATTAAAATAATATAATATAAACTGTAATATAACAGTAAAGTGTTTTCTTGCCTCCCATTTTCCCTGTTGAGATCTTCTCTTCAAGTGGATGTTCCAGTGTTCACAGTTGACCTCAGCACAATGGGGAATCGTTAATGCCACAGGAGTCGATAAAGTTATATCAGGTGGACCACAAGTGACCTCAGGGCCCAAAAGAACCTCTGCTCCTTCTAGCTGCAAGCTGTAACAAGTACAAGATAAGTGTGAACAAAAGCTTGACAAATTCCAGGAACAGCACAATCTAAATAATACCTTTTCTCCGCTCTGAAAATAAAATCCTTAATAGCTCTGAACTTCTCAGCACATAACAAAATCAATAGAATCAGCTGGGCACAATTTTAGTCAATCTTACTTTCTGTTTTCTTCCCCTTTTACAGAAACAATTGTCTTAATGGACAGTTATTATCCCTAGCCCCACTGGCCATACATAAATGAGAGATACTTGAGCTATGTAGACCAAGACAATGACATTTAAATGGAATTAAATTGTCATAAAAGATTCAGTATCTACTTTTGTGTTTTTTTAATGGCAATGAGTCTAGAAGACAATGTTAGGCCATTAAATGTGATAGGTGAAAGCGCATGCCCAAGCATTAATCCGTCTCACTTCTGCTTTTCCTCCATAAACCAATGTAACAGTTTATCTCCCTAGACCAAGATTTGAAACCACATATTAGCTCTATTTACTGGTCAGCATTTTTCCAATGTCCACTGGAGACTGTGTTTTATAAAGTCCTGTGAATTGCACAAGCTGATCTCAGGATTAGCTGCTTTGACAGGTGGAAATCTAAAGGGTTCCTAAGAAGAAATGTCCTGGATTAGACAATCCTTAAAAGCACACGATGATACAAAAACTATAAAATGGCTGTTTTATACTGTCTATAAGTACTGTTTTGATTAAATAAAATTTTAAAATGCATACATTCATGCCTATGGTAGTTTGGCCGCTGGAGGCCATTGTTTAATTTGAGTTTGTGGATTATATTTAGTTATTTGATCTAATAGGGACGTACAGATCAATATATAAAAGTATATTTTTGTTGATGATTTTACTGATGATTTAAAAACCCTACCTAAATAAGAGTATTATGTATGTATTTATCTTTTTTACATAGCACTGAACATATAATGCAGCGCTTTACAATCATTGGAAATTATTATCACATTATGGGTAGGTTAGTTCATTTAGGAAACCTCTATATAATTTATATGAGCACTTATGTGGATTATAGTCGTGCTAACCAATTCAATACCAGTTTAAGCTACTTTAACCCCTTGCTTGCGGCAACTGCACGGGTATTGCATAAGACACCCACAAAGCTGCAGCAAGCTATTCAATACCTGCTTTGCGGCTTTACCCAAATGACCATTTTATGCCGGCTAATAGCTGTAAACTGTTTATACATACTAAAATTATCACCATGCTCTACCAAGCTTTATCCTACTTTACATAGTTACCCCTTTTTAATAACTATTATATAAAACTTGCAATTTTTTTAATATTATAAATATATAAGCTTTATGTTTACATTTTCAATAAACATGAATAACTATAAGAAAAAAAAATCTTCAGCTAATTAAATAAAAACCATAAAAATGGACATCCCAGGAAAGAGCAGAAATCTTTGAGAATCCAGGTCATTCGTGGATTTAACTTGTACAAACGGTTCTTTGCCAATGCATTTTTGTTTCGCTGTGTTTAATTTGAATGATCTTTTATTTTAAAAAAAAAGATGCTTTAATCACTGCAGGGTCACACACTGAAAAGAAGGGTTTATCCTCTCTGCCCTGCACCTCAAATTATTTTCGACTCACTATTATTTTCTGCTAAAGCTGTCATTCCATGAAGATAAATGTTACTCATCAGGGGTGACAGTTTAATGTATACACGTGGCAACAATCAGAGCTGAAGATATTTCTGTGCGGCTCCAGGGGTTACTCTCTTTAAAAGTGGCAAACGTATCAGTATACAGACTCTAAAGTAGCGTGTGGGGACGTGCTGGTCTCTTGTGTTTGCTCCCATTTAAACAAGGTTTACTTCATCACCTTTCAAAATGGTAAAAAGCTTTTAATTTACAGACAGGTGCTAAAAACCCATTAGGTCCCATTCAGGAAACATGAAAGTCTAAGCAAATCCCGTAGGACCATTAACGGAGCCAAAGAGAACATAAAAAGGTCAGCTGCTTGGAGGAGAGAAGAGGTTGGGGATGACAAGATAGTAGATGACATCACAATACATTTGAGCCCAACAGCATTAAAAAAAGAAGACTGTAATAGATAGCAGGCCTGATAAGTGGAATAGATAAGTTTGCTGATAAAATGAGAGGAAGTATAGAATGTACAGGTCGTATTGATTACATTGCAGTTTTTGATACTTTTATGGAATCTATTCGCTGAGATTCCTATCTAATCAGCATCTCTGACACACTCAGCACCTTGTTACACAAATTCTCACTCTAAATCAGAGCTGAAATGGGAATTCATTAACACTTTATGCAAAAATGTTTAAACCTTTAACATGGCATTTCATGGAATTATGTAATTAAAAAAACGTAGTTGTGACACGAGTGACACTAGAGTGGCCAATATTAGCACATCTGTATAGCTAAGATTGTGTCTACAAAACACAGGCCATCATTTTTTGCCACTAGCGAGCGGTTGGCTGGGACAAATCACTGTCGGTTGCGACAAAAGTAGCCGTCAGTTTGTCGCAACCAACCGTGCAGTCCCATAGGGAACCATTGGCACCAAGACCATACATTATTTTTGGCTGACTGACCAATATGCGGTAATATTGGTATGGTGTGTACCCAACCTTACAGTCACAATCAGAGGCAGGATAAGAAAGAACACAAAGCTAAGACAGTGGAATATATACTTTTATGCATTCTAATAGAATATAATGAGGGAGAGCACATTGCTCTCTTTACCTTCCATTGTAGAAGCATGGAAGGTAAGTTTCCATCCCTGTGCCTCCTTTTCTTTCATTTCATATTGCACACTAAATTGTCAGGCAAAACTAGAAAAATACCTATTAATATATAAAAAGATTCCAAAAAGTATCATGACACTGTTACCCAATTATTTCAAAAATTGCACAGGTTGTGCAGAATTTTTCAATATTAGATAAAACCATTGGTACACAGCTAAATATCCAACAAATTTAGCTGAACACTGGACATGGTCTATATTCTTCAATGAGATTGCTACTAGTATAAGGTACTTCATACATGGGACCCATCTGTCAACTATGTCTTGCCTGTGCCATCTTAGGAAAGGCATTTTGTACATCTGAGATCTTCACAGATCTTCCCAGCTTATTCCTTACAAATAAACTACAGTATAATTCTATTTTAGGTTGGATCGCTCTTCCCAGTGTCTCCTGTGGCAATTCAATTTCTCGATTGCACCTCTCATTAAATTTAATTTAAAAAAGCCGTAATTGCAACATTACATTTTTTTGCAGCAACTGCGTAGGACAATTGTTCTGAAACCCACCTCTCTTAGGCACCTTAGAAATCTGCTCCTAAGTTGAGGCCACACTGGTAACACCTTATACGCATGTTATCCTCTATTTGCACTGAAATATTAGAAATTTCGTGCTATCGGAGCACATGCTCATGCAAATAAGAACAGCATTGCCACCCAAATTGACATGCACTGATGTGTTTTTCATGGGCTAATGGATCGCAAAATGCGATTATAATTACTTGAGAAATGCAATAGTGTGACCTAGCCCTTAAAGTCACACTAATTCTTGGTAAATTTGTTAGCAAGACTTTATACATTAAAATAATTCCTTTGTTGCCGATATCTGTAAATGAGCCCAATAAGTTTTTATTGTGGCTCTCTGCAGGCTGCACTACAGTACCATTGTCCTCTGGAACTCTTAATATAATCCACCACAGTCACAATGCTACTGCCCTTGAAATATATAAATCACTAGAAAGTGTTTCTTTCTAGTAATTTATCATCCTTATAAAGAATCTTGCTGTTGAGGCAGATATTGTTATAAGAACAATTTATTTCTAGTGCTATAAGACACAGCTACCAGGGTGCTTTCGGATCTTGCAAAGTACTAGTCAGAAGTGCTTGTCAGAAATAGCCCCTGTATTATGAAAATATTGCACCACAATATTACCTCTTGACTACCCATGCATATACTGTATGTAATTAAGGGATAATGTAAACACACCCTCAAGTTTTAAATGGGCCAATTTGAGAGACTGTTGGCGGTCATCAGGATGGATATTCTTGGAATAAAGCTATAACTAAAACGCAGACATGCTTAATCAATAAGAGATGCAAGTTAATTTGCCTCAATCAAAGGATACATTTTTACTGGTCTACTACAATTAGACATTTGATAACATCTAGTTGGTTGCTGCAGGTTAAGAACACAGTCAAAATGTTGCACCTCTAATCTAAACTATTATTTGTAGCACAGATACATATGCTTTCATGAAAGGAGAAGTATTTCCCACTCAGTGACCATAATATGCCCATCCAGTGATTCTCTGTGCACACAGTAAATACAGTGAATACTTCCAAAGTACTGACTTCCTATTTGCAGGAATAGTGTCCTTATGGTCTCTGGGTTGTTTCAGACTTGACTGAAAACATTTGCTATTAACACAAACTATACAGCATTTAAACATTCCTTTATGCATTATTTAGCACTGGAAAGAGATGTTATTTTATAAACAGCCTTTCTCTGTTTCCTTGCTATTTTGTGCAGATATCTAAGCCCAACTTCCCATGTTTCTGTCTGGTGTGCTACAGATATGTCTGTCTGATGCCTGATATTAAAAATAATCTTTTTTTCACTCCAGGCTTAGAGCGGCCAGTGTATAATTCAGATAATCTTAATAGAGATGATAAAAACATAGGAGCACTCTTATTTTAGGCAGCATTGCTCTCTTTTTTTTTTAAATAAGAGAAAACATTGTGTCCTTATCACGGCCTTGTCTGGACTGGTCCAGATGGGAACAGTGTGAAGATCTGTCTTAATTTAATGAACATGCAGGGACAGAATTTTTAGTACTGATAAGGGATTGAACGCCTTTCATCTGCACCAGACGTTGCTTTTTGGTTCTGGCTGGGAAAGATGCTAGAATGTTATTTTGGGCTATCTAAGCTTTTGTGCTCTGCTCTGAATTCTGTAATAGGAGGGGCACAGAGATAGCTCAGATCTTTTTTCTTTTGATATGAAAGTACTGATGGAGTTCATGAATTTTGTGCCTCAATAAATAAAAAAACAAACTGTGTGAGTTTGTATTGTATAAATCTTTACAGAAGCCTGTGCATATATATATATATCTATTAATGTATATATATATATATATATATATATATATATATATATAGTTAAATGAACAAAGTCTTAAACTAAGAATAGATTGTATTTGTCATGCTTTCTAGTGTTTTGCTAATAGAGAACATTAGTGCCCTTGCAACAAAACATTACCAAAAATAAAAATCTTGGTAGAACCTAATTCATTTTAAATGATGTCCTGGAACCCATTTATGGTAAATTTGGCACTTCTACACTACTGTAGATGTAGCCAATATATAACTGCTAAGAAAAGCACTACCAAAGTGTGATTTTGCTACTCCAATTAAAGTAGCCTGGCCATATTCTTAATTCTTTGTCATGTGCACATGGAAAACTGTAAAGTATCAGAGATCAGAATAGAAATCTGACTTTACAATAGTTCATGGCAACAATTAGCTTTTATAGTGCTGTGTTGTACTGCAATTTTAAAAAATTTAAACTAACCTTTATTTTTTTAAATCCTAATGTGAACACCTATACATTATAAGATTTTTCTCTAGTAAGTTGCATTAACGCACATGTAACAAGTAGATTCTGTAACTAAGAAGGCTTGTTCATACGTTTGGGTATAACAGTATACATTATGTTTTAGTTTAAATTAATTAATTAATCACAATAATAATGTTGTAGGGGACACCAAGAAAGGGGGTGGAGCATTGTGAATAAAAGTTGCACTGTGTGTGTTGTGGTTATGCACCTGAGGAAGGGGGACACACCCCGAAACGTTGTGCACGCATGTCACCAATAAATATATAAAGAAAGAGCAAAAGTCTACAGGAGTGCGTTCTTCAAACAATAAAATAACTAAGAAGGCTTCCATGTTGCCTGTACAACCCTCAGCCCATGTAGTCTTCAAAAAGCCATGCCCCCTGACTTCAGTATTCACTGTCTCTCTGTACTTTCTATACAGATGGCTACTCACCAATACTGAAGACCCTGATAAGACTTTAAAAGCTGCTTGTTATCCTGCAGTCTAATTACCAGCCAATGTGAATGGCATAAAGCTTTCCTGGGACAATTCAAAAAAAGTAAGCTCATTTTACTGACATTTTTATTTTGTTACTAGCAAAAGATAAAGATTCTATATGTACCTGAAAACCTTGTGTGCTGTGGTTGCTGACCTGTTAAACACTTAAAGCACACAGTCCACAAGGTTCCAAGTCCCCAGACTTACTTTTGATTTTTACTGAAATGTTAATATTCTGTTTCTTAAACCCATGGTAGCTAAGAAATAAACGGTGAACTTTTAAATATATCAGTAATAAAAAGATGAGGCCCGAGAATGTGGGACCATTAAATAATGGATCTGAGATGGTTATAGAGGATGCTGAGAAGTCTACTGTGCTAAACCACACATGAGGAATAGAGATGTAGTGTGGATTTCAAATCGAAGCTGAGGGTTTCGAAGTTCCGACGAAACATTCAGAACTCCTGGATTTCATGGAACCCGGTTTCTCCAAAAATTGAAAATAGACGATCATAGAAAATCGAAAACAGACAATCATTAAAAATCAAAAATAGACGATTATCGAAATAACCCTTGAAAGTAGCGCTAGATTTCGTCAACTCTCAAAAATAGAATGTGGAAGCTCGAAAACAGCCCGATCGTGAGGAAAGATTAGTTTTAAAATAAGTTTTGGTTATATTTACAGTTTCCCCAGCCTATTCCCCAGGTCTCTGTATAATTTACAGTAACCTTCTATTACTATTTGTCCCTCAAAATGGACAGAAACTTTCAAATTTTTTTCTCTCATAGACTTCTATGGGTTAGATTTTTGAATTTCGAAATTTTCGAAAATTGAAAAACGGAACAAAACATCTCTAATGAGGAATATTCCCTCTGGCTGCCGGAGGATATGGTGCGGAAACATCTAGAAAAAGTTATATCAATAAAGCCCCAGGACCGGATGGAATACATACACAGATCTTAAGAGAGCTTAGTCCAGTTTTATCTAGTCCACTGTATCTCATCTTTTTAGATTCACTTTTGTCTGATGATGTGCCGCTGGATTGGAAAAAAGCCAATGTAATACCAATATTCAAAAAAGGTAGTCGTTCCCAACCTGGTAAATAAAGACCTGTAAGCCTAACATCAGCGGTAAAGAAGGTGCTGGAAACTTTGTTACGGGATCATATACTTGACTTTGTCTCCAGAACTGATCTTATTAGTAGTAGTCAGCATGGATTTATGAGAAATAGATTGTGCCAGACAAATTTACTTGGTTTTTATCATGACATGAGTAAGAATTTAGATTCTGGCATAGCAGTAGATGTGGTATACTTGGATTTTGCAAAAGCTTTTGATACTGTGCAACAGAGGCGACTAATATATAAACTGTTGGCCTAGAAAAAAAACATTTGTACATGGAGAGTGGTGGGCAATGGAGCTACATCTATGTAGGCTAAAGTTCTAAGTGGAGTGCCTCAGGGTTCCGTATTGGGGCCACTTCTTTTTAACCTATTTATAAATAACTTAGAAGGGGGCATTGAGAGCAAAAAAAAGGTCTTTGTGTTTGCTGATGACACTAAACTATGCAGAGCTTTGGAAACTTCAAATGATGTGCAAGCTGACCTAGATAGATTATCAAAATGGGCAGCAGAATGGCAAATGAGATTCAATGTTGATAAATGTAAGAACATGTAATTGGGGTTTAGCAATCCCGGTGCCATCTACACCATAAATAACTCTGTTAAGTGAATCTCGACTGGAAAAAGATTTGGGGCTTCTGGTTGATAACAGACTTAGCTGTAGCAAACAATGCCAGGCAGCAACGGCTAGAGCTATGGATCAATACCCTGAACTCATGGGCGTCCATGAAGAGGCAACGAGTTATGGCTATAGCAAAGTCTGATTCGGAAATAGGATGTAATTGGCTACACGGCAGTGGGTGAGCCCGTTCCATATATGTTTCCATCTCAGACATTTTTAAGTCACCCCTTATTTTCATGCTTTGCATCCATAGCTGAAAGTTCTTATACTTGTTTGCCTGCATCCATTTTTTCTAACTCCTATTTGGCCATAACACCTAATTCTAGCATATGCATACTTACTTAATGACTGCTTTATATATATTATTTATTCACCATTCCTGGACTTGAAAACTTTTCTGTAACGGATGTGACTACTTTTACTAATTTGCGGACTACATCCTTGATTATCATTATAATGGACTACATTATACTAATTTGCTGTTGCATGTTGCATTGTTAATGCTGCTTACATACCTTACCTCTCTATAGCACTTTAATAGTTTTTATTGTTTATTATTTGACTATGAATTTAGTGTATTATTACCATATATACTCGAGTATAAGCCGACCTGAGTATAAGCCGAGGTACTCATTTTTACCCCAAAAAGTAAGAAAACACGATTGACTATAAGTCGATGGTTGAAATTATGACCACTACTGCATTTTTATACTGTGTTTATTTGCCCTTTGAATGGACAACAGTAGTCCCATTCAATAATAGCCAAATCCAGTATGGCTATTACTGTATGGGAACTCTGCTGTCCATAAAAAAGCCTCATTCCATGGCACTCCAGATGTTTTTGGAACTACAACTCCCAGCATGCTTTAGTAGCTGGGAGTTGTAGTTTCCAAACACTGCAGTGCCAAGGAATGAGGCTTTTTTTTATGGAAAGCACCCCCCAGGAAAGGCCCTCAAGTTCAGTGAGGTAAGTAAGAGGTAAGTAAGAGAGGTAAGTACTCACTTGGGTCACAGTAATAATTGTGAATTCTTTCCCCCCAATCTGGCTGCCGATCGCTATGTACAATCTAACTTACATTAGAAGCAAGTGTTCCGCCTGGCACTCCGCGCTGATCTGCAGGATAACATCCATACACGACACCTGTCTCACTTAATGCCTGGTAGTAAGTGAGACAGGCTCCGCATATGGACGTCATCCTGCAGATCAGCGTGGATGTGCCAGGTGGAACACTTGCTTCTAATGTAAGTTAGATTGTACATAGGATCGGCAGCCGGAGAATTCACAATTATTTACTGTGAACCGAGTATAAGCTGAGGTTGAGTTTTCAGGCTAATTTTAAAGCCTGAAAACCTCGGTTTATACGCGATTATATCTAAATAAAATGAATTACACTTGGATCACCATGATATATTAACTGGGATTCCATATCCCGTCTTTTCAATTTTTAAAGGGGTTTATTTTATGATAGAGTTTGTGCCCGCCCCTTTAAAGGAGTGGTGGATTTGGCTCTTTTCACAGCCTTGTCTGTGGGGTTGTTTATTTTTGTTTTTCCAGCAACGGCTAGAGCTAGCAAGATAGTGTCTTGTATAAAGAGCGGAATGGATTAAAAAAGGTGGTCTTTATATTTTTTTTGAATGGCTGATGATATGAGCAACAATACCACATGTGTGATGCGAGCCAACAAAAGTCTGATTGTTGTTTGGTGCGTTCAATCTTTAAACATTTATTGGCCACATGGGCCAGCACAATTTTACATGTGTACGAAGCTTAAAGATGAAAAATTGTATGTAGGTAAAGCTGAGAGATCGAAGACCTCTTGGACAGGTTGCATTGCTTAGGATATTCTTCCCTCATTATTCACAAGCCATTGTCTCTTTAAATGCTGGCTGGCTTAGTTAAACTCAACGTTTTTCATGCAGCATCTATATCTAATCCCTATACACAATGCATGTCTGTTTACCCCAGAATTTGCTAAAATCTGTTTTTATATAATTAAAATGGAAGAAGCCTGGTACTTTATATCCTTATATAAAATAGATGGGCAGGTGTACAGAGTTTAGAAAGGTACACGTTTTTGCATTTCATTATTCTAAATTAAATCTATAAAAAATATATATAAAATCATAAATCCAACTGGTGCATATATATTACCAGAAATAATCAAACACTGTCATGTTACAATAAGCAGTGTTTAAATTACTGGGGATTCTGGGTAATGACATGTAAATGATTACATAACACTATGTAAATAATTACACAGAGGTTGCTTATACAGATTCCTAAGAGCCTTTTAGTTTCATTGCCTAAATGATCCAGGGACAATGAAAGGTGGAATCAGACAACAGTAAGATGGTAGTTTTGTAGAAACCTATTGGCCATTTCCTCTTTTTTTTTTTTTTTTGCTTACCCAGTACATTAAAACAGAACAAATCATAGGAATCGTCAGGAAAATGTTCCATTTAAGCCGTCATGGATGGGGTTAATTGCTATTACTGTTGTGTGAAAAATAAACAGATATTGAATCTGTTCAAACCATATGTTACTCCAGCTGATTCAAACTTTCCAATTGTGTGTTTTCTTTTTGGCAGTACAAGAGAGCCGTGTGAGAACAAAGCCGACTCAGGGCTATTTCTTGTGAAATGGCTGGATTAATAAATTGGGAGGATATTAATTAAATTAGCCATTGAGACTTGTACACCGTGTGAAGGAATCTGGCTCCATAAACAGACAGAGAAAGACATACTTTGGCAGGACTATATGTTTTCAATAGATGCTGCTTTGACAATTTGGAATCTTGAGGTGACCACATGACCTTGGCTATGGCTGCCAAAATGTAAGTATGAATGATAATAAATACAGATAAAATGGATAGACGGCAGTGCTTACATTAGAAGTGATTTGTTTGATTCAGCTTGAAATGTGATAAACAAATTATCATTAAACAAAACAAAATATCCATTATTGTTCTGAATTATCATAACTATAAATGGAAACTAAATGAGAAAGTAATATGATGGACAATTCATACCTGTCAAATATTGTAGTTATATAGTTGTGTGTTTCGTTGTTTCGTCCAAAAAAAGCCTTTCAGCCAATCACAGATGCGGCTGCCGGTCTCATACCCTGCTTACAGTTCCATGCATTTGGGGCTGGGGAAGCATTGCAATCACATACTAAAAGATGTATTAAAGGGTGGACATGCCCTTTAAGAACCTATTGTGAGGGTTTTCTGCTGTTCCGAACATTACCACTTGATGTCACTATGAGGACCTCCTGCCAATCCTGAACTTTTCCACTGTTGTAGCTGTTTCTTTGTTCCTACTGCTGTCTTTATGAACTTCCATTTTCCACTAGCAGTGGGCCTGTTTTCTATGTACTGGACAATTAACAGCAAATTCACCTGCTATCAGTCTTTGCCATATCATCACCATTTGTTGTTCTCCTCTCATCTTTCTACACCTTGTTCTCTGTTCTCTGTGATTCCTGTTCCTGATCTTGTCTTGCATCCTGACTTCCAGTCATGTTTCCTTGCCCTATTGCCTGTTCCAGTTCCTAGCTATCTTTCTCTGTTTATCGTCTTAGTTACCTGTATATAGTATTTAGCCATAGTGTGTATAGCCTTAGTCATTGCATTAGTCTTTTGTCATATTCTTTATAGTCTTAGTCTTATTGTTTATAGTGTGTGTTATATATCATTTCACTGTGTGTCTGAGTTCAATAATCTGGTTAATCTAGATCTCTGCTGCACTTCAGTTTTTCCTTGTTTCTCAACCCATCCAGGGAGCATGACACCTATTGTTATTCCCCACCAGGGCCATTTCTAGCCATTTTAGTGCCCTAGGTGCCCTCCCACCTGCGTGCGCTCACCACCCCCAACCACCACACACACACACACACACACACACACACACAGAATATTTTTTTTAAACAAACCTAAGGCTAGCTTTTTTCCTTCTGACACTGTCCACTGCTGCTGTTCTTTATAATGGGAAAGCTTTACTAGTTGGTAAGAGGCACACACTGTACCAGGTGGGGCAGGTGGGCATCTGAGATGTTTAACTCTTTTAGTGTCAGCAGTAGAGATGGCCAGTTCGCGGACCCGAACCTGGATCCGCCGCGGATTTATCACGTCCGCGAACGGCGGATTATTCCGGATTTTCCGGATTTTCCGCCTTCCGAACTTCCGAACCGCGGATTTTTTTTTTACGAAAATTTTCGAAAATACGAGTATCTCCGTAATTACGAGAATCCGCGATCTTCCGGGGCCCGGAAAACGCGAAGATCCTCGTAATTACGAGGATTCTCGTAATTACGAGAATTTTCGGAAAAACGAGACATTCTTGTAAATTCGAATTTTTGGGGCTTATTTTCAAGACGGAGCAAGCCACATGACCCAAATTAGCCAATGGCAGCTAACATGATTATTGCCAGCCCCCTGGGTATAAAAGGCTGCTTCACAGGCGACATTTTGTCAGTGTGTTGGAGTGTGTTTAGTGGAGACCTGACAGTGTAGGAGTTGGAGAGAGATTTTTGCGCTTTTTGAGCTTTTTGAGCTTTCTGTGTGTGGATTTCAGTGTGGTGGTTTAGCACTTGTTGTTACCCACCCCTGTATTCACACATCTTGAGACCCAACAGTCCTTTTAAGGACTAACTTTGTGAGACCCAACAGTCCTTTTAAGGACTAACCCCCCTATAAGTCCTTTGGACAAATTTTGTGTTAGACCTTTTAGAGGTCTAGGTGTCCTGTTTTTTTGTTTGTCTTTCTGTATCTGTGTGTCAGTGTCTGTGTGTTTTGTGTAGCTGACAGTGCTGCCTTTAGCAGCAATCAGCAGCTTTTGCTGTCTGATCTGCTGTTTGCTGTCAGGCAAACAGGAAGTCATTATTTCCGTTGCATTTATTTATACACAGACACAATGCTGATTGCTGAATGGGCAGATTAAGGTAATTGGGATGGATAAATACTGCTCTTTTTTCCTTAAAGTATATATATTATCACTGAACTTCCACTTAAAGCGATATTATGGCGGGGACGGTGGTGGGGGTGGGGTATCCGAGGAAGATTCCCCTGCAAATTAAAATAAAAAAATACATAATGAATGATATATCTAAAGGAAATATTTAATTATATACTTTGAATTCTGCTTGAAAATACAGATTAAATAAGGCAATATTTAGTTTCTTTAAAAGTCAATCATATTTCTATGGCAATGATTTCATACCTTATTCTGGCTAAGTACTTATATTTTTATTGTGTGTATTGTAGCCACGGAAAGGGAAAAGTTGGTTGGGTGTAGGGGAGCATCAGTAGCTGTGTGTACTTGTATCTGTATAGATTTTGTGGGTAACACAACATTTTTAATTTTGGAGTGTAAAAATCAATTTTTAATAATTGATCAACATTTTATTTTTGACTTTACTTTCCCTTCAAATAGGGCTGCCATGTAACTAAAAGGGTGGGTCAGTAAAGTGTGTTTAACTGTGTCTATGTGTGGGTATCAGTGTGCATTTATAAGGTAAAAAGAAATCAATTTGTAATGATCGGTTCATTTTTAACTTTACTTAGCCTTTAAATAAGGCTGCCATGGAAATGGAAGGGTGGGCCACCAAGTGTGTCTATGTGTGGGTATCATTTTAAATTTATAGGTGTTATGTTAAATAAAGTCACTTTTCAGTGATTTATTTTTTGACTTTACTTACCCTTTAAATAGGGCTGATATTGAATAATACAAGAATAATAATAATGTAATAATAACCAGTGAATGAGAAATACAAAGAACTTGGATCTCTCTCTCTCAAGCCAAATTTAAGGATTATTGATGTTTTTAAAAACATATATATATATAAATATGTTTTTGTCAGAAGTGAATTAAAATATTTTACTACTTATTACAATACAGTAATATAATAAAGTATACTTGCCTTCTATCATTTGCCGAACGGCAGCCACATATTGAGGCCTCTGCCTCTTGAGGTCTGACCACTGTCTCTGGAGGGTAGAGACAGTGGTCTGGTATCCGAAGCGTCGCAGGATGCGGCGCTGTAGCCCCTCCATTATTCTGCGCCTCCGGCGCCGCACATGATGGGTGCCAGGGGGGAAATCATCATACCCCCTGAGCAGGAGGTAGTTCAGGGCATATAGTTGCCTTGCAGCACTGGCCATTTTGATAGGCAGGAAGTTCCGGTTCCTCGTTTTTACGAAAATCCTCGTTTTTACGGAAATCCTCGTTTTTACGGGAATCCTCGTTTTTACAGAGATTCGCGGACTTACGGAAATCCTCGGTTTTACGGAGATCCTCGTTTTTACGGAAATCCTCGTTTTTACGGAAATCATCGTATTTTCGAAAAATACTGTTCTCGCTAGCGGACTGTAATTTTTAGGTATTGTAGGCATTGATACGTGTTTCTAAGGACATTACCCAGGTCCCTGAGTGATTAAGTTAACATTACCAAGGCTATTTAGACCACTTTTAATGCGGATTTTGCCGAACTTTCATTTTAATACGTTTTAACGGGTCCGCTCGCGGATTTTCGAATTTACGGATTTTTTCGAAAATCCGCGGATCCTCGCGCGGACCGGATTTTTCGAAGTTCGGACATCTCTAGTCAGCAGATTTTCCAAAAGTATTGTCAGTGCTATTACCTTTCCAGAGTATTGCTATTAACCCTTAAGGGCCAGCATAGTACTTGCAGTATTATCTTTAACCCTTTCAGCTGCCAGCATTGACATGATATACAGCATGTACTTGCTTTCAAATTATCCTCCATTGAATTGTTCACTCCTCACCCATTTTTAATTCTAATTAGAGAGTTGGGTGGAAGGAAGAAAGAGGCAAGGATAGGGATCTCATGACTGCTAGTCACAGGGGCCACTGGTAAAAAGTCTGCAGCAGCTTTTACCTGGCATTTTAGAACTGCTCTCCTCAGTCCTTTTATCTGAGCTCATCATGCTCTCAACTAAATACAATGTTGCAAATTAAAGCTGAACATGGAGACCAGTTCTGAAACTGAAAGTAAAATCTGACAGGGAGATGCTAGGGAGAATATACATTTGTATGGTTCAGAAGGCAGTGGGCCTAGTTCCAGATATTTGCTGTATAAAATTAATGTCTTTGTGGATCACAAAACATGACTAGAAAAATAAAATTGTGTATGGCTACAGCTCAGCAATCAGCACTTCACTATTCACTGATTAAAGAAAGATTGTTGCATACATAGCGCTGTCTGTTTTCACTGAATGAAGAAGGAGTGATTGCCAAGTCACAGTGAAAAAACAGCTGCCCCATTTAGCAAACCCTGCTCTTTCTATGAGTATTTGACTACTCTTTCTGTGAGTGTTTGACTACTCTTTCTGTGAGTGTTTGACTACTCTTTCTGTGAGTGTTTGACTACTCTTTCTGTAAGTGTTTGACTACTCTTTCTGTGATTGTTTTGACTACTCTTTCTGTAAGTATTGACTACTCTTTCTATGATTATTTGACTACTTTTGCTGTAAGTATTGACTACTCTTTCTGTGATTGTTTAACTACTCTTTCTGTAAGTGTTGACTATTCTTTCTGTGAGTCTTTGACTACTCTTTCTGTAAGTGTTGACTACTTGTTCTATGAGTATTTGACTAATCTTTCTGTGAGTGTTTGACTACTCTTTCGGTAAGTATTGACTACACTTTCTATGATTATTTGACTACTTTTGCTGTAAGTATTTGACTACTCTTTCTGTGAGTATTTGACTACCCTTTCTGTGAGTGTTTGACTACTATTTCTGTGAGTGTTTGACTACCCTTTCTGTTAGTGTTTGACTACTCTTTCTGTAAGTGTTGGCTACTCTTTCTGTGAATATTTGACTACTCTTTCTGTGAGTGTTTGACTACTCTTTCTGTAAGTGTTGACTACTCTTTCTGTGAGTCTTTGACTACTCTTTCTGTGAGTCTTTGACTACTCTTTCTGTGAGTGTTTGACTACTCTTTCTGTAAGTGTTGACTACTCTTTCTGTGAGTCTTTGACTACTCTTTCTGTAAGTGTTTGACTACTCTTTCTGTAAGTGTTGACTACTATTTCTGTGAGTGTTTGACTACCTTTTCTGTGAGTGTTTGACTACCCTTTCTGTGAGTGTTTGACTAATCTTTCTGTGAGTGTTTGAGTGTATTCGAAAAGTACACAGGGAACCTTTGGCCCAGGCAGATATAATAGCAACATGTTTAATGAATGTCACCCAGGCAGGTTTCTGTAATATGATCAGTTTGCTACCAACTGGAACATGGTATATATTTCAATAAGTTGAACAACACAAAAACAATAGGCAATTATACAATCGGTGGGTTTCTTTCAGTAATACTGAGTTTGAGGACTTCCTTGCCCCAGAAAACCCATTGAGTATCTACATGTTTCCAACTTATGGCACTTAACCAGTTCTGAGTAATCTTCAAAATTGTTGGATTTTAAACAGCTGAATTTTATTGAATAAAGGACAAAAGGAAATTCCAGGAAGGACATGGTGCTTCATTATTCTGTATATTATTCTACATAAAGAATCAACAAAAGATTAAAGCAGGAAGAGCCTTGCTAGACTAGAAATTGTACCTCTTCATGACACAAATTGTGGTCACTGTAGTTTAGGTATAACTATGTATATCTGTTAGGGTTATTGTGGTTTTACTGCATTAGTAGGTGAATAGCTCAATGGTTAATATTACTCAGAATCTCGGTGTGACTTTGAGATGTGGGTAGGATATTATGGTTGAAGTTTCAAGATCTGTATATGATTTTTGGCTTATTATCTAAACTCCTTATCACATTGTTCATGTCTGTTTTGGCTGGAAGCGTTCTATTTTTATATATCCTGCCCACCTTCCAGAAATATTTTTTGCAGATGGGATTCTGCTAACGGTACTTCCTGTGGGAAAAGCAATAACATAATTTATCTCTGATAGTGAAATTATAGATTAAAAATGAAACAAAGCCATAAGGAATAACAGAAATTAAGGTTTGGAAGATGCACCCTTTTGGGGATTTATTAAATGTATTAAAGTATATTATTAGTATTATTATTTCTATATAGTTTATAATTTTAATATACGAACAATGAAGTGAACTCACAGGTCTTCTTAATCATAAATCAAATATATTGCAACCTACGTGTTTTGGCCCAGCATCAGGCCGTCATCAGGGTAACCAATTAGGTACCCTGATGATGGCCTGATGCTGTGCCGAAACGCGTAGATTATTATTTGTATTCAATTTTTATAATTACACTTTTTTTGCCTAGAGGTAATTGGCTAGTTAATCATTAGAATATGCCACGCTACAGAAACCAATCTACACTGTGGAGCTAAGCAACATGTGCTGGCCATCTGCCGTAATCTACAAAGCAATAAATGTTACTAATACCAATCCTCTTATGCAGTAAAGTGGTTTATAGTAATTATACAATTAACTTACCTTGTAGACAAATACCCAAAATTATATTCCTTCCAAAAACGGGATTTTAAATGAATTAAAAGTGCATTTAATTAATGCAAGAGCATGACACGTTGTAAATGAAATTTTGCTTTGGACTTAACCTTCAAAATATGATGATAATAGGATATTAATATTGGATGGATCCAAAATTTGCTTGTATGCATGTGGGTCTGTCTGTCCAATAGAACAGTTATCTCTCTGATCCAATTGGATACATTTTATTATCAAGGGCTAATATAATGGAAAGGATAAAAAACGAACAGTTCCTGGAGACAGATTTCATTTTTTCTTTTCATTGCCACCTCCTGTTTTACTTGTTATTCTACTTCACCTTGAGCCTTAACTGAAAGAAACAACACTTTACTTGCAGACCAACTAAAGGTCTTGTCTTAAGCTCTTCCAAAATCCACGTGAGACCCTGTCCACAGTCTCTCCATATCACTGACCTGAACTTAGTAAACCTTTTTTTTTCTTTTTACCTTAGACGTTATACTGTGTTTCTGTCGTGGTTTGCTTTGTTTTCACTTTACCTTGGTTCCCCTTGATTGACTGATAGAAAGATTTCCCAGGAGTTGTCTTCTGCAATCGCCTCATGCGGGATCAACAGACTCACCCCTACAAAATAACAAGAACAGACTGGGAAATGCAAGGCTCAGTCTAGTAAACACACCAACAACAAAAAACTGCAGTATTATCAAGATACCGAGAATCACTGCATTTGACATAGCCCATTTCATTTATATTACATATGTTATTGTAAAATAAGTAAAAATAAGGAGCTTGATTAATTGCCAGAAACAGTAACACCTACTCCTTATATGTGGACTGGGCTGGTACACCATTCCAGGCAATGAAGATCACAAATCAAGAATAAAAACTGCCTGTATAGAGCCAAATAACAATATAAAGTCTACCCCTCAACATACAGAAAATAATGGGTTAGGTCAACATTATTCAGAGAATAAATGTATATAATGTATTTAATAATAAGCATCAAATAAATAATAAATATCACAATCACAAAAATAAGAAAACCATTTGTTTTTAATGATTGTGATTGTGATATTTATTTATTACCTGGTGCATCTTTACTAAATATATTATCTGAATAATTTTTGTTATAGGTGCTGATTTTAGCCTTGTTAGGATCTTGACTGTTACCCCTATACACTGAAGGCCTTTATTTTCTACCTTTTGGCTATGTTCAGTAGAAACACAAAGCTAGACTTGTTAGAAATTAGTGGTAGTGGTACCCACTTATGACTATATTTTATTATAAAGCTTGGTACATTGGTTTTATTTCAATAAATCCCCCATTGTTGGTTTGGTGGCTTTGCAGTTTGTTTTCATGACACTTTATAAAAAATCTTTTGTAGGTCACTAGTTTGGTCCTATTGTCTTTGTATAAGTAGATACAGTCATTTGCTTTATAATATAAATATTTGCTTTTTTGCTATGGAAGTAATCTGTTTCTGAGACTTTGTAATGATAACATCTGGACCTGTTTACCTTATTATTCACATTGAAACACTAAGTCCTGTGCATTGCTCCCTAGCCTTTAATTTACATCTAAAGGTACACACTCTCACGATAAAACAATGATACGTCAGATCCAATGGTCTCGGCCCTTTATTGTTAAGGTGTGTAATGCATTTCCGAATGATCGCAAGGCAGACGAACGTTAACTGTTGGTCTCCCGGTCGTTAGTAAATGCTCGAAAATTCCCCTGGCCTGTGGTCATCTCCCTGTGCCTTAAGTATAGGGAGTGGTCCGCTGCTGAGGTAAAATTGCAGACCCGGGTGTTCTCCCCATGCTTAACATAGGGAGAACACTTGGGACTGTGTGTAGGGGGTAGAGATGGGATCCGGGTCCAACTCGGACCCAGATCTGACAGGGAAACCCCTCAGTTCTGAAATACAAATGATCTGTCTGAATCCGGACAGATTGTCCAGATTTTTGGACTTTGGAGCACATTTTCGATTATTTTCTAAAATAGCCTCGAATGTTCGATAATCCTTGAAAATACAACAGGAAACTTGAAAGTAGTCTCCGATCGTATTTTCGAGAATTATCGAACGTTCAAGGCTATTTTGGAAAATTATTGAAAATAGCCTTGAACATTTGATAATAATTGAAAATTTGTTTAGTTTTCGGATCTTCTGGGTTTTCCCAAGATCTGGGAAACCGAAAACGGAACGAAACTGGTGAGTTTCAGCCATTTCCAGTAAGGGGTTGTTTGAAAAATGGATTGTGCAGATTCTGTCTGTCATCTTTCAAAGATCTTTGGTGTGTACCCAGCTTTACATCATTTGGCACTAGGAGAATTTGAAGGAAAGGGGACATCTGTCCAATTGAGTAGAGTAAGAAATATTGCTCCAACACAGAAACCTTTGGGTGAAAACTTTATCCCTGACACCTTTATGAGGATAGGGAACCCATTTTGAGATGATGGAGAGGATCTTTGCAGCAATGAGAAAAGTAGGTTAGTTAGAACTGAAGATGTGTAGCAGTACTTAATTTGTGTTTTTTTATGTAGTGGGAATTATTATTAAAGAATTTTGTACTGACTGTGCAGCATGGTTCTGTGTATGTATAGTTTGTAGTTTGTCAGTCTGGCTTACAATATCTTACTAATTAATAAACGAGGAGCGTACGCCAACCAGCCATTTTGCCGATAATCACACATGTGCAGTTATTAGTGCACATTTGTTACACGTGCAGTGAGCGCTCACACACGCACCAATCAATCATTACCGTATCTAAGTATATATATAGTGTTTTATACGTGGGTATATAAAGGATCTGTGAGGATAATATTCATCTCTGCCTATTGCTTCCCATATACTGTATGATGTCCATCATTCATTTTGTATTCACTAATACAACATTGATGAATGCAACCAAACAGTATATTTCAGCCAGATTCTCATCCATTACTTTGTCAAAACAATTTTTAACACCCGATCGTTTGGTCTTGTGTTTTATAAACTGCCTCACTGCAGATATTTATTTATTTATCCTTCTCCTTATTCTACTTACGAGCTGTTCTAGTTCTTTTCATTTTACCAACATGCCCTTCCCATAATTTAAATGTCCGCTACATTTTTTTTGTTTCATCAATTTAGTTTTGTGTGAGAATAATCCCTAAATTGCCTTTATTAAAATGCAAAGGATTTCGACAACTGTTAACACAGTGCAATATTCATACCCATTGATCCATTACCTTTAGTGTGCTACTCTTCACTGTTATACATTGTGAATTGCTTTAACTCTGGGGTAAGGGTAATCTGGAGAGGTATTATTCCTTAGCAGTAGAATGTGGCTGTGCATTAGAAACCTACTTTTTTTTATATGCTAAAAAGTTAATTCTAAAGGTGGCCAATCAATACCGAGATATTAGTTAGATTAGATGTTCCTCTATGTATACGGCTATCTAATGTCATTAGTGGTGGCGGTTTCTTACCTTCTGACGTTCCAGCGATGGTCCTGTCTGGACCATTTTTTTGCAATTGCATGTTGGTTGCAAAAAAACAGAGTCAGGTGCTTCCTTCTGCTTCACTCAGTTGTTGAGGGAACGTCGGAAGGTAAGTTTTAATGTAAGATATTTCTGGATTTCTGTTGCACACACAGTAGTATTACACAGTGATTAGGCTTTTGATGATTACTAAAGGGCCTGAATCCAACGCTTTATACGCTTCACAGGTTTAATACACATTTTAACTATCTGCAACAATCACAGCAAGACTAAGGACTTTGTGCGTGTTCCTTTGTCTTTAAAAAAAAGTTTGGTGTTATTAAGCGTCTATGTGATGTTTAGTAGGTCTTTCCTTGATGATAAAGTTCTGCTAACTGCTCTATCTCTCTGAATAAAAATACTACTCTGAACTTGGAATCCTCTCCCCCAGGCATTGTCACATTTCACTAGAGATAGAATAATGTTGTTTCTCTAATTAGAGTACTTTTCTGTAATCTGTGTGCCTGCCTGGTAGCTGATACCTGTTACTAAGAAGCGGTTGGAAATCGGCACTGTCATTCTGAGTGTTACACTTGTGTATCCTGCCAGTGATCTCCTTTATCTCCACCCACTCTACATCCAACATTCCAAAAATGACAATCTTCTGGCCCCCGCGGGGGCTAAATTGTCCAACTATTGTGTTGCATAAATGCTTTTTCCCGTGGTTTCTATACTTGCTGCCCTCCTCCTGACAACGAACAATTGATCTCTGTAATTTCATGTTTTTGGACTGTTTTGTTATACCTTGTATTCTTTCAACATACCTTTTTTGACACCTGCGCAAAATCAAACCTGTCCATTCTATCTCTCTGTGGGGCTTAGTTTCTAGGTAGGGACTAGAATACAGAACACAGTTATATTCCTTCGATGTGCAGCTGGCAAAATACAATAGTTATTCTGATATGAAAAGAGTTTCTGCTTGTGCCTAGGGTACTGCTGAAAACACATTGTGTAACATAGACACTAAATGTTTGATTGCAAAAACAACTAAGAAAACAAATCAGAAGGCCTTGTCAGTTGCTTAACTCCCAGATACTCTCAGGCTTATTTAATAAGATATACAAAAAAAATCCTTAAAGTCGGAAAGTGGCCTCGGCCGACATTTTGCCTGACCGGCCCTGCGGTCCATATGATCTATTTCTCAAATCCAAGCAACAGGCAAACATATTGAGTGACCATTGTTCATGTGTGGTATGGAAGTGTCATTTTTAAGATATGGCAGGTTTCAAAATCTACATGCCCTTGTAGGCAAGATCTGCAGACAATAGCAGGAAATATAAGTATGTAAATTGGGCCCTGACAACAAGTAGAGAGGAATGAAACTGGCAAGTTTCGAAAATCCAGTTTGTTTTGAATACTGGACTCATCTCTATGAACAAATGAGACTCGGTGCTCCTATTCTTGTGTCTGGGTTTGTGGCTTCTCTGTCATTTAGGATTATGATTAATGTTTAATTTAGGGGAGGAAACAGGCATTGTGGTTATTTTTGGGAAACTTGTACATTATTTGCATTGAAATTACAAACATTGACCTGCTAGGCCATAATGCAGGAAATAAATTATATAGTGTATAATGAACCCATAACTGTAAATTATAAGGATATTAGAGGTCACCAAGGAGGCCGAGTACCTTTTATACAGGGCACGGAACTCCAAGGTGACTTCTAATATCCCTTTAATTTACAGTTGGGGTGCATTATTTATTCTAACCCACCAATTTGTGGCTTCTGGTTTCCTTCTCCTCCTGGAACTGTAAGATTATAAGGCTATATTCTTACAGTTCCTCCCATAGAAATTCACTACAGGGGTAGGTTATAGATCATTTGGATTCAATAGGCTCTTTTCCCAAAGACCTATTTGTTTTTTGTTGCTAATTCTGTTAAACAACTGGGATTTATATTTCATGCAGTCGAACTTTGGGCTGAGACCTATCCACCTACTGCATGTCTGTGTGTGAATGTGTGTAATTCACTCCTCGCGGTTCCTGTAATTGTTCCTTTGTGTGTGTAATGAAGCCCAATCCTCACTATATCCTCATGTTTATCTGTTTGTATGATGTAAATATTATAAAAGCACTAGAGGCTTTCAACAGAAGATACATGAACTATAAAGGTGCTCTGCTTCCAATAGATAATGATTCTTAATGCGATGTTAATGTGCTTATAATTGCCATGCAGTGGTAGATTCTGTGCAGCGTTATGGAACCGTGACCTCCCTTTATATTCACTGTTTATTATAATTCAGCATTCGGCTAACAGGGAAAAAAAATCCAAATCCTAGTAAAACATTTAAAGTTTTTTTTTTACATAAAAAAAAAAACTAATTTGTATAATTTATCTTTAAAGAGGAGGACACGTAGGAGGACAAACTACTGACTGGTCCTGTCAGCAATGTGACACACCAGCTAATAGAACAATGAGTTCTATTACTGGGCAGGCTGCAGTCATATGAGGCATGCCACTCAGCTAAGGTGGATCATGGGAGCTGATCCTAGTTAGAGATGGACCAAACCCAAATCTGAATTTGACCAGAACTTTAATAGTTCAGACGAACTTAAACTCTTCCAAACTTCCTGAACTACGAACTAGTTTGTTTCTTTTTCCAAACATAGGGACTTATCTATGATAATTATCGAAAATTCAATCATTACTGAATTCTCAGATTGGTAACCCTCCAATGTATCCTTCAATTTCAGTAACCTTTGAATGTATGATTAAGGACCACCTGGGTCCGTGTAAGGCGTATGGTTTAGCCCCATGCCAGTGGCACGTTCGTGTTTTTGTTCTGGAATAAAGATTGGATTTTAATGCAAACGGATCGGTTGTCGAACGACTTTTTATAAGTGCACCAAGACCTTTCCTATGCTTACCTGAACCTTGAGGGTTTCCAAAAATGGAAGGCTACATTTGACGGTCACCAAATTAAATGCTACATTCAATTTCCTCTATAAACTGCATGAACGGCTGGTCAGGAGGAAGGATTGGATCATATGTACCGAGCTTTAATGGCCAGCATGTTTACTATCCTAATTATGATTGTAAATGATGGGGCCAGGCATTCTTGTAACATCAATCGGATGGCAGGAGGTAAGTTTTTAGTGTTTAGCCAGCATTACTTGCCTTTTTTTATTTCACATAATCAGTTTCATGAAGAAATATATGGTATGAGTGGGGCTAGTAAAATGTTAACAGCCGCTAAAAAAATATGCACTGGTTGAACACTACTGATTGTCCCTGCACAAATGCATTCAATATTCAGAGATTCTCCTTATGGAAATAGCCTAACATTGATTTAACAGTGTCAGTAATGGGATATCCAATACCAATATTTTCCAAGTGCTTTTCTATATGTGCCCAATATTATTAAAAGAATTATAAATAAAGCCAATAAAATGTATAAAAGGGAATATTCCCCACCCTTACCTCCATCCTACAAGCTTCATTTTAGAGACTAAAACTGACATACTTGATCAAAAAGATAAACCTAACAAGCAACAGCATATTGTAATAGCATCCTTACTCAGATTCTCCTTCCCATCAAACTCTGGTAATGGATTTACAGTATACACTAGTGACATGTCCTCTTATTTGTCTTTTTTATTACTGATTAACTTTACAAACAAATAAAAAAAAAACACTATTCCAATACAAACACAATGGCCACAGCACAATTCTCTAAAAACAACTGATCCTTCAAAAATGCCAGCACATCATCAATCACAGCTGAAAAGGTAAATTTAGTCTTCTGAAATTACATTTGTCATCATTATACAGCTCTTAAGACTGACATCAGACTCATTTGTGAGAGAGTTATATTACACACAAAGCGTACAGCACGTTTCAATTGAAGCAAACCAGTGTTTGGATTGTTTAATGAGGTATTCATTAGAGTTGTAATAGCGAGAGTAGAACTTTATTTAGGTCACTGTGACAATTTGGAACTGTTATGGATATAAAGTGACAAATAAAACTCTTAAATGGTGCTGTCGTAATACCGTATTTGTAGGGCTGGTTTTAGATAATATATAATATTAGATTAGTTTATTGCATATGTAATATATTATATAATATATTAGTTTATTGCATGTTTTATAATCAATCCATTTCAGATCTTATTTTATGCCTGATGATGGCTGAAATAAGATGGCAGAAATGCATTGATTGTAAAACACTTAATAAACTAATTGTGGGTATTTCAAAGTGTTTCCAGACAAGTACCCTTTGGTATATACATACATACATACATACATACATACATACATACATACATACATACATACATACATACATACAGTGTTCTCCCTGGATTTTTGGTGGTGGCATTATATAAATGTGCTCTATTTTTACTAGTTAATTATTATTAATTATTTTCAACTACTTTAAAGGTTTGATGCCCTTTAAACTTATGCACTATAACTACATTGAAACAAGCTTGTGAAGGTTCTCATTCATCCAGGTCATGCAACAAAGCAGTCAAAGGGGTAATCATCACCCAAGAAAATTTCTGGGGCCTTTCTCAAGCCAAATATTGTATGCACTAGTGCAAACATTAAATAGGTGTAACTCCACCTTTATAGTGACATAAATACATACCAGAATAATTTAAACCTCATACTGTATTGTTAAAGGGGTATTTCATCTCGGGCAAATCTGGTTTTCATTCTTCTAAAAAGCTCTCATTTTACACATGCATTTTCCCCCTTTTTTATAGCTTTTACACTTTTTACACTTAGACTGTCAGCACGGTAGCACTTTATTATACTTTCACCGTATTTCAAAGTGAATTACCCCTTTAAAGGGACTGTCCACCCCTCTAATCAAAAAAGCATATATTGTAGATTACCCCCCAAACCTAGAGTTAGTTTTAAAAAAAACTTTTAATTCGGCTCCCACACAGAGTTATTATACTTACATGCTCCTTGCTCCACCGCTGCTTCCGGGTTCCTCACTCTCCACTGTGGCTGCTCTGTTCTTTTTGTGTTCTTGAGCAGCCGCAGTGGAGACTGCTCTGGGAATGGCAGGCAGAGATTGGCCATGACGTCACTGTCACGGCCGACACTGACTGCCTTTCCCAGAAGTGCAGAGCGGCGGCGGTGGAGCGAGGAGGAGCATGTAAATATAGTAGCTCTGTGTGTGAGCCGATTTAAAAGTTTTCTATAAAACGAACTCTAGGTTTTGGAGGGTATTCCACTATACATGCTTTTTTGGTGTGGTGGACATTCCCTTTAAAGGGCATCTATAGTGGGAAAATGAACTTTTTTTTATTTCTTTTCATTGGTTCTATAATTCCCCACAACCCCTAGAGTGTCTTTACTTTTTTCAGATTCCCTCTCTGTCCTGAGATACACCAGTTAGAAGAATACGTGATTGCATTCCTCTACTTCTATTTGGACTGTCAATCAAATCCCTGTGACGTGATCCCTCCCTCCCTGCTCTGTAATATACAGAGATAAGAGCATTAGCAGGGGGAGAGAGGTAGCTTTGATGGTAGATATAAGGCTGCACCTGACCCCCCTTCTTAATAGCTTTCACTGATTGATGATGGGTCACAAAGAGAGAGATCGCAAACTGTACTGTTCTCCTTCTTCTTCCGTGTCTCTAGGACAGCTTGCTTTCTATTGGCCACTGTGCGTGGGTGTGTTTTTCAGGATGTTGAACTTTTAACTCCTATTGCACATGATAAGCTTGTTGGTTAGCCGGAGTTGAGACATGGAGGAGGTAACAGAGAGGAGGGGGAAGGGGGGATTGCTGCACACAGATCTGACACCATGGTTAAACAGTCACTGACATAGATAGGATTAAGGCAGCATAGAGTAGATGAATTTAACTTTGCAAAGGGGCAATGTGTTTTTTTCACTATAGATGCCCTTTAAGATTATGTGGTTTTAATTATTCTGGTATGTAATTATGATGTCACCGTATTTACACCTATTTAGTGTTTGCACAAGTGTACACAATAATGAGAAAGGCCTCAGAAACAGGGTGAAAATGTTGCTACTCACTTTTATCGGGATTTTTCAAATTTTCGATAGACATCTTTGGTTTCTTGATAGACATTTTTGATTTTCAAATGTGTGTGTTCTCGGGTTTCCAATAAAAAAAAGTTTTGAAAAATTAGGAAAATCTGTTGGATCCACAAATTTTTGAAAACACCAGTTCCCAATAAAAAGCAAAGGAAATGTGTAAAATCCTTCATTTTGTGGTATACTTTATTATTATTATTATTATTATTATTATTATTATTATTATTATTTTGTATAGATCTATCTATAGCCCAATGCCATATTCTATTAAAGGTTTTTATAACTTGGGATGTAGTTTTATTGGTCACAACTACCAAAACATTTCAAAACAGAACTACCAAAATTTCAGTTGGTGAAACTGAGTCTTGATTTCCACATTTAAATTTGAATCCAAAACCTGTTGTGCAAACCCACCAGCCAAATTAACCCCTGTGGGTTTGTTTTCCCATAAACTGTAATTGCACAAACCCTCTGGTTTTATTCTGCTGGGTAAATGTCAAAGGGAAAATTCTGCAACAAAACTATGAGTGGGAATGTACTAAAAGCCCCAAAATCCTGTCTTAAGACTAAGGGGGCGATGCAATATTGGGCACAAAATGCCCAAGTCAGTGTAAAACCCACGCAATCCGATGTATCATCAGGTTACCGTGGGTTTTACACTGAGTTTGCATTGCCTGCCCCATTTCCGAGAATGCTCGTAAATAGCATGGTGCAGGCGATGCAAAACCGCCCTTAGTAAAGTTTTGCGCTTCTACGTAGCGCGAAACTTTACGCCACTGAATAGGAGGCGTTAGCCGGCGCACTTACCTGGCAGAGATCCCGCAATGTACAAAATCTCGCACAGGGATTTTTGCAGGAACTCGGGCAGGTAAGCTGCTTCGGAAAAAAACATTGCATCGCCCCCTAAATTGGTTGTGAATGTTTTGAGGTTTTGTACAATGTGAAGGATTTGCTGTGGGTGAGACCTAAAAAAAAACTCTGCCTTGGAACATTTCATGAGATGCAAACTCTAGCTGACAAAGGGATCAAACTGTCTTTCTAAGTAATATTTAACTAACATTAATCAAGGATTACACAACTATTCAACCTCTTTATGAGCAGAGGAGGTGGCTGTAGCCACTGTAAATCATTGGGTCTCCCAGTTATTGAGGCTATGGCCCCACTACAACACACTAAATCGCCCGCGCAATCATGAGCTATATCGCGCGCAATAGCGTGTGCGATTCTTGTGCGTTTTTCGTTTGCGCATGCATTTTGCGCAAGGTGAAAATGGTGAACGCATGCGTTACCAAAATGGAAATGGATGCACAACCACATGTGCATGGGAAAACTTGGGGATTTTTGCGTTCCCGCGATTTCCATTATAACCAAATCGCATGCGCTTTCGCAAGCGCAAAACGCGTGCGCAAAGGCTTAAAGGAGAAGTTCAGTGCAAATACATATGCTTTTCAGAAAAAAAGAGCAGTATTTTTTCATCCCAATGACCTTAAAGGACAACTAAAGCCTCAGAAAAACATTGAATTAGAAGGCAGATCTCCTTGAAAACTGTAATCAGTGTCTCACCTCTCATTTTAATATGGTTGTTGAGAAATGTAACTTTCTACCTTAAGTTTTGTGTCTTATTTCCCAGGGTCACACAGTGTGGTCACTGACCATTATGTTCTTTACACATGCTCAGTCTTTAGATATGCAGAAACGTGTTACAGTAGGTCACACCCACTAGTAGCCTCTAGCCAATCCTTTTACAGGACAGATTATGTAAGGGAGCATGTGACTGAGGTCAGGGGTGTGGCCAGTCACTGTACATACACACAGTTATTTCATCTACTTCTTCAAGTGGTAACATTTACTTTAATGCTATTTACTGTATTGCTATTTTACAGTTTATTGATGTTTTTAGAGGGGATATGTTAAGATTCTGGAGTGTAAAAATTTGGGTTTAGTTCTCCTTTAATCTGCCAATTCAGCATTTTGTCTGTGTATAAATAAAAACTTCCGAAAAACTGACTTCCTGTTTGCAGGACCCCTAATAAGGACTGTTATGGTCTTGCCCTTGACCCAGAGCCTGGGTTGATTCAGTTTCTCAGTAGATATCTGAGCATGTTTGACCCATCCAACAGCCAATCAGTAGAAATTACTGTTAGGAACATTCCAAGGATGTGGGGCATCCTGGGAAGAAGAAGGACTGTTAGAACCTGAAATGTCAGCTCACTAATGTCAACAGTAGGGAATAGCAAAGGGTATGAAATCAACTGATTTTTCAAAATGGGAGAGAATATGTAGAATAACTAAGAAGGCATTTCACAAACTAACAATTTAACAAATATTAATAATTTCCTCTGAACTGTCCCTTTAAAAAACGCGTAAGTGGGGCCTAGCCCTAAAGAACTGCAGAAAAGGTACTAATGGAGAAATGGTACTAATGGACTCGCTGGTGAGTATTTTAGTTCAGGGATGTTGGGGACCTAATTAAGTATTGTTATCTTAGGGTTTCCTAGTTTTATGGAAAACATTTCCTCTGGGTAGGATGAACACACTCTTTAAATAGGGAAACAGAGCTTATGTAGTGTGATTATGTAGGGCTGTTTGTGAATATCTTAGAACACTCACACTGTATACATTATGACAGAAATGCTGAGCTTCAGTGCAGTTTGGATCCAAATGAATTCTCTTAGTGTATTATCATTTAAGCTCAAAAATTTGGGTGCAATTATAACAAGAATGCTGCAAACATAATCCTGGCACCCAACTACTGAATGATGTTTGCAAAGAGCCCTGTGCTAAGCGAACAACATAAAAGAGGAATACAAGACCCACAGAATTATGGTTGCCATGGAGGATCTTCTGTACTGAGTTAACATCTCCCAAGAGAGAAACAAGTAGACGACTAATTAGCTGGCATGGAGCCATGCTTGACAGCAAGTTTATGCACAGGAGTAAAATGCATGATTTTTAGAGACAAGTTTGAAAGGTTGGTGATATGCTAGTGAATAATGGGGGAGGGGAGTTGCTCCCCCATCTCAAAACTTTGGTCTGCATATGAGAGCATAGAAGTGTCAATTAATTTGTCTGTGTTTATATTCTGTATGCTGAGCACATTAAAAGCATAGAGACCACTAATATGCAAATATTATTTACTCATACATACTCTGTTTTCACATTAACAGTGGGGATATCCATGATCTGATGGCTGCAGTTTTCTAACCACTTAGTTAAAATGTGAATTTATGCCGAAAAACCTGAGTATTGAGTTGAAAAATAAGACTTGTTTAGATTGAACTCACAACATAAACTATGAAGGTGGGTTATTTTTCTGTGTATTTTTCAAATAGGTTGCTCTAGAATCATAATCTTAAATAAAAGGTTGATTTAAAGCTTTAAATGAATTCAAATACTGTACAAAATGTTTTAAATGTTGACTTTTAGATCAGGACATAGCATACTGTATAATCCCAACCCTACAGTTGTTTTTGACAGTACTTACTTTTAAGATTCAAATTTACTGCATGGAAAATGTAGGAACTGACAAATAGTAATGTAAGAAAATAGCTTGAAAATACTTTCTGGCGCTGATATAATAAATACGTGTATTGAAGCAGTCAGTATAACTATATACAATGCCAGACGATTAGTAAATATCACCTGGATGATTCCACACAGTGACAAATAAAATTAAGACTGTGGGGGTACTCTTGCAAGTTACAGTAAAATGGTATGGAAGTGCTAGTCATTATTGGATGATTTTCTAAGACATCAGTTTTGATTACCCAATTAGCTGCAACCAATCAGACCCAAACACCAATCTAGCCAGTCTTTAATACAGACCTCAATGCTCCTTTAACTCTACTATAGACTTTACATGTAAGATTTTGTCTAATTAAATCTTTAGTATGACATTTTTAAATTCTGGCTTTCCTTGTCCAACGTACAGGAAGTGTTTATAATGAAGGTGCAATAGTACCTTTAGATTTAAGAAACAGTTTAGCTTCTACATTAGATTAAGAACAACTGAATGAAAACTAAAATACAGATACCGCATGGCCCTAACAACATTATTTTGTTGGCCCATACTTCCATACTTTTGTTGGCCCAAGTTAATAATACATTAATTACTCTAAAGGTGACTTTGTACTATTGTTTATCTACTTCATTGATGAGGTGAAGTTATGTTAAGTTTCAATGTTCTTAATTGTAAATATAATTAAATAGAACAATTTTTAAAAATGCAAAACTGAAAATGCTCCAAAAATGTGTGCTGGGGTAACCGGTTTGCCTTCGGAGATCCAGAGGTGTGCGTCATAATGATGGCACTATATTATGTTGTATAATATATAAAAAATATATATCCTGATAAATTCAGACAATCCAATGTAACTTTATACCATATTAATTATAATCACATTTGATTACTATATATACTGTAGAGCGTGTTATTACAACAATAAATCCAACATTAATAATAGGAGTACAGCAAAAAAAAAAAAATTGTATTGCAAGTGTGTCACAGTCCGAAAAAGGTTTGAGAAACCCTGCTTTATATTACCAATACATGAGAAATCTCTGTCCTTCACTATGTGTTTTAAATTCAAAGATGTATCTTTTATAGAATAACTAGATTGACAATGCTCTAGATATCTAGACTAAAAGTAAATTCACTCTGTTCTCCTCACCCCTTTTTATATTCTCACATAACAGGATTTCAAAGTTGAATAAAAAGGTGTTACATGTGTCAGCAACATTTAGAAAATAATGGTTTACTCTTTGTGGGTAGAAATGAGTATTATTGATTGGCCACTGAGGCAGAATTTCTTACTTTCAAATGGTCAATTGCGACTGATCCAGATGAATTATTATAAATTTGAGGATCTTTTAACAATCAATTAAGTTAAAAAAACAACACGAAAAAAGTAAATAAGGGAAAACTATCATTCAACCTCATGGATCTATACACTATGGATTATCCAACGATCCAACGTGGACCATGCATTCATACCAACCCATTAAATTAAATTTACTTTTTCAAATCAATAATATGTTTAAAAAAACAAGAAATGACACTAACAATAAATGTAAAAAAAAAATAACAAATTACAAATTCCTATGGTAAAAATATTTACCTGTATTTGGCATCACCAAGCGCCCTCCTTGATGGCCAAAATGGCCGCTGACTCTCATCTCTGGCTTGGTTGAAACAGATGTAAGATTCTGGATGTAGGGCATTTTGTTCCTACTGTGTAATGTGCCAAAGCATCTGTTATTGCCATGGGGGAATGTCCCAGAGAGACCTTTCCCCTGGAAATCAGGTCTATCAGTCACCCCAAGGGACACCATGAAGGAACTCTGAACTTTGACTTTAATGTCTGTAAGAGGGTTAAATATAGAAGACTCTGTCATCAGCTCCTTGTCCATTGGATCTTGAAAACAGATTGGACCATTGTAGGTTCTGCTCATAGTTAAGTCGGGCTGGAGAGATGAGTTCAAAAGAAGAGAGTTGCCTGAGGAAAGAAATAAAATATAATAAAAAAATTACTGAAATAATACCATATTCATACCATTTTTTACCACTTTGAGAATATTTACTTGAAATGTCCCAGAGTGCCATGTGCCACCTCAAGAATCTTTATTGTAGATGAACTTGGAGTTCTTTTTTACCATTTAACATGCACCTGCATAAAATGATGATGCTTGTTTTTTGTTTTGTTTTTTTATCCTGGACCTTTCTCAAGCTAATCTTTAATAGACTTAAAGGGCAAGTCCAGCTTAAAAAAACGTTTCGTAGTTTGAAGTATTACTGCCAAAACCCTACTTTCGTTCTATTCTTATCATCACCTGATTCTCCCATGCTGAAGTATTAGAGCTTACAGAATTCCTAGCTGAAAGTCCCTCCTCCTTAGCTCTTGTTGCGAGCTGGTTACAAGCTTGCTTGTGAGCAGGGCGCGCTCATAACTGTTTGATTGCTGATGGCAGTCAGCCATTGGCCATGACATAACCTTGCAGCCATGACTGCAGCAGAGAGGAGACCAGCAAGGGATTGTGGTTGTGTAAGTTCTAATTCCTTATTATGGGAACATCAGGTGAACATAATAATAGAAAGTGAAGTTTTTTGAGATACTATGTAAAGTTTTTTTGAGGATAGAGTTACCCCTTAAAATACCATGTGATATATGATGGAATATTTGTATTATATATTTGTAATATAATTTATCAGAGCAATATTGGTAGTTTAGATTTGTAGAATGAAATATACCATATACAATCATTGTTGATGTGGTATGAATATAAGGTGAATACATGACATGTGGCCCCTTGTGTTCTCTGAAGACAAATGTTACTCAGTGTTATGTGAGATAAGGAATGGCCATATAGAGAAATGTCTGAAAAAAGAAAGGGAACTTTCATGTCCTTCTCCTCCATATGTCATTGGCTTAACTGATGTGATAAAAGGCTATATTTTGCTGAAATTTGTGAACTGCAAAGAACACAAACTTTGAAATATTAACTGTATCTCAGGGAGTGGCCCATGCTTTTTGAAAACCGGATGCACTTTAAAATAAATAAATTGCCAGTAGTGGGTTACTTAAAGGGCACGTACATCCTTCTCCTCCTCACCTTATATCTTTCTTCAGCCTACAACATGATCTTTTTTCTTTTTTAAATAGTAGATTTAATCTATTTTTCAAGTTCTACTTCCTCATCAAGGAAGTCACATCGCCCTGCATTCTGAGATACTGCAGTATCGGTCAGAAACCAGTCAGCTGGATTTAAGATATAATAACAATGTTGAGCCAGATTGATTTGCTCTGAAGTTCAATATGTATGTGCCAGTTACAATCTATACAAAAATGCAAAAGATGACACACTGAAACTGAAGATTTGTGTCAGATCAAATCAACTTGCGTGCAGATACATATCCTCCAACATGTACCTTAAGATAGGTACACTATCCAGAAATGCATTGCACAGAGGTGTGCTGAGATCAGGTTCACTTCATTATCCTCCTTCTGCAGCTGTGCACCATGGTGTTTCTATAAGTGTAACTATTAAATTTAGTAAGTTACTTCTGTATGACCATCTGTAGTCCGGGGGCTTATAGTTTCTATCTTTCTGTTTGTCTAGCTATCAGTCTATATATATTTCACATCACTTTTTAATTGCATTCACTATGAAATCAGTACAGCCCTGCTAATTTATTTAGGGCCATATTTATAACTGTCCGATAATAGCGCAGGAAAATTACAGCTGCACATCCCCAAGGAAAAAAATACCGCTATTGCCATATTTATAATGAAATGTGTCGCAACTATTATGTGCGATGGTAATTTGAGCCATTTTCCTCTGGCGAGGGTGGGGTGGTACGCCCACCCGGCCCTCGCCCCCCACGGTGGATGCAACCACCCACCGCGACCACTTCCCAGCAGCCCCTCCCAGCCTCCCGCCACGTACTCTCATGGGGAGGGGAGGGAAGGGCCCGCTGGGTGGGTGGAGGAATCCTCCAGCGGGGGCACCGAAAAATAATAAGGTAAGGATTGAAATGTTTCTAAACTAATATATTCACATTGTGCTTAAGCAACACTGGGTTAAATTGTCACTAGACTGTTCTATTCTTCTGAGGATTCTGCATTCACCAGTTTTGTTGTTGGGTGGAGGAGCCTATATTTCATTTTTTATTCCTTGCCTCAAGGCTTCCCATAGCATAATATTTTATTTATTCTTCCCTATTGCTAAAGAACACCGTGTAACAAGCGTATTTTTCGTTAATGAGGGAGTGCTTCTCTCTACCTCTTAGTGTATTTTGCATCCTATGCATAATTCTCTTGCATTGCAAACAGATAAACAGCTGGGGTGAACAGAGAAATAGAATCATGTGAAGTATTAAGTAGTTGGCTAAAACTTGTCCCTGGTCTCGTTAGTGGTATTGGGGTTAAAATGTTGGTTCAGATCAATTAGATTGCAGGGCCAGCATGGAAGTCCAGATGACTTATTGGAATGTCAAATCCTCTCAATGGTAAACCCAGTCCTGTTACCGTGTTTCACAGCTCCTACACCACTGTGGCTTGAGAAAGGGCAAAGACTTGCCCCAAATGTTGCCCTTGTGTTTGTGTTATGGGTGAATTAAAAAACGTTTTTTCATATCACAACATCACGCTCCTGCTGAATTGTTTGGGAATTAATGGAATCTCAAAGGATGTCTGAAGCAACCTAGAAGTTCAACAATAAAATTGCTCAGTCATTAGCTTTTCCTCTTTAAGGATATCGAGTTCCAAGGTGAAATAAGTTTGATGCATTAGTGAATGATTGTGTACTGTTTGTAGTATTGTGTCATTAAAAGCAGCAGAATTGAGAACTTGTGATACTGTGGGTTTTAAATATGTCCCTATGAGACAAACAAAAAATAGTAACCTCCTTGTACAGCCTAACACACAGTTAGGCTGGGTACACATGGAGGGACTATTTGTCCCTACCACATGCTCACTACGAATTTGCGAACAATCGATCATGCGGTCCCATAGGGAACCTCACAATCAATCAGGATTTTCTGACATGTCCAATCATCAGTTCATCCGATCGGGACAAACGGACGTTCAAGGTCGGTCGCGGCCGGCCGCCCCACACGAGGACATATTTTCGGCCGCCCGACCGAGAAGGGCCGTGAATCAGTCGGCCAGCCGAATATATCTTTTGGTGTGTACATACCAGCCTTTGTCCTCTAAGATAAACAATGGAAAGCGCTGTATGTGGCTTCAAAAAAAAATTCAAATTCTTTTTTTTCTAGTGAACATAACTTTATGTAATGGAATTTCTAGAAAACAACTAATTCTTTTTCTATAAAGAAAATTTGTCCTTCAAATCCTAATAGTATTCATTGTACTACATTTATCTGTAGAAAGAGATTAATCTGATCTCTTCGCTTATTACCTGTGAGAGAATATTGTAACATTAAAATATAATTAAAAAGAGAACTCAAGGCTAAATTCAAAACTTTAAAAAAAATTAGTAGCCTGCTGTTTTATTTTTTTGTAAAGGCAACTAAAGTCACCAAATGATATTGACACCAAAGTCACAGTAACACTCACCTACTGATACAATCCAACACCCACCCAACCTTTCTCTTTCCATGACAATAATAGTAATAATAATAAATGTATTTAATCAGAATGGATAATGACATTTAAATTTATGCTTGTGAAGGTTCTCATTCATCCAGGTCATGGTATATCTGTTGTATTCAATTAGATCAACTGGACTTGAAATGTAGTTCTTGAAGAAACTGGCTTTCTTGGACTGCTTGGTAGAAGTTACGGAAAATGGTAAACTGGAAGTAGAGGTTTACAGAAAACCAACACACACAGATCAGTATTTGATGTTTGACTCCCACCACCCTTTCGATCACAAGCTGGGTGTCATCAGAACCCTGCAACACAGAGCCGAGAACATCCCCACTAGCACAGAGGCGAAGGCTAAAGAAATTAAACATCTCAGAGGAGCCCTTAAAACTTGTGGATATCCAGACTGGGCCTTTGTCAAAAGAAGTAGAAGGAAAGAAAAGAACACAAATACCAACAGTGAAGGGGAAAAGCAAGACAGGAGGAAGAACATGGTCATCCCATATGTAGCAGGGTCTCCGAGAAATTAAGAAGAATTTTCAAAAAACATTGTATCCCTGTCTGCTTTAAACTGAACAACACACTGAGGCAGCAATTGGTACATCCGAAAGACCCAATACCAAAACACAAGAAAAGCGACATCATATATGCAGTGCAGTGCAGTGCGATACATTTAAATGTAATTTATTGAGCAGAACAGACACACACATTTCATTCTAAAATGCATTTTTTCGAGACAAGTTTGTACTTTTTGCTATTGACTCATAATTCTATTTTAAAGCTTAGACCATTGCCATTTATTATGTTATAATCTATGGGGCCACATGTAACATAATATATTGTATAATGCACCGAGGAGTTCCATGATCATATAAAAGCACGAGGCCGCAGGCCGAGTACCTTTTATACAGGGCACGGAACTCCAAGATGATTTCTAATATCCCTTTAATTTAAAAGTTTGTGGTGCATTATTTATTATAACCTACCCCTTGGGGCCTTTGGGTTCCCTCCTCTCCTGGAACTGTAAGATTATAAGGCGGTCTTGGTTCACATTGGTGCCAATGACAAAGTTAGAGGAGGAGGTGAGGTCCTTAAACATGATTTTTGAGAGCTAGGGGCCAAGATAAAAGCAAGGACCTCCAGGGAATTGTTTTCAGAAATACTACCGCAGCCACGTGCTAAGCCAGTGAGACAGCAGGAGCTAAGGAGCATTAATGCATGGCTAAGAGAGTGGTGTAAGGAAGAAGGGTTTGGGTTTATTGAGAACTGGGCAGACTTTGCTGTCGGCTACAGGCTCTTTAGTAGGGATGGATTGCACCTCACTGATGGCGGTGCAGCTGTTTTAGGGGAGAAGATGGCTAGAGGGTTGGAGGAGATTTTAAACTAGGTTTGGGGGGGAGGGTATTAGCAGTCTCACTGGGATAGATAGCCCAGGAGGAAAGCAGGGTGTAGATAGGCCAGTGGTGGGTTGAAAGGGGGTGGGGCTAGCATAGGGAGGCATGTGTATTAAAGTGTACGAATGATATAGCTCCACTGCTTTTATACTGCACAACAGGGCAATGATCCTTCATTCAGGCACAGGGTTATGTGATTGGTCATTCTGCACAATTCAATGTAATATATTGTCATGGAGGAATCGTCATCTGTTGAATTTGAGTTTGAATATGGTGCCTTGTGGCTGCACAGGACAACCAATACGGGGCGCCACTGTACAAGGTCTTCTGACACCCTGATAAACAATTGTTCATTCTGTACGGTCTATTTAGGTTTACATTTTACACAGACCCACAAGGCCAAGTGAATGTCTAAGAAGGTTGTAATACGAACTCTGTAATGTACTGTGGACACTTGTAACTCCCCCCCCCCCCCAATTCTCCGTCTCAGTGGAACATCCCTCCAGGTCTGCAATTCTTTCTTTTCTTTGGCTCAGTTCCCAACAGAACTTTCCGTGCTCTGCCCTTTCCCTGCTTTGCACCTTTATTAAAGACACATGAGCTGGTAGGACCTTTTCTGCTTTCACAGATGGAATTCATAGGAAAGACCATGGAACGATGCATGTTTAGGGTCAATAGTGCTTCATACCTAGAGTATTTCAGTTAAGTCTTTGGGTTGGCTGGGGAGGAAGAGGCCCTTCTAATCTAATACAGTGTTACTATTGTGTAGAGCAAAGGGTTTTCAACCCGTGGGCCTTTAAATGTTTAAAAACTTCAATGTCCAGTATTGCAGCTGTGGAATTCTGCGTGTTGTAGTGTTCAAGTATCTGAATAGCTGTTGGACATTTCCAATAGGTCCTTATGCACACTTGAACTCTAAGGGTGCTGACTACTAGAGGAATCCCACTTTCAGGGGAAACATAATAGTAACGGCATAAAAAGGATGTAGCCGCATTCTAGAAATAGGATGATTTATTAAACCAACATCAGTAATACAACATTTCAGGGGAACGTGCCCCCTTCTTCAGGGGGCACGTTCCCCCGAAACATTGTATCACTGATGTTGGTTTAATGAATCCTACTATTTCTGGAGTGCGACTACATCCTTTTTATGCTGTTAGCTGTTGGACATCCCTGGTGTAGAAAACAGCAGCTAGTGCATTATTAGTTATGTGTTTTTTTTATTGTACTGTCAGAGGATGCTGGGAACTGTAGTACCTCAATGACAACAGGAGGGCTAGACTAGGGACATCCCTGGGCTAGTCAGTTTCTATCCCTAGTGTGCAGTGAAATTGTCTACAAATGGACATTAATCATTTTGGGAAAATTACACATATTTTTTTGTGCTCTGTGAATGCTGGGAGGTGTAGTTTGCTAAACAATTCCAGAGAGCAGGTTGCACATCCATGCGTTGCCAGACTCTTTGTTCTGAGATTCTTTTATTAACAGGTCAGTCAAGTCTATAAAGCTTGTCTCCCTATAGACCTTTAGAATCTTGGTGTCCGCTCCTCTTTAATATAAAGGTCTGTTGAGAGAGTAGAACCATCTGTCTTTCCTTGTGAAATAACCCCCCCTGGTATATATCTCTTATATATCTCCTTGACAAGGCCAGTGTTGTTCCCGTAACTTCCCTCTTATAAATAAATCTGCCTGTGTATGTCCTTGTCATTGTCACACAGCGGTTCATTTAGTTCCTCATATTAATGTGCATTGTCTGTCGCCCTTAGCTGTAAGTATGCAGTGTCCATCCTTGCCGTTGGTCCCTCCCTGCCTCCCACTGAAGTGCAGTGTCATAACCATCCTCCCAGAGACATTAAGATCTGTTATTTCCCCAATATACCATTAGCAGAACAGATCAGTCCATTAGAGATAAGTGTTTATGTAAAAGATTAACATTTCCTTCAAATGTTTACAGTTAATTCCAGACCCTTCTACGCTCTCTACCACTAAACCAAATCGAACTGTAATGACACTTAACATTCTAAATCCAACTATAGTTTCTCCTCACAAATACCTTATTTCCAATACAGTATGAACAGTACCTTATTTACCTTTTTTCCCGACCAAGCATTCGCTATTAGCAAGTACTCGGCCGGGACAAAAGACTGTCAGACGCGGTAATAGTGTCCGCAACCGACAGTTTGCATGACCGATCGCGCAATTCTATAGGGAACGTGATTTATCTACAGGTCTGATCGCTCGTTTGTCCAATCTGGACGAACGGGTGTCCGCGAACACCATGTGATATTTCCGTCCAATCGATACAAGGTACAAGGTTGGTTGGTCACCAGAAAATATCGTATGGTGTGTACCCAGCCTTATAATGATAAATTTAATTTACATAAATAAAGTTTCAAATGTTAAAAATACATATATAAAATACCGGTAAGTGAGGTGTGCCTTGACATATTAGGAAAGAGATCCCTGCCCCTAAGAGCTTACAATTTAAGTGGGAGGGATGACATACAGATACAATTTTATTTGCACTGCATACGTCTCACTCCAGCACTTACAAAAGAGAAAAGGCCTTTAGGAACTATAAAAATTGTATGAAGGATTGTAAGAAAGCAGTTAAGCTAGCTAAAATAATTAATTAAGTTAGGATAGCTGAACAATGCAAGACTAACCCTAAATAATTTTTTTAAAGTATATGAATAGTAAGAAAACGAGGACTGGAAATGTGGGCCATATAATAATGGGGATAAGTTAGTTACAGAGGATGCAAATGACTTTTCTCCCTCTGCATACACTATAAAACTTCCAAGTACAATAATCCTATAAAGGATGCAATTGCACTTTGGTTAACTGAGGATATGGTTCAGAAACAATTTAATACGGTTAATATCAATAAAGCTCCTGGGCTTGATATAATACATCCTCGGGTCCTTGGGAACTAAATTCAATTTTATCTAGGTCATTGTTTCTTATTTTCTTAGATCCCCCATGTCTGGAAATGTGCCTCTAGATTGGAAAAAAGCTGATGTAATTCCAATATTCAAAAAAGGTAGTTGTTCACAGCCTGGTAATTACAGTGCACAGTGAGCAGGGGCCGCCACATGTACCCGTTACCGTAAAGTCCAGGAAACTGAAGAGTAGGAGCTGTCTAAGTCATCCAGTCCCTGCTTCTTCCTTGTCCTTCTGGCATGCGCAGGGGAGCCCTCTCCCCCACTCCATCTCTCCGGATCCAGAATGGCTGCTTCATCACCTACTTAAAAAAACTTTCTATATACTCTAGCCCACCCCAGCCAACCCCCAGCCTCCAACTTTAATTTCTAAAACAAGCAGCAGAAATGTACTTACGCTCCTTCATTCTCTTGGCTGTCTGCCTATCCAGCAGGGGGTGGGCTGGGGTGGGTTATAGTATTTAAAAAGTTTTTTTTCTGGGTGGAGATACCCTTTAACTTCAGTGGTGGGGAAGATACAGGGAAGTTTGATGCAAGAACATATTCTAGAGTATGTTTTAAGGACTGACCTTATACGGTAAGTAGTAATCAGCATGGATTTAGGAGGATTAAATCTTGTCAAACAAACTTTCTTGTCTTTGAGGAAGTGAGTAGGAATTCTTGGCTTTTGAATGCTTTTCCTACACTCCCCCATTAGTGACTTATACATACATAGTAACATAATAATTGAGGTTGAATAAAGACATCCATCCATCTAGTCCAACCTTTTCATCCTCCTTTTTAACCCTACCTAACAGTTGATCCTCAGAAAGGACTCCAAACTGCAATCGGAAAGTATCCCATGATCAACCAGAACTACAGTATATGTATTAATACCAGTAATTCGCAATATTATATAGTATCCCCTGTACTAACCATAACTACAGTATATGTATTAATAAAAGTAATTCTCAATATTATATAGTATTCCTGTACCAACCAGAACTTCAGTATATGTATTAATACCAGTAATTCTCATTATTATATAGTATCCCTGTACCCACCAAAACTTCAGTATATGTATTAATACCAGTAATTCTCAATATTATATAGTATCCCTGTACCAACCAGAACTACAGTATATTTATTAATACCAATAATTCTCAGTATTATATAGTATTCCTGTACCAACCAGAACTACAGTATATGTATAAATACCAGTAATTCTCAATATTATATAGTATCCCTGTACCAACCAGAACTACAGTATATGTATTAATACCAGTAATTCTCAATATTATGTAGTATCCCTGTACCAACCAGAACTACAGTATATGTATTAATACCAGTAATTCTCAATATTATATAGTATCCCTGTACCAACCAGAGCTACAGTATATGTATCAATACCAGTAATTCTCAATATTATATAGTATCCCAGTACCAACCAGAACTACAGTATATGTATCAACACTAGTAATTCTAAATATTATATAGTTTCCCTGTGCCAACCAGGACTACAGTATATGTATTAATATCAGTAATTCTCAATATTTTTTAGTTTTAGAAACTTATCTAGGCTACTTTTAAAGCTATTCACTGAACTTGCCATTACCACACCTGCTAGAAGACTATTCCACAGTTTCACTGTTCTTACTGTAAAGAAACCTTTCCTAACCTATGGAATTAGCGTGTATGGAGGGGGCTAGTCCCTTGAGCAGCCAGGGGATTGCCATCTCTGATACAAGGGAGGAGGAACTAAGGATCAGGTATGCTAGGCAGGTGGTAGTGGTAGGGGACTACATTATAAGGAAGGTAGATAGGGTAATCTGCCGCCAAGACCCTACATGCCGAACTGTGTGTTGCCTGCCTGGTGCTAGGGTTCGGCATGTGGTGGATCGTGTAGACAGAATATTGGGTGGAGCCAGGTGTGACCCGGTGGTCTTGGTTCACATTGGTGCCAATGACAAAGTTAGAGGAGGAGGTGAGGTCCTTAAACATGATTTTTGAGAGCTAGGGGCCAAGTTAAAAGCAAGGAGCTCCAGGGTAGTGTTTTCAGAAATACTACCACAGCCATGTGCTAAGCCAGGGAGACAGTGGGAGGTTAGGAGCATCAATGCGTGGCTAAAAAGGTGGTGTAAGGAAGAAGGGTTTGGGTTTATTGAGAACTGGGCAGACTTTGCTGTCAGCTACAGGCTCTTTAGTAGGGATGGGTTGCACCTCACTGATGGCGGTGCAGCTGTTTTAGGGGAGAAGATGGCTAGAGGGTTGGAGGAGATTTTAAACTAGGTGGGGGGGGGGGGTATTAGCAGTCTCACTGGGATAGATAGCCAAGGAGGAAAGCAGGATGTAGATAGGCCAGTGGCGGGCAGAAAGGGGGTGGGGCTAGCATAGGGGATAGGGCAGCATGTGTATTAAATTACAGGATCATAATCTAAAATGTATGTTTGCAAATGTGAGAAGCCTGGCTGACAAAATGGGTAAATTGGAAATTATGGCATTGAATGAAAAGTATGATGTAATAGGTATAGCAGAAACGTGGATGAACAGTTCTCACGACTGGGCTGTAAATTTAGAAGGATATGCCTTGTTTAGGCAGGACAGAGAAAAAAGTAAAGGGGGAGGAGTATGTTTTTATGTTAAAAAAGAATTTGTCGGCAAAGTGATAACTGGCGAAAGTGGAGGCAATATGGGTGGAATTAGGAAACAACAGGAAAGGGGATAATGTCATTGTTGGTGTCTGCTATAAGCCGCCAAGTGCTAGCAGAGAGGAGGTGAGTCAACTTCATATGCTGTTGGCAAGGGCTGCAAGTTTAGGGAGTGTGCTCATTATGGGGACTTTAATTACCCTGACATTGATTGGTGTAGTGGAATTGCCATCACAGAAAAAGGCGATGAGTTTCTGAATTTGCTGCAGGATAATTTTCTCTCACAGGTGGTTGAGGTTCCTACTAGAAAAGGAGCTCTGTTGGATCTGGTAATATCTAACATCGTGGAGCGCATTATAGATGTAAAGGTAACTGGAGGCTTAGGGAATAGTGACCATGAAATAGTGTCGTTTTGACTTTATTATCGAAAGGAAAAGTGCGCTGGGTTAACAAAGACTTTTAATTTCGGCAAGGCAAATATTACCAGGTTAAAAGCAGCTCTTCAGAATGTTAACTAGGATAAGGTATTATCAGGAAAAGGTACTCAAGCCAGTTCACATCTAAATTTATACCCTAGGGAAATAAATGTAAAAAAAATAAACCCGCGCCCATGTGGCTGAATTCTGATGTAAAGAGGCAAATGGAAAGGAAGAAAACCTTTAAAACCTTTTAGGCAGAGGGAACGGAAAGGGCCTTTAGGGATTATAAAAACTGTAAAAAGAAGTGTAAGAAAGCAATCAAACTAGCTAAAGTTAATAATGAAGTTAGGATAGCTGAACAAAGCATCACTAAGCCTACATTTTTTTAAAATATATAAAGAGTAAGAAGATGAGGACTGAGAATGTGGCACCATTAATTAATGGGGATAAGTTAGTTACAGAGGATGGCGATAAAGCAAATGTCTTGAATACTTTTCCCCCCCTCTGTATACACTATAGAAGATCCAAGTACTGATATCATAGAGTATAGTAGCAATAATGGTATAAAAGATTTAAATACACTTTGGTTAACCAAGGATATGGTACAGAAAGAACTAAATAAGGTTAATATTAATAAATCTCCTGGACCGGATAAAATACATCCTCGGGTACTTAGGGAGCTAAGTTCAGTTTTATCTAGGCCATTGTTTTTTATTTTTGAATATTACCTCATGTCCAGATGTGTGGCTCTGGATTGGAAAAAGGCTGATGTTATTCCAATTTTCAAAAAGGGTAGTCGTTCACAGCCGGGTAATTACAGGCCTGTAAGTTTAACTTCAGTGGTGGGGAATATCCTGGAAAGTTTAATAAGGGAACATGTTCTAGAGTATGTTTCAAGGACTACATTATAAATAGTAACCAGCATGGATTTAGGAGGATCTTGTCAAACTAACTTGCTTGACTTTTATGAGGAAGTAAGTAGAAATTTAGACTCTGGCATAGCAGTACATGTAGTTTACTTGGATTTTGCAAAGGCTTTTGATACAGCCACCCACAGGCGACTAATGTATAAGCTGAGATCTGTTTGTCTGGGGAGTCACATTTGTACATGGATAGAAAATTGGTTAATGAATAGGATGCAGAGAGTAGTTGTTAATGGGGCTTCATCATTATGGACTAAAGTGCTAAGTGGGGTGCAACAGGGTTCTCTGTTGGGGCCGCTTCTATTTAATCTATTTATTAATGATTTGGAAGTGGGTATTGTCAGCAAGGTTTCTGTATTTTCTGACGACACAAAACTTTGTCGACCATTAAAAACTTCAGAGGATGTGCAATCGTTGCAGATAGATTGTGACATTGGGCTGCTAAGTGGCAGATGAGATTCAATGTTGATAAATGTAAGGTGATGCATTTTGGACTTAAAATTCCTTGATACTATAAATGGCTCTGTGTTAAGTGAATCCCTGTTGGAAAGGGATCTTGGAGTTTTGGTTCAGTCCCTTGGCTCTGCTCCCGGCTCTCTGCTTCCTGAAAGTAGCAAATAGGGTCCGGAGGGTCAGCCAATCATAGGCGCATCTGACGACTATGATGAGAGCCAAGGGACAAAAGGATCCTAAGTCTATTTCTGGGGCTTGTTTTAAAAAAAATTAACATTGTGGTTGGGGGTTGGCTGGGATGCCATATACTACTGAAAAGTAAAGGATGAAGCAACCTGAAGGGATCTGGAGGGTGGGAGGAAGGGAGGGGGGATGGCTCCCCTGTGCATGCCAAATCATCTAAGAGGAAAAGGAAGAAGCAGGCATGGATGACACGCAGACAGCTCCTACTCTTCACTTTCTGGGACTTTGAACAGGTACAGAACCATAAGGAGCAGAGGAGTATGGTAAGGATTTATTTTTACACTACACAGTGGGGCCAGCTACAGATGATGTGCAATTGTTGTAGGCAGATTTAGATAGATTGTCACATTGGGCTGATATATATGAGATTCAATGTGGAAAGATATGTTGATGCGTTTTGGGCTTAAAAATCCCTGTGCTGCTTATACTATCAATGGCTCTGTTTTAAGTGAATCCCTGTTGGAAAAGGATATTGGAGTTTTGGTGGATAACAAAGTTAAATGTAGCAGGCAGTGCCAGGTGGCTAAAGCTAGATTCCTCAAGATATTTTCTTGTATAAAAAAGGGGTATGGATTTAAGGAAGAAACATAGGTTTATTGGATAGTTTCTAAAAGCTGGATGAGTTTCTAAAAATAAAGAATGTTACCCGTATTGATACATAAAGTTGGAGTTGATCCAGGGATATTTCTGATTGCTGCTTGAAGTCAGGAAGGAATTTCTTTCCCCTTTATACTGTTTTTTTTTTTTTTTACCCCCTTCTGGATCAGCTGTTAGGCGGTATATGTGGGCTGAGTAGGTTGGGACGCATGTTTAGTCAACCTCAAATACTAAACTATTATAGTGTGCTGGCATGGGCATAAATAGTGCCAGATGTTGATGTGCTGGAATGGAGAGAGGACAACAATGGCAATTGAAATCTCAGAATATAAAAGACTAATCTGCCATAGAATCTGTAGAGTAACAGTTATAATGTCATAGTTATTGTCAGAAAAGTTTGTACTGGATGGTCTATTTGGTAGAGAAAATGCAGCATTCAGGGATATTATAGTCATAGTAGTTTTGATGAACCATTTTGTCTCGGGAAATCTTGCAAGGGAGTGTGCAAGTAGTGCAGGATAAGTGAAGAATTTAAGAAGAATGAAAATGTATTAGTAGTAATTTCAGGTTATATTCTCAATTTTTGAATGCTAAATCTGGGTACACACCTTACTTAAAGTAAAGGGAGCTGATACTTTTGACCCTTTCATGGCCAACCAATCCCCACACCTCTTATGGGTAGTTGGTCGGGTCTATGTTTGCTGTTCCCATCGCATATGTGCCAACAGATACCAATGTGATCTGCTGGCACAGTACAATGGAAATCACATGTGTATGGCCACCTTAAAAATACCCTAGAAACCAGCCCAATCGTTGGTGTCTTTCTTGTAAACCCTTTCAAGTATGTGTTGCTGGTTCCAAAAAAAGGTGTGGCTCACAGGGCAGGTGTTACCAGTATCAAAGGAGCTTGGGAAGAAGAGGTGCAGCAACCACAAACACATCACATCAATTTTTGGGAGGCCGATAACATTTCTACGGTTAAAAATATGGCATTGCAGGGCAATCACCTGAAGTTTTATTAATAGATTTTCATTCTCCTTTACAGACCATGTGACAATAGTCAACCAAAAGTCTTCGTATTTTAAAATACAAAAGATTCAATAGATTGCAGGTTCCTATGTTGTTTCTAGCGTTTCAACAGGATTTATTAGTAACCATGACGTTCTGCTTATTCCTTACATGGTAAGGAATAACATTGCTAGCTGTATTAAGTGACAAATTGTCTATCTCGTGATATTTCCGACAGTGATGGTCAGTGACCTGTTAGTATGTCCCTTGCATGGATTGCCAGTGAAATGCCATTCTCTTTTAGAACCATTTATCGGTTCCACATATCTGCACTTTCCTATTGTTTGTCCTCCTTCTTGCATTTCCTTCATTGCTATTGATATGTACAGTATGTGCTGTGTATTTACTTTCTTCCTTTACAATCATACGCACAGGGACAAATCGCAACACTGCGTTCCCTGGGCCAACCAGAACATAGGGACAAAGGGTCCCCCATTTCAAACTCCACTGCTACCCGTCTTCAGGGTCAAGCTACATTTATTTTTGCATCTTGAATATTTTCTGTAAAGAAAAATAATCCCATCTCTTTACTAGGTATGGTTTTTTGAATGGCCCCAGGACTATAATGTGTCTTCCCACACTTACCTTATACGTGTCTCCCCTCTACCACCCTTGGGCAATACCTTTTATCTTCCAACACAATATAAATAACATTTCAACAGATCCTCACCTGTCACCTGAAATATCACCGCCCTGATATTAAATGTCTCTTCATACAACACGTTCGTATTTTCTCAATTTTGTTCATGTGGAGATCATGTTAAACAGGAATTAATCTTTAGGGCATTTTATCACTGCCTAAACATGCTATAGACTGTCTAAAATTGCACCTCCAATGTACCCTGCACCTCTAATGTACCCTGTACCTCTAATATACTGTATCCTACATCTCTAATGTACTCTACATCTCTATTGTACCCTGCACCTCTATTGTGCCCTGCATCTCTAATGTACCCTGTATCTCTAATGTACCCTACATCTATAATGTACCTTGCATCTCTAATGTACTCTGTATTTCTAATGTACCATACATCTCTAATGTACCCTGCATCTCTAATGTACCCTACATCTATAATGTACCTTGCATCTCTAATGTACTGTACCCTACATCTCTAATGTACTCTGTATTTCTAATGTACCATACATCTCTAATGTACCCTGCATCTCTAATGTACCCTACATCTATAATGTACTCTGTATCTCTAATGCACCCTGCACCTCTAATGTACCCTACATCTGTAATGTACCCTGTACCTCTAATATACTGTATCCTACATCTCTAATGTACTCTGTATCTCTAATGTACTCTACATCTCTATTGTACCCTGCATCTCTAATGTACCCTGCATCTCTAATGTACCCTACATCTATAATGTACCCTACATCTATAATGTACCTTGCATCTCTAATGTACTGTACCCTACATCTCTAATGTACTCTGTATCTCTAATGTACCCTTCATCTTTAATGTACCCTGCATCTCTAATGTACCCTGCACCTCTAATGTACCCTACATCTCTATGTACTCTGTATCTCTAATGTACCCTGTATCTTTAATGTACCCTGCATCTCTAATGTACCCTGTACCTCTAATGTACCCTAAATCTCTATGTACTCTGTATCTCTAATGTACCCTGCACCTCTAATGTAACAAAAACTGTAACAAGGAGTGTAAGAAAGCAATCAAACTAGCTAAAATTAATAATGAAGTTAGGATAGCTGAACAAAGCATCACTAAGCCTAAAATATTTTTTAAGTATATTAATAGTAAGAAGATGAGGACTGAGAATGTGGCACCATTAATTAATGGGGATAAGTTAGTTATGGAGGATGGCGATAAAGCAAATGTCTTGAATATTTTTTTCTCCTCTATATACACTATAGAAGATCCAAGTACAGATATCATAGAGTATAGTAGCAATAATGGTATAAAAGATTCAAGTGCACTTTGGTTAACCGAGGATATGGTACAGAAAGAACTAAAGAAGGTTAATATTAATAAATCTCCTGGACCGGATAAAATACATCCTCGGTTACTTAAGGAGCTAAGTTCAGTTTTATCTAGGCCATTGTTTCTTATTTTTGCTGATTCCCTCATGTCCGGTGGTGTGCCTCTGGATTAAAAAAAAGGGTTTTTTTCCAATATTCAAAAAGGGTAGTCGTTTACAGCCTGGTAATTACAGGCCTGTAAGTTTAACTTCAGTGGTGGGGAAGATCCTGGAAAGTTTAATAAGGGAACATGTTCTAGAGTATGTTTCAAGGACTGACAATATAAGTAGTAACCAGCATGGGTTTAGGAGGAATAGATCTTGTCAAACTAACTTGCTTGGCTTTTATGAGGAAGTAAGTAGAAATTTAGACTCTGGCATAGCAGTAGATGTAGTTTACTTGGATTTTGCAAAGGCGACTAATGTATAAGCTAAGGTCTGTTGGTCTGGGGAGTCACATTTGTACATGGATAGAAAATTGGTTAATGAATAGGATGCAGAGAGTAGTTGTTAATGGGGGGTGCCACAGGGTTCTGTGCTGGGGCCGCTTCTATTTAATCTATTTATTAATGATTTGGAAGTGGGTATTGTCAGCAAGGTTTCTGTGTTTGCTGACGACACAAAACTTTGTTGACCACTAAAAACTTCAGAGGATGTGCAATCGTTGCAAGGGGATCTAGATAGATTGTCACATCGGGCTGCTAAGTGGCAGATGAAATTCAATGTTGATAAATGTAAGGTGATGCATTTTGGACTTAAAAATCCTTGTGCTACTTATACTATAAATGGCTCTGTGTTAAGTGAATCCCTGTTGGAAAGGGATCTTGGAGTTTTGGTGGATAACAAACTTAAAGGTAGCAAGCAGTGCCAGGCGGCAACAGCCAGAGCCAGCATGGTATTGTCTTGAATAAAGAGAGGTATGGATTCAAGGGAGGAAAATGTAATTCTCCCTCTTTACAAAGCATTGGTAAGGCCTCATTTGGAATATGCAGTGCAATTTTGGAATCCTGTGTACAAAAAGGACATCTTTGAAATGGAAAGGGTTCAGAGAAGGGCAACTAAATTAATTAGGGGATTGGGGGAGCTTGAATATGAAAAGAGACTGGAAAAGTTACAATTATGTATGCTGGAGAAAAGGCACTTGCGTGGGGATATGATTACTGTGTATAAATACATTAACGGGCCATACAATAAACTATCTGGGGCATTGTTCACCAATAGAACATGTCAGAGGACACATGGATATCCCTTAAGACTTGAAGAAAAAAGGTTTAGGTTTCAAGCTCGGAAAGGGTTTTTCACTGTAAGAACGGTAAAGCTATGGAACTGTCTTCCAGTGTACATTGTTATGGCAGGTTCATTGGTCAGTTTAAAAAAAAAGCTGGATGAGTTTCTGCAAACAAGGAATGTTGCAAATTACTGGTATTGATACATAAAGTAGAGTTGATCCAGGGAAATTTCCGATTGCCACTTGGAGTCAGGAAGGAATTTTTTACCCCTTCATAAATTTAGTGGGTTTTTTTGCCTTCCTCTGGATCAACAGTTAGGCAGGAAATGAGGATATTGCTAGATGGGTTGAACTGGATGGACGTATGTCTTTATTCAACATCAAATACTATACTACTATACTATACTATAATCTTACAGTTCCTCCCATAGAAATGCACTACAGGAGTAGGTTATAACATTATAACATTATGGAAGTGTTACTCACCTCTGCATCCAACTCTATGGTTCGCTCGTTCCTCCCCCCCCCCCATCACTGTAATTCAGCTCACCACTCTTGCACGTTCATTTCTTTTTCCACATGCAGGAGATATTGCACTTCTATCAATGTAACTACGGAGTGCCGGGAGAGGGTTTGGAGAAACAAGTGAATCATGGGGGGGAGGAAGGGGGGTTGGATGCAGAGGTAACACTAAACAAAATTTGCGTCTGCCCTGTTTGTATCTGTGTGTGTGTGTGTGTGTGTAGGGACAGTAAAACGAACTGAGAGAAGAAGTGGTAAATTATAATATAAAAGATCATGCACCCCCTACTGTAAATTATATGGATATGAGATGTCACCTTGGAGTTCCGTGATCATTATAATCCCTTATATGATCACGGAACTTCTCTATAGCATCTAATATCCTTATAATTCACAATAGGGGTGCATTATCTACTATAGAAGGCTCATTTTAGAAAATAATGAGTGGGAACAGAAAGTCCATTTTTACATTTATCCGGTCTCAGTCCAATCTCCAGATAATTTGTTTCACATTGCACATACTGTCTTTGTGTTCAGAAACAAAATGTAGAACTGTAAAAGAATTATATGAATACAGCCATGCCAGCAATTAGGATGGGCAAATAACAAAAGAAGGCCACTGTTTGCCCACTATGAAAAAGCTATTTCAGTAAAGGAGCTGCAATGGAGATTCATTAATTTGGAACATGAGAAACCTTTGGTGTAAGGCACGTTTCCATCACATTGACCTAATTTTTATTTTAAGTAATTGTACAATATTTTAAAGCAACTGTGGAGACCATGTAATTCATTAAATAGCATAGACTTTGCGTCAAACATGGTACAGAGAAAAGCTACTGGTGCAGAACAGAGATCAGCCAAGTGGAAGCAGCAGAAGAAATGAATTCAAAAGGCAAATTAATTTATTTTCATTTTTGGTCACATCTCACAAGAAAGAATATTTATTTGGATCACAGTAATGCAATATCTAAATTGGTAAATCACTAAGAAAGGAAATTTAGTGCAGTATGTAACGTGTGTTCTAGATCAAAAGTCTTTTTTAATCTATTTGTGCCCCACTTGACTAACTCAATGGTATCGCACTTCCCTCCCTGACAAGGTGAGCCCAGCCCTGCTCATTTTAATGCAGGTCATAGACTAGGACAGGGATTCCGAAATGGTGTGCCTCCAGATGTTTGAAAACTACAACTCCCAGCATTTCTCAACTACTTAGAGAAGCCAGGGGATGCTGAGAGTTGTACTTTTCAAACTTCTGGAGGCACACTGTTTAAGTTTCCCTGCACTAGGAAACACCTTCCTGATGTTGCCATGAGGTTAGGAAAACCACCTGGTGAACATTTGATCCCACAATGGGAGGGAACATTGAAAGGTAATAATGCTGTTCTTTTTAGATATTTGAGAGATTATCTACTGTGTTTTAGCTGAATAAATTGTTTTGTTCTATAGAGAGGGGAGGGAGAGAGACCCCGTGAGGCTTTCCAACATCATTAAGCAGTTTGTCAGGGTGGATTATTTCTCTATGTCCAGCTCCATATATATTACATTGTTGGATGAACAGTTGTTTATTGACCATTTTCAAATGATAGACCGTCTGTCTTTCTAAGTGAATTCTACACGAAGACCAGAGAGTGCAAAAACAGCAGTTTAACTTACTTTGATTCATCTTTTCCTATGTGAAATATACTAACTATGCCATACCCTGGTACTATGTGTGGTAGGGTTTACACGTAAGTACTTTGTACATCATTCAAAAATAAAGTCAAATAATACATTCTTTAATCAGACATTTCTGGGTTATAAGTCAGGAGAAATATATTTTATCATGCAGACCTGCATGAAAGTCTTTTATATTGCTGGGCATTAATTTATAATTAAATGAAAATCTCTTGCTGTAATTTGCACTTTCCTTAAATTAATGATGCTGAAACTATTATATGTTCAATGTACCGTAACCAGCTGTACACTGGGCTGGCTGGAGTTAGGATATCCAGATTGCTACTTCTTATTGTGTCCATTGCATTAAACAGGACTGTCCTTAGCCCTTTCTCATATAAAGCTCCCTGTTTGGCCACAGTGGTTCTATTCATTTAAATTAGGCCATGTTTTTACTATACTGATGTGTTCAACCTTGAACAAACTGCAGATGCTGCTGACCAAATAAGTTATAATATATTTTATAATTAATTCTTATACAAAGGTTAATAGGATTTATGTTCTTTGATAAGCTCTGCATTTCAGTATTTATGATGGATCTTAGGATGATTTGTTTCTTTGACGTACGGTCATACACACCAACAGAAAGAAAGTTTTGCTTTTATTTTTTAATTTGTTATTGAGGATCAACACTCCAGCCAGGGGCGTGACACTGTCACTGACAAAATTGAGACAGGAATAACAATATTTGACAAATTCAAGGTCACAGAAGAACTAACCTTGACGGACTGTTTTGAAATTGAAGGTCTGAAAGCCTCCCGTTAAAGCAGACGAATCAATAACATCCACGCCATACTCGCTCTGGCTCCTTCTGTACAAAGTAATTCCTACCACCAGAAAAGCAACGGCAATAATGGCTGCTCCCAGGCCAGAGTACAGGGCAATGTCACTGGCATTTTCTGCTCCTACAAAGAAACGAAATAAGAAGGGGAAATAAAAGTCTGATTACTTTTAATTGCTCAGCGCATTGAAATCAACACCACTGAGGGATTCGTGCTGCCAGAAATTATTAGGAAATCGATATCCTGTAAAACAGCATTCATTTAAGTCACAAGAATACATGCACTATTTAAAAAAAGTATCTGGCTTGTTCAGAAAATTGTGTGACAACAATTAACCAAGTTTACATGAGGTACAATAATCCATGCTTTAACAATCTTTAACAAACCGTTCCAACTACTATAATATTTACAAAAATGAACATCCGAAAAAAACAGTAGCGGACAAAGACTGGGGCACACGAGGACGTCCCAGAGCCTTTATCCACTACCGTTTTCTTCTGGGGTACATATTTAAATGTTTTAGTGGATTGAGCACTCCCTTACTTGATATTTTTCCTGATAAAGTATATGTGTATATATATATACAAAATTGGCTAACTATTTTACCTTTGACAAAAACATGGCTTATACTGTACCACCAGATAGTATTTTTAAAATGAATGATAATGATCTTTCCATTTTAATAGACTTTTAATAGAATTTATTATATTTCAACTGAACAAAATAACTAAAAGGATGAAAGAATCTTAAAGGGCAAGTTGACCCCTCAAATGAAAAATTGTATATACACAAATCTCTTTTCGAACACCTTTTCAAAAAACTAAGAGATGTAAGTCTAACCTGAAATGACGCCTTCTGTTACTTCTCTTTCTGCTTACTGGTTCTTCCAGTTAGCAGCTCTCATTCATGAATCTAAAGCTAGGTACACACACCACAGATTTTTGAAAAATGACAGACAGGATCTGCAAGATCCTGTCTGTTATTTTTCAAAGATCGTGATACCCACAGTCCCGAGCATTCTCCCTATGCACAGCATAGGGAACAACGTTCGGGACTGTGTGTTTCCCTTGACCGCAGGTGACTCCCTCTATAGGGAGTCTACCACGGCCAAGGGAAATTTACAGTCTTCTCTGAACGACTGCTCAGCCAACCTGAACATTCGGTGGCTGAGTGCATTTGGGAAAGCCACCACAAACAGATCTGACAGTATTGGGGATTTATTGGTACTGTGTGTACCTAGAGTAACACATGACATCACAGCCAATGACTGAATACTTTTTCTCTAGCTGCCTAGGTGGATTATTTTGCTGCATAACAGATTAGCCCTACATCTGTCAGCTTCCTTTACTTTTGTAGTTTTGAGTTTTGGGGGAAGATTAACCCAAATGAATTTTGTGTCATTTAAGAGGTTAACATGCCCTTTTTGTTGCGGGAGCAATTCAGCAACATGTGTTTTTGTTTGTTTGTTTTATTTAGACTAACTAGGTACACTCAACCAAGCATGTCATTCAACCTTTCTTTCATTTCTTTAAAAATACATTAATACATATATTGCTATAAGAAGTCCCCACAGTCCACAAACCTTCAAATCATTGCCATATACAGTACCCTGCAAATTTAAATGTAATGCATTGAAATACATGTAATGTAAATCCACCCTGGTTTTGCAGTTTAAACATACCAGTAATAATGCAGATTTTCCTTAATAATGTTGTAAGATCAGAACTTGATTTAACAGCAGAATTCTATACATATAAGTACCTGGCTTATTCAGGTTATTAACTAGCAGATGTAAGGTGCCCTTATATATGCAAATAAGGTCCCAAATTCGGAATCATGAAATTGCCCGTATATGCACATGGACAGGAATGATAACAGTGTTACTCTACTGTAGTAAATGATCCAATGGAAAAGTTTTCTCCGGAATGACCATCCACACTGGTCTATGAATGTAAAGTCAATATTTGGCAACCACCTGGGATGATAATTCTGTGATTGATATACAATACTGTTAAGTCAGTTTAGAAAACAAGACTGCGACAAACGTTAGCATTTTCAGAGCTATATATTAACAATTCTATAAAATAAATTTTTTAACAGCTAGTTTTAATATAAATGTTTTCCAGGACATTATTTATTACATGTGTGAATGTTCTGGCAATGATTTCTTCTTGGTAAGAATTTGCTTATGGAGCATGACATTCCAGACAACAGGGGGTAGATATATTTAAGTGATCTTTAAGATTTTCATTTAAACTTTGTACACACATTTAAGGGCATGTCTACCCTTAAAACAAACACAAAAAAACTAATTGTCAGTTACCTGCACCAAACCCCAAATTATATATTTTGCAATTTATTAGCTGCATTAGTAACCAGATATTTATGGAGCAGAACCTTCTTATAACACCTCTCCCTAAGCTATCTAGCTGCCTTGTCTAACCAGATATTTAAGAATAATTGTTGTTCCCATTCTGGCAATCAAGACTGTGACAACTGACATCACACCCAATAATTGACTGCTGTTTTACCTGCTGCCTCCTCTGCACATGCTCAAGCTTATAAAAAGCTCATTAAGCAAAGGAAGGAGGCTGCTGATAACTTTCCCAGTAAGGAATAAAACATATTATTAAATATCTGGTTACAAATGCATGTAATAAACTAGTTAACATAGCAGTTGGGGTTTCTGGCAACTGACAGGATTTATAGCGGATCAAAAACATGTTTCTTTCATTTGCTATTACAAAAGCCTACATACATTGCCAATACAGTCTGATTTAAAGATGAATAAACCTGCAGCTTGTGGGGGAACTTTGGCTCTGAACTGCAACTTTTTAAATGGAAGGTTTGCATCAAAAACATTTTTAAACCAGGTTTTATTGTAGTTGGGCAACATAATTCTTTCTGTCTATACTTATAGGGATATCATTCATGTGGATTACTCTCTAAAATAAAGAATAGGAACCGATAGAAATGATCGGACAATTTCTTGTTACACACATGGCTGACAAAACATCCATCCTGCTGGACCAAATGGCATTGATCTATTATCATTGGTGAATGATGTAGCCAGCTGAACTCTCAACAGACATGCTAATTACACGAACATGTCTAAAAGGACTTTTGGAATTTTGGCTCCCAGTGCTTTAAAGGTAGCAGTACCCCAAGCACAATAAAATGTTTTTGGGGGATTCCAGGATTGCCAGTATAAAATACTGATAGTGCCTGACATTGAAAGTAATTCACAATGATCCCATGGTTGGCGTTGGTACCACATTAACCTTGCCCCACCAATTCATCAACTCCATCCGCTGTTAAATAAACATGTCCTGATCAAAGGCAGAGAAGACTACCCAAATAGCAGAAATCTAATCTAAAACGCATCATATTGGGTAAAAACTACTTGTTGTGTTTTGAGGGGTTTTTTTTCCTAAAAGAAAAAAAGGATCTTCACAAATGGGCTAATTGCAGCATGTTCTAATTCTTGTATTTCCCATTAGAAAATCAGTAATAGTTTCACAGCTGCCTGGCAAGGAAATGTTTGATTCACTTTCTATTAACAAGAAAACTTCATCAAGCAGATGCTAAGCTTCTTCTTACAGAAAAATATATTTATGTTTATGGAACAAGCCTCCTCTGCATTTTTGCATTTAAATTTCACAGAAACTGATGCTAAAATCTAAACATCTTTTAATTCTAATCATAAATGCACTCCTCGCAGACAGTAAAGCCTCATACACATGTACAACGCCACGGACAAGGCCCAGTGCCCGAGCACCAAGGCAAGCATGTACTGTAGAAGCACACAACTATTAGGCCACAGATTATGTACCTTTTGCATTTAAATCTATGCTGTAAGTAGATAGATAGATAGATAGATATATTAATAGATAGATTGATTGATCTACTGTATAGTGTCCAACAGTCTTTTATGTCTACAGGTTTCCTCTGACATTGTTTAGTCAGCCATCTTGCTGGACTTCTAAATCTAAACAATGTTGGTAAAATATTTCCTTTGTTCTTCTCTGTCACTGTGGATCCCTGGTCACTTACCCTCTCCATCCTATAGAAAATAGCAGGCTGCTTGCCTTTCGAGCAATCAGTAGTAAAATTGTCATTGAGACCATCATGAAGCAGTCATTCCAAATGATAAAGGTCTAACATGTGTATGTAGCTGAAAGCTTGCCTGTGGCCTAATCATATGAACACAGTATCATCTATCCATACACATGAAAGACCAAATTGCATCAATCTAGATGATTTGTAAGACGGATGATTGATAGGGTCATCTGGAAAAGAAATGTGCATCCTGTCACTTCCAGATTGACAGATTTATTTTTGTGAAGGCCATTGGTTCTCCTTATTTTACCTTTTGGACAGTCTGCTAATAAAAAATTGTCTCAGTTGTTATATATAAACTATAAAGGAAACTTTATTTTCCTTTTTTTGCACCTAATCTATCTATCTATCTATCTATCTATCTATCGATCTATCTATCGATCTATCGTCTCTGATTGTATATTACCATATAGAGTGAACCACTGTGGAGTCAAGTTACTACATCATTTGGACCAATGCAATCTAATTCAGTTGGACCAAAATAATAATCACTTCATAATCTAATCAGCATTGGTCATAAGGCAGCAAAGAGCAGATCATATCTGCAATGTGTTGTCACAAAAGCTTTGCTTTTAAAAGATACAATTCAAGTAGTCTTCCACAGCCCAAAATTTGCAAGGAAACATTCACGGAACAATAAATATGCATGCATGTACAGTATTAAGTGTTCCAATAACCCAAATATTAGCTAAGTGATGTGCCAGAGTATGGATTTAACCTTCTATTTTCTAGATTTCCTTCTCCCAACATTGCTCAAAGAGTGTCACAGCTGTGTTGTTCGAATTGGCTGGTGAAAATGTTACAAAACATTTAGTTAATGTGTATTAACTGGAAGTGAAAGTTTCTATTAAATGTGATTATACTTTCCGAACACACCTGAAGATCATTTAAGATGTGCAGAAGCAGAAAATGAAACATTCTGTTTAGTACATTAGAAGACATAATTGATTAAAATTAACTCATTTACAGCAACCACTCGTATCTGATGAAAGAGCAGCATCTACTTGCCTTGCACTACTTCAGGATATTGGAGCTAATCATATAATAAATTGGAAGGAATTCAGAACAGTGCTGCCTGCTATTTACATGCTTTGATAAATAATATGCTGTTTCTCAATGTATTCCGTAGAGGTCGTTATAATAGATAATGTCAATAAATATTAAAGAAGACAAGCAAAGATAATAAATTAAAGACGGCAAGGACCAGAACCTCCATAGTATTTACTATAAAAAAAAAAACTAATACATATTTTAAATACAATCTGATCTTTACTGATTATTTTTCCCCCCAGATCTATAGTCCTCTGTGGCTGGTAATGTACTGTAAGATTCATTAAAGTTTATGAATTCTCCGTGTCCTTTCTAAAAAAAAAACATATATCCCATAATAAAACAATGAGGGTCAAACCGTGCTGGTATGACCTTTGGCCCACATAATTAAAGGACTACTACTGTTTGGTCCTTCCATTTTGAAAAAGACAATTAACTTGACTGCTTCCTTCACAAACAGTTCAATTCCATGGGTAAAGAAGGATGATGTAGCAGGAGAACAAATAGCTTGTATCCTAACATTGTTTAGAAACCTAGCATTACAAACCAATGTTGGGGTTATTCTTGGCCCCCAATACACTACTTGTCTCAAGACACATATCAGAGATACACAATAAATATGAATAGATTGAAAAAAAATCTACTCCCTTGCTCTCCATTTTGTTGCTGGAAAATGATTGAAGTGTGGTGAATAAAATGTGATTTATATAAATTACCTATTGAGTTAAGTGACCTTGAGGCAACACCATATTTAATCACTTTCTAAGTTGAACAGTCACAGCACCACTGTATCTTAAAGGGACAATGTAGTTCAAAGCTATTATTATAACATTGCAGTAACCACAATCTGCCCATTTAGTGATTTATCTGTATATAAATAAACACATCCAAACTGCTGACTTGTTTGCAGGACTATTTTTGTCTGTTATGGTCTCAGTCCCTGGGTTGATTGAGCTTCTCGGTAGAAATCGGAGAATGTTTGATCCACCCAACAGACAATCAATAGGCTACTGTTAGAAACATTTCAAGGAAGTGGTGCATCATCAGAAGAAGGGCCACCACAAAACATAAAATGGCTGCTCACTATTGACCACAGCAGCAGACCAAAGGTATGAGATCAATTGGATTGTCAAAAAGACAACATAAAGCATACACAGGTATGTGTCATATAGATTCATACTTTAAATAATAATGTTTTTTCACCCACTAAACATCTCATTAAAGGGTAACTGTAGTCTCAAATTCTTCCAAACTAGAAATAATTATATAAAAAGCTTTCCACCGTACCTTCCAGATAAAATCTAAATCACATCTCTAGATACAATTTGTGAGACGTTATTGCTGGAAAGGTTCAGCAATGTAACTTCCTGGTTGAACTCTTCTTGGTTTTAGCCATGTGACCAGCTTGTAGTCATGTGACCAGCCTGTCTGCATTAATGGGCTCCCCTTCTCAACTGTCAATTTTTTCCTCAGATACAACCTGATTTCCCCAGCAATAAGTCTTAACTGAGCATGCTTCTCCCCAGAGGTCAGGTGATGTCACTCAACCTACTGGAAGCAGAAAGTTTGAAAATTCACCCCAATGTAATTTCTCACAGGCTCACGCCAGAGATGTGATTGTTGGCTTAGTGTAAAGGAAACACTGCAGGCTTTCATTTAACCCTAACTTGTTTTGAGACCACAGTTGCCCTTTAGAGCCAAGCTGATGGACTAATCATGGTGAAGTTTCCCATTGGCTAACATTGTTAATGTCATTTACCTTGTGCCCAGTCCTGATACAACTTTAAGTCCGTCAAAAGAACAGTTTGTCAAACAACATTTTCGTTAACAACATAGGGAGCCAGCATTTATATCATTGTACCGTGGGTCTGCAAAAGCTTTAACAAGTTTTGTTCATTTCTGTTACAGTTCCTAAACAGATCTGATTTCCTTTGTTCTACTAAGAATTAGAGTTAACCGAATTCTCTCCTATTCTTTGTTAAAAGATTATTCCTTTGTTGCTTAACTAATTGTTTCAAGATTTATCCTTTGTTCTTCATTTGGTTCTAGATTAATCATTACAGGACTAATCCTTTGTTTTTGTCTTGAAGGAATAATTATGTGTTACCAGAATTCTTTGTAGTGTGCAATTCAAATTGTGGTTCCTATGCTCGATAATGTGCGTACTATAGGACTGATGGAACACTTCTTCGTGAATGCAAAATGTTTCTAATTAACCCCAATTTTGTTAATTTGACATCAATTTTTGCATTTGAACGAGGGTGAAATATTTATTTTCAGATGGTTTGCAGTAATTGGAAGGGATTTTATGTCTCAAAAACTTTAGATAATACACTTCTTGCATAAACTATGACAGTTTAAGGGTAACAAAGTTTTAACTTTTGTCCAGCTTTGTACTGGTTTAAAGGGGATGGTTACTGATGGGATGACTAAAGCTGAGTACAGATGTGCGATTGTGGGGTCAACTACACGATTGTACATCTGTCCGTAGCTTAAAAAGAAGATGCTTATTAGCACATATTAAAAGTGAATTCCTCCTGGCCAATCGGTCGGAAGAGCCAAACAGTGCCCATACGTGGATTTTTTTGGCAGAATCAATCGATTTGCTAAAATTTGCCAGAAAAGTATTCTTTACAACCTTTCCAATTCATAGACTACAATTGCTACTGAAGATCAATATTTGGGGAAATGTTTTAGGAGTCTGAGCGTGCAAGTTGGAAAATATTTGGTCAATGGTACGTGAAGGTAGCAACAAGTACAATGGAATTTTGTGTGGGAGGTGGAATGTCCCTTTAAATTATCTTGATTATTTTGTCTATATATCTGAATTTCACAGTTTTATATTTTATTACATTTTTTTATACAAATCACTGATCCCCCACTGAAAAAAAGTCTCTGACACATTTATAGATTTTATTTAAACCTTTCTGTATTCAGGAGGAAATGGGCTCACATAGCAGAATATGGCTAAAACTGATTCCTATCTGTGTATTGATGGGATGTTTCGCACATACTGGGACATTAATGAGTTGTCATTTACTTTGTTTGAGAGGGCCACAAAATGACTTTATAGCATCCAATAATGGGCATGTGTAGAACATAATGATTCAGTGGATTTCTTCCGTCAGACCTTTTACTCCTGTTCTATTGTTTATGTAACCATCAGGGATCCTTGATATTTTAAGAACTATTCGAACATGAGGCATTGTGACATCAAAATACATACAAGCAGAGACAGCTACCTTCAAGCACTAAATCTACTGAGAATTGAGAGTTCTGGTCGAATGATTATAATGAAAAATTACTGATCCAACTCTCAGCTCTAAAAATCACTGAAACTGAAATTAAATTAAAAAAAAAAAAAGATTTAAGCAAACAACAAAATAAAAACTGTAGTTCCAACCAGGCAAAGAAATCTACCTTTAAATGTCCATAAAATAAATAAATACATTTAGCAGATAAAATGGGTGTTGGCATATTACAAAATGTTCTATTTTGTAACGTTTTGAAAAATTTCAACACACATTATAAATATGACGGTGCCATTAAGAGATGAGCAAACTACGTACAATTCCACAGAACAAGAACTTGACCCACTGAGAATTTTTGCAACATATTCTCCAAGCATGTGGCAGTGACAAAGGGCGTCATTTACAGACATGCCATTTTTTTGTCTATAAGTTGTGCTTACCCATTTACAAAAGGATTTGCACAACTTGAGAATTACAGGGACTGCACAAGTTTTGCAAAAGTCCCCTGTACTTGTTGCTTTTTTTCCCTGCAGGATATAGTCCTACCTTCCTGTCTGATCAACAATATTGTTACATACTGTACAATACTAGGGAAAACCATTTAAGAAAAAAACAGAGCACAACCTACAGTATGTATATTTTTGCCCTTCAACTTCATTACTAAACATTTTGATTTGTGTAACTTTATACATGCATATGTTATCCTCATTTCTCCATGTTAACAAATTCCGACAGTTGCAGTTTTGCAGTTATTATTGGAATTATTTCTGTATAGAATCTGCCATTTACATGCAGATATACTATAAATCTGAATGACAATTTGTCAAACCAAGCAGGCTCAATGGTTGACATTTTTTATTTCCATATCTATAGAGACAACATCTCAGTAAGGTCAGATGGATTCATTCAAGAAAGGTAATTTCGACAATAGAAAAGCAACTTACTTTGTGGTTTAATTTCATGAAGAGGTATTTTCTCTAAAAAGAGAGAAAAAGGGAGAAAAGAAAGTAGCACTTAATATCAGGACCACAGCCAGCTTGCATATGTATCTATTGCATGCTGAAGATACACACTAGTAAACAAAGAACCTACAGGGAGATTCAATAAAAGTTCTTATCGTTTAAAACGGTGCTAATTTTGCCCCAACCAATCAGATCTTATTTAACATTTGAAAGCTAATATCTGATTGGTTGAGGCAAAATTAGCACCATTTTAAACGATAAGAACTTTTATTGAATCTCCCTGCTAATGCTTTATGGGCCTCATTTACCTAGTTTAACAAATTGCTCTGAGCAAATGTGGCTTTCGGTATTTAATACAGGATTTGTTCCTGGGGTTAAATCCAAAAAGGAATTTTACCCCAGCCTCACTTTAAGACTAGCCATTAGCTGGTCTTAAATTGTGGAGTTATAATTGGTTAAAATCTTTTATTAAATACAATGCGCGGGTTGCACGGGTATCTTTTGCGAAACTCGTGCAGCTGGTGCAATTTATTGTGCAAAATGTTAAAATATTGGTTAGCGCGAGTTAAGCCCCTTTTTTTAGCACAGCACACCTGGGTAAATGAGGCTCAATACGTTTTTAATCTAGTAAGTAATTAGAGTTAACTAGTTTAAGAAACTTACACAAAGCACTAATTTATTTTCATGTCCAATAAAAAAGTCTCCAATGATTTTTCAATTTACTGAATGTCTATATTGCACATAATGAGTAAGGGGGAAATACAATTATAAAACTACGGGCAGTGATCTGAGCATCATTAGCTGAACTAGTGACCACATTTAATGTCCATAGCATAATATAATATCAATGCTTAGTACAGAAACTTATCATACTGAACTACTGAGATACAATGAATAAAAATGACTAGAAGGCCTGTGGCTTTGTGATAGGCCAATCAATCATTCTAGGTTCCATATGATAGGTTCACACCTGACCACTGCTCCATTATCAGCAGTATCTGGATATGCTTAAGTGTAGTAGGATAAGGAAGGGACGCCAGGCAGTATTTATAACTGCAAAAGTTATCTTTATTGTCACATGTTTCAAAATTCAACCAGTCCTTTATCAAGCCATGAAATTTGCTTTGTGATTGGTACTATATTGGCCCTGTACTGTGAGGTTGGGGATGCTTCATCCATTGGCAAGGGAAAATTCCACATGGAAGCTAGCAAAAAAAATCAGATCAATGCAATGGCTGTTCCTTAATATTTCTCAATTCAAATTTAAGGTAAACAAACTACTGAGGGTAAAGCTTTCTATAGTTTTTATTATCCAATCAGTTTGCAGTAGGGTTACAATAAGCTATTTTGCAAGTGATTTTTTTTGAAAGCTAAACATATCTTTATTGATAATATCCTTACCCTCCAGGGGACCAAAAAAAAAAAAAATATCTTTGCATTCACATCAAAATATGCTGATACAGTTTGATCTTTCTAGCATTGTAAATGATGCTTCTTTGTTGCTAAGCTTTGATGTTAAAGGAAAAATCTTCATCACTTCCACCTTTTAATAGGTCAGACAGACATACGTCATCCCATCTCCACTCTTCACTGAAAACAAACATCTCTCTTCATATGTACTCAATACAAATCTATTCTAGCTCAAGGGCTTGGCAGACTCATAAATATTCATCAGCCACAAATAAGAAAAAGTTTCCTCACAGGTGTTCCTTCCAAACAGGGGTAAAAAGCCTAAATTCATGTCTACCCATGGAGTATAGCTCAGTACAAAACAAACCTATGCAACTCAGTAATTAAGAAGCCTCATGCCAGTTATCAGATGGAGCTGTCTGCCAGTATCCATGGAAAGAATGAATAACTGAAATCCCTGAAGCATAATGCCAAGTTTTAATCATTAATAAAGCAATAAGAGCTTTTAAACTTTTTCTGGATTTCTGTAGTATTTGCGTGAGACAAGGCTTAAAACTTTATCAGTCTCATTTGATTTTAAAAAGGTGATATACAGCATGCCATTCCACTTAATCCATATTCCATATTGATCTCCACTCTCCACCTTTAGAATAAAACTGCCACATCTTTATATAAGCCATAGCTGTTTGTTTTGTCTGCATGCACTAAATTAACCATCTGACAAATCAAACAATCTGTTTATAAGTGTCAAATCAAATTTCCCAAGTAGAGTTGACTAAAAGCTGAACATCTTAACACAAATCTCTCTCTTTCTTAAGGCAATTTACGTCTTCTGAACAAGCCTGAATAACTTGACTTGATGTGACTATGGGGTGAGAGTGGGTCACAGTCTGATTGGAATCCTCAGCCAGTAACCAGATATTAAACACCTACCAGCACATCTCATTCATCTCCATAAGATTTTTTTCACTTATGTAGAGACTGGTTCATATTCTTTCTTACGCTTTGAAGTTGTATGTTCAGTAGAAACTGTATATTTCATCATTTAATTCTATGTATTAATTAACAGAATAATAAAAGCAAAATAATGACATTTTTCTATTTTTAATCTTTTTGTATTTTGATATAAAGCAGGGTGTAAATTGCCAAAACCCTAGATCAGATAATAATTTTGTTGGTCAGATTTTATTCAACAAGTAGATCCTTGATTGAACTATGTTCTTCTTTGTATAGTAGTATTGCTAAGCAACATCAATGTGGGATTCACTGCAGTACATGGGAACTTAGGCCTGGTACACATGGTACAGTCTCTTACCTATTTTCCAGACTGACAGACTACTGATCAATAAACTAATTGGTAGTCTACTGGATAGAAGAATATGTAAACCGCTTGTGTTGTGATCAAACTTTTGGACGAAAATTCAACCAAGATTACTCGCAATGAAAATTAGTATTACAGAAATATTGTGGTGGACAGTCAATCGGATTGAGATTTCAGACTATGAGTACCTGGCTTTAAATGACCACTATACTGTCTACACTATACTGTGGAAGGGAATGATCATTTCCCTACCTACCTTTGAGCTTTGTTTACAAAGATATTAGAAGAAAATATTTCGATTTGTTGCAATCTGGAAACAAAAAGGAAAACTAGACGCTCTCAATGGTCTTTCAGGCTTTGTGTGTGGACACTGGACACACACAAGCAGGGAGCAGACACAAAGAGATTTTTCACTGCTAATATTTTGGAAGTAAGTAAAGCTTGAGTGGAGGTAGGGAAAGAAGCTTCCAGCTCCAATATAATTGCATAGTATATGCGAGAAATGTTTTAAATAAAAAAAAAAATTCAAAAGCTTCTTAAGCAAGTTGCACATCTAACCCCAAACCTGATATTTGGTTTGTATCTGCCAAAGCACAAATGAAATCAAACTGCAAAAGCAAATCATCAGAATATTAAACTATAATTTTACTGTGTTCCTTTTTTAAAGGATAGATTATACAGATAAAAAAATTAACACACTATTAAGGAGATTCAATAAAAGTTCTTATCGTTAAAAATGGTGCTAATTTTGCCCCAACTAATCAGATCTTATTTAACATTTGAAAGCTAATATCTGATTGGTTGGGGCAAAATTAGCAGCATTTTTTATAATAAGAACTTTTATTGAATCTCCTTGTATATATGTACTAAAATATTTTTAAAATCTTTTATTGTGGCTTGCGATTAGAGATGTTTAAAAAGCGGCAAATTCCATTCCTAAAACAGATTTTCAGAAAAAAGATCCAAAATCCAAAAAATGTCTTAACACCGATTGACTAATATGTCAGTGTGAGGTAAGGAATTCCTTAGCCGTACTATGTTAGTGTAGATGGCTCAGGGACCTGTGAAATGGTTTTGGGAACACGTACAGATAACCAAAACTTTCTTCACGCACAAGCTATTTTCGGGTTTTCACATTACATATTTGATCATTTTCGAATATTCAAAATCGAGAGTGAGTGAATTTGCAATGTCTCCTATATTCTGAATCAAGGGTTCACAAACTTAATATTTTTAGAATATTCGGTTTGAAAATTCGTTAATTCTGAAACATTTGATTTGGAAAATTTTATAATTCTAAAAAATTCAGGAAAAGTTCAACAATCAGAAAGTGGGAATTGGGTTCGACTTTATCCCTATTTGTGATATGTAAAAAAAAAAAAAGTCATAACCTTCATCACACAATTTTGCCATATAAAGTGTATAGTGTTGCAGTTTTTTTTTTCTTCTCTCTCTGAATAATTTAGGTTGTATACAACCACTTCCCATATGATCATTTTTTTTTTTATCTTACCATTGGCCTGACCCTTGTTTTTGTTTCTAAGAATCTATTTTAGGGCCAATTTGTAATTTCTTTGAAACTGTATATACATTGGAGATGTGTTTTTATTATTATATTTTTCAACCTGCTCTGACTGCTTCGGGATTCAGATTTCGAACTGCCGTCTCATTCTTGGGACTTTTTTTTTCCAGGTACATAAAAGTCAAACACTTTCCCCCACTTATCCATTTCCTATCAGATGCATCCAGTGTGTTGATCTGTGACGTTCATCACACATCTCAAGCCAGATATTTTATTATGAGTAGATGAATTTAATGGTGATAAGGGCCCTCTGAGCAACGTCTTGCTATGATCTTTTCCTTCAGTCTCTGAACTCTAAATCTAATCTTTTTTTAATAGAACACTTTTCTGCTATATTGATTCATGCCTAGGGGTTGTGATAAGCTTTTCAGAAATGGGTCAGGCTTGCATGCCATCAGCCATGACACTGAAAAATATATACATGAAGGATTAAAAGGCATGCATTCTCAACCGGTTGGGAAATGGGTATTTCGTGTAATGAACTTTTTGCATATGTTGATGCTTCATAGCTTATGCAGGTTTCCCATTAAGGGCGGTTTAAATCTGTATCAAATTTTTATGCAGAAATATTAGGCAAGTTTATTTTCCTTCGATGTTTTCAAATGAAACTATATAAACCTGAACACTTATTGGATGTAATCATTTTTTGTTAACAAGTACTGAAGGAAAGGGGGAAAAGAGGGTGTGGAAAAGAGTGGGAACCAATTGACAAAATGTAGCAAAATAGTGATAGATAAGAATATGGACACACTGCTCTGTTATTCGACTTTATTTTAAAATGATTGAAAAATGACTTTGGGGCTTTTGTTCTACATAGTAACATAGTAAAGGAGTTTGAATAGCCATACATCCATCTAGTCAAATCCTTATTCCCTCCTCTGTAAGGGCAACTAAAGCCTCAGCATAAATACAAAAGAAATGGAGTGTGCAGACCAACCCTACAAAAGGGAGGTAAGCTAGATATTAACAATTAGGACTCAGTAGTAAAACAAGTCTAAATAATATAAATGTGTAAAGTCCATACATTTCTTGTCAAAGACTAACTAAATCCACGTATGTTCAAACTTAAAGTACTCACACGCTATATCAAGGTGGGCCGGGTGGATACCCCCCCCCCCCCGAACCCAAACACTCCAGCGTGTAAAGCTGTTTCAAACATTGCAGCAACAATGTATTACATAAAAAGTTTAGAACAAAGAAGCTCACCAATCCCGGTGGGTGGTCCGGGTGCTGTCCAGCCCCGGACCCCTCACAAGATCCATGTCTCAAAACGAAAGCACCGAATAAGTAAGGGACTGCGACATTCCACCAAAAACTGGTCTCAAAGGTAAATCGTGGGGCAAACTCCTTTATTTATATATAAAAACAGGCAAAGTGACTCATGTCTGCCGCGTTCAGAGACACCAGAAAAATGAAATCAGTCCATCTTATATAGATGTGTGTACGTGGATCACCTGTTAAAACTAAAGCCTCAGAAAGGCACTGAATCAGAAAGAAGAATATCATAACATAAAATCTGTAATATGTGTCATATCTCTCATTTTGATGTGGGTGCTAGGAAATTTACCTAACATCTTTTTCTAACATCTGGGTTTTATTTCCCAGCATTCCAGAATCGCACAGTGTGGTCACTGACCATTGTTTTCTTTTACATGCCCAGGTATAAGCTACTGCAGGAAGTTATTAGAGCAAGTCACACCCGCTAGTAATCTATAGACAATCCTGTTATATTCCATATTGGGCAGGGCACCATGTCAGTCAGGGAGAGCGGCCAGACAGTGCACACACTCTTCAGGAGATTACATTTACTTTAATGTCATTTACTGGGGTGTTAATTTACAGTGTATTGGTGTTCTTAAGGTGGGTGCTTTTAAATTATGGAGTACAAATATTTCAGTTTAGTTCTCATTTCACCATACCTAACAGTTGATCATGGGAGGAAGACAAACCAGAACTTTATGTATTACCTATAAACCACTTGTTTCTCAAAAAAAATCACAAATCCAAGAATGCCAATCCAAGAATGCCAATCACTTGCTGTTTGTCATCAGACAAACCAGCCACAACACAGCAGATCACTGTAGGCTGCTAGCAATGCAGATTCCCAGGGTAAGCTGATATCTATCCAGACTTCCTGGGGGGTTTACTTTTGGCCAGTGTCAATGCATAATTACAACAACACAGCAGAGCCCTGTGCTATGCAGATTCCAAGGGCAGACTGATACCTAGCCAGATTCCCAGGATGAGTTAGTGTTGGCCTGGGCCCAGTGTCCGTGCATATTTACATCTTTGTTTTAGTATATATGATACCAGTAATTCTCATTTTTGTTTGTGTTAGAAACTTATCTAGGCTGGTTTTAAACCTATTCATTGAATTTGCCATTACCACATCTGCTGGAAGACAGTTCCACCGTTCTCACTGTAAAAAAACCTTTCCTAACCCGAATATGAAACTTTTTTTCTTCCAATAAAGGATAAAGGATATCCACGAGTCCTCTGATATGATCTATTAGTGAACAATGCACCAGAGAGTTTATTATATGGCACATTAATTCATTAATGCATTTATATATGAGATCATAAGTGATCATATCTCCAAAATTTTGCACTGTTAATCCAAAATAGCCTACATTAATATTAATGTGTGTTCCACTTGACACTGGTTTATTTTTTTATAACCATCCAATAGTGGTAGTAAGGCAAAGCTAAGGAATGTAGTGGCGTGTTCATACTGACCACTAGATATGTCCGAAAGTTGGCTTTCTGGCAAAATATACAGCACATTTTAGTGCAACGCCTTTATTCACATTGAATGGTTCACAGTTTAAAACTAAACTTGGTTTTGAGGCAGAACTGTGGGTTTTAAAAAATGTGCTAATCTGGCAGATCTTTCAGGCAGAATTTCATCAAAATGATCTTTAAAATTTACAGTAACATGCGATGTTGAAAATTCCAATTGCAGAGTTTAAAATTAGAAATAACATGTTGAAATCTGAAATTTGTTGTTATAATTTTATGTTGATAATGAGATTCCATTGATTTTTTTAAATTGGGTTTATTTTTTGGTTGCACTGAACTGCTGGAATCCCCCCCCCCCACAACATTTTATATATTTATAGAATAAAAACAATAAGCTGCAATGCAATCAACACATGTTTTATCTGCATATTGAGTCACATTCCAGGATATTTATTGTCAACAAATCCACATACAAGTCATTCAAAATTGAGACGGAGTCCATTTGGAAGACTAGTAAAATGTCCTTAAGAACTAAACTTGAAGTCCAGTTGATCTAACTGAATACTGAAAATTGTAATGATTAGCAAATGTGACATGAAAACCTCTCTACATATGCTTTAAAGGGCAAGTCCATCCCTGCCTTTAAAATCTATAATTTCCATGCCATACCCAAAGCCCAACATACAGTAGTTATACTTACAACTTAAAGTTGTCCTAAAGCTCTAATTACCTGTTTGTCTCCACTAAGGTCTTTTTCTGATCCTGGCTTCCTTTCTAGTTGCAGCTGTCAGTCATGATCATGACGGTGATGTCATGATCAATTACTTAAGGCTGCAAACCATCCCACATCTTGTGTAGCTATGTGAGCTTTATAAGAAATAGTTGATATTTCAGAGGAGGCAAGAACTGGAGATTCCAGTGCCAGCAGAGATGAGCAGAAAAAAGGAGCTTCAGTGAGCACAGGGAGGGATTAGTGTATAACAAGCTCAGGGTTTGGAGTGGGCGGGGAATGTAAGTATAGATTTTAGTGTTAGGGGTGGACATGTCCTTTAACCTCAAAGCAGAGCAAACCAAACCATATAAAGTCCTAATGTGGGGGAGGACATATATTTTAATGTTCAGTGTAGGTAAGTTACAGAAGCCCTGGGAAAGGGCCACCATTCTCTTCCAAACAGCTTACTCTGCAAAACTTTTTGTGCTTAAAACTTCTTTGAGAATGATGGTTTTGGAAAATAAACAAACATCATTTTCATTGAACCCTAAGGTTTTGTTTTTGGCTGAGGGTTTCCATTTTTTCTGCAAACCTGCATTTCCATGTGTGCCGTTGAGACAAATATTAAAAGGTTTTGAGCTGGAAGGGGCTAAGTGACATATTTTAGATCCTTTTCCAGCACTGAAGGAATTAAGGAAACTGTAATAAAGTAAGAAACCTGAATACCCAAGTGATAACAGATGCTGTGTTGTGCCAGTGGGACCTTGCTGCTAGTATAATAAATGAAGGGCTGAGATCTTTTTACCTCCCTATTTGCAATCAGTCACTGAAAAAAGCTCACAGAATGCAGCTATTCAGTATGAACTATAGGCCCTTGAATGAGCTCTATATGAAAAGCAGAGAGGATCAGCCGTACAACGGAGATAAGCTCTGTTGTAATCGGAGATTACGCCTCTTGTACTTTGATAACATTTGTATGATAAATAGGTTTTGATGCTGTACCGTGTATTAAAAACTCTAAGGTCGGGATGTTTCAATAGCTTTCATAGAATTACTTATTTCAGCCTTTAAAGACTAATTACTGTTTGCTGTAATGTCACTTCAATAAAAAATGAAGACGAGTTGGTTGTTGCAAGAAAAAAATCAACCTTAAAATGTGCTAGGAGACAGGCACACATTCCATATGGCATAAGTTATTATGGTAATCTTTCTTTACACTATGGTATCTACACCTGTGTACAGACTAATTCTACTCAGTGATGTTATGTGGTAGCATTAATAAAGTTTATTGCAAATTGAATAACCCATTCTGCCCTAAAGCTGGGTTCATCCTATGTAAAGCATATGGAGAATACTCTGGACTGCAGATTTCCCATAGCCAAGGCCGACTCCCTATAGTACAGGGAGACAACCGCGGGAGAGGGAAATTTTGGGGCATTTCCAATCAATCCCAAGGTCTCATTCGTCGACCTCAGAACACTTTTAAATGCGCTACACATGCTAACAATCAAGGGCCAATACCGTAGATACAGATTGTATCAGCCCTTTGTCGTTATTGTGTGTATCTACCTTTAGCTTTGGCTAATTTATTGCTTGTTTTTTTGGCTAATTAATTAATCAATTAATTAAAGGGGAACTGTGGTCCAAAAATGGTTTTAGGTAAATTGAGGTAAATTGATAGGAATTGCTCCCCTGGGAATTTTTGCAATTTATTTCCATTGTTTATTTTGCATCATTTTGAAGACATTTCCGTGGGTGTCTAAGCCCTGCCCACTTCTAGGTGTCTAAGCCCCGCCCACTCACGGGGGCTGTGGGTTACTCAGACCCCCCTTACATTCTCTGACAGGACTTCACACAGCAGAGAGGAGGAGGGACTTCCTGTCTCCCTCACATACTGAGGGAGTCTGAGGCTGTGCTCGCTGGCGGCACTGTGCAGGAGAAGCCTCAGGAATGTCAAATATCAGCCTCCCATCCATTACCTTTCTGGTCAGTCTTTTCTTTATATCTTGGGCTGTGGAGCAGGTAGAGAGGTGGTTGATGGCTCGTTTTAAAGGTAGGAAACTGGTCTTTCATTTAAACTTAACTTGTTTGGAGAACACAGTTCCCCTTTAATTCATTCATTCATTAATTTTAATGTTCAACATTAAAAGTTTTATTGGAGTGCAAAATACAATCCCTATTATACTTAATAATGCCATATTTTGGGAAAAATAGTATAGATATTGTAAAGGTTTATTTGTGTTAAGTTAAAACAAATCCCAACCAACCCCTTTTCTGTTAAAAGTCTGAGGGAGGGGGAAGGGTGGTCTATCGGAAACCTTACCTTTACCCTGGTTATTTTTAATGAGAGGGGGTGGTTAGGATCAATTTTGTTGTCTTTTCAATGCTTTACAGCCACCATATGGAAATTGAGGTCCTGCATATTTGTATAAAATCTAAACTTTGTCATTAAAGATTCCTATATTTTGTCTTTTGCCCACAGCACATATCGGGAGATTTACCCAGAAACGCAATCGCTCTAAGTAAATCTCCCCACATGATCTTAATATTTGCTTTTGCGAGCGTGAGTAAATCCCGAAAAGGGTTTTACACACTGTGTGCGTTTAATGCCAGCTATTTACTGGCGTTAAAATCTCATGCTAAATGTAGCGCAAACTTGATTAATAAATAGAGAGCACCAGATGTGTGGGTGTGTTTCGAGAAAAAAGGAAGTAAAGCAGTGCTAACTGATATTGAATCAAGAAAACAGTTCAGCGCCCCTGGATTAAGAAGCACCAAAGTTTATTGCAGAGAGGAAAGAACGATTTGATAGGATGTTTTCCCTTTTTAGATGCTCTCTATACATACTGGTCAGCTCATTAGTGAGCATTAGTCACAACATCATGCAGAATCATATTACATTTTTAGCGATATGAGAGAGACATGACTTTTGACCAAGGCTTCTGGGAAATTGTACTCCACCCAGACTTAGGTCATGTGATTCATGTGCTTTAAAGTACTTTATACTAGAGAGTCAGCTTCAAGCATCCAGGCCACACAGGAGAAGCTGTCAGCTCATGTAGCCAAAAAGGCAAGTACCAGTAGGTTAGGACTCAGTTATAGAAAGCAACCTTGACGTGGTGACTGGGCTTAAAATAATTTGACCAACTTATTGAACTAATTGCTTTTATTTATCCAGGGTTTAGCAGACTGTTTGTAGCAGCAACCTTATGGAGGTAGCCAATATGCAATTAGAATTGTTTGTGCACTAGAATTCTGTTTTTTGTATGTACAATATGAGAGAGACGTGACTTTCTATGTACCCCTGTGGTTACTTAGTATCAAAACTTACATAAAAAATAAAAGTACCATATTTAAGTTTGGGCTCATTTAGAAATCGTTGTTGAAAGGAAATATTGTATCCATTAGAATAACAACTTAGACATTGTTAATGTTGCAAATAAGTCATGTACATGGGAATGACTAGTTTTTAATGGAATATCTTCTTAGAAGAATAAAGACCTGTCATCACTCAGCATTATTTCGTTTTGTGTTATAGTAGAAATCACATACTGTAATCATTGTGGCGGCTGCACAGGTGTATTTTACGTCCTCTGCGCACCCGGCGCAATAAAGGAGTTAAAGAGCTAGGCCACACCAGCATGATTTTCACGTGTGCGATTTTAGATAGAATGGAAATCGCGGGAACGCAAACAATTCTGCGATTTCTAATGCATACAATAACCATGTTTTGCGCAATTGCATGTGATCACCTTTTTTTGCACAATCACATGCGTTACCATAACAGAAAATAGTGAAATCACATGCGCGCGATTGCATGCAAGCTTACGGTACGTTGCAGTGCGGCCTCAGCCTAAATCATTAAATCCTGAGAACTGCGCACCGCCTCCCAGCTAGAAAGATCAATATAGTTCACTACATTTCGAACTCTACTTGGTTCTCTTCACCTACAACATCCAGTAACCCACAGCAAACATGTTTATTAAATTGTTAGGAACTGTAGTTATAGTAAAAGATAAAAATATAACACAGAGTGAATCTCTATAAACATCAAATGACATCAATAAAAACCTATTAAATCCATTAAAACATTATGGAAATGTAATAATACAATTTCAAACACTCGTCTTCTTGGGATACCCAGCAGTTTACATATACTGAAACAACTCTCACTACTTAAAGGGAAATGTGTCAATATTTTATTTCCACCATCATCAATGCAATGTAATGTAGTAATAATTTGCAGACAAGCTTATTCTCTGGAGGAGTGATCCTGCAATTAGCTCAGAACTAATAGTTGCAGCAATTTGTTCTTTATTTTTTTTAATGTATATCTAATTTTATTTATCTGCCCAAAACTACAACTATTTTTACCAGTTTATTACATGCATTGGTAAGAGTTAATGAGTTAAACTCATCTAGATCCCCACTCCTGCCATCCATGACATCTCTACTTCCCAGGGTGAGGACCTAAACCGCACTGTCCTCACCCCTGGGTTGACTTTCTAAAAGTTTGTACACACGTGTGATCACGGGTGCCCATACACAGGCCGATTATCGGCTGAAACGGCCGTTCATACACATCATGTGTCGCAGGTCACGTAGGAACCTTAATTCTAGCTTTACTCACCTGAAGTTTCCTTTGGTGCATCGCTCCCATTCCTGGGTTCATTATCTGGCTTCTTTCAGAGCGTGTCTTCTCATTGGCTGAAGTCCCGACGGACTCCTGAAGTGGAGCACCAAAGAAATCTTCAGGTGAGTAAAGCTAGAGTTAGAAAGCGAACAAGGGGTAAGGACAGTGGGGTTTAGGTCCTCACCCCCTACTTTCCAATGAGGGAGAGTGGATTTGGTGAGTACAGTTGCTGGCAAAAGGAATCTGCCTTCTCCCTCTGCTCAATGAGCTTTTTGTAAGCTTGAGCATGTACAGAGATGGCAGCAGATGAAACAGCAGTCAATCATGGCTGTGATGTCAGTTGTTACAGCCTTAATTGACTGCATGGAGAGAGGGGCCAGCTTACTCTGACAGAATAGGGAAAATAATTATTGTTAAAGGGCATGTCCACCCCATTTAATAATTTTTGTTATATATTAGCTCTCCCAGCCCCAACCGCTATAATAGATTTTCCAGAGACTCTACTGAACTCTACTTACCTTACCTCTTTCCTCAGGCATACTGTCCTGGCTCTCTGCTTGCATGAAACTGCAAGCAGGGGGTCAGACCGGCAGCCGCGTCCCTGATAGGCTGATACAGTTGCAAAACATTAATGAATCTGATAGCACAACAATATATTTTCGAAAATTTTCGAAATTACGAGGATTTCTCGTATTTTCGAGGATATTTTTCATTTTAATGGGTCCACTCGCGGATTTTCGAATTTTCGAATTTTTTCGAAAATTCGCGGATCCTCGAGCAGACCGGATTTTGCGAAGTTCGGTCATCTCTAATGAAAGGCATGTTTATTGTAAGGTTAAATAAACATGTATTGATGTACCTTGAATGCACAACCCTTCAGTGCAGTTTTCCGACTCCTGGCTTAGCCCTTCACATGGTTGGCCTCCAATTGTTGGAGCAGGAGCAGTGCATTTTCTGTCACGCTGTTGTTCACATTCTGGGCTGCAGACTGACCATTCACTCCAGACCTCCCAATTGCCATCAACTGAAAACCATGAAACAGATTTTTTATTTAATTACCAGCCTTACCAACAAAATAAAGAAGCATTGAAAATAAAACCTAGACATTTGATTTGTTGTTTTATCCAGGTCAGTTAGGGTTATACCTGTGTTTACTGAGCTGCATAGCTCCAGTAACTACTACTTAAAGGGTATGTCCATCGTAATTTTAAGTTTCTTTTTAACTGTTTTACTGAAGAACAGGAGGTAAATGCACTATCTCTTACCTCCAGTTCTTCAGTAAATCTTGCAGGAGAGCAGGAGACACTTACCCGCATCGTTCCAGCGCTGCAAGAGATGTGGCTGAAATCCCCCGATGCCCCCAACATATTCCCAGTCCCAGCATGCATGTGCACAGAGTGCGAAGGAGGGTGGACGCATCGGAGACTGTCAGAGAAGCCAGCGCTGGAGCGATCCGCGGGTAAGTGTCTCCTACTCTCCTGCAAGACTTACTGAAGAACGGGAGGTAAGAGATAGTGCATTTACCTCCTGTTCTTTAGTAAAACAATTCAAAAGAAACTTAAAATTACGATGGACATACCCTTTAAATAATGATATGTGACGTTATTACCATTGCATTTTTCTAAGAGATAATGAAATAATTCTACAATAATTCCACCGCTGCTTGCTCCCTCTCCACTGCTGCTGCTACGTGCCTTTTCATTCAGGAACAGCTTCAGTGGGAGGCTTGTCCGGTAATGGCAGTCAGCCATTGGCCGTAATGTCACTGTTACAACTGTGACTGACTGGCCTAAAAGGAAGTAGCAGGGTGCCGCGGTGGTGCATTGTGGAGGTTGTAAGTATAATTTCTCGCCCTTGGAACATTATTTAAACTTTTAAGCAAAATAGAACTCGAGTTTTGGGAGCCCTGAATAACAGTTCATTTTTTTTTTTTATTAGGGGTGGAAATACTCTTAACTTAGGCCAGAGGTGCCAAACTCATTTGATCCTAATGTTTGGACACATTAGGATCAAATGGCTGAAACTCACATTAGGACTAGAGATGGCTGAAACTCACTAGTTTTGTTCCGTTTCCAGTTTTGGATTTTTGGACTTTCTCGAAAGCTATTTTCGACAATTTCCGATTATTTTCGAAAATTAGCCCGTACTTTCGAAAATTGACGAAATACGGAGGATCCGTCCAGATTCAGACGGATTTTTCAGATTTCGGAACCGAGGGGTTCTGTGTCGTACTGGGGTTGGTGTCGAACCCGGATCCCATCTTTGCCCCTGACCACCTTTGAGGGCCACCCAACACAAAATGTCACTAATTACAAACTGACTGCAATAAACTGCATTTATTGTGACTCACAATGCAATTCATTTTAATTAGTTTGCTGACTGTGAAGCTCAGACCACCTAAGAGATCCTCTAAAGATCTCTTCATCTGGATCTCCTCATCTGTGTAGGTTTGTCACTCTATCCAATTGGCTAGCAGAATTGGGGCATCTGATCGGACATTCATGATGCCCTTGAATACAATCTGTTCTGTGATTTGCTGGCTGCATAGTTTGGTTGCGTATCTCAGGTTAGGTTGTGTGTTTGGCAGTCACTTGATTCACCACCAGATGGCAGCACACAAGTCATCCCCCATTAACGTATACATGAGTGAAAAGGGTTTAAAAAAAAGGGGGTAAGGGGTGGTTTGTAAATGTTGTAAAGTATCCTATGTTTTTTTCTGGGTCCTGAAACTTATGTATATCAAGTCTCTTCAAAATTGTCCCACCGGTTTGGAAGTTTTTTTGGAACCTACATACATATACACATACATACATACATACAGTGACTTTTATATATAGACTTTTATATATATATATATATATATATATATATTGATTGACACTATACTGATAGATGATCAAGGGCATCATGTATTTGTCATGTAGCCCGTCACTTACTGCCGTTTCAATCAAATTGAGACTTGGATAATTTGGACACAATAGTACCCTAAAATAAAATTTGAGTTCACTGCAAGGTCAGTTTAACATGGATAAATCAAGTTTCAAGGATCTCCTAAGGTATTCTAAAGGTCACAGAGAAGTGTTTCCCTAGATACCTTTGTAAGTTAGGGCACAGTGTGCAGACAATACCTCCAGGAACTTTCGTAGCCTGATTATGAGAATTGTTTCAACTAGGATATTTAGACCCTCAGAGGGATGTGCTATAGGCTACACAGATGACCTAGGAGTTGATGAGATAAATCTCACTAATGCAGAACCGACAGACCTGCTTCAGGGCAGGGGAGAGATTCAGTATAAATAGACTTAGCCGTTTTTCTAATGGGAGAAAATAATAATCCTGCTTTGCATTACATGTCAAGGTTGGTATCTTCAGTAGAACCTTACCATTACATGTATCGATTTTACATTTTCCCACAAACAACACTGTCACGGGTTATCATGATTTTCTGTGAATTCATGTTTCCTTGCGGTTTATTTCATTTTCACAGTCTATCAGCCTGCCCACTTTTTTTTATTTAGTGACTATAACTTTTTTCCTTGTCTGTGCTTTGCTAATATCAAACCATTATAAAGAATTTAAAGAATTAAAGTTCATTCCTTCAGGTTCACAACAGCATTTTTCAAATTCCTGTGTACTCAAATGTTCTGTCGCTTATTTTGTTTACTAATTATATGAAATTGGCATTTATATTGAAATTAGAATGCTAACTTTCATTTCACCTTTTCATATAAAAATCTTGTAGTCATTCTGTAGTTTAAAATGATGGCTACATTCATTTACAACTGTGGGATCTATGAAAACAAAAGAAGTGAAGGGCATTTTAATTGTGCTTTGAATAAACTGGAAAGCAGTCTATTTATTGAACGTTTAATGGATTATACACACCTGAGAGTTTTTCTAGGCTACTTATTAAATTATCTTTCCATCTAAAGTAGAACATTATTGTGAATCGAGTAATTGCAGTCAAATGCAAATACAATTCTTATATGTAAATAAAATTAACGTGACAGTAACAGGCCAATTTTTAGCATCTGTTGTACTAATTGTCCTGTAATTGTTTTAAATAGATACTGTAAATGATCGAACTTGTGGAGGGCATATATCTTCTAAATTCATAAAATGTCATACTCCTGTCATTATTGTAAAGGGCATGTCCACCCCAATATTTAATATAAGAAGAGGACCCCCAGCCCTGGAACCAAAATACCTACCTAATTAACAGATGCTCATAAATTTACCTACTGTACCTACCTTTTCTATCTACTATAATCCCCAACTCTCTTCTTCTGGGTTGTGGGCAACAGTCACGATCATGATTGTAACGTTATGGACAATGACTTATGGCTGTACCTAAAGCCCACTTCTCTGTGGCTGTATGTGCCAGTAACAAGTTTGCAAATCCAGCGTTGATTGTGGCAGTTGCGCAAACCCTGTTTTTGTGCATCGCCACTAAATTGCTCTTAAAATCATGGTAACCTTTGGTGGGGTCTGGTCAGTAATTTTCCTGGCATTTTTTTTTTTATTTAAACCATGCTTTAGGGCTGGGAAGGGGGTGGCTACACTGCAGAAAGGATTTTAGTTTTTTAAAATCAAGTGCAAAGACGAGGGATCCGGAGGGTGGGAGGGCTGCCCTGAGCATGCCAGAGTCCTCCAGGAGGACAGGGAAGGGGCAGATACCTTTTTATACACAGTAAGGCTCCAACTATTCATTTTCCTGGACTTTGGATAGGTAATGCAGGACAACCCTTTGGAGAAGAAGTGTAGGGTAAGGATTTTTTAACTCTACACGGTGGGGCCAGCAGTGGGGTTTGAAAGCCTGATTTGGCTGGGCTGGCCAATGGGGAGGCGGTGTATTGATATGCACTACAAAGTATGACTACTTCTGCTTTATTCTGATTTAAATATTTTTGGGTTATGTGATGGTTGATACTGCAAAAAGATCAAAGAGGAGTCATAAGTCATATGTTCTATTGGCTATAAATCAGTATGTGCTATGGCTAGCTTTAGTTATGCTATTATTTTTGCAGAAGCTGTCACTCACCAGGACACAAAGCATTACAGGTTATCTTCTGCACTGATGTGCCATCACAAAAAGTTCCACCATTTAAAGGCGCTGGGTTGGTGCAGGTTCTAGAACGCTTTTGATAGCCTTTTCCACAGCGTACATTACAGGGTGACCATTCTGCCCAGGAAGACCAGCCTCCATGTACTAGAGGGGAGAGAGAATAAAAACAAAGTTAAAGGTGAAAAGAAGAAAACTATTTAAATTCTAGTCATCATTCTTGTAAGAGTATCTTCCAAGATAGTTGCATTATACATACGTTTATACAAAATTCTTACAATATATTTAACAATAATAAACAATGCTGCTGGCCTGTAACAAGTGATTTGACCTTGATTAAGCCTTTCTAGTCTACATGTATGTGCAGGTGGCTCTAACTTTGTACTCAACATTAGAATGAAATGCTAATTCACTCAAATCTAGATGGCTTGACTTTAAATCCAGTATAGAAGTCCTGCATCATTTTTCATGTGTTAATACATTTATCAGAGGTTGAAATTTCTTCCTTTATCAAACCTATCCCCTAAATCCACCAAAGTGCAGATATTTATTTGCAGTCACAGCCTAGGAAAGAATTTTCAAACTGTGACCATGGGAAAATTCCTGTATCTGACGGATCAGACGCATTTCCTATGGGAATCAATAGGTCATTCATTCATCTTGTTTTCCACTTCTGTGCATCTGAAAATTTGAAGTTATATTTTATGAAGTTGGTTAGATAAAGCAATGCATAGTATCTTGTTCATAATGCATTTAAAATGTATTTCTTCTTGCAGCCCAAGAGTAGATATAAAGATCAAAATCCACTAAGGATGTGTGGCCCTTTGTATGGCTTAGGACCAGTAATATTATCCCACCCCACACATGTCCAATTGTCTGATCTCTGCTGTTTATACAAAACATGTATATAATTTATCAATGATGCATTTTTATTTGCTAGTAATGGTATTTATTAGCCTGTGGCATCAGTGGATTTTTACAGGACAATATCGTCCATGATAAAGCAGCATCATCAGTAATTACAGGTAACAATCCCTATAAATACTATCTATAGAGTAATTTTTACTCCGTATTACTCCCCATAAGCTGCCTGTACTATAAAACCCTTAGGTGAAATCCTTTTGATCTTTAGATTCCTCTTCTGCCTTCTTTACAGTACAACACTTTTTTTTGCCAATATCCTGACATTTCTGTTATAAGAAGTCTAGATTTCATTTGCAATCAATAGTTTTTGCTGGTGAACTTTTCATCTAGTCTTTGACGGCTGTGGACTTGCAGCAGACCAAGTAAAGACTGACAGCAGAGACCTGACGGGAATTTCTAGGTTAGCACCTCAATTCCTTCCACCACTGAGCCCTTGTGAAACAGCTTTCCGGTTCGGTGAACATGTCAAGCTTTAGAATTCAGAATTCAATGATCATAGCATTTGAAGGGATACCTTGATTGTAAGCTGCTTGTATGACTTACTTCTATGGTAAAAGCATTTAACCCAGCCGGATGAAACCTACAAAAAATTGTATCCTCACTTTATTGAGTTAGCTAAAAAAAAAGGTATCACTTTCCAGAAAACCTTCACTTTCATTTATGTGTCTAACATGTTATACAGCTCCTGTGCTAAAAGTATAAAAAGGGCTTGTATAATAAGACTTTCAGAAGAGGATTAAAGGTGGCCATACATATGTGCGATATTACTTACCCGACTGAGCTCTCACGCAACATTCATCAATCCTGCCGGAACCGCCTCTCCCAATCTTATATTCGACCGACATGCAATCGCAAAATTTGACGGACATGCGATCGCATGTTGGTCGAATATAAGATCAGGAGAGGCAATATCGCACATATGTATGCCCACCTTAACACTATCATGGGAAAATATTTATACTTGAATCACTTATGTTTCATTTAACATTAAACATATAATCTAATAATTAAAATGTCAGGTGGGGATTCTATGTTCAAGCACAGGGTGTACTTTTTTTTACAAATAAATAGCGGTTGGGGGTGGGATAGGGAGCACTACATTACAGAAAAGGGGTTCTGAGGGGAAGGGAGAGAAAATGGGAGGGAGACTACAAGACTACACAGTGGGGCCAGAAGTGGGTTAAAGTATAGTTTTGGGGAAGGCCATGCCCTTTAAAGGATTAAAAATGAGTTTGTTAGTGTCCACCTGAGCCAAAACATTTTTACTTGGCTAATGTATTAAGTAAAGTCTATCATTGTGGGAACCAGAAATGCTACCATTGTGGGAACCAGGAATACCACCATTGTGGGAACTAGGAATGCCACCATTTTGAGAAAAAATGAATGCTACCATTGTGGGAACCAGGAATACTACCATTGGGGGAATTAGGAATTCCACCGTTGTGGGAACCATGAATGCTACCATTGTGGGAACCAGGAATGATACCATTGTGTGAATCATGAATGCTACCATTGTGGGAACCAGGAATGCCACCATTGTAGGAATCAGGAATACCATTGTGGGAACCAGGAATGCTACCATTGTGGGAACCATGAATGCTACCATTGTGGGAAGCAGGAATGCTACCATTGTGGGAACCAGGAATGCCATCATTGTGGGAACCAGGAATGCTACCATTGTGGGAACCATGAATGCTACCATTGTGGTAACCAGGAATGCTACCATTGTGGGAACCAGGAATGCCATCATTGTGGGAACCAGGAATGCCACCATTGTGGGAACCATGAATGCTACCATTGTGGTAACCAGGAATGCTACCATTATGGGAACCAGGAATGCCATCATTGTGGGAACCAGGAATGCTACCATTGTGGGAACAGGAATGCTACCATTGTTGGTAAACCAGGAATGCTACCATTTGGGAACCAGGAATGCCTCATTGTGGAACCAGGAATGCTACAATGTGGGAACCGGAATGCTTACCATGTGGGTAAACAGGAATGCTACCATTGTGGGAACCAGGAATGCTACTATTGTTGGAACCAGGAATGCTACCATTGTGGGAACCAGGAATGATACCATTGTGGTTTCGTACCATACTAAGGATAACCTCTCAGATAACAGCGTAGTATAGCACCCTTCCCCATCCGTTTCTTAATTCATATTAAACAATAACGGTAAGAATATAAACTTCTGTTCCACTTTTTATATTGTATTTACGATGATCAACACATTAGTTGTTTTCAAAACATCTGTAATATGTACTCAATAATATGTAATCTGTTCTAAATAATCTGTAATCTGTGCACTATTTACTATTACCTATGGTAGATAGCATTTAGAACCTATATCAAGCAGGTTGTAAGTTTTATAACACCCCTCATAACATCTTTCTTTCCTGGTATAGGTCTTGTTTGAAGTGCTTCTGTGTCTGGACTAGTATTTAATCCTGGCTACAATTGTTCCTTATTTGTGCATGTCGGTTTAATTTCTGTCAAATATTTACTATACTCTGTATTTGATGTTTACATACTGAACCTACCCTACTTGATACTGTTTTTCTCTGGCTTCACCTTGTTACTCCTACATGTCTGGTTTGCTGTATGCTCATTAAGGACCTGTTCACCCCTTACATAAAATGTTATCCCTACCTTCCTGACCCCATAAGTGCAAGGAAGGTCAGAATGCTTATCCATAAACAAGGATAGCGCCCGGTATATGGATGTAAGCATCATATCCAACATCTAACAGGGGACCACTTGATTTACAACTGCTTTTATTAAGGTACAGTATGTCCTTTACTATTTTTTTCCCACTTTTGGTACAACAATGGAAATTTCATATGTTTTACGTTTACAGCCTCTGAGTGTATGAGGTTCTAATAGGACTTTTTCCTTTTATTGTCCCTTTAACAATCAGAGTAGAAACAGTTAAAGTATATTTGTCAAGTGAACATCGAAGAAAAAACAAAAGATTTTCTAAAAGAAAGGGCAGTGCTGAAACCCTCAGCCACATAGCATTACTTAAAGTTAATTGAAAGGAAAATAAACACAAAAACAATGATTGTTTCTATGTAATTATAAGCAGCATAGAAATCAATCTAATCTGTAGCAACATAAGATTTAGTTTGATTACAGAACTGAATTGGTAATGTAACTCAGACATAAACGTTATATAGGGAGAGAGCATTTTGTGGGTGCAGGAAGTCTAATCTTCTACAGTATATCTATTTCTAGCTGCCCCCATAGGCACAGGAAGTGAATAAACATTCTGACATCCCCTAAACTTGACACCTTTGAACACTGTTCATTATATTGATTAGGTGGAATTGTGGCGTGTGTGTGTTCTACTTGTTTCTCACCACATGCTGTTTTCTATTACAAACAAGCGTCATGCACAACTCTGTGGTAATTGGAGTAATTAATAGAATAATTGTCTCTGAACTTCTTGTGCCTTAGCTATAATTCTCTCCCTGCACATAACTGTGGCTTGTTGAAAAAAAAATCTCCAGTCTTGATTGTTTTTCTATATTATCACATCTTGCTGTGATTATTGCTGCAGAGAAGGAACTCTAAATCTGTTCGCCCTTCTTCCTGTCTTATGTCCTTTACCAAGCAAATATTCAATGTCCTTACATAAGTGCATGTTTTGGGGGGGCAATGATCACTCGACATAATTTACAAATTATATTTACATCTTTACATATTACATATACCATACAGTATATTCTGCGTGTCTACCATACGAGTAAGCTTATTATTATAAAAGGTGCACAAACCACCAAATTGCACCCTTTGGAGTAGAAGAAGAGGCTGACAAATGTTTAAAGACCATCCTTGGCCCACAACCTAACGTGTGGGGCAGATTCCTTTGGCTTGGTATGTAAAATGCCGTACTGGATCAATAACACTGATGAGAGCCACCACACACATATAATTGTCGCCACCCCTGGCGACAATAATATTAGGTCTTTAAGACCGATATGAGGCTTTAAGACCCATAAAGCAAATGTCAAGAAATTAGGCAGTACATTTAAAATGTATGTTGTAAAAGGTTACATTTTGTTGCCTGTGAAGGTTCTCATTCAACCAGGTCATGGTATATTTGTTGTATTCAATTAGATCAACTGGAATTGAAGTTTAGTTCTTGAAGACATTTCGCTAGTCATCCGACTGGCTTTCTCAATTCAGAATGACTTGTACAAGAATCTGTGGCAATTATGTACCATGGAAAAACCCAATTAGCATATCACAGCCAAGTGTTAATAGCGTGATTGGATAGTGGCTAAGAGGTGTTATAGGAATGCCCAGGGTAAGGTGTCAAAACAGCATTGTACATGGCAGACAGTTGGTGTCGAACCCCCCCCCACCTCTATTTAGGCTTGGTTTCTATATTTTCACATAAATGGCCTCCTTGACACCTCTCTTGAACCAGTAACATTCCTTTGCCAATATGTTAACATTACAATCTTCAAAGGTATGTCCTGTTTCCTTAAGATGCAGGTACACGGCTGAGTCCTCACCCGAGGAATTGGCTTTTCTGTGCTGGGCCATACGTTGATGCAGTTGCTGTTTGGTCTCCCCCACATACAAATCAGAGCATTCTTCACTGCACTGCACTGCGTATATGATGTTGCTTTTCTTGTGTTTCGGTATTGGGTATTTTGGATGTACCAATTGCCAACTGCCTTGGTGTGTTGTTCAGTTTAAAGCAGACAGGGATACAGTGTTTTTTGAAAATTCTTCTTAATTTCTCGGAGACCCTTGCTACATATGGGATGACCGTGTTCTTTCTCCTGTCTTGATTTTTCCCTTCACTGTTGGTATACGTGTTCTTTTCTTTCCTTCTACTTCTTTGAACAAAGGCCCGGGGGCATATTTATAAAGGTTCGTTAACTTTTCGCGGCCGTTTTCGCGGACATTAACGCATAAATCGCGTTTACCGCCATTTATAAAGGTCCGAAAATGGCCGCGAAAAGTTAACGAAGCGTTAACCTTTCGCGCCGATACTTACCTGTTACCGCCGCTTCTATTTATAAAGCGGCGGTACTGGTTTCGCTCGGCTAGTATCGGCTGTTTTACTTCGCCACCTTGAAGGAGGCAAAGTCAGCCGATACTAACCTCCCGCGGCGGGGATGGGCAGGCAACCCGCGGCGGGTGGTCGCACCCGCCCCGGGAGACACGCCCACCCCGCCCACACCCCCCGCGGCGGCAGCGGCGACCACCCGCCGCTGCCGCCACTTCCCAGCAGCCCCTCCCAACCCGTTCCCCGTTCGCGGCAATCTCGGAACGGGAGGCTAGGAGGGGCTGCCGGGAAGGGGCCGCAGCAGGTGGTCGCGACCACCCTCCACGCACCCCCTCCCCGGCAACCCCTCCAAGCCCCCCCCCCGGCCGCTCCCGGGAGGGACGGGAGGGAGCCGCTGGGGGGTGGAGGCTCCCTCCAGCGGGGCCCTGAGAAGGGCCTTTTGGGGCTTAGGGGTCCCGCAGCTCGAACCGGGACCCCCCCTCCCCGGCACTTATAAGGGCCCTTGCGGCACTTACAAGTGCCCTTGCGGCTCTGACAAGAGCCTTTTGGGGCTTAAGGGGTCCCGCAGCTCGAACTGGGACCCCCCTCCCCGGCCCTTATAGGGCCCTTGCGGCACTTACAAGTGCCCTTGCGGCTCTGACAAGAGCCTTTTGGGGCTTAAGGGTGCCCGCTCGAACCGGGACCCCCCTCCCCGGCCCTTATAAGGGCCCTTGCGGCACTGACAAGTGCCCCGTTGCGGCTCTTATAAGAGCCCTTTGGGGCTTAGGGGTCCCGCAGCTCAAAACAGGACCCCCTCCCTGGCCCTTATAAGGGCCCTTGCGGCACTGACAAGTGCCCTTGCGGCACTAATAAGTGCCTTTGGCGGGGGTCCCCAGCTCGAACCGGGGACCCCCCTCCCCGCCCTTATAAGGGCCCTTGCGGCACTGACAGTGCCCTCGGCTCTTATAAGAGCCCTTTGGGGCTTAGGGGTCCCCGCAGCTCAAAACAGGACCCCCTCGCCGGCCCTTGTAAGGGCCCTTGCGGCACTTACAAGTGCCCTTGCGGCACTAATAGTGCCTTTGGCGGGGGTCCCGCAGCTCGAACCGGACCCCCAGTGCGGCTCTTAAAAGAGCTGGGCGACGTCTTCGGGCTGGCGACACCAACCCCACTCAGGTCGCCGATGCCAGGCAGACTCACTGCGCCGACAGTGAGCCCGCTGGCACCGCCGGCCTCAGCGGAGCCGATGTTGCCAGCCGCTTCTTTCTTCTTTCCGCCCGCGAACTCAGATGCCATCGCAGTAGATGCTGAAGAAAGAAGAAAGACGCGCTGGCAACATCGGCTCCGCTGAGGCCGCGGTGCCAGCAGGCTCACTGGCGGCCCAGTGGTCTGCCTGGCATCGCGGACCTGAGTGGGGTTGGTGTCGCCAGCCCGAGACGTCCGTCGGATCAAGACCCGGCAACATCGGCCTCGTTGAGGTCACCTGCGCCCGCCGGGGGTACCCCTGGCACCGCAGGGGTACCTCCGGGGTCGCGGCCTCGGCGGAGCTGGTGTCGCCGGGACTGGAAGAAAGAAGACGTCGCCCAAGGGCTCTTTTAAGACCGCACTGGGGGTCCCGGTTTCAGCTGCGGGACCCCCGCCAAAGGCACTTGTCAGTGCCGCAAGGCCCTGTATGGGCCGGGGAGGGGGGTCCCGGTTCGAGCTGCGGGACCCCCTAAGCCCCAAAAGGCCCTTCTCAGGGCCCCGCTGGAGGGAGCCTCCACCCCCCCAGCGCTCCCGTCCCGTCCCCTCCCCGGGAGCGGCCGGGGCGGGGGGCTTGGAGGGGTTGCCGGGGAGGGGGTGCGCGGCGGGTGGTCGCGACCACCTGCTGCGGCCCCTTCCCAGCAGCCCCTCCTAGCCTCCCGTTCCGAGATTGCCGCAAACGGGGAACGGGTTGGGAGGGGCTGCTGGGCGGCGGCGGGTGGTCGCCGCTGCCGCCGCGGGGGTGTGGGCGGGGTAGGAGCGGCGTCGGGAAGGGATTTTAAGTCCCTTCGCGGCGATACTATACAGTATCGCCGCGAAGGGGCTTAAAATTACCGCAGCACATTGCGGCCGCGATAGGTATCGCGGGAATAGCGCTCACCGTTATAAATACGGCGATAGCGCTATTTTCGCGGCCGCGATGTGCGGCGGTAATTTTTTTGCGATATTATCGATTCTTTATAAATATGCCCCCCAGTCTGGATATCCACCAGTTTTAAGGGCTCCTCAGATGTGTCATTTCTTTAGCCTTTGACTCTGTGCTAGTGGGGATGTTCTCTGCTCTGTGTTTCAGGGTTCTGATGACACCCACCTACGCAATCACGCCCTTAACACCTGGCTGTGATATGCTAATTGGGACTTTCCAGGGTACATAATTGCCACAGATTCTTGTACAAGTCATTCTGAATTGAGAAAGCCATTTGGATGACTAGCGAAACGTCTTTAAGAACAAAACTTCAAGTCCAGTTGATCTAATTGAATACAACATTTTGTTGTATATAAATTTATGAGACATTTCATGCATCCTCTGCACCCAATGTTAAAGGCTTTCCATTACTTTATGACTAGGACTAAAGCTGGGTACACACAGTAATGATATAACACTGTCTGTCATGTTTCAAAGATCTGTGATGTGTGTACCCAGCTTTCAATACATATGATTTACCAAAGATAATTTCTGTCCAATGTCTGTGTTTTTAGTAGCTAATGTATTCAATATCTGACAATATTATACCTAATATGCGAGATGGTATATTTCCATTTACTCACCAAAAACTATAACTGTGGCTGATACACTCCTTCTCTTAGCAACAATGTTGGATGCGATGCAGGTGTAGTTACCAGAATCAGACAGGCGAGCTTGGTGTATGATTAAGTTGTGACTTGCTCTTGTGTCGATGTTTTCATCCTTCAGAGTATCAATGGGCTCCTCATTCTTGAGCCATTCAACCTATAACAAACACTGGGTGTTAGAGCTGCTAAACATAAGGTAAAGTTTAATCACATCAATATTAATATCAACAAAAAAGTTTATATGGAAAATTTGTCCTAATATAAATATGTTTCCTTTGCTATATAGATAATTAAAGGACCTCAAGTCTCATGCTATTTCGAAGACAGACACAATGTAAGGAGTTTATCGAGAGAAGAATCCAGTCTTTCTCTGCAGTAAGACTGGTATAGAGGGGATGGGCCGCAACCTCCAATTTTATTTGAGTCTCATTAATCTGTTTACCTATCATGTACATATAATACATTAGAGGCTCAAATTATAATGGGCATTGTAGTGGATTTTTTTTCTTATAATAATTGCTTAGCTACGTTACTGAAAATGTTCAACAGCAACATACTGTTCAGGCCATTTACCATTCCAAACCCAAAGGGCCTGATTTACCCACGTGTGCTGTACTAAAAATAGAGGTTAAACTTATTGAATAGGTTAGCATTACCTTAACTCCATAATTGCACTGGCTGCATTAGTTTCACAAAAGACACCTGTGCAACCGTAAGCCATATTTGCCCAGACTAATTTGCAGCTCTGGGTAAATGAGTCCCTGTTTTTAAAAAGGTAAAACTGACTCTGAATTATGAGGTTTGGAAAGAAAGTAAATAATGGTCAGTTTCTTTTACTTATTTACTTTAAAAATGTCAGTATTGCAATAGTACTGAAGACATTATTGTTTTTAAAGCTGTACTATGTAAGATAAAATGTAATATATAAACCTTATGTAGTACAAGAAATAATGCACATTATAAGGATATTACATCACCTTGGAGTTCCCTGTCCTTTATAAAAGCACTCACATTGCAGCCTTGTGCTTTTATGTGGTCAGGCAACTCCTCTGTGTAATATCCTTTTATTACACTGTAAGGGCATTGTCCCTTATCGATTTGTTTATAATGTTCAAGACCGGCAAGTTTCATTCTGAAATCAGATTATTGCATAAATGAAAGCAATGTGAGCTGGATATTTGATATTTGGTATATAATATTTGACAATCGGTATTGAATCTTGGAAGTTCTGAAAGTCCCCATTCCTAATATTTATATACACCCACAAGCTGGGGTTCCCTCACTGCATAACAGTGAAAGCAATAGTTGAGGTTTGTACCGTGTTAGCCATAAGTAGGAGAAGAGAAGTAGAAATGTGATACCTTTTTTTGGCTAAGGGGCATATTTATAAAGGGGCGAAAATAGCGCCCAAAAATTACCACCGTGGGAACGAAAATAGTGTTATCGCCGTATTTATAATGGCGAGCGGCATGGACGCGATATGTATCACGACCGTGATGTCCGGCGGTAATTTTAAGTCCCTTTGCGGTGATACTGCACTTAACACGATGCGCTAAGTACAATATCGCCGCAAAGGGACCTAAAATCCCTTCCCGGCGCCTCCGCTTTAGGCGCAGGCATATGCCCACCTTGCCTTCACCCCCTGCTGCTTTCCAGCAGTAGTCGCGACCACCCACCGTGCACCCCCTCCCTAGCAGCCCCTCCAAGCCCCCTGCCCTGCTGCTGGTGGAGAGGGGAAGGAAAGGCCCACTGGAAGGGGTGGAGGCACCCTCTCTTTCTTCTTTCCTTCAGCCATCTACTGCGATGGCATCTGAGGTCCGCAGCGTAGTGCACCTCTTTATTAGGTTTGCAGAAACCCCTAATCCATTTCTGATTGGTCTTTTTTAATGCTTGGTTTACATGCTTTACATTAACCAATCAGATTTCGGAAAATCTGATTGGTTAATGTAAAGCATGTAAACCAAGCATTAAAAAATTGACCAATCAGAAACGGATTATGTGTTTCTGCAAACCTATATAAAGAGGTGCACTCCGCTGCGGACCTCAGATGCCATCGCGGTAGATGGCTGAAGAAAGAAGCGACTGGCAACATCGGCTCCGCTGAGGTCGGCGGTGCCAGCGGGCTCACTGTTGGCCGCGGTGAGCCTGCCTGGCATCGGTGACCTCAGTGGGGTTAGTGTCGCCAACCCGAAGACGTCGTGTCGGATCAAGACGTCGGCAACATCATCCTTCTTTGAGGGCGCCGGCCGGGGGTACCTCTCGGGGGTCGGCGGCCTCAGCTGAGCTGGTGTCGCTGGGGCTGGAAGAAAGGAGACGCCACCCAAGGGCTCTTTTAAGAGCCGCTCACTGGGCTAACTTTTCGCGGCGGGAATAACGGCCGCAAAAAGTTAGCGAATGTTTATAAATATGCCCCTAAGCTTTCAGGAGTCTACGCCCCCCCTCACCAGGCTGGAGAAACTGAGAAACCACATAATTTCCTTTAAAACCACATAATCAAAAACATAAGGAATGGGAATACAAATTAATTTAGAAATGTAATTCCATGAACTGCGGACGTAATAGGGACATGAGTGTTATGGCCAAATATCAACTTAATCTACATCCCCACCCAGACTAAATCCACTCACCAGGACTGTCCTGTTTAATACATTTCAAAAAACACTTTCCATTTCAAAGGACACTGTTCTTGCATTATTACAGCTATCTACCTGCATTTCTCACCTCCACTACTGTTTCCCCCCCAGTCTGTATCTGTACTTGGTCATCTGTTCAATTTGTTTGATGTTTACTGTCCCAATGTGTATATAAGTTTGTGATTTCTCCGTTTCTTTTATAACACCCAGCCTGATGAAGGGGGCTTAGGCCAATAAAAGTTATCACAGCTCTACTTTTCTTGCATAACAGTGAGCACCCATAAAGAACAATGACAAATTGTTTTAACATGTATTTTATCTTCATATGATAACACATGGAAATAATCACTGCCTTATCCTATTCAAGACATTTCGCTTTAAATAGACCTTATAGAGATCTATTCTTGTTTTCTATTGGTAGAAGCCGAACTATAAATGGATTCTGGTGAATAAATATAAAGCACCATGTTATTATTGACTTTTTTATTTAATCTAAACCACACATTTTAATCTTATTAGATTCACTGTGTGGCAGAGTAAATTGAGCTCCTTTTGCATTAAGTCATTTTCTGTACACATATAATATTGTATTGATCTGTAATACTGCTGTTCCATATTATGTTACATGGGTCATGATCAAGTTTGCACCTAGATCTGCAATATTTCAGCATAGGTGCATGTCTTATTTGATCCCCACACAGTGCATAGGAGGTTGGTCTGGTCCATATATATAGATCCCTACATGCAATGGCAAATTCATGTGTATAGCCACCTTAAGGGCATGTGCTGATTAAAGAGCTACCAGCAAGAAAAGAGATGATCAATGCACATTCCTGGGCCCCATATACTATCATAATATATGTGCTAGTGCAAACAGTAAAAACATGGGGTTTTTAGTTACAATTTTATGCATAAAAGTGAAAATCCTTCCAACCACGTTTGGAAGGTCCTAACAAATTACCTTGGGTCATTTATCTGGGCTGATACTCCCTGCTTGGTTGCATTTTCATGGGATTGCATTGGATTAGGGAGACAATCTTCCCACGAAAATGCAACCAAGCAGGGAGTGTCAGCCCAGATAAATGACCCAAGGTAAATTGTTAGGACCTTCCATACTGGGGTTACCTTGTCGTGGTTGGAAGGAATGTGCATTGATCATCTCTTCTCTTGTTTGTTCTAATGTTTTGTCAGATCAGTAGCACTTCCACTTCCAGGAAACCATTTTGGCTTATATAGCTTATGAACCTTCTGGACCGCCTTAAAAGGGATGGGTAATTAATTTACAGGTCACACTAAATAAAGAGTAAAGCAGGTATGGTCTTTCTCCCCCCAGGGATAATACTTTTATTATTAGGTTAGGACTGATGCTTGGATACTGCCTTGGAGTGGCGCATCAGGTTCCACAAGTTTGTACAAACAATGTAACTAAAGGTATCCATTTTTAACCTCAGTGCAGGTGACTACCCTTCATTGTGTGAAGGTATGTTTAACATTTACATCCATAAATTTATGACTATATGTGTAGTTGAGTCCTGGAGACTTTTATGTAATGTTTAAATTGCCGGTCTCATTTGCACCGCACCAAAAAGTAGTTATGAATAAAGGTTTGAACTGCATATTTTTTATCGTGGTATATATATAAATAGTATCTGGTATTACTGGCTATATGACCACAGTTCTACCTGTGTAAAAGACATGTTTACCTGTTTTGAGTGAAATAAACAGTATTGAAAATACTTCTGATTTTATATGAAGTTGCTCAAATACTTTAAGCTGTAAATAATGTATGCATGTTTGGAATAAATCACTGAATCAGTTACACACAAGGATCTAAAGGGACTTACCAGCCATGCCTGGTTCATTAAGGACTTGAATTTAATTATTGGAAGTGACACTTGGGAATCTAGTCCCGGATGTGTGATAAGTCAAACTAATAACCAGGTAATTTGTTTATTCTATGTTTGATTGCATTCTGTTTGTTTTTCTGTCAAATGCTTTTATTTTCTGTGAACTACCCATTTTTATATCCTTTCCAGTGAGTGCTTATGGTTAATTCAAAAAAGAAATTTCTTAAAATGACAAATCTGCCTAAATTGAGTTTAGGCAGTATTCACTAAAACTTGGCTCAGCCTAGCAAGCTTAAAGTTCTACTTTAATCTAAAAAAGAGGAGATGTATTGGGCTCATTTACAGAGAGAGGCAATGCTAGCGATCAGTGCTACATGCACTGATTAAATATCATGATTTTGCCTTTCGGTAAATCGGCTATGTATGGAAAGGGTAACACTGGCTGTGAGGTTGATGTTAAATTGTCGAGCAATTCTAATAATATAATAAAGGAGGTAACCAGCCAGAATAGGGCTGGTAAACACAGGTTTTTATTTTAGACCAATCAATCTCCAGGGCTGACTTTTGCTCTGATTGGCGAAGTGATAGTAATTTATTGCATGATCAATTGTTTTTTACCACTTTCATGCACAATGAACAACCATTTTGTCCAATCATGCTGTTTTCAATGATGGTCTGAAATATCAATCAATAGATTAGATGTATCAAATGGCCCCAGAGCATATCTATAATACCTGGAGCATTTTTGTAGAACACAATCTACAAAAATTGATTTGTTATTCCTTTTTATACACAAACACAATGTTTACGCTACAGGTTGATTCTAACTGTAGGTCATCCATTGGTTCTTTTGAAATAAAACTTGTTTTCTTCAGCCTCTATAATTCCTCCTTTCTTTCTGACCTAGCGGAAAGCAACTAGCATCACTAAGAAATGTCAGATGGGAGCATTTCCATCTTGATTACACTTTCTCTTTCTCTTTCATTACTGTTAATCCATTTTTGGTGACATGACATTCTCTTTTGCTGCACTGGAATGGTCACCTTATGTTTTAATGACATTTTAATAAACTTTCTTTGACAGATTTAAATGATAGGTTGTTAAAAAAGCAACAGGAGGAGAAATACGGCTGTAAAAGAAATTCATCTTGCACAAGGATCAATAACTCCAAGTAACAGAAAAGTATGGCTTGAATTTTACTAAGGGAGGCACAAAAGAATTCTACATTTTCTGAATGAACAGTATTATTCTAATCTTTATATGGCTGAACATATTAGTTAAATATGCACAATACCAATCTCTAGCAGATCAGAGGCAGATTCTATTGTGATCAGGCACAGATATGTATAATGTATACTATAGTATAGGGAGTTGGCCAATGGGAATTTGCAGTCTGAACCGACCAGTCATGGTGGTAGTCCTGCAAACACGGGATCAGCAAGTTTCTTGGCTTTTCTCTAAAAGCTACTCCATTCAGACTGGCCTGAGAAAAGCTAGCCATATACTACAACTTACCTTCTGATGTTCCTGTGGGGTTCCAACAACCACCTACAGCTCTTCTTGATATTAGAGATTTGACATTCATGTCAGATTGAATGCCTAATCATTGTAATATCAGGGTGGTATAGCTCTACTGATTACTTAACTTAACAAAATCCATATCTAGTCGACCCAAAGAGAACACCACTAAGTATTTCATAAGTACACCAGAAGCAAAATTCTTGCTTTAACATAATATGAACATTTTGATTAAATCATGTGTTCCAAAGAACAACTGCCTATTACTGAGACTAAAATAAAAACTCTTTAAGAACTAAACAATAAGTTAAAGAATAGAGGAAGCTATTTCCAGATGGTCTCACGCGGCAGGCATCATGTATGCATTTTCTTGTAAAGCACAGAATTTGTTATTTAAACCATTCCCCAAACATCACCAGCTAGTTTGTTTTTATGATTGTAGGAGGAAACCCAAACAAGCACAAACATTTTTGAAAAAATCATCCAACTCAATGCAAAACAGTATACCACTTTAACACCGTATACATCAACAAAACAAAAGGTCCAAAAAAAAAAAAGAAAACAATCTGCTTCATCCACTATCACATGTCTAATTACCCAGTTAGACTGAGAAACCCAAACTGGAAATCTGCCATTCCACCTATCATCTCTCAGTATTATTGGAGATTCTACCTCCTCCAAACACACAAATGTAAAGCAAAATCATATTAGCAAAGGAGGCTTTAAAGAGAACTAACCCCATTTTAACCCACCCACCCACCCCCAAGTACCATGGGGAGGACCTAAACCTCTAGGTCTTTACCTTTAGATTTTCAACAGAACCCAGTAGAATTTAGTCCTTTAATTCTTGTCCACCTGATTTTCAGACCTGACCAGCATTTCCCTTTTCATTTGGTCTGTTTTCTAGGTTGTTTTTTATTTAATCTTTGAGGAGAGAGATGTTAACTAGAGATGCCCAAACTTCAGTAAAAGTCAATGTGAGGAAATAGTTCGAAAAGTTTAGATAAATTACAGTTAAAATAACAATGGTAACTTACTGTAACTGGCTGTGACACCTGGGAAATGGTCTGGGGAACACATACACATCACCAAAACACGTTTAAACACTTCTTTATCCCACGATCGGCATTCGAGGTTTATGGCCAATTCGAGGGTTAACGAATGATACTTTCAAGGGTTACCGAACGATACATTCGAGGGTTACCGAAATCAAATGACACATTTGAGGGTTACCAAAATCGAAGGATTCATTCGAGAGGTACCGAAATCGAATGATACATTCAAGGGTTACCCAAATTGTCCGCTACATTCGAGGGCTACTGAAATTGACCACTACTTTCGAGGGTTACCAAAATCACCCACTACTTTTTAGGGTTACTGAAGTCAACCGCTACATTAGAGGGTTACCGAACGATACATTCAAGGGTTACAGAAATCGACCGCTACATTCGAGGGTTACAAAAAGATACATTCAAGAGTTACCGAAATTGAAGGCTACATTAGAGGGTTACTGAAATTATAGGATAGATTTGAGGGTTACCGAATTCGAATGTTACATTCAAGGATTAGCGATTTGAGAATTGAAAGGCTACATTAGAAGATTACTGAAATTGAAGGATACATTCGGGGGTATCAAACGTTACATTCAATTTGAGAATTATCAAACATTACATTCGAGCATTACCGATTTGAGAATTATCAAAATATGTGTGTGAGTTTGGAAAACCTGAACTAGTTGAACCCGAACTAGTTCGTATAGAGTTCAGCTAGTTCGTCCAAACTCATGAAGTCCGACCCAAACTCGGATTCGGGTCCATCACTAATAATTATGTGAATATGAGACAGAACAATACATTCCTAGTCTGGTTGATTAAAACCAATGGAAAAATCAATCCACCATCCTGAATATGCTCTTCCAGACATATTGTTATCATGGATTTATACAGTGCCAACATCTTCCATGGCGCTTTACCACCCAGCATTTACTATGGTAGGTTATAACTATACAATAATTTTGCATTTCTGTCAAGTGTATTGATTCATCTAAAACCAATCACAATTGGGTTTAATTGTTGTTACACTGCTGAACAAATACATCCAGGCACTACATATTAATGATTTGTATCTAACAAATCCATTCACTTACAAAGAGGCTTTTTAACAGCCCTGCAATATACGGTGATGGCATGTGGATTGGAAAATTAGCCCTTGTAGCCGTGTTGTACATCATCGCAGTTCAGCCATTTATAGCAGTGAATGGTTCTTAATGCATTTTCAACTCCCTATTAAAACACTTTAAAGCTTTTGCATAACGTTTGATTTGTGACAACTTAATTTCACCTTCATTTTCCTAAGGCATTTTGCCAGGGTTCCAGGCCGAAATAAAAATCTCTCAAAACCTGAAAATGAATACAAACCATGTAAAGATAGAGGCAGGTATGGATTGGATTAAACCATTGAGTTTTTTTGAAAGGGTCATCTATATAATGTAGATTGCTTTTTTGTTTCTAAGCTAAGTTTTATGCGCCTTGCTATTCCAGTGGCCTGCATCATATTACTATGCAATGCCTGTGGGCTTTGTCTGGTAACAAAGTGTTTTCTACACATACAAGCAATAAAATAATTTACGCAAGACATTGGTGGGTCTAAATGATGTAGACTTGTTCACCTTGAATTACTACTTGTTTGGAGAGGGAGCAAGGAACATTTGGTGAAGATGATGTTGGTGTTATTATGGGATGAATATGATATGCATGTCAAAGAATAAAAACATAACATGCTGCATAATAGCAATAGCTGTCTTTATACAAGAAGGACATAGAAACAAAGAAGACAGTTTTACTTGTACTAATTAGTCAGTATTACCACTGGGATTTAGCTTCCACCGAATAAAATACCTTTCTTGTTACTTACTTGGAATGATGTGCAGTACTGATCTGTCGAGACAGCTTACAAATAATTTTTGTCATTTACAAGATGCCCAGTTTTATTGTATCATGTCTGCAGAAGCAAGTGACCACTGAAGAGAAACATTTGTATGCCCCCATTTAGTGGATTCATTGAAATGTATAATAGTGTTGATAAAATAGAGTTGAGATTTATTTACCAGTTACTGTACACACAATTAACAAGAGCCCCTTCCTAAGAGTATTACATTGTTTCCTGCTCTCCCAGGATAAACTGTCCATACACTAATAAACTTCTTTCCACAGTTCCTACAACTGCCTGGCCCAATCATATTGCAACTAACATTATAGCCTTGTGAAGGTTCTCATTCATCCAGGCCATGGTATATCTGTGGTATTCAGTTAGATTAACTGGACTTGAAATTTAGATCTTAAAAAGGCTTTTTCAGTTCACAATCTGTTGACAATAAATACCCTGAAATGTGACTCAATCAGCATAAAACAGCAAGTTGTCAGGGACCTCCTGAATGCAAGGTGTTGATTGCATTGTAGCTAAGAGGTGTTATTAAAACTGTCCAGGGTAAGGTGTCATTGTAAATGGCAGACAATGACAGGGGAAGTTACGTAGGCTGCCGTGCTCTATTTTAGGATTAAAGGTATTAGGATTAAAGTGCGACTTTTGGAGGGGCATAGCAGGGAAGCCATTTGGAGCAGGAATGTAAGGTAAGGATTTTTCAACACTACACAGTGGGGCCAGTAGTGTCTTAAATTGTATTTTTGGGGGTGGACAAAGGGGCATATATCTGAAAAGGGGCATATAATTTAATGAAAAGGGGCACTAATGGTCAGCATAATCCATTTCCAATTCTGAATCACCATTAGAAATGAAGAGAGGAAGCTATTCCCATATGGTCTCACATGGCAGGCATCATGTATGAATTTCTTGTAAAGCACAGAACTTGTTATCCAACTGCATCTAAGAACTGTTCCTCGCCTGTTAGTATGTTTGTATGATTGTGGGAGGAAAGCCAAACAAGCACAAATAATTTTAAAAAAATCACCCAACTCAATGCAAAACAGTCCCAGTCTTAACTGAAATCAACAGTTTGACCTTCACCAAACAGACACCATCCCTGATGCTTTCTTCATCTATATCTTGCTTGATTGGGTTGGTTTATTAGCATTATATTAACTTCATAAGCCCTTTCATGCAATAATTAACTTTCCAACCCAATCCCCTTCATTTTTAATCTCATTGTTAACCTTATCTTTACAAGTTTAGTGCTCATGCAACCCTTTACCAAATTAAAGGAATAATCTACATACATTATTTTGTGCTTTTTAACCTATTTTTTTGCACTACAAGTCTACAACTGACCGTATTTCTCTTTTTATCAAATCTTTGTCACTTATTTTGTGTATCCTTTTTTGGTTCTTTAATGATCCATAATGAACCAAAGTCTTGGGACGGAGAAATACAAAATGCACGCAGCAAGCATACATTCCCTCTATTACCATCAGATACTTGTTAAAGGGGAAGTTCAGTGCAAATACATATGCTTTTCAGAAAAAAGAGCAGTATTTTCCCATCCTAGTGACCTTAATTTGCCAATTCAGCATTTTGTCTGTGTATAAATAAATGCAACCGAAATACTGACTTGCTGTTTGCAGGACCCCTAATAGAGACCGTTATGGTCTTGCCCATGACCCAGCGCCTGGGTTGATTCAGTTGCTCAGTAGAGATCTGAGCATCTTTGACTCATCCAACAGCCAATCAGTAGAAATTACTGTTAGGAACATTCCAAAGAAGTGGTGCATCCTGGGAAGAAGAAGGACCGTTAAAGCCTGAAATGTCAGCTCACTAATGTCAATAGCAGGGAACAGCAAAGGGTATGAAATCAACTGATTTTTCAAAATGGGAGAGAATATGTAGAATAACTAAGAAGGCATTTCACAAACTAACAATTTAACAAATTTAAGGCAAAATACAGCTTCAACTAAAAACTGTATAGTATTTTGTTTACTGTTTGGTGTTTATAACGCTGTTAACTCTTCGAAAAAGAGCAAGGGTCATTCTTTTAGAACACCAACTACTTCATGAAAACCTTGATAACTCATTAACTCCCTGACATGTACAAAAACCAAAAATAAGGATAAAAGGGATGCGCAGAAATGCCCATGTTAGGTTTAAAAAATCTTTTTTCGTTCTATTTCTCTACCTAAACAGTTCATTACATGAAATGCATACATCAAGGTACAAGGAAACAGGACAAAAGCCTAAAGGTTCTGAGCAGGTGATTATTTATTGGTCTAGTAAACATTACCAGGGTTATTTAATAAAAGTTCTTATCCTTTAAAATGGTGCTAATTTTGCCCTAACCAATCAGATCTTATTTAATATTTGAAAGCTAACATCTGATTGGTTGGGGCAAAATTACCACCATTTTAAAAATTCACATCCACTTCTGTGGGTCAATACTGACCATACTGGGGACCCCAACCAGTTAATGTTAGACTGGAATAGGGTAATAGTTTATAGCAGTTATGCTTGTGAAGGTTCTCATTCATCCAGGTCATGGTATATCTGTTGTATTCAATTAGATCAACTGGACTTGAAATGTAGTTCTTGAAGACGTTTCGCTAGTCATCCGACTGGCTTTCTCAATTCAGAATGACTTGTACAAGAATCTGTGGCAATTATGTACCCTGGAAAATCCCAATTAGCATATCACAGCCAGGTGTTAAGGGTGTGATTAGATAGTGGCTAAGAGGTGTTATAGGAACGCCCAGAGTAAGGTGTTAAAACAGCATTGTACATGGCAGACAGTTGGCAGACAGCAGACAGCCCCAAAGGAGAACAACTACCTTGGATACAAAAGGAGGGAAGTGTCACTTCATCAAACAAGGAGGAATGGGTGAGAAACTTGTCTAACAGGACCCTGACCCAGTCAGAAATGGAAGTCCTTGGTAAGGGCTTGAATTTTGCCATCACCCCTAAAGCCATCCCTGTGGTGGATATTATAGCAGCCACAGAAGCCTCTATCCACAGTAAGAAGGTATCACAGAGTGAGGCAGAACAACTTCGCCTTAAGGTATCTGCAGCCTTAGCCAGTGCTAAAACTCCTTCATCTAACCTGACTACACAGGAAAGAAGAGCCTTAACATCCCTCAAGGAAGATTCCAGTATCACCATTCTACCGGCAGATAAAGGAAGATGCACAGTGGTACTCAACACCTCAGACTACCATGATAAGGTGACCATGCTCCTGGCCGATAACAACACATATGAGGCTTTAACAAGGGATCCCACCAGCCGTTACAAGAAAAGAGTCATATACTTACTACAACAGCTTCAAAAGGATAAAGCCATTGACCGAGCAATGTATCATCGCCTCTACCCTGGTGAGGCACATCCATGCATATATGGACTCCCAAAAATACATAAGGAAGGGGCCCCACTAAGACCTATAGTCAGCAGCATCAACTCTGTAACATACAAGGTGGCAAAATATCTAGCTAACATCTTAGGACCTTTGGTGGGAAGTTCTAAGCATCACATCCAGAACTCTCAGGATTTCACCAACAAGATTGAAGATATAGTACTCGGTGTAGAAGAAACTATGGTATCCTATGATGTGACATCTCTCTTCACTTGTATACCCACCAAGGAGGCTGTTGACATGGTGAGAAAATGGCTGGGCCAAGACAGCACTCTTACCAGCAGAACTGATCTCAACCCAGAACAGGTGTGTTCCTTGTTGGACTTGTGCCTGAATACCACCTATTTCAAATACAGGGATAAGTTCTATAAGCAAAAACATGGATGTGCTATGGGATCTCCAGTTTCACCTACTGTGGCCAACCTTTACATGGAGGAGGTAGAAACACAGGCGCTTAATACCTTTAAGGGCATAGCACCCAGCCACTGGTTTAGATATGTTGATGACACCTGGGTTAAAATCCACCAGAAGGAAGTACAAGCTTTCACAGAACACATTAATGCGGTAGACCAAAACATTAAATTCACAAGGGAAGAGGTAGAAAACAACAAACTGGCTTTCTTGGACTGCTTGGTAGAAGTTAAGGAAAAGAGTAAACTGGAAGTAGAGGTTTACAGAAAACCAACACACACAGATCAGTATTTGATGTTTGACTCCCACCACCCTTTAGATCACAAGCTGGGTGTCATCAGAACCCTGCAACACAGAGCCGAGAACATCCCCACTAGCACAGAGGCGAAGGCTAAAGAAATGAAACATCTCAGAGGAGCCCTTAAAACTTGTGGATATCCAGACTGGGCCTTTGTCAAAAGAAGTAGAAGGAAAGAAAAGAACACAAATACCAACAGTGAAGGGGAAAAGCAAGACAGGAGGAAGAACATGGTCATCCCATATGTAGCAGGGGTCTCCGAGAAATTAAGAAGAATTTTCAAAAAACATCGTATCCCTGTCTGCTTTAAACCGAACAACACACTGGGGCAGCAATTGGTACATCCGAAAGACCCAATACCTAAACACAAGAAAAGCGACATCATATATGCAGTGCAGTGCAGTGAAGAATGCTCTGATTTGTATGTGGGGGAGACCAAACAGCAACTGCATCAACGTATGGCCCAGCACAGAATAGCCAATTCCTCGCGTCAGGACTCAGCCGTGTATCTGCATCTTAAGGATAAAGGACATACCTTTGAAGATTGTAATGTTAACATACTGGCGAAGGAACGTGACTGGTTCAAGAGAGGTGTTAAGGAGGCCATTTATGTGAAAATAAAGAAACCAAGCCTAAATAGAGGTGGGGGGGTTTGACACCAACTGTCTGCCATGTACAATGCTGTTTTAACACCTTACTCTGGGCGTTCCTATAACACCTCTTAGCCACTATCTAATCACACCCTTAACACCTGGCTGTGATATGCTAATTGGGATTTTCCAGGGTACATAATTGCCACAGATTCTTGTACAAGTCATTCTGAATTGAGAAAGCCAGTCGGATGACTAGCGAAACGTCTTCAAGAACTACATTTCAAGTCCAGTTGATCTAATTGAATACAACAGATATTTATAGCAGTTACTTAAGATTTGGTTCACACTATGCTGCATTTTGGTGCAATGTTATTGCACCAAAACGCATGTGCAATATTAGTGAACGGCACCATTCAGATTGCAACGCTGCAATGTAGTGCGTTTTAAAAATGCACTACATGTGTTAACGCACAGCGTTGCTATTGAAAAGAATGGTCCCCGCTGTGCGTTGCACTGAATCGCAAACATGTGTTAAAAATTGCATAATGTGAATGAAGCCTAACACTACCCTGCTATTGTACTTAACATTACACTGTTACTTAAGACTTTTACTTAACACCACACTGCAACCTAAGACTACAAGGCTGCCTTCAATATACTACTCAGTACTGTTGTTCCATAAGTTCCGTCTCTAAGGGCTAGGCCACACTGAAATGCAAACGCAAATGCAATCGCATGCGATTTCATGTGCGATTTTGTTGCGTTTGCGCTTGTGATTTCTTCAATAAGTATAGGAAATCGCATGTGATTGCGATTAAAAATGCAGAACGCAAAACGCAATCGCACCGAAAAACGCGTGTTTTTTTTTCGTTGCCGCGTTTTCAATGATTTTTAAAAAACGCAAGCGCAATCGCAAGCGCAAACGCAAAAAAAAATGCAGCAGTGTGGCCTAGCCCTTACCTTTTATATTTAATGCTTTTAAGTTGAATAAATAATGGTTATCTTATTCTACTGCACCATTCAAAACTCCATCATAATATGTAACAAGTATTTCTTAGCTATGTCCCTGTTAGTCTGGCATTCTTACATGTAGAATGTAGGATGTATTTTGTAGAAAATATGACAGTCTCATTTGCTGTATCAAGGGAACCAGCTTTATAATTTAATTGCAAATAGGATTGATTGTTCATCTGTACCTGCAATTAAAAGAAATCACCTTGCCAGGGTTTCCAGTGACACCATATGGCAAATAGGGCTTATGTAGTAATCCCCTTCATATTTGGCAATATTATAAAACAGAATTCAAAAAAAGATCCCTTTGGTCGAAATTTGCAGATATATCATGAAATGTTGTAAATCAAGTTATAATCTTATTTTCTTTTGTATTCCCTGAGGGCCAGTGATTCCACTGGCATTCAATCAATGTTAAAAGTAAGAGCCCAGAGGATACGATTGGTTCTACTGCCAACTAGATGTCAAGACACATTTCCTCCCCTTTAACTTTACTATAAGGATTTCATGTTCCTAAATACTTCCCAACACTCTTATGGTGTTAACTGAATGACGTGATCGGCTGTGAAGTATGAGGAAAAACTGTTTTGTTTTTTTTAATGATAGCAGAAAACAGTTTGTCTATTTACTATGCATCTCTTTACAGCAGACTCTGGAGCCCTTGGGCTCTCTGTAATGCAGGTTTATTTCCGAGTGGTCGCTTACAAGAAAGCAGGACAACCAAAAAGGGACTGCAGATTCAACCAAAAATAGAGTAATGTGTATCAGTCAGACTTTCCTCTGAGGTGTTTATAGAATGCTTTGTACTTTAAGGGACATGCATTGCTTTGAAGACTTCTAAACTGCACAATTTGAACTGTATCAAACGATTTAATAATTTAATGCAGTAATAAGATCCGTGCACAACATTCAATGCATAAATTATTTAGAATGGTCAGGGAGGAATATTCCTCCAAATCAACAGGCAATAAATTTGTTAAAATAAATTGCATCAATACTCTCCTTTCTCCCAGAGACTCACATCGCACTGTTTTAGAATTAGATGGGCTCGTTTGCAGGGAAAGGGCGAACTATAGTTTATTACTTACAGCATTGGAGTTTATTACTTATAGCAATGGTTTTCTTTGATTCAATAAGCCCAATCTGGAATCGGCAGATAACGCACAACCAATTACTTTTTTCATATTACAAAGAACAAAGATTCTCAGTTGCTCTAATTGCCATCTATTTATTTATTTATTGCAATTTTCATTTGAAAACTAAACTAAAAATTGCTAAAAAGTTATCCAAAGGGCAATATAAAGAATTGGATTGCAGGGGTGGTGGTGGGGTTTATTTAGCGTGTGCAGATCTGGGTTAATATATTACTTTACCTGGCAGGTCTGGAGATGTCCGAACTTCGCAAAATCCGGTCCGCTCAAGGATCCTTCGAATTTTCGAAAAAATTTGAAAATTCAAAAATCCACGAGCGGACCCATTAAAAATGGAAAAATCCTCAAAAATCCGAGAAATCCCCGTAATTTCGAAAATTTTCGAAAATACGTATTTCCCGCATTTTCGAAAATACATGAAAATCTCGTAATTTTGAAAATTTTCGAAAACGTTCGGAAGGCGGAAAATCGGAAAATCCGCGATATCCGCTGTTCGCGAATAAGGTAAATCCGCCGCGGATTTGGGTTCGGATCCGCGAACTGGGCCATCACTAATTACCAGCTGCGGGCAACCTTGGAAAAGGGAATTTTGCAGTACATTGTAGCATTGGATGCTTTAAATTTGTTGCTGTTTAGTATAATATTTAGGGTTGAATAACGACATATGTCCATCTAGTCCAACCTACCCAGATGATCTTGTTGACCCAAAGCAAAAAAAAAAAAAAGGGGGGGGAATTCATTCCTTATTCCAAGTGGAAATTGGAAATATCCCTGGATCAACTCTGTGTATCAATACCAGTAATTGTACCTATGAGCAAACAGTTTATTTAAAGGGCATGTCCACCCCCAAAACTATAATCCCCCCACTACTGGCCCCACTCTGTAGTGTAGTAAAATCCTTACCTTACATCCCAGCTCCAAATGGTTCTAATGTAGTCCCCCCCAAAGTAAAAAAAAAAGGTGGCCACCAGGAGGATAGCAGAGTCCATATAGGACTCTGCCTCCTGTGTCTCCTCCGGGAGAAGTTTGGCATGCACACTGCAGCCCTTCTCCCCCTCCCTCTCCCACCCACTTTGGTCTCCCTCCCCCTAGAGTAAATCCCTTTCTGTATATTATAGTCCATGGCCCCTCCAACCGCTAACCCCAACAGAAAGCCCCCCGATCATTACTTACCTTATCTCTCTCCTTCGCTGTTCTGAGAAGCTGGCAGCCACGTCCGTGTTTGGCTGCCTCTCAGCCAATCACAGACGCAGCAGCCAGTCCCGCCCCCTGCTTGCAGTTCTGTGCAAGCAGAGGGACGGGGCAGTGCAGCGAAGGAGAGAGGTAAGGTAAGTAATAATCGGGGGACTTTCTGAGAATATAATTATAGTGGTTGGGGCTGGGGGAACATGGACTATAATATACAGAAAGTTTGTATAAAGGGTGGACATGCCCTTTAAGATACTGAATGTAGGAATCCATTTTTCTGGTGATATGTGTGGAAGATATGACCCAACTGTATAGAGAAATGTAGGTTTTGCTTTCTAATGATTTTAGTTTTTTAAACATATACAGAAAGATTCACTATTGGTTTAAACAAGTGCAGAACCCAAGCAACCCAATGTAATATGGGGAAATGTGGGGTTTACACTTATTTTAGTGCACTGCACCATTTGGTTTTACCAAAATCTACCAATTTACTTGTTGATGTGCTTCTCAAATGAAAATAATGGTTGAACTGTTATATGTTGTGTGTCTTCAATGGAGAAGTGTAGACCAAAAATGTTTTATGAGTTAAGAAAATGTTGTTTCCTGTAGTGTATCACTTGCCTGTATTTCTTCTGAGAATAGGACAGTTAAACTATTCAATTTCTTCGAGGTTGATTCTAGTGACACAGAAAGAATTAGAAGAACATCATAGGCGTCATTTACCCAGATCTGCAATCGCTATGGGTAAATGTGTTTTCCTGGATTCAAAATCAGATTTCGGAATTTACCCCAAAGCCACTTAGCTGGTCTTTAAAAGTGTTAAAAGAAGCGCAAATACAATATTAAATACATTGCGTAGGTTTCATGGGTGTCTTTTGAGACACCCACAAAGCCAGCACAATGAAGGGCCAAACTCGTGCCAATGCAATATCAGTTTATCTTCTTATTTTACAGCACCACATAGTGGTAAATGAGGCTTTATATATTGTGATTTATATATTGTGGCCTGACACACTCACCTGTATTTATATAGAGCTGCAGCCACTAGCAAAGGGCTTAAATTCACCCCTAGCCTGGCAATACTCTAATCATCTGTAAACAGTAGTGCCCTACACCACAAAAGGAAAGGAAAGTCTCTGCTAGAGATGAGTTCCAGTTTTGAAAGAAACCTGGAACCACACAATTTCTAAAGTTGGGACAATTCATGGTTGGAAGTCAAAAATTGTGCTTGTAATTTCTATATTTCTCTTTGATTGGTTTGAATCAGACTTTCGGGTTTTTTGAATTTCTATTTTCTATTTCGTGTTTTCCTTGATATTCTCCTACGATGATTATAGGGTGTCAACACTTTTCATTTTGGCTTTCCAGGCAAGCACGCGAAGAGAATGAATCCAAGAATTAGCTTTTTTGGTACTATCCAGCTCCTAGAACATTTTAGTATCTCCCTGTAGTTCATAAACATGTTTAGACATTTCCAGGTTTACCCATATGCAATACACAGCACGATTAAACCTCTGTGGCTGTATATAAAAGATGTTTTTAACATTTCCACAAAGGTATTATTACTGAGACAAGTTTAAAGCAGCCAAACAGTTAATCATTTTGCTCTCCAAGGATTATTAGACTCACTAAGGATGTTTTAATGCTTGTATCATGAACTGCAGGCCCCCTGTTTGCAACAAACCACATGCTTTAAACTATTCCTCTCCCAGAACCCATACCTGCTTTGAATGAGAATGTTCCCATCAGTGGAACAGCAAAGGCTAATCACATAATGTGCGAAGGAAATGCAAGGACAGCGATGGATTAACTGAGCTTCCTCGCTGAGGGGCATCCATCGCAAATTCGTTTTATGTGTTTGTTTCAATTACAGGAAATTATTATGAAAATCTGCAAAAAAAGTAAATGGGGAGAAGGCTTTGTTGTTAAAGGACAACTTAAGCCTCAGAACAACATTAATTTAAAAGGCAGGTCTCCTTGTTCTAAAAGCAGTTATCAGTGTCTCACCACTCATTATATGGGAGAAATATAACTTTCTAACATGAGATTTGTGTCTTATTTCCCAGTGTTCTAGTATCGCACAGTGTGGTCGCTGTGTTCTTTACACATGCTCAGTCCTAAGATACTGCAGGAACTTATTACAGTTGGTCACACCCACTAGTAGCCTCTAGCCAATCCTTTTACAGGACAGAATAGGAAGCATGTGACTGAGATCAGGGGTGTGGCCAGTCACTGTACATACACACAGTTATTTCATCTATGTGTTAACATTTACTTTAATGTAATTTACTGTATTGCTATTTTACAGTTTATTGGTGTTTTTAGAGGGGATATGTTCAGATTCTGGAACGTAAAAAATTGTGTTTAGTTCTCCTTTAAAGAACAGCCTGGGGGGGGGGGGGGGGGGGTTAAACTAGCTATGTCTTAATAGGCCACATAATTGATCAGGCCAAAATATGTATATCAGACTACCAGATAAATATAGTGATCGATAAATCTGATGGTCAGAATCATTTTGCCTTACAGCTATAAATACCAACCAAACTTGCTAGAGCAGCCAAGAACAGACATAGGACCGTGTAGTGTTCCAACTTGCAGAACTCGAACTAGAACTGTTTTATCAATACAGTAGAAAGGCATTTATCTTCATTGTACAAAGCACGTCAGTGACAGAATGGAGAGGAAGGCGGGGGTGCACGTTACCTTATCTACAAGCATTGTCTAAATTAGTCCACTGAGAAACAGAAGATCTTTAATCAATGTGCTGCCACCCTGCTCCAGTAAGCATATTTTCAGTTCATTAGATTTAATAAATTTCTCATTATAACAAATGTGACACACCAGCAATAATTCACAATACAGTAATAGGTTTTACCAATTTTTTTTTTTTTTATAAAACTTAGAAAACACAAACTCCCCCTGTATGCAGGTAGGTTTCTCTCATTGACTTTATACAAAAATCATTATTCATTTAGTCATTTAGGTACACCATTGTGAGATTGTGTCACTGTGTAACTGTCTTTTGTGTAAACAAAAGATCCTTACCAAAGAACAAAAATGATGGTCCAGACACCATCTAACAAAGTCCCCTATAACAAGGCACAACTACTTGTACTTGCTTTTATTCCTGTACGTAGGGTGAGGGATTGTATTAGAGGGGATTAAGGGGATTTGCTGTATACACTTTATTAGGCAGCATGTTTTGCTGCTCTTGAGTCACTAATAAACGCCATTTTGACGTTTAGCGCCTTATGTAGCTGTGCCTTGTTATAGGGGAATTTTTTAGATGGTGTCTGGACCATCATTTTTGTTCTTTGGTATAGATTTACTTCCCCTGAGTGCACCACCCTATAGGGTGTCCTACGAAACGATATTATAGAGCTGTGCTCCTACTCATTGTTTTTGATCAAACAAAAGATCCTGCAAGTAAGATAGTTGATTTTTCACATACATGGCGATGTATACCATGTTGTCCGCTTCCTTTTGATTTTGGGATTGACCTTTAAAGAGGAGATTCAATGAAAAGTAATTATTATTTAAATTATTTATCTAAATGACATATATCTAGGTATACTTAATAATCTGCATTCTTTACTGAGAGCTGCTATCGATATAATAAGCGCTGATTGGATAAACGTTTACAGGTCTCTGTAAATTTGTTTTTCTTTGAGAAAGTTTGTGAACAATCAGGGTTATTCAATAAAAGAATAAACTTACAAGATGATCCTCTGCACTCGTCCACACGTGGGTGCCTACTCCTCTAAATAATCCAACCCTTAATGGATATATATTAACTGGAAACAGCAAGAAAGCGAGGGTCGCACTCCAAAACAAACTTTAATTTATTATGAACCACACATATATCACAACGTTTCGGGGGGAAACTTGCCCCCATAATAAATTAAAGTTTGTTTTGGAGTGCGACCCTCGCTTTCTTGCTGTTTCCAGTTATTCAATAAAAGTTCATATCGTCTAAAATGCTAATTTTGCCCCAACCAATCAGCTTAAGCTGGGTACACACGATTAGATATTTCGGTCCGATCGACCGATAGTTCAGTGTATCGGTCGATCGGACCGATTTTATCGCATCCAAATGTGCCCATGTCCGATCGACCGTTCGTCCGAATCGGACGAAAGGACGATCGAACATGGTGGAAAACCTCGTCCGCGTCCGCGACCATGGTGGAAAACCTCGTCCTTCCTCCTGGCCGACCGGTCGAAAGTATTGAATGGTCGGTCAGGAGGAAAAATCGGTAGATGTGTACCTAGCTTTACAAATGTTAAATAAGATCTGATTGGTTGGGGCAAAATTAGCACCATTTTAAACAATAAGAACTTCCCTGATAGGGCCCCTTTTCTCTAGAGGTACTGGGCACAAAGTCACGCTATAGCTTAATATATTACAGGTTTGCAGCGGCTGCATCAATTTCTGGAAGCAAAACACATAGATGCTGCAACCCTATTTAATATTACAGTAGCACTGCTTTTTGGCGATAATCTAAAACCCGCCAGGGCTGATCTTAGATTTACGCTAAAATGACTTGATTTGATGAGAACTGCCATTACTATATTCGAGTTCGAATGGACCCGGACTTCTCGAACTATCTCGGACGCGGACTTTCGATATTTCCCGGACTTTCGATGATTTATCGAATGTTCGAACGTTCGAGTATCGAATCCGCGAGTAAAATGTACATGGTATCTAGGCGCGAACATCGAATCTGCGAGTAAAGTCTCCATTACAGCCTATACGTGAGTATCGAATCTGCGAGTAAAATGTCCCTGTTACCTCGAACGTTCGAACGCGAATGCTCGAAAGTAGCGCGCGTGAGAGTAAAATCGATTTTACTTAAGTCCTGGATATTGGAACATGCTCCCCAGACCATTTACCAGGTCCCACAGCCATTTACATTAAGTTACCATTAATATTTTAGTTGTATTTCACTCGAACTTTTCAAACTATTTGCTTCCCATAGACTTTAATGGGTCCATTTTCGAACTTTCGAACTTTCGAACTTTTACAATAGTTCGAAAGTTCGAAAACGGACCGAACTTTCAATAGTTCGACCATCTCTAGTTCTGAAATGGTCCTTCTTCCCAGAATGCACACTACCTTGGAATGTTCCTAACACTAATTTCTACTGATTGGCTGTTGGATGGGTCAAACATGCTTAGATCTCTACTGAGCAACTGAATCAACCCAGGGACTAAGCCAAGGGCAAGACCATAACGGACACTATTAGGGGTCAGTTCTTTGTAAACATGTTTTTATAGATGCATTATTGAAAATACGAGTTTATAAATGGTACATAAGACATTTCTGTGTTTTAAAGCTTGTGGTATATAGATTTATTGCCACATCCACAGTGCCATATGTATCATGATAACAGTCCCATGAGCAGTTCATGTTTTTGTCCTCAAGTCCACTTAGAGCATGTGCTAATATGCAGAACATGTGACATAACCACACATAGAAAGATACAGTAATACAGTGCAGTAAAGCTACAGGATTGCAGTGTACCTATTAAATTCCATCATTCAACATGCGGTCTTTGTATCTTTCCCTGTTACTTGAGAATCATCTGTACATGAATTTGTCAGGAAGATTGAGATTAGTGTCAATTCTGGAATAATAATGTCACTCCCTATGTATGAGAGCATACATTAAGTCCAGATATCCTTTCATCACAAAAAGATTTCTTCCCTTCCCAGAGGTATTTTGTTTTACCTACTGGTCAATCCAGTCCTGATTAGCAGGTTCTTTTATATTCTGTGCTGACATTTATTTCTCAGTCTGAAATGTGTCTTGCAGGCTTAATGTCCTTGAGTCTGCTAAAGAATTCACCTACTCCATCAAAAATCCATCCCTCTCTTTATTGTCTTCGTGCTAATTACAGGAGAATAATTGGTATTCTTCCGCCGCACTGCATAATGATGGGAAACATATGTGTAGGTGTTTTGGGGGAGATTCAGCAAACAGAGCTCCCAGTATCACGCAGGGAACCGTAATCTCCAAATGAGCCTTTTTTGGGGTGGCTGATCACTCAGATGGGATGACATTAATGGAAACATCATTAAGTTCTTCCAATTAATTATTTTCCCCCTTAATTTACAAGATCTCTAGGGAAAGGTGTTTAGACACTGACAGAGGTAGCTGAAGCTGCCTTAATAATTTGTATGCACAGCAGATTAAGTTTTTTTTTTTCCTGTAGTTTGTCAGTTGTTGAAGGCCCCACAGTGAATTGATCAAATAGACAGTAGGTAGTTTTTTTTTCCGCTAGGTTCTGACACATAAATGAAATGCTTTTCTACTGTTAATTTCAAGGAGGCACATATGCTTTATAATACAGAAAGTTTTAAATGCTTAAATGATGACCTACTGAGTGCGGAATATGTCAGGGATGTTTTAGAGACAGATGTACACTGGCGAACATCTGCAATCCGAAGCCGTTGAGATGCAAAGTTAAATGCGATATAATTTTAGTTAATGTAAAATTATAGAATAAACGCCTGTAGATGCAGAAAAGGTGGGTGGAATCCAGGGAAGGAAATGAGATAGTTCTTGCCCTTGATGTGCACTAATTTATTCTACATGCTGTGTAATTTATGTAACAATCTAAGCTTAGCAGGAGGGATCTTGCGGTATTAATCCGTTTTAGATCCCTGAAAGTAGACAACCAAACAGGACCTATGCCCTATATACATTCACTACCTACCCCCTCTCTTCAATGAAGAGAGATTAAGAAGAACTACAAATGGGATTTCCTATTTTATTCTTAGAAATGAAAGAATTAAAAAGATCTGATTAACCAGACAGGTGTCAATGCTATCTAGAATGGTATTGATCAGATGTACAAAATAAATATAATACCATTTCACTTATTATAAAAATATGCGTGTAGGCGTATAGAACTTTAATGATTTTATCCATGAACTTTACACCTTAAACACTTTATTCTTCAATGGCCTTTAATTCAATTGTATCATATTGGGTATAATTGTGATATATATGTAAGCGTTTACCATTGAAAAAAATAAATTAAATGTATACAACAAAATGAGACCCAAGTCTTATAAGGATTATAGCATTAAATTAGTTGACCTTGAGGGTACAGTAATTGCCTGTGATGTGAGGCAATAAACCTTACTCTTTTCTTAGTATAAAGAAAATTACAATGATAATGATTTTCTCTCAAATACAAACATATTTACCAACAAGGTAACTTTGTAAACTGTACACATTTATTGACCTATAAATTGAATATAATTAGCAATTTTCTCATAGGTGACAGGAATTAATGCATCTGGTGTAAGAATGTTTTTAATTTGTTTAATAATCTGTCCATTATTAGAGATGGCTGAACTAAAGTTTGGTAAAGTTTGGTTTGTTTTCCAACTGCCGAACTTCAGTAAAAGTTCAGAACTTCAGGAGTTCGGAGACAAACCCATTAAAATCAATGGGAGTCCAATAGTTTTGAAAAGTTTGAAAAAACATAGCAAAAATAGCAATGGCAACTTACTGTAAATTGCTGTGGCACCTGGGAAATTGTCTGAGGAACATGTCCAAATCACCAAAACTTGTTTATTCATGATTGGACAGTTGTTGCATACTACATTTGAGGGTTATGGCCAATTCGAGGGTTACCGAACGATACTTTCGAGGGTTACAGAACAATACATCGAGGGTTACAGAGCGATACTTTCGAAATGTTACCGAATTTGAAGGCTATATTTGAGGGTTCCTGAAATTGATTGCTACATTTGAGGGTTACTGAACCATACATTTGAGGGTTACCCAAACTGAACGATACATTCGAGGGTTACCCAAATTGAAGGCTAGTTTCAAGGGTTACAGGAATCAAAGGATATACTGTATTCAAGGGTTACCGAATTCAAATGTTACATTTAAGAATTCGAGAATTATCCCGTTTTTCATTAATTATCGTAATTAAGTCCGCAAGTTCGGAAAACTGAAACTAGTTCAAAGTTCGGATAGTTCAAGTTCATCTGAACTCAAAGTTCGTCCCGAACTCGAGTCCGGTTTCAGGTTCATCACTATTCATTAGTCATTCAGGAAACATACTTACTTCTTGACATTACCGTGATGTTATACAACCAACGAATAGTCCTGGACGGGGAATACCAACAGGTAGAACTGTGGAATGGGCCAGTATATAGATCAACTAAACATTAATGACATGTTATATCCCTCAAGTTCTAGCCCACACAGCTTAGTCCTCTTTCACCTAAATTGGTGTAAGCGAGGGACCTTAATGTTTAAGGGCCTTAAATGTCTCTGCCTAGAGGTATACAGGGAATTGGTTATAACGTACAAAATCTAAGTGAACCACATCAAGAACCTGGAACATCTTACTACCTTTCATATTCAGAACTTTGACCTTATTTTCTTTTAAATATATTTTTAATTCATTGAACAAGAGGACTAGGTATCTTCTTTTACAATATGCAGTTAGTCATGCAGAGAGCCCATACTGTTGCTCTCAGTCCTTGATTTGTATATCAACAGCTGGTCTTGTACTGCTTGTTTTTGATCTGGAATAAGCAGAAATTTGGTGTCAAAAAGCTACCGATGGAGCTGGAGCCTTAATTATCGTGACAGATGTATGGGATAGCCAAGCTGACAACACCACTGTAATATGGATGGGTGTTGTCAGCAAAGCCTGAAACTCATGCCACCTTTTGCATTGCTTACAAAAGGAAACAATATCCTGCATCGTTATCTTCTCCAAGGCAGCCTGATGACAAAGTGACACAGCAAAGATGGGTGATTACTTTATATATTTATTTTTTGCTGGTCTGCCCAGTTTTGGAATTCATTTAAGGGCTTTGAATTTAAAGGTATGTTCTTGCCTAAAAAGAACCCCATACATGTAGGTATGATGCACTGAAACCTTCACATTGTTAATCAGGCACACAAAGAATTTCATATACAGTACCATAAATTCAAAATGTTGCCTTATTGTGATCTATGCAAATCTGTGTTTTGTTCTTATTTTTTTTTTTTTTTGCTTATTAGGTAAAAGCATGCTCAGTTGGTGCTTGTAATGACTGTGGAGCCTGGATCTTCTCTCCCCCTATAGAAATGGGCCTGAACCCATTTTTAAAGTAGATTTCAGGGATCCATCGGAACTCCACTGAAACTCAGACTTTGTGGATTGCTGACTGTTTACGGATATTTCTGAACTGAGGAACTGTTTTTGATATTTAAGTTTCAGAGTTTTTAAATGTAAAAATTGATAAAAAATTTTATTTCTAGAAATTTTAAATTCAAATATTGCAAATTTTCGAACTTTCTGGAGATCTCAAAAATACTACAAGGAATGCCAAAATAGGAAGTGTGTTAAGTTGTTTGACTGGCAGAGGAGAGAGGTTGTAATAGACATTCCCACCAGCCAATGACAAGCATCATGTTAACCATGGCCCTGGGCCTAGGAGGCACTCCTTTTAGCACTCATCTTTGCTGTGTGATATCTAAGGGAGGGCAGCACAGCTGTAAATGTGAGCAAGCGATTTCAGCTGCTGGAAGTGTGGACATACCAGATTGATTACTATTCCTAATATATTGGTCAGTTAGGAGAGCGGCTGTGATTTTACACAAGATAAATATTTGGCCCAAACAATCTGACATGTTGAAAGATCATAGATGATTGCATGCTGTTCAATAGGTCGGCTGCACAACTGAATTCTGACGAACTACCAATTTGTCTATTGATCGGTATATCTGTCAGTCAAAACTATTAGTCCTAAAATAGCCCATTAATTGTGTCTTTCAGACATTTTTAAAACAGAGCTGTAACATATTAATCTAATTATAGGACAGGCAACTGTCAATTGCAATACCAAGTGATTATACAATGTTATTATATTGTATGTGTGCTCTACAAGGATGTTTACATCCTGCAGCAATGGATAATAGACTAATAGGCAGCTTTGAGCTTACCAGAGAATAACTTTTCATGCCGTGGTTATGATGCTTTACTGACAGGTTTACAGGGGTCTATAGGGGAGATGCGGGAATTTCAATTTCCACACTCCTGCAATGCTTTTGACTTGTATTGTATTGGGGGAATGTAGAAAGTAAGTTGCACCTCTTAAGCCAAATACAATTGATGGTAAGTTTTATAAAACTTTGGTTTTGAAAAACTTTACTTTTAATGTATTTTATTACTTGTGGTATATTAGTGTGTTAAAGGCTTTTTGTTTTCATGCAGGCCCCATAATTTTAATGCAAAACAAACAATAACTTCTTATTGCATTGGTGCTAGAGGGTTAGTAATGGTTTTCCATGAAATTGGACACTAAAGGGGAAATATACTTAGAGTGAAAAGCACTATGAGTAGATCCAAAATTCTATATTGCGTTTGTGGTTCTGGGTAAATCCCATACGGAATTTATACCTGCATGACTTTAAAGCCAGCTATTAGCAGAAATGGTCATATTGCAGTGGCTGCTTCTGCAGTAAATGCACAGCCATGACTATTCTAGAGAAAAAGTGATGTTAGCCCTTTGTAAATAGGTCAGCATCCCTTTAATGCTAGTATTTACCGATGCTGATCTGCATACATTGCCCTGAATGTGGTCATTTCTGCATTCCTGTGTACACGTATCACCATTTTATGCCACAATTAGACTTATCACATGAACCAGAAATTCCCCATGCCCTGTTTGGGAAAAAAAACTTTAAAAGCTTGTCAAAAGCAAACCAAGAGAGAAATCTGTTCCCCAGAACATTTTATTTTCAGAAGAGCACAGCGATAATGGCTGTAATCATTACACAAGGAATGCGTTCCTCACTGAGCCAGGTAACAATGTACATCAGAACATGCGGCAGGAGGCTTAACGTTAGTCTGCTTGCTACTGTCTGTTTGATTTGGTTTGGCTTTCTTATAGTTAAACCAACTCTGGTAGGTCAACATGACTTAGATCTGAGCCTTTCTTCTAGAGCTTTCCTCTAGACTCACACTCTTAAAGTCTCAGCATCAAACAATATCAGTCAGACCCAAGTATGTTTTGACATCAATATTTTTTAAAATGGGAATTTTTTGACTCAGACAAACATTATTACTCACTGCAAGGATGGGAAGTCTGCTGTCCATTTAAAGGGCAACTAAAGCCTCAAAACAATACAGAATCAGAAGGCAGCAGTGACTTACTGCATCACGGGATCCTGGTCAGGTGAGATGGAACCTTTTTAGTACTACATCAGCTTGTACACAACAGGAGTAATGGCACTAAGATTAGCACAAAATTGTTGCACTATTCTTAAATAAGCTATAACTACATAGGTTATACTGAGCTATTTCTGAAAAAAAAATTTGGGCAGAGCAATATTAGTTCAAAACCCACGCTTACCCTATAGTACTTTGATATAGCCTCAGCCCGTAAATATGACTGAATGACTTCTGTTATTTCTAACCAGCACATAGCTAGAGTAGAAAGAGTTTCAGAAAAAAAGTTTTGTGTTTTCTGGCCATTTTGAGCCTGTTATCTTACCCACAACTACTGAACTACCAACTAATTTTCATACATCCATAATAAGCACTATGATACATCTGCCAAGTAGTTATCGAGATTGCCTTAAAACAACCAAAAAAAATAAAATAAAATAAATAAAATCGATAATCATTGATAATTCTACCCAACCAACTGGTAGAAAGTTGAAATCAATCAGTCAGGTCGAAATACCAGCCTGTGTGTACTCAGTCTAAATCACCTGGATCACTGACAAAATTCTATTTCATATCAAATAAATCAGTGAAGAACATGTGCACACTGCTAAGTTGCATCTATATACCCATTTGCCATACTCATTCTTTGTTACACAGCACAAAGGAAACACTTTTTTCTAATAACTGACACTGAACTGCTAACATTCAGCTTTCTTTACTAACAAACAAGACAAGAAGTAATTTCATCTTCCCATGTGCAGGAGGCATTGCATAGTTAGAACACTTTAACCTCATAATTGTCTGTGTATGAGACATGATTTTGCATTATAAGTCAGTCAGTCGTTAACATATTGTCTCTTACTTTATTAATGAGGTCTTTGATTTGTGCAATTGCCCGAGCCCAAGATTAATGTCTATTACGGTAATAGAATGTGATGGGAGATAATATCAATTTGTCTCACATCATTTGTGTTTCCCCAGTCTCGGACTCTGATGTTGTCTTCCTTATTAACTGCCCCCTCAATGTTTCATATGGCTGTCTATTCAACAAAGTCCTGTTCTTTTGTAAGATGCAGAATTTAACATTTCATCCTTTCTGCTATCTAACCATTACAGTACAATAACCTATAATACATTGGGTATCTCTGGGACACATGGGATTTTCAAAAATACTTTTTATTTGTATTAATGTATTAATGATGTAACAAACACCACTGAGGGGGAAAATCATACAAAAGGTATATCCCATAAAACCCTATACAAAACACACCCTCCTAGTAGAACCTAGCTTCACCCCCCCTCCATGTGCTTATCTAAACATATGATCCTGCTGAGTTTGCCATTTTGCTGTAAACTTACTGGCCTTGGGGGAAGTCATTATGCCCATTAATTAAAACAATATGAAACCTGATTTTTCCAATTTCTCTAGCTGTAATGCCATGCCGGTAGGCAACTCTAAAACCCACATACACCTTCAAAAACATCAAACAGAAATAAATAAAACCATATATCACATTATAAACCTCATGAGTTATGATATAACCTTTTTTTCCCTTTACTGATAACATAATTATAATTATCCATTTTTACAGGATTATAAAGGGATAAAAATCCGAATTAAAGGAAAACTTAAATATAACTTAACCTGGGTATATTTAAGCATTTAATAGATTTCTGTAACTCATCTCTGAGAACAATCTGCTTTACAATCAGATCAATGTGAATCTAACTGCTGGTTTCTAGTTTTTTTAATTGTGGGTCACAGACACAATATATAACTGCACTTGCTCAGTATGTTTCCGGTCGTCTTCCCTCTCGCTACCTGCCAGAGCTTTAAAATAAATACTTGTTGACAGGCATGTGGCCTTCATGTCACAAGTGCAGTCAGAAAATTACTTTTTGTTCACTGTGAACAGAAACATTGCTCTATTACTCTGTTCTGCTTCAAAAAATAACACAAAATAAGTTCTTTGCCATTGTAAGAAACTTTGCTACCGGATTCACTGAAAGACAATGTAAAGTCCTCTACTGGTAGTTATGTTAGAATCAATTTGGAACTATCAATCAGCAGCCAAACGTGTGCAGTTTAGCTACAGTAAACACATGGATAGTTGAATTGCATCAATCTGATTGGTCTATTCAGTGTTTTCTAAAATATTTGGATTATACAATGGAAGAAAGGCTGAAGAACATGTAATGCATTATATCACCCATTATACTGAATTTGAAAGAGCTTGGTTAACACAAATAAAATAAACTTTGTTTAATTAGCAGCAGATTTTATTCTATATTAAAAACAGAAACAGATGACAGCATATTTACAGTGATCACAATGCATAGTTTATTTCTATACAAAACATTGTTTTCCCATATATTTGCATCTTCCTAAAAGTAATTACTATCATGTTGTTTAATGAGCTGAAGTTTTTTTGACAGACTATAAAATAACAATATCTGTTGGATATAAGTATTTTAGCAGTCTTCAATGCCCTGGTGTCTGTCAAGGGGACCATAGCTCCTGGCTCCCAAATTTATATAAAGAGGGGTACTGTACACAGGTTTATTCCTAAGAAGCTTTAATGTGTGCAAATGTATTTGAAATTGAATTTAAAGGTAACATTCGAGGTTTATCGAAAATTGAGCATTACATTCAAGGGTTACCGAACGATACAATCGAGGGTTACCAAATTTGAACTCTATATTTGAGGGTTACCGAAATCGACCTCTACATTCGAGAGTTACCGAAACACTACATTTGAGGGTTACATTACGATGGTTACCTAACGATACTTTCGAAGGTTACCGAATTTCCGATAATTATCTAAAATTAGTATGCGAGTTCGAAAGATCAAACATGTTCAAAAAGTTTGAAGTTCATCTAAACTCATAAAGTTCGGCCCAAACTTGGGTTCCGGTTCCATCACTGCTCATTAGAGGGGGGACTTCTTTCCAGAGTGAAATGCAGCCAATCTGGTGCCCTTTATATTGTAAGAAAAATTATTTTTTGACGGCAATGTTTCCGGCCATTGCGAAGATCTTGGCTGCAGGCGAAAAGCCGATACCAGCTGGTATTTTGATAAAAACCTTTATAAATACGGCCCTTAGAGTCCAATAGTAGGCTGAAGAAATTAGACATTTTGATTGCTAACTTTTTGGACACAGATGGATGAAGATTTTTATTTTGTAGCTCATTATACATGGCTTTCTAGGAACCATGCCAAGATGTGGCAATATCTTCCAAGAAAAGTGTAGGTTTGCTAATTTTTTACCTTGAGACAATTGCATCATGTATAATTAATTATCACTGGTAGATTTTACCCACTACGGTACAATATCTACCACTGTTTATTCTCTTATTTCATTGCAAAGATCTAAAAAAAATAGTGAAGATATATTTAAGCTATCTACGAGGACCTCCAATGACAAATGTTAATATTTATATCCTGGGTTACTGCCAGCCATCTAATTGTAAGAATCTCCATGTTCTTGTTCTTCCAAGATGGTGGCAATGGATTTGCGTGTGACGTCATTAAAGTGCGCCGTGTAAGTTTAAATTACTTTCAGAATGACGGTCTGTGCCCAATTATAGATTCCCTTGCCTTGCTTCCTGGTTGCTTCCTACTTTACTACTTCGGTTTGACTCTTGGCTTTGTACTCTGGACTTGCACGCCCTTGAATTTTTTGTAGTGGTAGCAATGGACATTATATATGTATTACTTACTCTTATGATTATAGAATTTAAAGGAGAACATACATTTATTTTAATCCTAATGTGAAAGCTTTTCGACCCAGAACGCTTAATTATTGTAAGATTCTTCTAGTAAGTTTAATTTACATACATGCGAGAAATTGATTCTATAACTAAGAAGGCTTCCATGTTGTTGCCTGTACAACTCACAGGCTATGTAGTCTTCAAAGAGACTTTTGAATATGTGCACTAGAGATGTCCGAACTTCGATAAATCTGGTCCGCGGATTTATCGAAAAAATCCGTGAATTTGAAAATCCGCGAGCAGACCCGTTAAAACGTATTAAAATGAAAGTTCAGCAAAATCTGCATTAAAGGTGGTCTAAATAGCCTTGGTAACGTACACTTAATCACTCAGGAACCTGGGTAATTACCTTAAGAACACGTATCAATGTCTACAATACCTAAAATTTACAGTCCGCTAGCGTGAATTTTTAAAATGAGGAATTTTCGAAAATACGAGGATTCCCGTAAAAACGGGGATTTCTGTAAAAAACGAGAATTTACGTAAAAACGAGGATTTTCGTAAAACCGAGGATTTTCGTAAAAACGAGGAACTGGAACCTTCTGCCTGCACAATGTCGAGTTCTGTAAGGCAGATGTATGCCACACAGTACCTGTGTGGCATACATCTGCGGACGGGATAAATCCGTGGCGGATCTGGGTTCGGGTCCGCGAACCGGCCATCTCTAATGTGCACCTATTGGCCACACACCCTGACTACACTATTCTTTATTTTCTATACAGATGTCTCCACATTAATATAGAAGTCCCTTTGAAAGCTGTTGGTTAACCTGAAGTTTGTTTTCCAGCAAGCATGCGTTACTGAAAGCCTGGAACGATACAAAATAGCTTATTTTACTTTTATTTTTAGTGAAACGTTAATATTCTGTTTCTCACATACATGCTAGCTAAGATATACAATGCAAAGATTACTTTTGTATGCAAAGCAAAGGAATATATTATTGTTAGGGACAGGAGCATTCAGATATGTTTACACAAAAATTGCACTCAAATACCTGTCCTGTGTCAGAGGGAGGGATGATCTCTAAGATGTAACTGGGTTGTTTGTCAGCTTTTAGGAAGCAAGGCTGCAGCTTCCTAAAAGTGTACTGTGTACAGTTAGCTGGGTTTCACCAAGCTAAGGTGAATTATGGGAACTGACTTCTAGTACCCACAGGTTAATTTTGTAAATTACCCAGCAACCACAAAAAGGGAGAAGTGAGACACAAAGTTTTCTATCTTTTTAAATGTGCTCTGTCTATTGGGGTAATGTTGTTTATAGACTTAATTTCCCATTTAACCAAAATCTGAAGTTGACCAGGCTGGCCCAGTACAATCTGGTTCTGAAAATAGTGACTGAGCATGTGCTGATCAAGGTGCAGTCAAGAGGGAACAGAAGAAGGAGGTCCCTCTGCATCTGGACCTGTCAGGAAAAAAGAGCAGGTTGCATGACTAAAGGAATGGGGGGGGGGGGGTTATCCATCCTTTATTTATTATCCATCCTTTATATTTGGTTAGTGGCTGCATCTGGTAAATGTTCTACTGTTTTGTTCACCACTGATTACTAGGGTCTGCAACTGCAGGTGCAAACTAACTCTCTGCAGCCTAATATGCAAAGTCTCTTTTTCTGCACTCATTTAATTAAAACAGGTTGGTATTTAAGATGTTCTATCCAGCCATAGGTCCAACTCAACCATACCCAGATCTGCCCTAGCTAATGCACCTACCAACACTTGTCCTCACCTAAAATACCATTGGGACAGTCCGAGTGGAATGCATGAATAACTGAAATTGCTGGAAAACTATATAAAATATATATTTGGAAAATGCAAATATTCCCACACAGAGCGAATTTTTAAAAACATAATACAAAATCCCTGTTTAAATGAAAAGTAAACCTGAAAGACCAGATTAACTGAGCCTGTGGGTCCCAGCTAGAGTTAGCCCATACCTGGAACAGCAGATAAGGGTAATTTGGTTTTGCAGAACTCTAATTCAGTCATATGTCTATTCTTTATTTAGGTTCATCTGCACAGAAGCAAATACAAAAATCACAGAGAGGAACAGCAAGGATAAAATTCAAGGCTTCTCTTCAGAGCAAATATAAGATTTACAAGCTGCAATAGGGGAAAATGAATTCATCTTCTAAACCAAAATAAAGCCAAAAGAAAATTGTGTGAGGGATTTGAATAGAGCTTCGGAGAGCCTATAATTCTACAGACTGAAAACCTGCATTCCGTATTACTAGAGAATAACATTTCCCTCAGTTATTCTGTATTTGCAATTCTGCTAATGTTCATAGGGCTTGTTTTTATAATGTGTTTTTCATACTAGCAAATATACTATATCATTTTAATTTAATAACTTAAAGGAAATCAACACTATATTCTTCTGTCATGCCGTTTGGTTCACACTAGAAAAGTAGCGGTGGGAGTTTCAAATTCAGAATTAAATTTAGAGATTACGGAGGAAGGGCCTTGAAGAAAGGATTGTTGGGGTTGTTGTAGCATGCAAATGATTGTTTTCTTTGCAGTCTACATTTTAAAACTACAGACATATTTATCCCAGGGCTGGAACAAACAGGCTGATTTCATCCCAGATATTTGGGCTGACATATTGAATATTTGATATACTATTTGATAGTCTGTGCGTCATATTTTAAGGGACAACATTTTAGCCCAACTACTTGTGCGGTCTATTGCAGGCTGCGTGAACGGTCTGACTTAACTAACTAGAATAACTGTCTTTTAAAATAATTAAAACAGATCTGTTTTTTTGGAAAAAACTACCATTGATCACCCAGCTGAACTGGGCCAAAATTGGGTCAAGGAATGTGTGCACTAAGTCCGTCGGTACTTAAACTGCCTGGTGCTACTGAAAGTATCCAATGTATACGAAAATTCTAAGAAGACATCAGCACTCCACATGACTTCGAAATAGTGCTTATTTATTATTCACAACATAGTACATAGTACAACAATAGCAACGTTTCAGCCCTTGTATATCGGCCTCAAGCTCGGTAAAGGCCGATATACAAGGGCCAAAACGTTGCTATTATTGCACTATACACTATGTTGTGGAAGGCTTTTCATTCATGTGATCACAGTAATGTATACTAAAACCCCTTTGTTTATAAAGTATGCCAGTGTGCAGATAATATGATATTGTATGGGGCCTAGGAATGTGCATTGATTATCTTTTCTATGTTTGTATAAATGTTTGACCAGATCAGTAGCACTTCTGCTAAATGTAGTTGTATGTCCAAAAGACTGGCAATAATCACGTGGTCTGGGTGGTACTAAAAGATGCCCAAATACAAGTATATGACATATAGAGCACTCCCAAAGGACTTTATAATGTGATTTATTCGTGGTAACAGGCAACGTGTAACAGGCAACGTTTCGGTCCCTGACTTTGGACCTTTCTCTAGCCAAACCTTTGCTGGATCTGGGTCAACAGTGACTCACCCTGGGAGTCTGGATGAATATCAGCTTACCCTGGAAATTTGCATAGCACAGGGCTCTGCTGTATTGTTGTAATTATGCATGGACACAAGCCAAAAGTAACTTATCCTAGGAGTCTGGATAGCTTACCCTGGGAGTCCATATCAGATTAGCTGAATAGCTAGCAGCCTACAGGGCTCTGCAATGTTGTGGCTGGAATGTTAACAGCAAGTGGTTGTCCTTGGATTTGCGATTCTTTTAAAAATTGGGCGTTTGCTAGTAATATCTAATTGAGGGATTTTTTTTTTTTTTTGAGAAGGGGTTTTACATTTAGAGATTCACTTTATTTTATTCCACCAGCAAATCTGCAAAATACTGTTTTTGTGGTGGGAATCTCACAGCCAAGATCATGTGGAATTTTTATTTTCATTTACTACATTTCAGCAATTTGATCTGCAGTTCTGATGGTAAAACTACAGTCCATCTCTATTAGAGATCATTGAAATGTGATGATAAAATGCTGGAAATCCCTTTTTGAAGTCTATAATTTATAGTGTAATTTGTAATATAGGGAATAATATATCCCTTGCTGTGTTAAAAAGGATATTACAAGTCTACAAAGAAGTTCCATAACCATAGAAAAGTATAAGACTGGAGACTGAGATCAGAGATAAGTATTTAAAGAGACTTAAAGGATAAGTGCACTGTGAAGTAAAGTTCTGTTAATTTGGAAGCTGGAGCTTTAAAAATACTGGTGCATGTTCCGTGCAGGCACGTGTACGAGATGATGTCATGTGCGCACACGCCCGTGCACGCACGGAACATGCGGGCATTGCCGAAGGAGGCTTGAATCAGGAGACAGCAGAGGAAATCTCAGAGGGGTGGAGCTTAACATTGAGCAAACCAGTATCAAGATATCAGCAACTTTGAATCTACAAAGCTAGGCTTTGGAGGGGCATAGGTAAAAAATAATATGGCACCAGTATTGTTAAAGCTCCAGCTTCCAAATGAACGTAACTTTATTTTACAGTGCACTTATCCTTTAAATTTGTGTTTATTTTTGTCTTGAAAAATTGTTATTTTCAATCTATGTTCACAGATGGTGCACATTAGAGCCATTTTCTTTGTACTCACATAAAACTTTGCCAGTTGTGATAGCATTCTAAAAAAAACTACCATGGCAACAGCATTTTTGCCTGTATGATGGAAGAGTAACCTTGCTCATCAAAACTGATGGATCCCGCAGCCCCCTTTATAAACGTGATAGGGACCAAGGGCTGGGAGTAAATTCAATTTCTGTCATCTCTGTATTATGGTCTTTGATCCAGCTGCAAGCTTATTTCTATAAAGCTGGTAAATTAAATTCTTTAATGTGAAAACATATAGTGCTAATGAATAAAATTTATCTTCCATTTACTTTCCATTAAACAGCCAGAAATGTATTAAAGTTAAATTGGTCAACACAACAAAGAGTGGGAGCTGCAATATTGATTGCCTTTGCTAAACTATTTTTTTTTATCTTTGACCATTAAGGAGTGTGTTTTGGATTAGTTCAGCAACCAAGATATAGTTTAGATAAGAAGATAGCAGACTTTTGGTGTATACAGTAAAGCCTTTGCACACACGTACGATGACTGGCCAACAACGCACAATGTGTATGCGCGGCCGTTTCGTACGATTATACATTTGCCATGTATGGGCACTTTGTCTGCCTGAACGGCTGTTCGGTTGGGGCTCGTTGATGACCCATCTGGCGGATCATGAAATGAGCCCCAACTGAACGACTGTTTCCACTGATAAAGTGTCCGTACACGGCACGATTATCAGCCATGCATATACATTGCACATGTGTAAGCACCTTTAATTCCGTTGACTGTGAGTGGTCTCTGCTGTACAATAAAAATTCAGTTATGTCATTATGGCAGATTTGAGTGGTAGTCATTGTTCATTTGTACCATCAGGTACCACATGGCCAGTAACAATCTAATAAAAAAACCAAAAAACAATCTAGGTATATTGTGTATGGTTAAATGCAATACATACAAAGTTTACAGCAGCAAATCTCCCAGCACTGTATTGATCTGCAAGTTACATACAATAATTTACATATGGACAATTAGTCCAACCTTTTTAGCCTACCCATGATCCCTGTCTAACAGCTGATCCAGCCAAAGGAAAAAAGAATTAAAGGGTTGGGCTGGTGTAAATCCTACCAGAAAAATGTGTGGGCTGAGGGTCATGTGTTTCGTGTTACAGCCAGTAGTAAGGTACACCATAGGACGCAAATCTTGAAATTACTTTGAGTCCTGTAGTATACATTACTGCTGTTATTATCTTTTAATGTTTGCATGTTTTGAGACCGAAAACAAGGATATCATCAAAACACCTATAGGAGTGGGATCTTGACTCTTACAGGCCAATACTGTCCATGGTTTTGGATGACTTTCAGGCAAAAACAGCACATCTGCTGTTCGAGACATACAGTAGTTTGGGCTCTGAACTTCGACCATATAATCCAAATCCAGATTTTGACCAATCTAAAAAGACAGAAATTTTGTCTAAAGTGTTGACCAGCAGAATTTCGAAACCAGGTTTGAGCCGACACATCCCAAGTCCAGGTACAGGACTCAGGCTTTAAATATACATTACATCATAAATTGGGCTTTTATAAAAAGTTTAGGCAAATGTTATTTTTAACTGTAATCTCCCTGGAAATAAATGAAATGGAGATACCCTAAACAAAATAAACCTTTAATCAGATCATTTTGAAACTCATTAAAGCTACACCACATCACTGCACAAAACAATTTAATGTATACAAGTTAAAGATGTTGATCATTTCATTCATTTAATAGAAATATTTCCTTCAACACAAGTTCATGCGTGGAGATTAAAATAATTTGTTTAGTTAATAAGCTTTAGTTTATTTAGTTGATACTCTGCTAGTGTCTAATGTATAGTCCCCTCCATCTTTTGACTTTAAGCTTATAATGGCCTGATATGATGAATTAACTATACCTTACAAATGACCTTCAAGGACCTTTCCTTTAATGATGCAATGACTGCAATGTGCTCTAACTTGATGTTGACTGTGCTTCTTCCTGTCATGGTTGTCTGACCCAGTAGCACCAGCTATAAACCTCGATTTGTGCTTTATCCCACCAGATCCTCATTTTTCTCCCTGCTCTGTCCCTTAATACCATTCTCAGTAGGTCACGAGAGACGCCTCTCTTGCTGCTGTTTTAATGCATATCAATGATAGATCACTAGAATTTTCTAACTGAAGGGTGGAGAGACATTTCTCAGTTAGAATGTCGCTATTATCATTGTGCACCCAGGAACGTATTTTATTTTCTCCATCCTGAGGTTACTGATCTTATAAATAAGTCACAGGGACCTACTGAGCTGTGGCAATTAACTTCCTGATGTGTCCATTACAGGAGACTGAAGTTCCATTGAACATGACCTTGCATCTCCTTTATCTACACAGGACTCATCATAATCACTCCTACTTAGATTTGGAAATGAAGGAAGTTTTTTTTTTCCTTACTTGAATTAATCCTTTAATGAGATGGCAAGTCAAAACACTTTCAGAGCAATAGATTAAACTGGTAACTGGCCACAAATTCATCCAATCTAGTAAGAATTATATAAAAAAAAAACTTCCATTGTACCTTCAAATTAAAACCTAAATCACATCTCTATATACAATTTGTAAAAAGTTATTGCTGGTAAGGTTCCGCAATATTACTTTCCTGCTTGAACACTTCCTGTTTCCAGCCATGTGACCAGCCACTGCCTGCATTAATAGGCTCCCCTTCTAAAGTGTCAATTTTATCCCCAGGTACTTCCTGATTTCCCCAGCATTAAGACTAAACTGAGCATGCTTCTCCCCTGGGGCGGATGGGTGGGGCAGACGTCAGGTGATGTCACTCAACCTACTGGAAGCAGGAAGTTGGAACATTCACTGTAATGTAATGTCTCATAGGCTTCAGCCAGAGATGTGATTGTTGGCTCATTTTAAAGGAAATACTGCAGGCTTTCATTTAACCCTAACTTGTTTTGAGACCACAGTTGCCCTTTAAAAATTAACAAAATTCTGCCAAATTCCTTGCCAAGTACATCTACAAAAAGATGAATGTATCCAAATGTTTTTTGCTATTAATTCATCTTGTATTTTTGTCAGGGTTATGATGACCAGAACCCAAAATGAGCTGAAATATTTTTTAGATGTGCTCCTTCATACCTGCCCTTTCCTTGTGACTATGTTTCACATAAACAAATTCTCAACAATGCTCAATTCAGAATGAGCATTCAACAATTCAGGGATGAGCTGTAGGCCATGCTTTTTTATTACAGCCAACTATAATATCATTAGTGAGGTACACCATAGGACTCAATGCAGCTTAAATTGGATTAAGTCCTATGGTGTGTCTTCCTACCATTACTATAATTTGGATAGTTACATCTTCATCTATTATTCACAGGGAAGTGAGATTGTTTATTCCCACCTCCCTGTGAATAATAGAACACCAGGGTAACAGAGTTAAATTTGCCTATCAGAGCTCCATTCGCAGCTTCTCACGCTGTCCCAATTGAGCTCCTATCATTATTATATTTATTATTATATATTTATTAGGAACCCATACGCAAAAGATAGTTGCGTGGTCAAGGCAGTGTGCCATGTGCTGGTGAGAAGCTGCGCGTGGAGAGTTGGCAGGTAAATTTAATTCAAACTCAAACTCGAACCCGAGTTTGAACCGAACTTTATGAGTTTGGACAAACTCAAAATATTCAAACTAGTTCAGGTTCAAACTAGTTTGTTTTTCTGGAATCACGGCTGTATTTTCGATAATTATCGTAAATTCAATGATTATCGAATTTACGGACTGTTCGCTAACCCTAGAATGTATTGTTCACTAACCTTTGAAAGTATCGTTCGTTTTCGCTAACCCTCAAATGTATGGATCATTTTCTATAACTCATGAATTTATCTAGCGCAAAACCTCAATTGTCCTCTCGTGTTTAAGAAGTGTTTTAACAAGTTTTGGTGATAGTGACATGTTCCCCAGACCATTTCCCAGGTGCCACAGCCATTTACAGTAAGTTACCATTGGTAGTTTAGCTGTAAATCACCCGGACTTTTCAAACTATCACTCCCCCATTGATTTAATGGGTCCGAATTCGAACTTTCAAAGTTTGAAAACAGACTGAACTTTATGAAGTTCGGCCATCTCTACCGCACTCTACGGCATTCTTTTAATCACAGGGAGTTGGGAATAAACAATCAAACCTCCCTGTGAATAATAGATGAAGATGCAAGGTAAATTAAATTACCGGTTTAGTATCCCTTTAAAGGAACACTAAACAACAAGGTTTATTGTATCTGTTTCTATTATTTACAGGGAGGTGAGAATGCTTATTCCCACCTCCCTGTGAATAATAGAGGACCCAGGGGACACTGGAACTTACCTTACCACCGCTCCACTCGCAGCTGCTTCTGAACTGACAGCCGCGCTGCCCCAACCAAGCGCCTATCTTTGGCGCTTGGTTGGAAGCAGCTAGATAGTTGGAAGCAGCTACATAGATGTGTGATCGGGCAGCGCGGCTGTCAGTTCAGAAGCAGCTGTGAGTGGAGTGCCAGTAAGGTAAGTTCCAGTGTCCCCTGGGCGTTCTATTATTCACAGGGAGGTGGGAATAAGTGTTCTCACCTCCCTGTGAATAATAGAAGCAGATGCAATATACTTTAAAAAAAACGGGTTTAGTTTTCCTTTAAATCTCACTTAAATACTATTGTTAAGCAGAATATCTAGAGGACTCTGCTAACTTGCTGGGGGGGGGGGGGGGGAGGTGATATGGAAAAGGTGGATGAGCAAACTGTATTGAACCAATCATTCAGATACAGAGTCAAGGGACATATCCTCAAATCCTGATTAAAGTCTGATTGATAAAAGGGACTAAAAGCAATTACATTTGAAAAGTGTTTTGGTTGGACTTGATGTGAATAGAGTGCATTAGGCTTGATTAAGATGGATGGGCCCCATATTGTAGTTCTAGAAAGTCTGCAAAACAGGACCTGTGTTTTGTCCCACAGTCATAAGGATAGTCAAGAGGTATATAGAACGTTTGTGATATTTCATAGAACAACAAAATAGCATTTATTTGTTTCTGGTAGAGAACTGACAGTTATAATCATTGTATACTTTTCTGGGGAATTTAAAGGACAATTATACTCACCTGCCCCTTGTTCCTTTCCTCCACTCCTGCAAAGTACCCAGGGTGAGGACCTAAAAAGCTAAGTCCTGCACTACTTTGAGTAACAGGTCTCGAGACAGCCAATGGGAAGACGCGCTCTGCAAGGAGGCATGTCTTCCCATTGGCTGCCTCCTGGACTGTCACTGACAGTGCCAGTGGGGAGGATCAGACCGGAGGAGGATCCGACCGGAGCAACGAGTGAGATTACAAGTATGTTGTGCAGGACTTTTGTAAAGTACCCAGAGGTGAGGACTTAGCGTTTTAGGTCCTCACCCTAGGTACTTTGCAGGAATGGATGGGGGAAATGGTAAGTATAATGAAATTAAATTCATCCTGCGTACTTTTTAGGTGATGCAATTCTCAGCATCACGGACGGTATTTATAAAACATTGTTATTTTTTGATACTGACCACATATATACTCTTGGTTACAGTTTCCATGATAACCAGCAACAACCCATTGGTTATCATAGGAACCGGAATCAAGGGGATCTTTAATTATAGGAAACTACTTGCAATTATGACGTTTTATAAATATTGTCCCATATTTCTATTTAGTAGATGCTATACATTTCAAATATCAGAAATTCTTATTAATGTTAAAAAAAGTAAATTGTAACAAACAAATAATTAACATAATATGGCTTAAAACCAAAAATGTAAACCGCTTTATGCAAGTTTCCTTAAAAAATATAAATAGTTATACAGTTTCAAAATGAATTTACCCTTTTAGTGTGAATGTACCCTTTTGTACATTTCATGGTCCATCACAAGCCTCTAAAGCAAGATCTATTCAAGCACCAGGCAATTGAGAATTTCACCAGGCCCAGTACAAAGCATTTCAATATATCCTATTTGAATATGCTTTACTTAGGCTGAAATAATCTAATATCTTATCTTGCTGCAAAACTTTCTATTACAGCTCAAAAATAAACAAATGTAAAGGAGTTTACGGTTTAAATGCTTATTGGGAAGCCATAACAGAGCTTTGTATGCTTACACTCACAAGCCATTTTAGGTAATTTACTGTCTGTGATAAGGTGACAGCTGGGAGATGCAGAGTGACATTGCCCTGTAGTGAAAAATCACATTATTCCTGTGATAAGTCAATGGCAATAATTCATCCTTTGCAGCTTGAGAGAGCTGATAGCACAGTTGAGTAGATCACCAGTCTGTGTTATTTTTTTAAAGACTTGAATGGTTGTTTTAATATGCTTAAGACGGGCCCGCTGTGCAAGCTCAGTGACATCACATCCTAGTATTGTGACAATGATTGGTTTAAGCTGGGTACACATACAATAATTCGGCCCAATCGACCGACATAGTGTTTCGGTCGGTCGGGCTGAATTATTCTATGTCGGCTCTAACCAATCGCCGGCCGTTCCTGTCTGAATCGGATGAGACGAGTTGGAAGACCAAGACCGATCGTGCAGTCCTCTGCAGCTGCATTTGCCATGAATGACAGTCCTTCCTCTTGGCCGACCAGTAGTAAGCCTCGATCGGTCGGCCAGGAGAAAGAATTGTATGGTGTGTACCCACCTTAATACAAACAACCCTTTTGCAGATTCTTTAGATTTTTTCTTTCTACAGTCTCTACACTACTTAAAGGTAAGGTTCATTCAAAAAGTGATCCTAATCGTTTTTAAATTAATTAAAGGATGGTAGGAGCTATGTCCTACCTCCCTTATTCATTTAATCTAACAGGAGCCAGGAATGAAGGGAGGAAATTTACCATGAGAGTGATCCACCAACTGCTCCTCTGAGAAGTCCTGAATGTTTCTGGTTTTACCTAAACCTTATTGCTCATGCACGCTAATGCACACTATAGTTTATTTAAAGCCGGAAAAGTCGGGACCTGTAAGAGAGTGTTTTGGTTGCAGGGAATCTGCAACTTTTTTAGATGAATGTATTGACTACTGAGGAATTAATGGTTCTGAGCCATTTAGCCTGAAGTGTCCAATTCTATTGCTATATAAACATACGTTCCCCCCAGAGAAACAGTAGTTTAAAATATCAGACCAAATGTTTTCACAATGTCTGGATGAAAAGTTATAGTTGTTAGAATTAAGCATAAAAGAGTAAACAGCATGGCTTCTCCGTGATCCCAAAAAAGAACAATGATTAAAGGACTTTGCAATCATAAGCAGTTAATTAAAGCAGAGTCACTAAATCACTGCTCCTGTGGCAGAGATAAAACGGCCTCTACCTGCTCACCTGGACGGTAAGGGATGTGTAAACTAAATATAAATGTAATTACTTTCATAAGTAGCCTGGAAATGCACCTCATAGCCCTGATTGTAGTTCTACTCAAATCAATATCAAGCCATCGAATCAATATACCTGCTGATGTTCCCTGGCATGGATCATTCATTTTGTGATTCAATGTCATTCACAAAAAGATCGGTCAAGTCAGCTGTCAGAACATCAACAGGCAAATCTACTGATGTACGGCTGGCATAAGCCATTCTTCTGCTATTCTGTAAGTTTCTCAGTACTAATTGCACTGACAATAGACACATTGGTTCCTCGCTGAAAATAACTTACTATTAGGGAAATTCCAAGGGGCATATTTATAAACAATCGTTATTTTCGTCATTTTGATATCGCAAGACATCGCAATGGCAAAGAATGTTATTTTCGCAGTATTTATGAAACCACTCTTTTTTCGCAAAGGGTATCTATACTCTAAAAAAATCGAATTTTCAAAAATTATACCTTTACGTACAGCAAGATTCCACTACTTTAAATTGTTTTTCAAATTTTAAAGGTGCGCTGTACATTCGGAGAAATCATAATTTGAAATCACAGCATTTACAGGGAAAGACCTGTCACTCCAGAAGCAGTAATTATATGTCCTATGTCTGACCTTTTACTGGACTTTTTGCCTGCCTGCCAGCATACTTACTGCAACAATTAAGAGAAACAGCAGAGAAAAGAAGGCAGGGGGGAGGGAGGGGGAGATGTGTAAGCAGAGAAGTGTCCATGGTGAGGCTGTGCAGAACTTATGTGTAGCAGACACTACAAGGAGGCAGTGAGTAAGGGAAGGTGGGGCAATTAGGAGCACTCACTAAACATTAATAATTTAATGACAAAGCAAGCACAGATAGAAATGTGAGCACCACCATTTTACTTCTCTCAAATTGTAGTTTCAGATAATGTAAAGTTGTTTGAGTTAGTATAGTGACCCCTTAAGTCTGGTAACGCGGTGAAAAGAGAAATTTCGCTCTGATGTTGGCCATTACCAGACCAGGACTGCAAGCAAAAATTTGCCAACATTAAAGGGGGTCTTTAGCAAAAAATACCCCTAATGTATAAGTTGAATTTAGAGGCATATTTATAAAGCAGAGAAGGTAAAATTTCAGAATTTTTGCCAAACATTATTATGGCATTTTTCATTAAAATAATATCAGATCGGTATTTATAAAGTGGCAAAATGTGGAATTTTGTCTGAGGTAGTGTAAATGCATCTATGTAGAATGGCCCAGAAATGGGTTCTTTTACTTACTGGAATGTTCCATTAACATGACTATACCTTACACAGCACTATGGTATGTTCCCATATTAATGTAACTGGTTTGATAATTAGCTGAAGTTTTCTGAAAATAAGCAATACTAAAAAATTAGTCCTATTAATAAAATAATAGGGTGAGTTTTACACTATTTATCATATCTTTTGCTGGAAAAAAACGCCACATGTGTAGGCTATTTTTTAATAAACAAAGCCACCATGAAGTGTTACCTATTTACCATTAAATACACTGAACTTTTCACCACATTTTCAGCATTATTAGTGCTACTAATAATGTGCTACTAATAAAAACCTTCAAAAAGCGATCTTAGGAAAATCGGAAATCTCAGATTGTATTACAGTAAATGCTGGGAAATAGTCTAACACCCCCCTGGGTACTTATTAGTATTAAGAAACACTCCACAATGTACTGACACCTTCCATTAACCCATTGGCAGGCTAAATAAATGTCCACTTATGCGTTTTCGCCACCTCAGACTTGGCGTTTTTGAATGACTGAACTTAACGCAATAAAACACTTTTCGACATTTTATAAATATGATTGGGAAGTTTCCCGCAGTGATTTATAGAAAAAAGCAAAATGGAGAAAGGTGGCGGTAATGACTTTCACTACTGGTTATTGCTGCTTTCTAAATTGCCATAACTCCAAATTTGGTGAAAGGGGGGCGATTATGGTGCCGAAAAATTTAACGAACCTTTGTGAATATGCATCCAAATCTTAAACTATTAAATTCATCTTGAGCAAAAAAGTTAGCAAAGATAAAGCTAAAAACAAAAACATCTATTAAACTTGATGAAATGATGCACAATAATTAGTTACAAATTGAATTGCAGTAGATATATTTATGTGTCCCAGTTTTGAAACCAACCTGGTTTTGATTTAAAACTGCCAGTTTAAAAATCTGGGGATCTGATGGAATTTTCCAAACTTGGAAATTTTAAAATTGATTCAAAATTTGGGCTTGAAAATTTAAAATTCTGATCAAATATTTGAAATACCAAAATTTTAAATAGTTTAATTTAATTGGGTTAGAAATGGATTTTCGGATTTTAAATAGTAAACTCACCAGTTTTTTCATCTCTGTTCAAAAGTTTAATATACAGTACTAAGTAGTTTAAAGCAGTTACTAATAAAATGAGAATGCAGTCACATTAGTTAGCATTCATAACAAAGGTTAGGGGGTGTAATCAGTAAATGGGGGCAAGCATGCTTAGTAATCACTACTAGGCAGCACTGGAAGAGGGAATTTCCCACATACCAACTGTCAAAACTCTGGCACCATTCCAACTATCGCAAAAGAATTTATAATAACAATATGGCACTAGATTGACTTGAAAAAAATAGGGGAAAAATCAACAAAAAATGGTGCAGTGGTGCTTGGGAAGAATTATATTTTTCAGAAATGGTCACTAAAAAAAAAAACGGTATGGATGCCCTTTTACAGTCTAGCACTCAATGTCATTGTAAATTAGTATAGAATAAAAAAACTGTCTCCATAGTAGAGATGGCCAAACTTCCTAAAGAATGATTAATTTCAGAAATTTAGAACTTCAGTAAAAGTTCTATAGCTCTATAGTTCGAAAACAGACCCATTAAAGCCAATGGGGAAAAACAGTTAGAAAAGTTCTTTATAAAATAGAGATAAAATAACAATGGTAACTTACTGTAAATGGCTCTGGGACCTGGGAAATGGTCTGGGGAACACGTACATATCACCAAAACTTTAAACACTACCTTTCCTCACAATCGGGCACTTGTCGGGCTTCTGCATTGAATTTTCAAGGGTTGCTGAAATCACCACATTCATGGGTTATTGATGAATTGAGCATTAACAAATGCTGCATTCGAGGGTTGTGGCTGAATTTGAGGATTATGGCCGAGTTTGAGGGTTGCGAATGCTATAGTTGAGGGTTATCACCGTTCGATAACCTTAAATTCTGCCATAACCCTCGGCATTCCGTCACCCTCTAATTTGGCAAAGCCCTCAAAGGTAGTGTTTAATAACCCTCAAATTCGTCGATAACCCTCGACTGTACCAAACGCCACATTCTAGGGCTACGGAGGGCTAAAGTCAAAGTAAAAGTAGAGGGTTATCGATTCAAAAATCCTCGAATTTTCAATAATAATCAAAAAAATCTTCGGAAAACCCAATAGTTCATAGTTCGGAGAGTTAAAAAAAGACTCATAAAATCCGTTTCGAGTTCGAGTTTTGGTTCATCCCTCAAATAAATGTCCCTCAGCTATACCGGGTTTTTGATTTCTCACCTACTAATATGAGTAGCAGAAGAAAAAATTAGTATGCGGTTCTCTTTCAGTAAATAGCACCAGTTAAACTATTCATGGTGCAGTATGTTGATATGATACGTCTCTTTGGCTTTAAAAAGAAAAAGTCTTGCACCCTTCATTGGATCTGATGAGAAAATACAAGGGCAAATATAGAAACATCTGACAGCTTGTGTATGTTACCAGATAAATGAGTCTAATTACAGTGCCAACTTCTCTTTGACAATTTTTCCACCTTCTGTGACACATCTCTAGTGCATAAATTTCAACCTCTAACCTCCATGAAGGAGGCTAACTATTACTGCATCCACTGCTTTTAATGCTCACTCCATCTGTCTGTTTTTACTGCCGTAATCCCTGTCTCGGGGAGGGAGCAGACTGTTTTCAAAAGCATTGGATAATGCCACTATCTTCTGAACCTATGAGACTAGGTTAACACATGGAATGACATTCAGTTCAGTGCAGACTGTCACATCATGACTAATGATTTCATAAAAATACTGCAGGAACAGTTAAGAGTAGAGATGGCCGGTTCGCGGACCCGAACCTGGATCCGCCGCGGATTTATCACGTCCGCGAACGGCGGATTATTCCGGATTTTCCGGATTTTCCGCCTTCCGAACTTCCGAACCGCGGATTTTTTTTTTTTACGAAAATTTTCGAAAATACGAGTATCTCCGTAATTACGAGAATCCGCGATCTTCCGGGGCCCGGAAACCGCGAAGATCCTCGTAATTACGAGGATTCTCGTAATTACGAGAATTTCCGGAAAAACGAGACATTCTTGTAAATTCGAATTTTTGGGGCTTATTTTCAAGACGGAGCAAGCCACATGACCCAAATTAGCCAATGGCAGCTAACATGATTATTGCCAGCCCCCTGGGTATAAAAGGCTGCTTCACAGGCGACATTTTGTCAGTGTGTTGGAGTGTGTTTAGTGGAGACCTGACAGTGTAGGAGTTGGAGAGAGATTTTTGCGCTTTTTGAGCTTTTTGAGCTTTCTGTGTGTGGATTTCAGTGTGGTGGTTTAGCACTTGTTGTTACCCACCCCTGTATTCACACATCTTGAGACCCAACAGTCCTTTTAAGGACTAACTTTGTGAGACCCAAAAGTCCTTTTAAGGACTAACCCCCCTGTAAGTCCTTTGGACAAATTTTGTGTTAGACCTTTTAGAGGTCTAGGTGTCCTTTTTTTTTGTTTTGTCTTTCTGTATCTGTGTGTCAGTGTCTGTGTGTTTTGTGTAGCTGACAGTGCTGCCTTTAGCAGCAATCAGCAGCTTTTGCTGTCTGATCTGCTGTTTGCTGTCAGTTGTGTCGTTGTCCTATTTGTGCTTTTAGTGTAAAAAAAAAAAAAAAAAAAAAAAAAAAAAAGCTTTGTGTTTATTTGTTTGCTTCTGTGTTGTTTTGTTGCTTTGTCTTTTGTGTTTGTGTGTGTGTGTGTGTATATATATATATATATATATATATTAATTTTTGGGGGGATAATTTGGGAGAGGGAAATGCCTGGCAGGGCAAGAGGGAGACCCAGGAGCAGGGGTGCTTCTGCACGTGGAGGGAGAGGGAGAGGGAGAGGCAGAGGAGAGCCTACTGAAGGCTCTGGCCAGGAGCTACCTGGCCCTTCGCAGGGCAGCCGGGTTACCGTGCCCGATATTTTTAGGGGTAGCCGGGCTAGGGCTATCCCTTCTGATCAAGGAAGGCGGGTAGTAGAGTGGATTACCCAGCCTTCCTCATCCACCTCCTCACAGGCACAAGCAGCCGAGCTGCTACTGTAGATATTGTGCCTGCTCCTTCCTCACCTGAGGCTCCTACTGTGGGCATGGAACCTGATCCGCTCTATCAGGATTTCGTTGCCCACATGGCCCGTACCTTCGGGATCCGGAGAGGAGTCTCAGATATGTTTTCGCACACTTGTGTGGGGCTAGTGTGCTTGAGGAGGAGCTGTGCACTGATGCACAATCTTTCCTGTCGCCCGAGGCGGAGGAAAGTGCTCAGTGCACAGGGGATAAATACTAATACTATACTTTCTTCAGGTGCGGTGCAAAGGAGAAACGGCAATTTATACATTACACAAAATCTCCAGCACTCAACTATACATATAAGCATAAATTCATTAGATATCATGATCAAACATATATGCAAGCAACAAAGGTTAATTAATGCATATACTACTATAGGTTATTATATGGTTATTATATTACTAGGTTATTAAATGGTTATTAAAATAAAGGATTGGGAGGTTTAGAGCAATACTAGGGTTATATCTGGTGAGGACATATGTTAGTGTGCTCATGTATGAATACTATATGAAACGGTTCAGAACAGACTATTTGGCTTATAATATTTACGCTACAAGGTGTTTAAACAGGTCCATGGACGTGTGGGTTAATAGGAGACCTACCGTGTAGCTTTAAATAGGTACACTTACACTGGAGAAGGCGTGAAACTCCGAGAAAGCTAGTGATTTATGGTGTGTATATGTTGTTTTGGTTTGGGGAAACTGCTCAATGTTTGAATACAACAATTAAAGGATTGGGAGGTTTAGAGCAATACTAGGGTTATTTTTTACCCTTAACCCTTATTAAGTGATTAAATATGTATAGAGCTGCTTTGGCCCTTTTTTTCTCTTTGTTTTAACCAAACAATAAATGAATAAATAAAAAATGCCATGTACTTTCACTATAAACACTGTATACATTTTTTTACCACATTTATAAAATAACAGCATATCTATAATGACATACAAGGTATAATTTATAATCACAAAAATACAGATTCTTATATTAAATGTACCTGCTGAAAATTTGGAAAATTCAATTGGATTTCAGAACTTAATAGGTTCGCGGAACCACTGTTGGACCTATGTTCATCTTTTTACGTGTGTTACCTGTAGTCTTCAAAGAGCCTTTTGAGCAAGTGCACCTGTTGGCCACAGCCCTTGACCCCAGTGTCAACACTGTGTCTCTATGCATATATTTTATCAGAGATGTCTCCACAGCATATTGAAGTTCCTGACTATGAAAGCTTGTTACCCTGCAGTTTTATTTTCTGGCCAGCATGAATTATAGACAGCTACCAGTAACACATAATAAGTTTCTAAATATACCTATTTTCTTTGTGTTAGCCCTGATGTAGTTGTTTTCTTCGCTCTACTTTTAGAAACACACAGCCCATAAAGTTACAGGTTCCTTTAATTTTTGCATTTTTATTGAATTTTTCTGCCTCAGTGCTTGATAGGTAATTGCAATATACTTTTAAAATGGAAAGAAGAAATTAAATTCTTTTTAAAAACAATAGCACACTGTAATCTCTTCTGTGTCTTAGAAAGACACATGATATGTGGCTAACAGAGGCAGGTCTCTATGCTGTTACCTAATTTGTGGGTCAGTTCTAGGGGCAAGGCTGCAGATTCCTTGTTTGTGATTTACAGTGCAATATAAAGCATCTGAAGTGTACTGCATACACTAGACTTCCACCAAAACAAAAGGGTAGATTGTGGGAGCTGATCTCTAGCACCCACAGGTTAATCATAACTTTAGTTCATAACTTAAGTTCTACTTAATCAGCTATAGATATTTCTTTGTGATGAATTCCTAAAACAGGGGTACCCAACCCAAGGAGCCATAAGGGCCACACTAGCGTCATCTTTACAAGGTTTCAGGCCACTTTACTAAGCTCACATCAACCCTGTGCCATTTAGCCTCAACCCTGAAATCATGAAAATTGGGATTGTTGTTTTACTGATTTCAGTACAATTGCATGAAATAGCTAGAGTCATTTCTATGGATCAAATTTACAGATATTCATGGCTCTTGTGAAGTATTGATGTATATTCTAATATATTTGCAAAGACACATAAACATGTATAGTACTGTATTGTGTGTAGGTGTGTGTGAGTGTATGTATCAGGCCTTGCTTAAAGAGATTACAATCAATACCTTTTCACACACCAACAATATAACAGTATATTTAATAAAATTATTTTAACAAGTTGAGGTAGTAATATCTTTACAATATTGTGTTAATATTAAACATTTAAACCATATGGTACGGTATTGAATGAGTTTAAACAAAGTATTATTAAATATTATTAAAAGAAATGTGTGTATCTCATGCTTTATTTGTTTTTATAATATTTTTAAGCAAGCACTACTTCTGTTACGTATCCATACAACATCCATCAAACTAACTATTGTTTGCAAATTATTATAACTCGTTTGATGTGCACAAATATGGATATTTAAATCTTGAAACCCCACATATCTCTTTAATAGAACTTTTTAATGGCGTTACATTTGGGTAGCAACAAGAGCAGCAGAGCGGTAAAAGTTTAAAAAAGTGATGGAACACTCCACCTACAGTATGTTTGATTAAGCACAGGATCTATAACTGACTGCTCAATTGCTATTTTATAAGCATCTAGAAACAGCGTTGAGATTCCAAAACGTATTTACAAGCATTTGCTTTATTATTTTTATTAAAATTTCTCTGTTGGGTATTTCTTAAAAGTCAACAGAATGTCTATGATTATTAATATCCGTAATGAGAGCAAAGAAAGGCTGAAAACAAGTTGTAGTAAACGAAGAAAACAACTAATGACTTTGCAATTACTTTCCTTATTTTTGTTTGTATAGTGGTTTAAATATATTTTATGTGCTTTATAGCAATAATAAGGAGCAACTCAAGAGTATGCATTAGGATTTAATAGTCAAACCCTTTATGGCACTGTGATAAAGTAGCATCACAGCTGTACACTACAGATTTTAAACCCATGGCGTACAATGCCCATTTGACCTTGATCTTGCGGTATTATTGGTAATAAACCGAGACCATTTAAATCTATACGGCCCATAAAGAGCCTTATGTAAATATACTTTAATTCTCTTTAAATGTTTGATGATACCTTGTCTGTTGGTTTAAACACTGGTACTCTATATGCTGCATAAGGGAAATATTAATGTTATTGAGCCTGCATAGCACGAAATTAATAATGTGGATATCTAATACAGAAGGCTACTGATTTGTGTAAACTGTATTAATGCTTGGGCTATCTCTCGTTTTAAATATTATCTAAGGACAAAAAAAAAGTAGAAAAGTTGGTGATCTTCAAAATACAACTTTAGATCAGGTTAAAAATTTTAAAACATTAGGACAGCATTATTTGCTCATTAACTTATTTGAGCTTTTATCTCCCTTTAAATTTGCTAAATTAGAGCATTCCTTCTTCTAAGTTGGGAGAAAAAGAAAAAAAAAAAAAAAAAGAAAAAGAATATATATAGGTATACAGGTAAGCACACCTTTCACTGTAAACAACAGCCTGGGTGCCCATAGAAAAACATCATATATAACTAGAAAAGATGTCACTCTCGCGGTCTTAGCAAACAAACTTGTTTATTGTGCGATCACACGCACAATGTGATCGCACAATAAACAAGTTTGTTGCTAAGACCCAAGAGGGACACTTTTCTAGTTATATATGATGTTTTCTGATGGGCACCCAGGCTGTTGTTTATAATATACCCAACTTTATGATAATATCATTATAATGGGCGCACTACTATGTAGTAGTACAACATTCAGGAACTGTATTAACCGTTTTGCCGTGCCTCTCGCTTGTTCCTTTACCCTCCCGGCACTGCAGTGACTCTCACGTGATCACTCATGTACTGCAGGAAGTCAGTAGCCGTTGCACAACCTGCAATATAAATGTAAGTATGGACCTACTCATTTACTTTGCAGGTTGCACAATAGCTGCTGACTCCCTATAATAATCAGTATTTTCATGTGTATTAGGATAGCCACCTAACACATATCACACTGCGAGTTTCGGGGTCCTCCACCTTTGTCAGGCAGTACCAAACAAATATCAAAATGTGGTCCGATGCAACAGGGGTAATATAGTCCAAAACAGGAAATAAGGTGGACACAAATTATATTTCCCAGAGACTTAACACTATATTAAAAAAGTGTAACCTCAAAAATTTTTAATGCATTTTCATAAATTTACATCAATGAGTATCAGCAATTAACAGATCTACACACAAATATACCCGATGAGCAAGAGAATGCGCTAGAGGGATTGCAGAAGAGAGACAAGGACTCAAGGGAATGCATATATCTTAAGAAACAGAAACAAGCTATAATCCCTTTGAGCCCTTTAGGTTCTAATGTATCCAGAGGATGGATCCCTTAACTTCTTGTCATTTAAGTAAGAGTTCCCTATCTCCACCCATAGGGGGATGTTTAATCTGTTCTATCACAAAAAATTGGAGATCAGTGTCCGTATGTCCTATTTTGAGAAATGAGAGGGGACTGGTAATTTATCATTCTTAAGGCGAATACTAGACCTGTGATGTGTGATCCTCGCTTAATGGTCTGAGAAGTTTCCCCTATGTAAAAGAGATTACAGGGGCAATGATACAATATACCACATATTACTGTCACAATTATTATAATCTTTTAATAGTGGGTGAGTTGTCTCACCCATATGTGGATTATTAAAAGATTTACATTTCTTAACAAATTTACAAGAATACAGTTGCGGCAAGGAAACATCCCATGTTGTAATATAGTTTGACTGGACTGCGTTACATTAATTTCTGAATATCAGCTGAAACCAATAAAAAACTATAAAAACTATGTCCCCTCCAATAGGAAATAAGTGGAGGTATTACAAATTGGAATTTGAGGGTACGCTTTTGCCAGTATGCCAGTTCTTTCGAATATTTGATTAACACCTTCAGTACCCAATGCAAACCGGGTAACAAAGGGAATACGATTCTGTTTTGATACAAGTTTTTCTTTCTTTTTGTACTTGGGAACGTCTAAGGGCTCTTTGTAGTGTATGCTGAGGAGAACGCCTAGCATGGAATTTATTCAACATAACATTGAGAGACAAATTGCGTTTATGTGAATCGCTAACAATGCACCGCTTCAGTTGACTGATTAGCAGCGACTCACGCAAATGCCTAGGAAGGCAACTGTGAATCGTAATATTGGTTCCTGTCTGTAACTTACATTAATTTAAGCTTTAACAACACATACATCCAAAAACAGAATTTTATCATTGCTATAATTTAGAGAATATGTATGTTCTCATGTATAACATTTAAAGCTGTGTGGAACTGCACTAGAGACTCAACATCGCCCCCTCCCCATAACACGAAACGTTATTTAAAACGTCACCAGACTAGGCAATGTCTGGTGAACGATGATAAATTATAGATAATGTATCCTCCTGCCAAAGCTGAAGGCAGCCACGTGGACCCCATAGCAGTCCCACACAGCTGAAGGTAACAGTCTTTCCCAAGCGAAAGTAGTTATTCGTAACAACTCCAAGGCTTTCACAAAAATTCTATTTGAGTCTCGTTGACCACATTGAATAAGTAATCTTTTACATGAATCAATGTCATGCTGGTGCGGTATAGACACCTACCATGAAGTCAGTGGCGTAACTAGGAATCACCCCCCTAGCAAAACAATCATGGGCCCCTATCTGTGCTACATCCACAGTGATTTTCTGGGAGGGGGTATATTGACATAGGGTAAATAAGAGAAGTATGGCCCCCTGTTGCAGGGTCTGCTCCCCTGGTAGTTACACCCCTGTGTGTGTGGGGGGGGGGGGTGCTTAGTCATGTGCAAAAGTTTCATAGGGGGTGAACATGCCCTTTAAGCAACATTGCTGGAGTCATTTGTCATTTATAATCATCCTCTGATGAAGTGACGAGGTGTACATCACAAAACGTGTAAGGGCACTATGTTTGTCTCCCTCTGGGAAGTAGCTTTGTTAGGCAATAAAAGCTAAGTTTTATCCGTAGTCTAGCAGTCCGTCCTCCTTTTTCTATGCTTTATAATCATAGCAGTTAAAAAATCGAACATTGTATTTCCTAAAATAATAAATTTGATGATTTAAATAAAAAACGGAAATAAAAATAAAGCTTTCTTACAAATAGTGAAATAATAATTTAATACAATTTAAAGTTATTGAAACCAGAATCTTCACTGATATGGTCTATTGGGTATTACATCAAACTGATGTAGGGAGACATGTACAGCATTTCACAAGTTAATGGCACGGATGAAAATAGTTCTTTGAAGGTAGAGGCTTTATTGATCTAGATCTTATCTTCCTATGAATGATATTCAAAAGAGAAAAAAGTACTTTAATTCTTTATATTCATTTGCTTTGTTAGAGAATTACATTGTTTTACAGTCTTAATATAATCTGGAAATGTATGCATAAGGTATCTATAAAACAATGACTGTGTTTATACAGAAATAAAGTGGTGGTTATGTATAAAAACTTTCTGATAAAAAGTTATTCAGCCTTATTTTTAACCTATAAACATCGGCACACATCCATCTGCACCTCCACAAGAAAACTAAATTGCATTTTGGTGTCTAATGAATGTGTCAACTGAGTCATCTGCAGAATATATTAAAAGACATGTCCATCCTCTAAACAACATTCTCTATATAAGTTAACGTGCCCCCCATGTGCATTTTTCCCTATTCTTCCACAAATTTTTACGCTGGGGCTGGTATTTTTTCTTTGTAGCCCTCCCAAAAAAGGTGTGTCTACCTAACGGATTACTATTTGTACGAGGGTTAGTGCCTGGATGGTCAGCCTATGACTAAGGGCCTACCATAGCCCGAAATGGACAGGCGATCCAGCATAGCTCTCTGTTTGAAATAAAGAAACTTTTAACGTGCAAGATCAAATCTAGAAAGGTTCTTATCCAGTTTGATTGAAAAAATATCATTGCCTACGTTCCTGCATTGACTATAGAGAACAAAATCAATTATGCTCCGCTAAAGTCTTACCAAATTGGTAATTCATATCAGAGAAAATTCTTCAATGCCCCAGCAACATTAGTAAAATACATCTTCCCAGATCTTGTAGACCAATTGTTTACTATTTGAATAACATTTCTCCATTAAGAGATATTCGGAGATTACAAACCATGTTTGGTGACCAAATTGAGGAAGTGTAATTTTGAAAAGATCCTATAAAGTGTCTGCGATTGGCTGGATTTACTGCCACCTTCATCTCAAAAAAAAGTGCAAAGTTTATAGCTTTGCAAATTTTAGAGAACGTTTTATTATCTCTTTTAACTGAAAAAGTCCTCTAACAACATCTGAAGAATCTTCTTCCATTTCACTGGTCCAACTTTTAAAATGGGTTTTACTGCTGCTACTATTCTTATGCATCCTAATTTTTCTTGACCCCTCATACTTGAAGTAGAAGCCTGTGGTTTAAAGGGACTGTAAAACTCCCCATCATCCATAAAAATAACTATGTGCCATCCTTTTCTATTATGCTTATTCTCACCACCCTGTGAATAATAGGACGCGGGGGACCTGGAACTTACCTTACCGCCGCTCCACTGCAAGCCGCTCCTTCACTGAAAGCCGCTCAGCCGCTCTTCACTGAAAGCCGCTCTGTCCCGACCACAACGCCCTATTTAGGGCATGCGGCCAATACAAAAGATAGGGGCGAGCGATCGGGAGAGAACAGCTGTTCAATTGAAGGAGCGGCTTGCGGTGGAGCACGGTAAGGGGTTCAGGTCCCCCGAGCATCCTATTATTCACAGGGAGGTGAGAATAAGCGTTCTCACCTCCTGTGATAAATGAAACAGATGGCACAAGTTATTTTATGGATTTAGTGTTCCTTAAGTACACACATGTGAATACATCTGCACATACATCTGATAAATAATAAGAGGGAACATTGTTCTTAGCTGCAGTTAATCTACCAAAATGCATTTGATAAAATTTCCGAGTAAAGCTTAAATAAACAGCTTAATGAAATTAATTAATTGACACTTAACCGATTACTATTGAAGTTAATTATGTAGCTAGACTGTGTTTGGTAAAATAAATATATAAAGAAATTCAAATAAAAGTGGCATTTACTGTATTATTGTAACGGGTATAAACACTTAAAAAAATTGTTCATAAATCTTAAGTTGTTGCTGTCAAGATCTTATCCCAAACTTTGTAATTCTTATCGTCGGAGCCAGATGTCAAGCTCTGTAAAAGTACATTTTGCTCCTAATAACCTCCTCCCACACAAACATATCAATAAAACGTGTGAACTTTACAATAACATCATAGAATGCATTTCATATTCCAAAGCTTCACCAGTGAATTTTTAAAGAATTCTTAACGAAACAGATTAACTGACAAACTATTACTGTCAAAAAAATCTAGCAATTTTATTTTCCTATATGGTATATTTTTCAAAATTTGTGTGACAGGAGCAGAAATCTATGGACTTTTTCATAATTTTACTGCCATCCAGGACGATAGGCAATGGTCACTTGAAAGCACATGATCAATTTTTTCTATTTAAACAAAGGATGGATTCTTTAAGCACGCAGGGATTATTTACAGAGGTGGTGTGAAATTAAAGGAACACTATATGTATGCAGTACTGGCTTATCTTGGTTTCTTTCTTAAGATCGGATTCAATGGTATTGTCCTTTCTTGTTACTGTGTATAGATCATTTAAAAGCGCACCGAGGCTGAAGAATGTTCACCGTTGACCTTGGGATCAATTGAATGCCCCAAATTTCACTTGACCTTGGTCATCTTCTTATATTAAAGTATAGGGAGCTGGCTGCAGCTGAGGGAAATCTGCAGGCTTTACATAGGAAGAATGGGAGTAGCATGATCGTTCTATGATTTATATAATGGTTAAACACCCCAGGTTCACAGTTACTGTCAAGGATAATATGTGTGTGACCTCCTCAATCCAATTGACATGTTTTCCTAATTCATTCGTACTAATTAATTGATCACATGTTTAGGTTACACTCGCTTTGGTATGGGGAGATTGGGTGTGTATATTCTATTCGAAAACTCCCCTCATTCACATGAATACTGCACATGTCTGGGCAAATCCCTTTGTATCCCCGCCAGACTCTCTTGGTGATCCGGTTGCTGGACCGCCCCAGACCTTCCCCTGATCCGACACTCCTGTTACTGTAAGTGAGTAGATTAGACTAAGAGCGAATGTGAATGATTAGAACGCGTCAGGCAATGTTCGTGTAAATGCTTTTTAATGTAAGTTCTAATAAAGAATGTTTTTAAAATGATGCCGGTGGATCCATGATCTAACCGAGTACGGATCAATTACCCTACTTACAGTAACAGGAGTAGCATGATCGTTTAGATTAGCAGCTTGGCACTCCATTTAAAAAGTTTTAAATGTGTAATTGTGCTTAGAAATACCTGAATTTCAAAGCTAAGTTAGAAAACTTTCTTTTAGAAAACTGTTATTCACCTCGCCCCACTAGAGGCAGGCCGCAAGCAGCTTTTCCTTTTTAGAAGTACTAGATGGATAGATGAATTTATGTCTTTATACAACCTGCAATACATATTACTATGCCGCTGTTAGTGAGGAATATCGTTAGTGTATAAAGGTTTGCAAAACACTGTGGTATACTTTCTGGTTATTAGTCAGGTTGGTTCCACTAGAGCCAGCAAGATATTGGGGCCGATTTACCCAGACTCACTGGGCAAATATATGGAGTTAAAGTCACGCAAAAAAGTTTGTTTACTGGTTAGCGCAACTTTAAATCCATATTATCGTCGGATGCGCAGGTGGTTACGCAAAAATCATCCGTGCATCTGATGCTCGGATTCAATATCAACTGTTTGTGCAGATTTGCGCTGGATTTTAATGCCAGCAAATAGCAGTGGGTAAATCCCTTTAGGGATTTACCCACATTCGCAAACGCGATATTGAATATCGAAAGGTCATTTGCCCAGAGCGTAGAGACTCATGTTAGGCAAAATCCCATTGGATCAAATGGGATTTTTCTATTTCTAAATGTATGGCCACATTAATGACCCCTATTTCTGACCTAACGTTGGCCTGAACAAATCGGAAGCTTGACGGTAAAAAAAAATGCTGTAGCTGATATTCAGTGCAGCCTTTTGAAGACCATTCCCTCTTTACTACAGAGGTTTCTCTTTAATGCGGATAGATGTCCTTGCCACAGGTGTGCAATGGATTAGACATTGTCTAAATAAAGGCAAAGTTACTGGACAAAAGTCCATTGGTTTATGATTTGGGTCAGCATTACGGGTTTTGTTTAATGATTTGGGGATGGCAGTCAGTTGTAGGAAACTGATAAAATGGAATAATGGATGGGAACACAAAGCAGATAGTTGTGGCCGACCTACTAATATTTCCTTACGGTCCTGTGGGTACCAGCCGTAAGGGATGACTGTAGGACAACCACCCGTTACAACACACTCCTCTTAGCACAGCATCAAAGAACACCAATGGCCAACACATTAATGGGTGAGAATGCAATTAAACTCATAAACAAAAATTACCAATACTCATTTAATCAAAATATCATAACCATGAATGAACCAAATGAAAATTAACATAACCAAGCATGTTTGGGTATCGAAATTCATTAATATGAGATATAAACACTATTACAAACTAGCAGCAGTCATTTCATATGAATCCTCATGATGTGAAAGTGTAAAGTCCGCCTTTCTACTCTCAACCAGCGCCTGAAAAAGTCACAGTGTGGATGGTACAAGTATCCACCAACATGCCGATGGGCAAATTGTTCAGGGCTCAAGGTCAACACACGGCCAATGTGTTACAAACGAACGTTTTGGCCATATTCGGCCGTGTGTAGACACTTATGACCGAAAACGGAAGTTCGGTTGGGGACCGTTGCCCGACCAAACGGCGTATCTCCGAAGACCCACTGACCGTTTGTCATACAACATTGTGTGTGACGAACCTTAAGGGGGGGGGGAGGGACTTAGCTTGAGCAAAGCAAGCACTGGATTTCGGATTTAAACTTTCACATCCAAATTTACTAACATATTTAATAAATATGTACAGAAATTATACTAAGGTGCCATTTTTAAAAACCCATCCTCCCCTTCCCCTTTTACAACACCCTGCAGTGTGTCTTAATGCAGATTTTACAAGGTGTTTTTCAAACCTATCCCCTCTGTACCTTAATAGATTCAACTGAGAAGCAAACCTCTGCCACGCTTGTAGATCGGAATAACCATAAAATCAAGTACTTGCATCCCAACCTCCTTCTCCTTGTTGTTTTCTTATGAACTCTTTAATTCCAACAAATTCTCATTAGTTACAGTACGGATCAGGCATGCCTCTGTACCTAACTGTCCCGGATCGTATTGTCCAGGACATTTACAGATTTATCCCAGTAACTTGCTGTCCCGGATCCACTTAGGGAGAACATCCCGATTTGTTCTGATGTTCGTTTTTCTTCTTTGTCACTTGTGCATTGCCTTGCATTGTCATGGACCAGCATCGTCAGTATGAGTAAAGTTTTTCTTAAAAAAACCGGAAGTTCCTTTTAAAAAAAAAAAACTTTACTAAAAAAAACTGACACTGCCACGCAATGAAGGAAAAGCAAGGGGCAGGGGCCTTGCCTGAATCCCCCATGTGCACAGCGACAGAAACTCATCCTCACTGCCTGTGTGGTCAGTTTCAGAGTCGGAGGTCCACTTCTTCACAATATTTTACTTTATTTATAGCTGCTGAAAAAAACTCTTATACTCTGCAGTTGGTCCGTGAAAGCTACCATAGAAACTTATACCCTTTGCCAGCCGTACTACACGACTCAGCAAAGGGTATCACCCATTGTGCTGAAGCAGGGGAAACCATGGTGCCAAAGGACTTGTACGTCCCTTCAACTGGGCTAGCTTTTCTAATACACACACACGTCAGCTTCCAAAAGGAACCATTTGCCCCACAGCTGTGGACAGCGGAAAACAATAAGGTTGTTAACCATTAACCAGGAGTGGATCAGCTACCGACTCTGCTTCTAACTTCTTCCGCCAATTTCCCTGGGGAAAGAAACTTATATACCCCACCTAAACTCCCCGCCTCACGACAACTCATCAGGGCAGCTGCCTATGCTAATGTAGATACTTCGGACTGACGTGGATCTGGTTTCACCTATCCTACTCTTGAACCAAACTTACTCGGTAGCTCTTGACTAACTTCTCCAGTTCTATTAATGTGACTGGGTACTGCCAGGTCTGGTCTTGGACCCTATTTTTCTCCTCCCTCCTTGGGAGATGTAATCAGCTCTTTTGGCTTGAAGTATCATTTATATGCAGAGATCTATAGCAGACAAAAATCTACTGTCCACACCAGCAAACTAAACTCCTGAAATATAATCAGTGTCTCCGACTGCCTCCTTGCATTTCTCCGGGAGGTCTCAACGCTTCCTCAATTAAATCTTCCTTAAAACTGAACCAATGGTTTTTTCCACCTAAACTTGCCCAGTCCCATCTTTCTTCCATCTCTGTGACAATCCCCCTTTTTCCTAATCATCAGCACGCTTGCCTATGGGTAATTATTGACTTCATATCTCTCATTTTTAACCACATTAAAACTAGGTGTTTAGCATATAGCCCAAAATCATGCAGGTTTTCTCTCCCGACAACATGCTATGCTTAGGCATGCTCTCTGGTTCATCTTATGGCCTGGACTATTGGCCACCTATACTTCTGGTCTTTCCTTGCGTCCCCACCTCTCTCCCCTCAGTCTATACTTACTTACAAACGTTATCGTTGCTCTCTAATAAAAGGATCCCAAAATTCTCCTGTACCGGACAAAAAAAACCTGTTTCTCCCAGTTAAAACAGCGTATTGTAACAAACAACTTCTCCTAAATTTTTAAAGCCCTTGGCTCTGCTGCTACTCCTTAATTTCCTCTCTAGTGTAACCCATATGTTTTCCCCCCCTGTTTGCCCGCCGTACCCACTGCTAATGCAGAACTAGCTCTGTACAGACCCCCCACGTACTCCTTCTCTCAACTTAAACCTTTCTCTCTGTGGATCACATCCTGTGCCGAATTTCTATTCCCTTCTTAGTGTCCAGGAAACCTTTCAATTAGCAGGTTTAAATCTAGCCTTACACGTACCATCTGGAAACCAGCACTGTATATGATTGTTTGATTTGCACTGCATAAGTTCACTTATGACTGCATACGTCAGCACTTATTCCCACCTCCATTGTATCTTGTAGTTTACCCACCTAACTAGATTGTAAGCTCTAGGGGACAGGGACCTCACTTTACCTCTTGGTGGCAAAGCCCTCTAGCACTTCTATTTTATAATCGTGATGTATTTATGTACTGACTATCTATGTATATTCCCCTTGGTATGACTTTTATTGTATTTTAATTACTGACAGCGCTGCGGTCCCAAAGTGGCTGCTATATAATAAACATCATACATACATACATACATACAGGACAACATACATAAACTTAATTGGCACCCGGACTCCCCTCATGTCCTGCCAGGCATCCCTTATGCCTTTAAAGTTGCTAGGGATGTCTGTCTTTATAGGGTGCATGCGCGCTGCTCTGCCTTGTTCCGTAAGGCAAATTTGTGTTGAAGGACCAGTAGGTACACATCTGAAAATGAGGTAAAGGAAAAATATCTGGAGGATGGTTATGTAGATATATTTACTTTATTGCCCTTAGAGAGGTCAACATAGAGAAATGAAAAAGGGAAAAAGAAACAACCGTAAGGAAGAAGATGATGAACGCAGGCTATTTTGTTAATTCCCAGAACAGTCGGCAAACTGGTTTGCAAAGCATTTGCTCAGGTTTATCCTGCTATTTGGATGCCATCTGGAGAGGAATAAGGATTTTGGGCAGAGCCACCGCCACAGGATAATAATAAACGATGTGAACAGTTTCGACAGCGTATGGCGGTTTCGAACTTCCCTGCAATGGGATCATTAAGAAATAGGTCCCTTGGTATGAGGATAATGACAGGGGCGAGATATAGGCAAGGACTGTTAGTCAGCAAGCAACTTCAGTCAGGTCCAGTCGGAACATCAACCAGTTTCCATCGGGATATGGGTTATAGAAAAGAATTTGCTGGGCATTCAACGAGTCACAGTGTACAGGGGGTGTCATGCTATTTTAAACACAACTGCGGCAAGGTGTGGGGGCAGAGAAACACCCATTTGCAGGTGTTTCAAGGCGGTACAAGGGCAGCGCAGGCAAGGAGGAGATACATCTGGAAAAAAGCGGAGGACAACAGTGATAATAGATGCAATGGTCCCATGGCTATCTATAGACCCTCATAGAGATCAGGCGGGTTTTTTAGTGCACGGTTCACACATGGCTTTAACATATCAGCACAAGGACATCACACCTGTCCCCAAGGTGCACTATGAAACTCGGCTAGCGATTTCCCTGATGGTAAGGGAAAAGTTAAATATCCGAGTTCGCCTGGGCCGGATGGCTGGCCTTTTGCGGTCTACGACTGCTAACTACATGTCTCACCGTTGGGGTGGTTCCCAAAAAAGGAAGGGGTAAACTCTGCCTAATACCACCAATGTCACACCCCACAAGGTTCTAGTCAATTGACGATATCAGATTAATTGGCAATGGAGTAAATCCCACGCATCTCCCTTTTGGATGACGCCTATTAGATTGGTTCGTTTAATTGGGCCAGGGCCATGATGAGTAAAGTGTGCTTTTAGGCTCCCCACTTGCCCATAAATCCAAATTCCAGGGGCTCCTGGGGTGTTCTTGAAGGAAAAAGTGTATATAGTATTGTTTTTTGCCTATGGGATTGTGTGTGTTGTGCGCCATATTTTGAAACTTTTAAGTGCATTTTGGAGTGGGTTATATGGGGAGGAAGCAGGTGGTGATAACGTGGTATACACTAACTAAATGATTTTTTCTGTGTGGTTTCCTGACAGCGATCAAGTGCTGAAAGCTCTGGAGATTATTAGAATGGTATTTCAAGGTTTGAGTCCCCTTGCAGCCAGAAAAACAGAAAAAACGATGGGTATGTGTTCTAGATTAGTTTCTTAGGAATTGAATAGATTCCATAAACCAAGTGTCAGACGATCGAAGAAAAAAAGCTAAAGATTTACATGAACATGGTGAGATATGCGAAAAGCGCCACAAAATTATTAACATTAAGGTTTAGTCCTTTAATAGGACAACAATGAACTTGGCTTGCCGAATTATCCCGGATATTGGGGCGGGATATTTAGCAGAAGGTTAGCCATAGCTGGACCATTTGTTGCTCCACAATAATCAAACATTAAAGCTGACCTTTGGGAGAGAGTAGTTTAGGAATTAATGGTAAAATCTTACTGGATGGAAGAAGAACCAAAGTGTCCACAGAGTGGAATATTTACCGAGCCGAAGGGAGCATCAGGTTATGGTGCAGATTAAAGAACAATGGAGTATGGGAGCATAGCCAAACGACTTGGTAGAAAAGAAACTTATGGAAAAATATAGTATTTCTAGAATTGTTCCATTAGTATCACAATCTAATTGTTGGAGGAGGAACAATTAGCCAACAAAGAGAGGAATTGTTACTCAGATAATGAGACAGTGGGCATGCAGTAATCACCTTACAGCATTCCTTCCCTCAGTTGACTAATGCGGTACTGTATTTAGTGTATACGTGTCTTAGGTCAAATATCTGTTTAGAGCAGAGCAGTATAGGGCAAATGAATGGCATAGCTGATGCCCTATCGCAAGTCCCAGGTGAGCGTTTCAGAGCAGTGCACCAGAAGAGGAGAAGGAGGGTCGTACTGTCCAGAACATCTATGGGGAATCATGCAGCACGATGGCCTTATTGGTTTAGAGCTTCCTTGTTCCTGCTACTGGGAGCAATGAGAGATTATGGGAAAGGTTGTTCGGTAAACTTGCCGGAAATTACAATTCTAGGGAATGATGAAGCTCGTTTAGATCTGCTTCTATGGTGGATCCCTGATTTGGGGTGCAAAAATCGATCAGCAGCATCTTTTCTTTAAATTAATTGATAAATTTGTCATTTTGATTATTTGTACACAAGATGGCAATAGATCTAACTTTGTATTTTAGCACTTCTAAAAGACCAATATCAGGAAAGAAGTAAAAATAGCATTTATTATAATTATAGACGATAATTATTGTAGAGTTTATAAAGGAACATTAAATATAGAAAGATTAATATTTGCCATTTAATGGAATCAACAAATAACCGTGTAATAAACAGCTGCTCATTTCATAAGTAAGATTGCACTTCACATACCATTTTGTAATTGAGATCACCTGAGTGATCTGACTGATGTCTAGAAGCATAGAGGCTGGGATCGGGTCTTTTGACTACCCGCGATCCAGGAGCATCGGAGAGTCCCGATGACCGTCAACGAGGTCAATACCATGCTGGTTCAGAGTCCCCCCCAGTGGTTGCCCTTTATGTCCAGTACAAAGTTATTTTAGAATTCATGGAAGAGTTAGGTGTTCTAACAGGATTCCTTATTAGTTCATGCAACAATTCAACGTACCAATTTGTGGGACTGTCTCGAAGACTTTGGAGAAAACAGGAGTCAGGGTAAAATACTACAGCTCCCCTTCTGTAGTGGGATAGGGGCAGTGAATGAGGCAGCAAGGTACGGATTGAAAGATAAACGTGGCAAAGAGAATTAGGGCAGTGGGAGTCAGCTAGGTTCCGTTTCGCTATATACGCCCCATTGATGGAATAAAAAAAAAAAAACAAGGTGGACAATATGGTCTTATTGATGTTTATTTTAGATGGAGTAGCTGTAAACCTTATGGTCTGGGACACTCCTACATATTGGGCGGAAAAGAGAGCACGAGGCGGCCCCACAGGCGTACTCTCGGTTTGGTTTCAGTGAGATCAATGGACATATGGTGGAAAGGTATTAGGGAATGTTATGGGGACGCAGTCAGGCAACAGCTTTTTAAAACTGATTAAATGTAAGGGCAACCTCCAGATTGTAACTCGTGCTGCATGTAGGGGAAATATTACGGCAAGTACCAAGATTTTTTAAACCTTATAAATTTATGAAAAAAGACATGTCAGATGGGTGGTCAGAAGCTTCCATGACTCGTGTCTTTGGTGCCTAGACTTACAAGGCGTTATGCTTGTTAACATGCAGCAGTGGGCCAGGGCACTCGGTTAGTGAACAAAGCCCATATCAGCGTTTTCAAAAGAGCTAGGAGGTTTGGCGGTCGTTCAAAGCGCCTCTTGGAAGGCGATTACAGAATTTTTTTTTTAGTAGTATGGTGTGCCACCTTAATGAGGTAGGTAATAGATGATTTTTATTCTAGGTCTAAAGGAGGGCACTGGAGGTTTGCGTTAGGGTATGGCGGACAGCGTGAGTCCAAGGTTTCGGAACATGCTAGGTGCTAGGTCCTCACCCACTGATATACTTACAGTTCTTAGGCCCGCCTCCCTATCATTAAGATTCGAGGGGAGAATAATATATGTGCATTACAAACAATGAAAAATAAAACATGATTGCTAGGAGAGACATGAATCTTCACATTATTATGGCACATGTCCGGAGGTATCAGATTATACATTAGCAATTATGGATGTAAGAGGGAGATAGAGAGGATGAGAAAGAGACACATAGGAAAGACTTACATTACATTTACAAACAGCGCTATCGATCACCTGTAGATACTCAGCTTTCTCTTTTGATTCACCCGTTAAAGAGGTTTATAAAACAAAATTTTTGTTCATATATTCAAAGACTGTTATTGCCCAAGGGACGGAATATTTGATGGTGGAAGAAACATTACAACTGGGGATTGTAGAAATCCAATACGATAAGGATATTTCCTATTGAAAGGAGCACATTGATTTCTTTTTTATTATAGGATATTGACATTTTGGAGCTTGATCTAAAAGCTAATACTATAAGAGGGGATGGCCATTAGAAATCGCAACTCAACCGGAGTTCGAGCCGAAAATGTTCGAGTTCGAACTGACCGGAATTCTCGAAAACTATTCTCGGGACGCGGACGTGCGATATTTCCCGGACCTTGCGATGAGTTATGAATGGTTCGAATGTTCGAACGTTCGAATCCGCGAGTATAATAACATGGCCTATCTAGGCTGCGAACATCGAATCTGCGAGTAAAGTCTCCATCAGCCTTTACGCGAAGAGACGACTCTGAGAGTAAAATGGCCCAGTTTACCTCGAAAGTTCCGAACGCGAAAGCTCGAAAGCTAGCGCGCTGTGAGAGTGTAGGAAAAATCGATATTCGTACAAAGTCTGGATATTGGAACATGACTCCCCGACATGTCCCAGGTCACACCAGCCATGTACATTTGAATAGTACATTAAGATTTAGTTGTTTTGACTCGACTTTTCGAAACTATTTGCACCATAGACTGTAGGGGTCCCGGTATTCGACTGTCGTCAACTTTGCATAGTTCGAAGTGCGAAAGGAGCCGAAATTTCAATGAGTGCGACCAGCTTACGTATAAAGATATCTCTAGCACATAATATGTATACAGTGTATAATAACACATATGTTTTACTATCCAGCACCTCTTCTATGTCGTTGTATGACTTGTAAAAATGGTCACCGGCGGAAGTGTCGGGTAGCCTTTTACAGGGTGTGGGTCTACCTTTGGTTTGTGGGGAGACATTTTTTTTTCCATTTAGTGGTATCAAGATTCACCAGGATGTATGGGTTTTAGGCTACGTCTATTATAAAAATACAAATAAAACACAATTTTGTATTAGAAGATCCTTCCCATCACCCCATTGTTATGTATTTGTCATTTTTGATATTTGTAACACGATGGCTAATGATCCACCTGTATTTCTAGCACTTTTAAAAGACAAATCGGAACGAATGTAAAATACTGCATTAGAAAGGTTATCAGGTAAAGGTACTGAACAGAAGTGGACTGTGTTCAAGGGGATTTTAAGCCAGTTCACATCTAAATTTATACCCTTGGGAAATAAATAAAAAAAAATAAATCCGTGCCCATGTGGCTGAATTCTGATGTAAAGAGGCAAATGGTAAGGAAGAAAAAGGCATTTAAAACCTTTAAGGCCGAGGGAACGGAAAGGGCCTTTAGGGATTATAAAAACTGTAACAAGGAGTGTAAGAAAGCAATCAAACTAGCTAAAATTAATAATGAAGTTAGGATAGCTGAAGAAAGCATCACTAAGCCTAAACATTTTTTTAAGTATATTAATAGTAAGAAGATGAGGACTGAGAATGTGGCACCATTAATTAATGGGGATAAGTTAGTTACGGAGGATGGCGATAAAGCAAATGTCTTGAATAATTTTTTTCCCTCTGTATACACTATAGAAGATCCAAGTACAGATATCATAGAGTATAGTAGCAATAAAGGTATACAAGATTCAAGTTCACTTTGGTTAACCGAGGATATGGTACAGAAAGAACTAAATAAGGTTAATATTAATAAATCTCCTGGACCGGATAAAATACATCCTCGGGTACTTAAGGAGCTAAGTTCAGTTTTATCTAGGCCATTGTTTCTTATTTTTGCTGATTCCCTCATGTCCGGTGGTGTGCCTCTGGATTGGAAAAAGGCTGATGTTATTCCAATATTCAAAAAGGGTAGTCGTTCACAGTCGGGTAATTAAAGGCCTGTAAGTTTAACTTCAGTGGTGGGGAAGATCCTGGAAAGTTTAATAAGGGAACATGTTCTAGAGTATGTTTCAAGGACTGACATTATAAGTAGTAACCAGCATGGATTTAGGAGGAATAGATCTTGTCAAACTAACTTGCTTGGCTTTTATGAGGAAGTAAGTAGAAATTTAGACTCTGGTATAGCAGTAGATGCAGTTTACTTGGATTTTGCAAAGGCTTTTGATACAGTCCCCCATAGGCGACTAATGAATAAGCTAAGGTCTGTTGGTCTGGGGAGTCACATTTGTACATGGATAGAAAATTGGTTAATGAATAGGATGCAGAGAGTAGTTGTTAATGGGGCTTCATCATTATGGACTAAAGTGCTAAGTGGGGTGCCACAGGGTTCTGTGCTGGGGCCGCTTCTATTTAATCTATTTATTAATGATTTGGAAGTGGGTATTGTCAGCAAGGTTTCTGTGTTTGCTGACGACACAAACTTTGTCGACCATTAAAAACTTCAGAGGATGTGCAATCGTTGTAAGGGGATCTAGATAGATTATCACATTGGGCTGCTAAGTGGCAGATGAAATTCAATGTTGATAAATGTAAGGTGATGCATTTTGGACTTAAAAATCCCTGTTGGAAAGGGATCTTGGAGTTTTGGTGGATAACAAACTTAAAGGTAGCAAGCAGTGCCAGGCGGCAACAGCCAGAGCCAGCATGGTATTGTCTTGTATAAAGAGAGGTATGGATTCAAGGGAGGAAAATGTAATTCTCCCTCTTTACAAAGCATTGGTAAGGCCTCATTTGGAATATGCAGTGCAATTTTGGAATCCTGTGTACAAAAAGGACATCTTTGAAATGGAAAGGGTTCAGAGAAGGGCAACTAAATTAATAAGGGGGTTGGGGGAGCTTGAATATGAAGAGAGACTGGAAAAGTTACAATTATGTACGCTGGAGAAAAGGCGCTTGCGTGGGGATATGATTACTGTGTATAAATACATTAACGGGCCATACAATAAACTATCTGGGGCATTGTTCACCAATAGAACATGTCAAAGGACACGAGGACATCCCTTAAGACTTGAAGAAAAAAGGTTTAGGCTTCAAGCTCGGAAAGGGTTTTTCACTGTGAGAACGGTAAAGCTATGGAACTGTCTTCCAGGGGACGTTGTAATGGCAGGTTCATTGGTCAGTTTCAAAAAAAAGCTGGATGAGTTTCTGCAAACAAGAAATGTTGCAAGTTACTGGTATTGATACATAAAGTAGAGTTGATCCAGGGAAATTTCCGATTGCCACTTGGAGTCAGGAAGGAATTTTTTCCCCCTTCATAAATTTGGTGTTTTTTTTTTGCCTTCCTCTGGATCAACAGTTAGGCAGGAAATTAGGATATTGCTAGATGGGTTGGACTGGATGGACGTATGTCTTTATTCAACCTCAAATACTATACTATACTATACTATACTATACTTTCAGGTGCGGTGCAAAGGAGAACCGGCAATTTATACATTACACAAAAATCTCCAGCACTCAACTATACATATAAGCATAAATTCATTAGATATCATGATCAAACATATATGCAAGCAACAAAGGTTAATTAACTGCATATACTACTATAGGTTATTATATGGTTATTATATTACTAGGTTATTATATGGTTATTATTAAAATAAAGGATTGGGAGGTTTAGAGCAATACTAGGGTTATATCTGGTGAGGACATATGTTAGTTGTGCTCATGTATGATATACTATATGAAACGGTTCAGAACAGACTATTTTAGGCTTATAATATTTACGCTACAAGGTGTTTAAACAGGTCCATGGACTGTAGTGGTTTAATAGGAGACCTACCGTGTAGCTTTAAATAGGTACACTTACACTGGAGAAGGCGTGAAACTCCGAGAAAGCTAGTGATTTTAATGGTGTGTATATGTTGTTTTGGTTTGGGGAAACTGCTCAATGTTTGAATACAACAATTAAAGGATTGGGAGGTTTAGAGCAATACTAGGGTTATTTTTTACCCTTAACCCTTATTAAGTGATTAAATATGTATAGAGCTGCTTTGGCCCTTTTTTTCTCTTTGTTTTAACCAAACAATAAATGAATAAATAAAAAATGCCATGTACTTTTCACTATAAACACTGTATACATTTTTTTACCACATTTATAAAATAACAGCATATCTATAATGACATACAAGGTATAATTTATAATCACAAAAATACAGATTCTTATATTAAATGTACCTGCTGAAAATTTGGAAAATTCAATTGGATTTCAGAACTTCAATAGGTTCCGCGGAACCACTGTTGGAACCTATTGTTCATCTTTTTACGTGTATGTACATGTAGTCTTCAAAGAGCCTTTTGAGCAAGTGCACCTGTTGGCCACAGCCCTTGACCCCAGTGTCAACACTGTGTCTCTATGCATATATTTTCTACAGAGATGTCTCCACAGCATTATTGAAGTTCCTGACTATGAAAGCTTGTTACCCTGCAGTTTTATTTTCTGGCCAGCATGAATTATAGACAGCCTACCAGTAACAATACAAATAAGTTTCTAAATATACCTATTTTCTTTGTGTTAGCCCTGTTGATTAGTTGTTTTCTGCTCTACTTTTAGAAACACACAGCCCATAAAGTTACAGGTTCCTTTAATTTTTGCATTTTTATTGAATTTTTCTGCCTCAGTGCTTGATAGGTAATTGCAAATATTACTTTTAAAATGGAAAGAAGAAATTATATTCTTTTTAAAAACAATAGCACACTGTTTAATCTCTTCTGTGTCTTAGAAAGACACATGATATGTGGCTAACAGAGGCAGGTCTCTATGCTGTTACATAATTTGTGGGTCAGTTTCTAGGGGCAAGGCTGCAGATTCCTTGTTTGTGATTTACAGTGCAATATAAAGCATCTGAAGTGTACTGCATACACTTAGACTTCCACCAAAACAAAGAGGTAGATTGTGGGAGCTGATCTCTAGCACCCACAGGTTAATTTCATAACTTTAGTTCATAACTTAAGTTCTACTTTAATCAGCTATAGATATTTCTTTGTGATGAATTCCTAAAACAGGGGTACCCAACCCAAGGAGCCATAAGGGCCACACTAGCGTCATCTTTACAAGGTTTCAGGCCACTTTACTAAGCTCACATCAACCCTGTGCCATTTAGCCTCAACCCTGAAATCATGAAAATTGTGGATGTTTGTTTTACTGATTTCAAGTACAATTGCATGAAATAGCTAGAGTCATTTCTATGGATCAAATTTACAGAATATTCATGGCTCTTGTGAAGTATTGATGTATTATTCTAATATATTTGCAAAGACACATAAACATGTATAGTACTGTATTGTGTGTAGGTGTGTGTGAGTGTATGTATCAGGCCTTGCTTTAAAGAGATTACAATCAATACCTTTTCACACACCAACAATATAACAGTATATTTAATAAAATTATTTTAACAAGTCTGAGGTAGTAATATCTTTTACAATATTGCTGTTTAATATTAAACATTTAAACCATATGGTACGGTATTGAATGAGTTTAAACAAAGTATTATTAAATATTATTAAAAGAAATGTGTGATATCTCATCTGGCTTATTTTGTTTTTATAATATTTTAAGCAAGCACTACTTCTGTTACGTATCCATACAACATCCATCAAACTAACTATTGTTTGCAAATTATTATAACTCGTTTGATGTGCACAGAATATGCATATTTAAATCTTGAAACCCCACATATCTCTTTAATAGAACTTTTTTTAATGGCGTTACATTTGGGTAGCAACAAGAGCAGCAGAGCGGTAAAAGTTTAAAAAAAAAGTGATGGAACACTGCCACCTACAGTATGTTTGATTAAGCACAGGATCCTATAACTGACTGCTCAATATGCTATTTTATAAGCATCTAGAAACAGCGTTGAGATTCAAAAACGTATTTACAAGAGCATTTGCTTCTATTATTTTTATTAAAATTTCTCTGTTGGGTATTTCTTAAAAGTCAACAGAATGTCTATGATTATTTAATATCCAGTAATGAGAGCCAAATGAAAGGCTGAAAACAAGTTGTAGTAAACGAAGTAAAACAACTAATGACTTTGCAATATACTTTCCTTATTTTTGTTTGTATAGTGGTTTAAATATATTATTATGTGCTTTATAGCAATAATAAGGAGCAACTCAAGAGTATGCATTAGGATTTAATAGTCCAAACCCTTTATGGCACTGTGATAAAGTAGCATCACAGCTGTACACTACAGATTTAAACCCATGGCGTACAATGCCCATTTGACCTTTATGATCTTGCGGTATTATTGGTAATAACCGACGACCATTTAGAATCTATACGGCCCATAAAGAGCCTTATGTAAATATACTTTAATTCTCTTTAAATGTTTGATGATACCTTGTCCTGTTTGGTTTACTAACACTGGTACTCTATATGCTGCATAAGGGAAATATTAAATGCTTATTGAGCCCTGCATAGCCATGAAATTAATAATGTGGATATCTAATACAGAAGGCTACTGATTTGTGTAAACTGTATTAATGCTTGGGCTATCTCTACGTTTTAAATATTATCTAAGGACAAAAAAAAAGTAGAAAAGTTGGTGATCTTCAAAATACAACTTTAGATCAGGTTAAAAATTTTAAAACATTAGGACAGCATTATTTGCTCATTAACTTATTTGAGCCTTTTATCTCCCTTTAAATTTGCTAAATTAGAGCATTCCTTCTTCTAAGTTGGGAGAAAAAGAAAAAAAAAAAAAAAAAAAAAAAGAATATATATAGGTATACAGGTAAGCACACCTTTCACTGTAAACAACAGCCTGGGTGCCCATCAGAAAAACATCATATATAACTAGAAAAGATGTCACTCTCGGGTCTTAGCAAACAAACTTGTTTATTGTGCGATCACATCGCACAATGTGATCGCACAATAAACAAGTTTGTTTGCTAAGACCCAAGAGGGACACTTTTCTAGTTATATATGATGTTTTTCTGATGGGCACCCAGGCTGTGTTTATATATATCCCAAACATGAAATATCATTATAATGGGCGCACTACTATGTAGTAGTACAACATTCAGGAACTGTATTAACCGTTTTGCCGTTGCCTCTCGCTTGTTCCTTTACCCTCCCGGCACTGCAGTGACTCTCACGTGATCACTCATGTACTGCAGGAAGTCAGTAGCCGTTGCACAACCTGCAATATAAATGTAAGTATGGACCTACTTACATTTACTTTGCAGGTTGCACAATAGCTGCTGACTCCCTATAATAATCAGTATCTTCTCATGTGTATATTAGGATAGCCACCTAACACATATCACACTGCGATGTTTCGGGGGTTCCTCCACCTTTGTCAGGCAGTACCAAACAAATATCAAATATGTGTCCCTGATGCAACAGGGGTAATTATATAGTCCAAAACAGGAAATAAGGTGGACACAAATTATATTTCCCAGAGACTTAACACTATATTAAAAAAGTGTAACCTCAAAAATTTTTAATGCATTTTCATAAATTTACATCAATGAGTATCAGCAATTAACAGCATATCACACAACATATACCCGATGAGCAAGAGAATGCGCTAGAGGGATTGCAGAAGAGAGACAAGGACTCAAGGGAATGCCCTATATCTTAAAGAAACAGAAACAAGCTATAATCCCTTTTGAGCCCTTTAGGTTCTAATGTATCCAGAGGATGGATCCCTTTAACTTCTTGTCATTTAAGTAAGAGTTCCCTATCTCCACCCATAGGGGGATGTTTAATCTGTTCTATCACAAAAAATTGGAGATCAGTGTCCGTATGTCCATATTTTGAGAAATGAGAGGGGACTGGTAATTTATCATTCTTAAGGCGAATACTAGACCTGTGATGTGTGATCCTCGCTTTAATGGTCTGAGAAGTTTCCCCTATGTAAAAGAGATTACAGGGGCAAATGATACAATATACCACATATTTACTGTCACAATTATTATAATCTTTTAATAGTGGGTGAGTATGTCTCACCCATATGTGGATTATTAAAAGATTTACATTTCTTAACAAATTTACAATGAATACAGTTGCGGCAAGGAAACATCCCATGTGGTAATATAGTTTGACTGGACTGCGTTACATTAATTTCTTGAATATCAGCTGAAACCAATATATAAAACTATAAACTATGTCCCCTCCAATAGGAAATAAGTGGAGGTATTACAAATTCTGGAATTTGAGGGTACGCTTTTGCCAGTATATGCCAGTTCTTTCGAATATTTTGATTAACACCTTCAGTACCCAATGCAAACCGGGTAACAAAGGGAATACGATTCTGTTTTTGATACAAAGTTTTTCTTTCTTTTTGTACTTGGGAACGTCTAAGGGCTCTTTGTAGTGTATGCTGAGGAGAACGCCTAGCATGGAATTTATTCAACATAACATTGAGAGACAAATTGCGTTTATGTGAATCGCTAACAATGCACCGCTTCAGTTGACTGATTAGCAGCGACTCACGCAAATGCCTAGGAAGGCAACTGTTGAATCGTAATGATTGGTTCCTGTCTGTAACCTTTACATATAATTTAAGCTTTAACAACACATACATCCAAAAACAGAATTTTATCATTGCTATAATTTAGAGAATATGTATGTTCTCATGTATAACATTTAAAGCTGTGTGGAACTGCACTAGAGACTCAACATCGCCCCCTCCCCATAACACGAATACGTTATTTATAAAACGTCACCAGACTAGGCAATGTCTGGTGAACGATGATAAATTATAGATAAATGTATCCTCCTGCCAAAGCATGAAGGCAGCCACGTTGGACCCCATAGCAGTCCCACACAGCTGAAGGTAACAGTCTTTACCAAAGCGAAAGTAGTTATTCGTAACAACTCCAAGGCTTTCACAAAAAATTCTATTTGAGTCTCGTTGACCACATTGAATAAGTAATCTTTTACATGAATCAATGTCATGCTGGTGCGGTATAGACACCTACCATGAAGTCAGTGGCGTAACTAGGAATCACCCCCCTAGCAAAACAATCATGGGCCCCTATCTGTGCTACATCCACAGTGATTTTCTGGGAGGGGGCTATATCTGACATAGGGTAAATAAGAAGATATGGCCCCCTGTTGCAGGGTCTGCTCCCCTGGTAGTTACACCCCTGTGTGTGTGTGGGGGGGGGTGCTTAGTCATGTGCAAAAGTCTTCATAGGGGGTGAACATGCCCTTTAAGCAACATTGCTGGAGTCATTTGTCATTTATAATCATCCCTCTGATGAAGTGACGAGGTGTACATCACAAAACGTGTAAGGGCACTATGTTTGTCTCCCTCTGTGAAGTATGCTTTGTTAGGCAATAAAAGCTAAGTTTTATCCGTAGTCAGTAGCAGTCCGTCCTCCTTTTTCTATGCATTTATAATCATAGCAGTTAAAAAATAGCAACATTGTATTTTCCTAAAATAATAAATTTGATGATTTAAATAAAACACGGAAATAAAAATAAAGCTTTCTTACAAATAGTGAAATAATAATTTAATACAATTTAAAGTTATTGAAACCAGAATCTTCACTGATATGGTCTATTTGGGTATTACATCAAACTGATGTAGGGAGACATGTACAGCATTTCACAAGTTAATGGCACGGATGAAAAATAGTTCTTTGAAGGTAGAGGCTTTATTGAATCTTAGATCTTATTCTTCCTATGAATGATATTCAAAAGAGAAAAAAGTACTTTAATTCTTTATATTCATTTGCTTTGTTAGAGAATTACATTTGTTTTACAGTCTTAATATAATCTGGAAATGTATGCATAAGGTATCTATTAAAACAATGACTGTGTTTATACAGAAATAAAGTGGTGGTTATGTATAAAAACTTTCTGAATAAAAAGTTTATCAAGCCTTATTTTTAACCTATAAACATCGGCACACATCCATCTGCACCTCCACAAGAAAACTAAATTGCATTTTGGTTGTCTAATGAATGTGTCAACTGAGTCATCTGCAGAATATATTAAAAGACATGTCCATCCTCTAAACAACATTCTCTATATAAGTTAACGTGCCCCACATGTGCATTTTTCCCTATTCTTCCCATGAATTTTTACTGCTGGGGCTGGTATTTTTCTTTGTAGCCCCTCCCAAAAAAGGTGTGTCTACCTAACGGATTACTATTTGTACGAGGGTTAGTGCCTGGATGGTCAGCCTATGACTAAGGGCCTACCATAGCCCGAAATGTGACAGGCGATCCAGCATAGCTCTCTGTTTGAAATAAAGAAACTTTTTAACGTGCAAGATCAAATCTAGAAAGGTTCTTTATCCAGTTTGATTGAAAAAATATCATTGCCTACGTTCCTGCATTGACTATAGAGAACAAAATCAATTATGCTCAGCTAAAGTCTTTACCAAATTGGTAATTCATATCAGAGAAAATTCTTCAATGCCCCAGCAACATTTAGTAAAATACATCTTCCCAGATCTTGTAGACCAATTGTTTACTATTTGAATAACATTTCTCCCTATAAGAGATATTCGGAGATTACAAACCCATGTTTGGTGCACCAAATTGAGGAAGTGTAATTTTGAAAAGATCCTTATAAAGTGTCTGCGATTGGCTGGATTTACTGCCACCTTCATCTCAAAAAAAAGTGCAAAGTTTAATAGCTTTGCAAATTTCTAGAGACGTTTTATTATCTCTTTTAACTGAAAAAGTCCTCTAACACATCTGACGAAGAATCTTCTTCCATTTCACTGGTCCAACTTTTAAACTGGGTTTTACTGCTGCTACTATTCTTATGCATCCTAATTATTCTTGACCCCTCATACTTGAAGTAGAAGCCTGTGGTTTAAAGGGACTGTAAACTCCCCATCATCCATAAAAATAACTATGTGCCATCCTTTTCTATTATGCTTATTCTCACCACCCTGTGAATAATAGGACGCTCGGGGGACCTGGAACTTACCTTACCGCCGCTCCACTGCAAGCCGCTCCTTCACTGAAAGCCGCTCAGCCGCTCCTTCACTGAAAGCCGCTCTGTCCCGACCACACGCCCTATCTTAGGCGCATGCGCGCCAATACAAAAGATAGGGCGAGCGATCGGGAGAGAACAGCTGTTCAATGAAGGAGCGGCTTGCGAGTGGAGCACGGTAAGGTAGGTTCCAGGTCCCCCGAGCATCCTATTATTCACAGGGAGGTGAGAATAAGCGTTCTCACCTCTCTGTGAATAATAGAAACAGATGGCACATAGTTATTTTTATGGATTTAGTGTTCCTTTAAGTACACACATGTGATATACATCTGCACATACATCTGATAAATAATAAGAGGGAACATTGGTTCTTAGCTGCAGTTAATCTACCAAAATGCATTTGATAAAATTTCCGAGTAAAGCTTAAAATAAACAGCTTAATGAAATTAATTAATTGACACTTAACCGATTACTATTGAAGTTTAATTATGTAGCTTAGACTGTGTTTGGTAAAATAAATATATAAAGAAAATTCAAATAAAAGTGACATTTACTGTATTATTGTAAACGGGTATAAACACTTAAAAAAATTGTTCATAAATCTTAAGTTGTTTGCTGTCAAGATCTTATCCCAAACTTTGTAATTTTCTTATCGTCGGAGCCCAAGATGTCAAGCTCTGTAAAAGTACATTTTGCTCCTAATAAACCTCCTCCCACACAACATATCAATCAAAACGTGTGAACTTTACAATAACATCATAGAATGCATTTCATATTCCAAAGCTTGCACCAGTGAATTCATTTAAAGAATTCTTAACGAAACAGATTAACTGACCAAACTATTACTGTCAAAAAATCTAGCAATTTTATTTTCCTATATGGTAATTTTTTCAAAATTTGTGTGACAGGAGCAGAAATCTATGGTTACTTTTTCATAATTTTACTGCCATCCAGGACGATAGGCAATGGTCACTTGAAAGCACATGATCCAATTTTTTTCTATTTAAACAAAGGATGGATTCTTTAAGGCACGCAGGGAATTATTTACAGAGGTGTGGTGTGAAATTAAAGGAACACTATATGTATGCAGTTACTGGCTTATCTCTGGTTTCTTTCTTAAGATCGGATTCAATGGTATTGTCCCTTTCTTGTTACTGTGTATAGATCATTTAAAAGCGCACCCGAGGCTGAAGAATGTTCACCGTTGACCTTGGGATCAATTGGAAATGCCCCATAATTTCACTTGACCTTGGTCATCTTCTTGTATTTAAAGTATAGGGAGCTGGCTGCAGCTGAGGGAAATCTGCAGGCTTTACATAGGAAGAATGTGAGTAGCATGATCGTTCTATGATTTATATAATGGTTAAACACCCCAGGTTCACAGTTACTGTCAAGGATAATATGTGTGTGACCTCCTCAATCCAATTGACATGTTTTCCTAATTCATTCGTACTAATTAATTCTGATCACATGTTTAGAGTTACACTCGCTTTTAGGTATGGGGAGATCTGGGTGTGTATATTCTATTCGAAAACCTCCCCTCATTCACATGAATACTGCACATGTCATGGGCAAATCCCTTTGTATCCCCGCCAGACTCTCTTGGTGATCCGGTTGCTGGACCGCCCCAGACCTTTCCCCTGATCCGACACTCCTGTTACTGTAAGTAGAGTAGGATTATGACTAAGAGCGAATGTGAATGCTCGAAACGCGTCAGGCAATGTTCGTGTAAATGCTTTTTAATGTAAGTTCTAATAAAGAAATGTTTTTAAAATGATGCCGGTGGATCCATTGATCTAACCGAGTGCGGATCGATTACCCTACTTACAGTAACAGGAGTAGCATGATCGTTAGATTAGCAGCTTGGCACTCCATTTAAAAAGTTTTAAATGTGCTAATTGTGCTTAGAAATACCTGAATTTCAAAGCTAAGTTAGACAACTTTCTTTTAGAAAACTGTTATTCACCTCTGCCCACTAGAGGCAGGCCGCAAGCAGCTTTTCCTTTTTAGAAGTATTAGATGGACTAGATGAATTTATGTCTTTATACAACCTGCAATACTATATTACTATGCCGCTGTTAGTGAGGAATTATCGTTAGTGTATAAAGGTTGCAAAACACTGTGGTATACTTTCTGGTTATTAGTCAGGTTGGTTCCACTAGAGCCAGCAAGATATTGGGGCCGATTTACCCAGACTCACTGGGCAAATATATGGAGTTAAAGTCACGCAAAACAGTTTGTTACTGGTTAGCGCAACTTTAAATCCATATTATCGTCGGATGCGCAGGTTACGCAAAAATCATCCGTGCATCTGATGCTCGCGATTCAATATCACGTTTGTGCAAGATTTAGCGCTGGATTTTAATGCCAGCAAATAGCAGTGGGTAAATCCCTTACTGGGATTTACCCACATTCGCAAACGCGATATTGAATATCGAAAGGTCATTTGCCCAGAGCGATAGAGACTCATGTTAGGCAAATCCCATTGGATCAAATGGGATTTTTCTATTTCTAAATGTATGGCCACATTAATGACCCTATTTTTCTGACCTACACGTTGGCCTGAACAAATCGGAAGCTTGACGGTAAAAAAAATGCTGTAGCTGATATTCAGTTCCTTATATATAATAGGACCATCGCAAACACTGCAAATACAGCGGTGCCTTACAGGGTGAACATTTGAAATACCATGAAACCCCAGAGGACACAGAAACTCCTCTTATAGAAAAAAGACCCTATAATAAAGGCACTGAGCGCATAAAGGTCCAAAAAATACCACTCTGTTTATTGACATCCAAATAATAAATACATTGCACATAAACCTTTATCCATATCCCCTCATGTGAGGTATTCTAACAACCTTAAAACCCACACATAATATGCTAACATGATATATTAAAAACATACATATACGGCAATGGGCGTCCCCAATTACCTATACCAAGTGTCCAGTGTCCATGCGATGTATCATATATGGGTCAGTTCGTGTTCAAGATTCCTTCCATTTGTAAATAGATACCTATCGTAAATGAGCCGGCCACCTGATGAAAACAATAGTACGGGACTTACGTGAGAAGCCAGGACCCGCTGACCGGGACGGACCACACTCTTCACCCGATGGTAAGTATAAACAGCAGTTCCAAACGCAAGTTATCATGGAATCCCTAAGAAACATGTATCACAGACACTGGACAGTCTCGCCTCCTCCAAACAACCAACGCGCGTTTCACCTTCGCGCTCCTAGCGCAACGGCTTCTTCAGGGTCTCGCGATACTCCACAGGCGAGACCTATTTAAACATATCTCCTTAAAGGTATACACCTTAGACTAATTTCGAAGTCTTATACATCAGGTGGAAATACCAATAATTCTTCTACATGTGTGGATACGATTATTATCGCATAATCATATATTACATTGCACAACCTGATACACAATTCTAAAAGGTTTCCAATCATTTCAATCCATAATTAAGAGTCACCAATATCTTAATCATTAATTATGCGTGAACAACAAGAGGCGTTGATCACTCAGGGCAATGTGTAAGAGCACGCTGACTCGCATCAGCAAACACCGACTATGGGTTAAAAGCGAATATACTCTCCATCAAAACCATATCATATGATGTATACTTTAATTATGTTCACATCACACCTATCACCAATACATCTTATAGAAAGCATGCAAATTGCATTGTGTCATTCAGGCCACTAGGGATCTGCGTATTAAGTCTGTATATCCAACGTAACTCTTTCTGTAATAGGATTCTATCTACATTACCTCCTCTCACTCCAAGGGACACGGTTTCAACACCACAAAAATACCAAGGTACTTGTCTTTTGTGTACCTCAAACATATGTTTCGCTATGGCCGATCTTTCTATATCCATTTTTTTAATTGCTCTATCATGCTCCAAAATCCTTGTCTTTAGCATTCTTTTAGTTTTACCCACATATTTTTTATTGCATTTACAAGTTACTAAATAAATTACTTGTTTGGTTTCACATGAAATGTACTGTTTTATGTCCCATTTTTTACCATCAGAACCTGTACAGGTCTTATCCTGGCACATTTGTGGACACATTCGACATTTCCCACAACATTTATTCCCAACATACCTAAGCCACTCACATCCGTTGTTTTTGGGATCTGTATAGTGGCTTGGGGACAATTTGTCCTTTAGATTAGTGGCTCTACGAGGTTGTTAGAATACCTCACATGAGGGGATATGGATAAAGGTTTATGAAAAAAAAAAAAAAAAAAAAAAAGCTTTGTGTTTATTTGTTTGCTTCTGTGTTGTTTTGTTGCTTTGTCTTTTGTGTTTGTGTGTGTGTGTATATATATATATATATATATATATATATTAATTTTTGGGGGGATAATTTGGGAGAGGGAAATGCCTGGCAGGGCAAGAGGGAGACCCAGGAGCAGGGGTGCTTCTGCACGTGGAGGGAGAGGGAGAGGGAGAGGCAGAGGAGAGCCTACTGAAGGCTCTGGCCAGGAGCTACCTGGCCCTTCGCAGGGCAGCCGGGTTACCGTGCCCGATATTTTTAGGGGTAGCCGGGCTAGGGCTATCCCTTCTGATCAAGGAAGGCGGGTAGTAGAGTGGATTACCCAGCCTTCCTCATCCACCTCCTCACAGGCACAGAGCAGCCGAGCTGCTACTGTAGATATTGTGCCTGCTCCTTCCTCACCTGAGGCTCCTACTGTGGGCATGGAACCTGATCCGCTCTATCAGGAGTTCGTTGCCCACATGGCCCGTACCTTCGGGGATCCGGAGGAGGAGTCTCAGGATATGTTTTCGCACACTATGTGTGGGGCTAGTGTGCTTGAGGAGGAGCTGTGCACTGATGCACAATCTTTCCTGTCGCCCGAGGCGGAGGAAAGTGTTTTAAATTTATAGGTGTTATGTTAAATAAAGTCACTTTTCAGTGATTTATTTTTTGACTTTACTTACCCTTTAAATAGGGCTGATATTGAATAATACAAGAATAATAATAATGTAATAATAACCAGTGAATGAGAAATACAAAGAACTTGGATCTCTCTCTCTCTCTCAAGCCAAATTTAAGGATTATTGATGTTTTTAAAAACATATATATATATAAATATGTTTTTGTCAGAAGTGAATTAAAATATTTTACTACGTATTATAATACAGTAATATAATAAAAAGTATACTTGCCTTCTATCATTTGCCGAACGGCAGCCACATATTGAGGCCTCTGCCTCTTGAGGTCTGACCACTGTCTCTGGAGGGTAGAGACAGTGGTCTGGTATCCGAAGCGTCGCAGGATGCGGCGCTGTAGCCCCTCCATTATTCTGCGCCTCCGGCGCCGCACATGATGGGTGCCAGGGGGGAAATCATCATACCCCCTGAGCAGGAGGTAGTTCAGGGCATATAGTTGCCTTGCAGCACTGGCCATTTTGATAGGCAGGAAGTTCCGGTTCCTCGTTTTTACGAAAATCCTCGTTTTTACGAAAATCCTCGTTTTTACGGAAATCCTCGTTTTTACGGAAATCCTCGTTTTTACGGAGATTCGCGGACTTACGGAAATCCTCGTTTTTACGGAAATCCTCGTTTTTACGGAGATTCGCGGACTTACGGAAATCCTCGGTTTTACGGAGATCCTCGTTTTTACGGAAATCCTCGTATTTTCGAAAAATACTGTTCTCGCTAGCGGACTGTAATTTTTAGGTATTGTAGGCATTGATACGTGTTTCTAAGGACATTACCCAGGTCCCTGAGTGATTAAGTTAACATTACCAAGGCTATTTAGACCACTTTTAATGCGGATTTTGCCGAACTTTCATTTTAATACGTTTTAACGGGTCCGCTCGCGGATTTTCGAATTTACGGATTTTTTCGAAAATCCGCGGATCCTCGCGCGGACCGGATTTTTCGAAGTTCGGACATCTCTAGTTGTTATGGACTATTTTGGGTGAAGCAGTGTAACCCACATCAGAGGATTTATATCCTTGTAATAGGCTGCCATGAAATGGAAGGGTGGGGCCACCAGTGTTTCTATGTGTGGGTTCATTTTAAATTTATAGGTGTTATGTTAATAAGTCACTTTCATGATTTTTTTTTGACTTTCTTACCCTTTAATAGGCTGATATTGATATACAAGAATAATAATATGTAATATAACCATGAATGAGAATACAAGAACTTGATCTCTCCTCTCTCTCACCCAAATTTAGGATTTTGATGTTTTTAAAAAATATATATATAAATATGTTTTGTCAGAAGTGAATTAAAAATATTTACTACTTATATAATACAGTAATATAATAAAGTATACTTCCTTCTATCATTTGCCGAACGCAGCCACATTTGGGCCTCTGCCTCTTGGTCTGACCACTGCCTCTGGAGGTAAGACAGTGTTCTGGTATCCGAAGCGTCGCAGGATGCGGCGCTGTAGCCCCTCCATTATTCTGCGCCTCCGGCCCCACATGATGGGTGCCAGGGGGGAAATCATCATACCCCCTGAGCAGAGGTTAGTTTCAGGGCATATGTTGCCTTGCAGCACTGGCCATTTTGATGCAGGAAGTTCCGGTTCCTCGTTTTTACGGAAATCCTCTTTTTTTACGAAAATCCTCGTTTTTACGGAGTTCGACTACTTACGGAATCCTCGTTTTTACGGAATCCTCGTTTTTACGAGATTCGCGGACTTACGGAAATCCTCGGTTTTACGGACTCCTCGTTTTACGGAAATCCTCGTATTTTCGAAAAATACTGTTCTCGCTAGCGACTTAATTTTTAGGTATTGTAGGCATTGATACGTGTTTCTAAGGACTTACCCAGGTCCACTCACCCACCTTAGCCCACCTGGTGACAGGAAAATTTAGGTAATTAAAACATATGCTTGCTGGTAACCCAGTGGCGAGGACATAGCAGTTTATTTCCTGATTCTGTGTACTTGCAATGGGAGGGGTTTGGGGAGATAAATATAATGTTTCTTTAATAAAATGGTTCATTTATCCCTGTGTGCATCCACGCATATGGCATACCGTTTGATTCAGGGCATTTGGAAGATTGATAATTGACAAGTTTTTTTTACATGACATGGAAATTTGCCATGATTTTTAACTTTGAATTGTATTTTTATAAATTTTTCCTGAAAATCTGGTAAGAAAGCGAAATTGTACACAAAACTGCACCCACACCATTGGTGGTATGCATAAAAGAATCACACCTTCAGCTACACAATGGTGTGATTCTTTTATCCTCCTCCTTCCAGTCGCCGGGGCCGTGTCGGGACTTAGTCTCTCAGTTGGTCGCGCTCTCCTCCTGTTCCGACCTGCGATGGTTTTCAGCGGCGAGTCGATCCTCTGCAGCTCTCTTCTCAGCCAGTCGTCTCCTCCCTGAGTGATTAAGTTAACATTACCAAGGCTATTTAGACCACTTTTAATGCGGATTTTGCCGAACTTTCATTTTAATACGTTTTAACGGGTCCGCTCGCGGATTTTCGAATTTACGGATTTTTTCGAAAATCCGCGGATCCTCGCGCGGACCGGATTTTTCGAAGTTCGGACATCTCTAGTTAAGAGCAGTAGGGACATGATTTTAATATTTCAAAGGACAAGTAAAGTGAAAGAATAAAGTTTTAAACCTTAAACATTTTTTTTTTAAAATGCAGAGAAATAAGACTGTGAAAACAAATCAAAAGGGCCCTTAGCCCATTTATTGGTGAACTAAGAGGTACACTTAATACTCGCATTAAGTGAGGGGTCTTGACGTGGCATGCGTGCTTACATATTGTGGCCAAAGTTTTGTAGTAACACCTCCTTATTGTTCAAAATATTTTAAAGTTAAACTGTGCGCTGGCAATTTTCCCTTCTTTTTGTGTGTACAAATATTGGCTTTTTATCGTTTATAGCAGCTGGTCAACTCAAGAATGTGGGTTAGACCGAGCATCTAGCAGCTGGTCTGCACCACAGCATGGGTTAGACCAATCGCTGGCGATTTCATTTTGTGTTAAGTGTTAATATTGTATGGCGATAATCCACAAATCATCAGAAGAAGGGTGAAAGTTCCCCCAAAACATTACCATTTCTTCAGGAGAAGGGTGGATTGTTTCATAAGTGATTGGTGTGGAAGCCAAACATCTATACTCCTGCCACATCTCTCAAGATAGGTGTTCAGTGTGTATTAACCAAAATGACACTACTTTAAAAAGCCACCTATTTACCAACATGTGTGCTGTACTTAACTTTTCAGACACATTTTCAGCATTAATAGTGCTACTTTTTGCCACAATTTTTTTTCAATAATAAAACTATGATGAAAAGAAACGTTGAATGTTTGAAAAATTATCAGGCAAGAAAAGAAATAAATAACACCCTATATAAAAATGTCCCTTAGACCCCATTCTGCTGAATATATAGTGTTTTAAGGCATTAAATGGAGAGGAAAACCACACACTAACCCCCAATTCCTTGACACTGAAGATGTTTGGAAACTACAACTCCCAGCATGCTGTAGTTTCTGGGACAAATAGAAACAATTAATCTACTTACTGTGGTGAGCTGCACCGCAGGTGTAAACACTATCGCTGAGATCTCCACATGTTCCCAAGTCGGTCCGACCTCTCCGAAAAATACATCTGAAACATAAGGGGCAGCAAGATACATCCAAAGTGAAGTACACCTTAGGCCAATTGATAAGATAAAACTTCACATTTATTAGTAAATGTTAAAATTGGAGATAGTACAGGATAAGACATCCATGGACGGGGGAGACGCCAAGGGAAGGGGCGTGGCCTGATGCGTTTCGCGGTCACTTCCGCTTCATCAGAGACAATGATGAGCGGAAGTGCCCGTGAAACGCGTCAGGCTACGCCCCTTCCCCTTGCCGTCTCCCCGTCCATGGATGTCTTATCCTGTACTATCTACAATTTTAATTTACTAATAAGTGTGAAGTTTTATCTTTTCAATCGGCCTAAGTGTACTTTGCTTTGGATGTATCTCGCTGCCCCTTATGTTTCATTTAGTTTCTGGGAGTTGTAGTTTCCAAGCATCTTCAGTGGCAAGCACTGCACCTACCACCCCCCACCCCACGCTCCATTGAAGGAAAGGACTTGCATTAACTAAAAAACATGTCTCAATCTGAGCTAGAGAATTTCGGCAAGTTCAGAGAAATCCGTCAGCTGCATGCTTCCTCCTTCTTCCGCATCCAATGTTCAGGTGTCTGACGTCACTAAGGGTAAGACCGTCGCCGAATAGTTATGTCAGATGCCTGAGCATTGGATGCGGAAGAGGGAGGAAGCGTGCGGCTGAAGGATTTTTAGGTTAGTGACTCGAGTATAAGTCGAGGGAGGATTTTTTTAAAGCCTAAAAACCTCGACTTATACTCAAGTATATATGGTATGATTGAACGGTTACCACACCGATGTTTGCCAAAAAACAAAATTGCAAAAGGTGGTGGCAATGACTTTCCCCCACTGCCTACCACCACTTTATAATTGTGATAAGTAAAAGCACGGTCCAGTGCCGGAAATGTCATGCGCTTCCTGTTTTGGCATTCCACGTAGTATTTTCAATATTTCTAGAAATTTTTAAAATTGATCAGCAGAAAAGAAGGAGAAAGGGGGAAATTTCACTACTAAATTATGTGATAAATTATCACTGCCGAAAATAAATCCAAAATATCAAAATTGGTGCTTTATAAATATCCCCTAATTTGTTTGAAAACCTGTTAACAATAGTTTCTATTTTAGCTAAACAGTGAATGGTACATTACAGAAAGAACAAGATAACTTAATTGTAAAAAAGCAAAACAAAATAAAATCTGTAAAAGTGTAATTCGAATTGCCACTTAATGTTGCTTTTCCTCTTGCTCCTTTCACCAAAAAATATGAATGTTTGACCAAAATAAATAGGTAAATTGCCGTTCTACCATAAAGGTAAGTTACCATGCAGGTGGTATTACCTGAATTGTGTCAGAGCTCTGTTACATGAATAAGCTTCTTTTCCTACAATTATATTCATTGGATGATTCAATGCATGATTACATCTATTCATCATACTTCAAAAAAGAGTTATGATAATTAAGTTTGTAAGTTTCTCTGCTGACTATGCAGGCAACAAAAAGTCTTAAAGTAAGTCCATGCTTAAGTAAGATATTTAAGTTGGGTTTTTAAATACAGTATATTTATTCCTGAAGCAGTTAAAATAAAAGCCCTAGATTGAAGCTAAACATAAGCTGCATAATTAGCTATTCATTTTTGAGAACCTGCATGGTTCCTCCGTCTGGCTGTGGAGTTTGGGTTCTTTTGGCTTGTTCCAACACATGGCCCCGGTCTGGTTCCGGTCGAGTTTTGCCGAAGATTCCCAAGCGCCACGCTCAGAGATCTTCAGTGGCATTTTGGCTTCATGTTCGTGCTGATTTCACTGAACCGGCGGAGAGCCTGTTAGATTTAAACAGACCAATCATCCTCTTTTATACCTTCCAGTCCAGTCCTTCTCTGCCCATTATAGCATTTAGGTATTCTATTCTGCTGGTGCTGCATCATCTGTTTATTCTGTAATTCATGTTGTGACCCTTGCTTAGTTTTTTGTTTTCTGCCTAGACCGACCTCTGCTACGTTACTGACTACTCTTGCCCGCTGCCTGGACCGACCTTTGCTATGTTGACTGCAATTGTCTGATGCTTCTGTACCACAATAGTTTTCTTGGCCTTGACTGGTTAAGTCTGTTTCCACCTAGACTCACCTTGCTTTCTTGGCTGGCCAGCCAGCCAGTTTTGACTGTACTGCTACCTCTGCTTTTTTCAGTTGGGTGTTCTTCCCAATCCTCGTCTTCTCATCTGTTCTTATCTCCCTCCTCTGTGCCTGCTCTTCTCCTGTTGTGCCACACTTTTTAGGGTTTCCCGGTCTCAGTGTTGATTCCTTGCGTCTCAGGTTCTGGGGGCAACCGTATTAGTCTAGGCTGATTGCCTGGCAAAAAACGGGGGCTTGTCCATAGGTGAAGAAGGTCCGCTCGTTACTCCCCCCCGGCACTGTAATTCAGTGCACTTCTCTCACACGATCACCTCTTCTAAATGCAGAAAAGCAGCAGCCAGCAGATGGCGCATCACCAGCAAAGTCAATGTAAGTACACTTTCAAACTCACTTCCCCTCCATACTTACATTGACTTTGCTGGTGGCATGTAATCTGCTGGCTGCTGCTTTCCTGCATTTAGAAGAGGTAATTGTGCGAGAGAGGTGAACCGAATAACAGTGCAGGATGGGAGGGATAAAAGAGTGTATGAAAGTTTGTGTCTGTGGTTTGTGGGGGGGGATAGTGACAGTTTGTATCTCTGTGTGTGGGGGTAGTGACAGTTTGTGTCTGTGGGTTGTGTGTGTTGGAGTGTAGTGACAGTTTGTATCTTTGTGTGGGGGGGTAGTGACAGTTTGTATCTCTGTGTGTGTTGGAGGGTAGTGACAGTTTGTATCTCTATGTGTGGGGGGATAGTGACAGTTTGTATCTGTGCATGTGTGTGTGTGTGTGGGTAGTGACAGTTTGTATCACTGTGTGTGGGGGGGATAGTGACAGTTTGTATCTGTGCATGTGTGTGTGTGGGTAGTGACAGTTTTTGTATCACTGTGTGTGGGGGATATAGTGACAGTTTGTATCTGTGTGTGTGTGGGGGGGGGTTGTGACAGTGCATTTATATGGTCACAGAACTCCTCTGTAACATCTAATATCCTTATAATTTACAGAATGAGGTACATTATCTACAATATTATGTATGGTTGGAGTTTCAAATTATCAACGCCACTCACATTGGTTCACTAGCTACAGCAATGGTTAAGCTGTAGTTTAGCTGTATCCAAAATGCTATTAACGGACAATATCTCATTTCCCTTACAGAATTCACCTACAGTACTTGTGATTAGTTCTCATAATTTCCTCTGCCTTTGTTTCTTTTAATTAAAAATCCAAGAGAGCAACATACAATTTCCTATTCTCTAATATGCTCCAAGAGTGTTTATTAGCATCATTAACTAGGAACAATCCGGCCACCAGTCAAATGACCTTTTACATTTTAAAGTATTAAGGTGAGAAAAATACTACAGCCTAGGGAGTTTAGACTCTAAACCTGGTGGAACGAACCCTGGCAGGTTTGTCAAGGTTTTATCCTAAGTACAGTATTTTCTAATATCTGAATCCAAAAGCATCAGTAAATATGATGGTTTAGTATAGTATAGTATTTGAGGTTGAATAAAGAATAAAGTCCATCCAGTCCAACCCATCTAGCAATATCCTCATTTCCTGCCTAACTGTTGATCCAGAGGAAGGCAAAAAAAAACCCACCAAATTTATGAAGGGGAAAAAAATTCCTTCCTGACTCCAAGTGGCAATCGGAAATTTCCCTGGATCAACTCTACTTTATGTATCAATACCAGTAACTTGTAACATTCCTTGTTTGCAGAAACTCATCCAGCTTTTTTTTGAAACTGACCAATGAACCTGCCATTACAACGTCCACTGGAAGACAGTTCCATAGCTTTACCGTTCTCACAGTAAAAAACCCTTTCCGAGCTTGAAGCCTAAACCTTTTTTCTTCAAGTCTTAAGGGATGTCCTCGTGTCCTTTGACATGTTCTATTGGTGAACAATGCCCCAGATAGTTTATTGTATGGCCCGTTAATGTATTTATACATAGTAATCATATCCCCACGCAAGCGCCTTTTCTCCAGCGTACATAATTGTAACTTTTCCAGTCTCTCTTCATATTCAAGCTCCCCCAATCCCCTTATTAATTTAGTTTCCCTTCTCTGAACCCTTTCCATTTCAAAGATGTCCTTTTTGTACACAGGATTCCAAAATTGCACTGCATATTCCAAATGAGGCCTTACCAATGCTTTGTAAAGAGGGAGAAGTACATTTTCCTCCCTTGAATCCATACCTCTCTTTATACAAGACAATACCATGCTGGCTCTGGCTGTTGCTGCCTGGCACTGCTTGCTACCTTTAAGTTTGTTATCCACCAAAACTCCAAGATCCCTTTCCAACAGGGATTCACTTAACACAGAGCCATTTATAGTATAAGTAGCACAAGGATTTTTAAGTCCAAAATTCATCACCTTACATTTATCAACATTGAATTTCATCTGCCACTTAGCAGCCCAATGTGATAATCTATCTAGATCCCCTTGCAACGATTGCACATCCTCTGAAGTTTTTAATGGTCGACAAAGTTTTGTGTCGTCAGCAAACACAGAAACCTTGCTGACAATACCCACTTCCAAATCATTAATAAATAGATTAAATAGAAGCGGCCCCAACACAGAACCCTGTGGCACCCCACTTAGCACTATAGTCCAAAATGATGAAGCCCCATTAACAACTACTCTCTGCATCCTATTCATTAACCAATTTTCTATCCATGTACAAATATGACTCCCCAGACCAACAGACCTTAGCTTATTCATTAGTCACCTATGGGGGACTGTATCAAAAGCCTTTGCAAAATCCAAGTAAACTACATCTACTGCTATACCAGAGTCTAAATTTCTACTTACTTCCTCATAAAAGCCAAGCAAGTTAGTTTGACAAGATCTATTCCTCCTAAATCCATGCTGGTTACTTACTTATAATGTCAGTCCTTGAAACATACTCTAGAACATGTTCCCTTATTAAACTTTCCAGGATCTTCCCCACCACTGAAGCGGCTGGCAACATTGGCTCCACTGAGGCCGGCGGTGCCAGCGGGCTCACTGTCGGACGCAGTGAGTCTGCCTGGCATAGGTGACCTGAGTGGGGTTGGTGTCGCCAGCCCGAAGACGTCGCCCAAGGGCTCTTTTAAGAGCCGCACACTGGGGGTCCCGGTTCGAGCTGCGGGACCCCCGCCAAAGGCACTTGTCAGTGCCGCAAGGGCACTTGTAAGTGCTGCAAAGGCCCTGATAGGGCCAGGGAGGGGGGTCCCGGTTCGAGCTGCGGGACCCCTTAAGCCCCAAAAGGCTCTTGTCAGAGCCGCAAGGGCACTTGTAAGTGCCGCAAAGGCCCTTACAAGGGCCGGGGAGGGGGGGTCCGCTGGAGGGAGCCTCCACCCCTCCCAGCGGCTCCCTCCCTTCCCCTCCCCGGGGAGCGGCCGGGGCGGGGGGCTTGGAGGGGTTGCCGGGGAGGGGGTGCGCGGCGGGTGGGCGTGTCTCCCTGCCCATCCCCGCCGCGGGAGGCTAGTATTATAGATACCTTTATAGATATAAAGGTAACTGGAGGCTTAGGGGCATATTTATAAAGGTTCGTTTACTTTTCACGGCCGTTTTCGGACTTTTATAAATCGCGTTAAACGTGATTTATGCGTTAATGTCCGCGAAAAGTTAACGAACCTTTATAAATATGCCCCTAAGCCTCCAGTTACCTTTATATCTATAATGCGCTCCACAATGTTAGATATTACCAGATCCAACAGAGCTCCTTTTCTAGTAGGAACCTCAACCACCTGTGAGAGAAAATTATCCTGCAGCAAATTCAGGAACTCATCGCCTTTTTCTGTGATGGCAGTTCCACCACACCAATCAATGTCAGGGTAATTGAAGTCCCCCATAATGAGCACACTCCCCAAACTTGCAGCCCTTGCCAACTGCATATGAAGTTGACTCACCTCCTCTCTGCTAGCATTTGGCGGCTTATAGCAGACACCAACAATGACATTACCCCCTTTCCTGTTGCCTAATTCCACCCATATTGCCTCCACTTTATCATCCATATCACCAGTTATCTCTTTTTAAATTTGGCTTCAATTCTTTTTTAACATAAACACATACTCTTCTCAGTCCTCATCTTCTTACTATTAATATACTTAAAAAAATGTTTAGGCTTAGTGATGCTTTCTTCAGCTATCCTAACTTCATTATTAATTTTAGCTAGTTTGATTGCTTTCTTACACTCCTTGTTACAGTTTTTATAATCCCTAAAGGCCCTTTCCATTCCCTCAGCCTTAAAGGTTTTAAATGGCTTTTTCTTCCTTACCATTTGCCTCTTTACATCAGAATTCAGCCACATGGGCGCGGATTTATTTTTTTTACATTTATTTCCCAAGGGTATAAATTGAGATGTGAACTGGCTTAAAATCCCCTTGAACACAGTCCACTTCTGTTCAGTACCTTTACCTGATAATACATTATCCCAGTTGACATTCTGAAGAGCTGCTTTTAACCTGGGAAAATTTGCTTTCCTGAAATTAAATGTCTTTGTTAACCCAGCGCACTTTTCCTTTCGATAACAAAGTCCAAATGCCACTATTTCATGGTCACTATTCCCTAAGCCTCCAGTTACCTTTATATCTATAATGCGCTCCACAATGTTAGATATTACCAGATCCAACAGAGCTCCTTTTCTAGTAGGAACCTCAACCACCTGTAAGAGAAAATTATCCTGCAGCAAATTCAGGAACTCATCGCCTTTTTCTGTGATGGCAGTTCCACCACACCAATCAATGTCAGGGTAATTGAAGTCCCCCATAATGAACACACTCCCCAAACTTGCAGCCTTTGCCAACTGCATATGAAGTTGACTCACCTCCTCTCTGCTAGCATTTGGTGGCTTATAGCAGACATCAACAATGACATTACCCCCTTTCCTGTTGCCTAATTCCACCCATATTGCCTCCACTTTATCATCCATATCACCAGTTATCTCTTCTTTTAAATTTGGCTTCAATTCTTTTTTAACATAAACACATACTCCTCCCCCTTTCCTTTTTTTTCTGTCCTGCCTAAACAAGGCATATCCTTCTATATTTACAGCCCAGTCGTGAGTTCTGTTCAACCACGTTTCTGCAATACCTATTACATCATACTTTTCATTCAATGCCATCATTTCCAATTCACCCATTTTGTCAGCCAGGCTTCTCGCATTTGCAAACATACATTTTAGATTATGATCCTGTAACTTATTCGTACACTTTAATACACATGCCTCCCTATCCCCTATGCTAGCCCCACCCCCCTTTCCGCCCACCACTGGCCTATCTACACCCTGCTTTCCTCCTGGACTAACTATCCCAGTGAGACTGCTAATACCCTCCCCCCCCCCCAAATGTTTGAATGTGACAGGAAAGCCGATGGAAAATTACATTGTCTATTAATGAAAACTTGGCATACATAGCATGTCTTTAAAGGTACAATGTAGGCTTCATGTTGAAAGACCTTGCTGCAAAGCCTCTACTGCTCTTTGAGGTTTATATTTACAATGACCAAACAATTTACAACCTTAGCAATAGGCACAAAAGTCCAGAATACCACATCATACAGTGAGTGATGTAGAAACATTCTTATGTGCCCCCCTGTACAAAATAAATATACACATATAGACTACAATGAAACAGTGCCTCCTAGTGACAAACATATAGTACCAGTGAATTACCATATATGTGGAAAAAAACTTTACAGAATTTATAGAATATTACTAAACCGTTTCATGCTCCTTTAAAATAAAATTAGCAAACTGGAATTGGTCATTTCTATACTCCGAGGTCAAATATTATTCAGAAAAATACAGAACATAATTATTTTTGTGCCTTGGTGTCCAGTCCCCATTTGTTATAGTTTGGTATAAGTATTTCATATCTCCCGTGTCAGCAAGAAGCTCTGTTAGCTGTTAATGGCTTGAATGGTTAAGTTAATGAGGTGCAGTTGATTGCATATTTGATATTCAGGAGACACATTCATTAGCTGTCTTACTGTATATTGCGGCTCAGATGACTTAATTTGAATACAGAGGATGGTTCTGATTGGAAAAGAGAAGGCCTTCCGAGGGCCTTTTGTCATTGGGGACTTTTGCAGCATATTCCGAGTTGTTACAGATTAATAAAAAGCTAGTTAGTCTTTGCTGTGAAGTGTTCAGACACAAAGACACTGCACACTAGAAAAGTCAAATGAAGAATTAAACTAAAGCAACAGTGCTCTGTTTGGCAGTTACTTACTGTTTTAAAAGGAAAAATACTGTAAATATTTGTCATGAGTTACGCCTAATGGCTAACTGCACAACCATATTTTGGCTTAAAATCCAACACCTACTGTATAGGCAGTTGCTGATTCCTATATTCCTTTGTGGCTGGTAAGGTTAGCCCCATTAAAGTGTATAGGTGCTAATAGCAAATTAATATTTGGTCATCTGGAAGGTGTTACCATCCATTCTCATAGGTAAATAGTATTAGTAGTACCCATAAACGCTTATAAACCCAGCTTTAAATAACATGATCCTTATGATGTGTTATATAATAATTACTGGGGGAGTTCAAGTCTAGTGTTAAGTGGCTGATATCATATAAAAAAACATTAAAGAGCCCTGTCTTATTGTCTATGCCCAGAAGAATACAGGTGAATAATTTGAGGGCAAGTACCAGAATTTTCACTGTGCTGTGTGGATAGTGGTCAGGATTAGAGATGGCCGAAACTCAGAAGTCCTGTTTTCAGATTTGCTTAACTTGGGAAAAACCCAAAGATTTGAACAAAAATTTCCAAAAACCCTTGGAAATAATCTTGAATGTTCGGTAACCCTCGAAAATATGATCAGAACTTCTTTCGAGTTTCCGGTCATATTTTCTAGGGTTATTGAACGTTTAAGTTTAATTTCGAGGGTTACTGAGAATAACCTTGAACGTTCGGTAACCCTCGAAAATATAGTCCGAAGTCCTGAAATCCGAATGATCCACCCGGTGTCGGATGGAACATTCAGAACTGAGGGCTCAATTCAATAATTGATATTCTGACCTATAGCTCTATAGATAAGCAATAACCGTTTGTGTCAGTTCTTAACAAAAATATTATTACTCAAGGCCAATGAAATACACCTTCTTCCCAATTCTCCTTCTTTGTGGCTGGACAAGCTCTTAATGACCGAGTAAAGCACAAAGAGGAGGTGTAAACCTAGATGATGGAACCCAGTGAGGATCAAGACATTCTACCTTCTGCATTGAATGATGTTAGGAAGTGAAAGTGGTTGTGGTGCATTACAATATTTAACCTGCTGAATTGTTTGTTAATAACAAAGTCCATTCCTTTTTGCGGCAGAAAGAAAACTCGCTGACTGGGCCAATGCTTACACCTCATTTATTTTTAATAAACCTTGGGGGTTTCTATCATACAAAATATTTCCCCTTTATTGAATAAATGTCATAGGTAAAAGGAATAAAGCCAGGGTATAAAATTTATAGATTTATAGATATATAAATATTGGTTCACACAGTTATACACCACCAACTGTGAATAATGTATTTTGTACCGTGTAGTATAATAATATGATTATATTATTATATGAACATGTAAAGAGGTCAAGGAAACTTTTTATATTCTTCAGGTAGGCTTTTTTCAGTGGTCACATGATTAATCTTATAATAGTATTTATGTATGTATGTTGTGTCATATATGTAATTTGTGCCAATTTGTGCCAATTGGGTACACAGCGCTGTACTTGAAAATACCGAGTATACAAACAAAGAGGATAAGTACAAAGAATTATACAGAGAGATAAAAATTAAATGAAGTGTCATACATACTGGATTTGGCTATTACTATATGGGACTACTGTATGGGAATTCTGCTGTCCATTTAAAGGGCAACTAAAGCCTCAAAACAATACAGAATCAGAAGGCAGTAGTGGTCATATTTTCTACCCTTGACTTGAGTCAATCGTGTGTAACTCATTTTCTAGGTAAAAATAGGTACCTCGACTTATACTCGGATCGACTTATATTCAAGTATATATGGTACATATAAATTATAGATAAAATTATATAAATGTGGCGTGCCTTGATACATTAAGAATGAGATCCCTACCCCGCAGAGCTTACAATATAAGTCACATACTGTAGACAAGAACAAACATCCCCTGCAACAAAACGTAGGGACTAAAATATGTATATGATTCACCCCTCTCATGGAATTCTATAGGAACTGTAAATAATATTCTTGGAATTTACACACTTCTACTTATAGTAGTAGCACACCAGTTATAACACAGAAATTGTTCCCCATTGTACTCACCTGTATTCATTCAATGTAATAAAAATCCTTTAAATGAAGGGTGCATGGATTATAATGGATAATGTACCCCCTACAATAAATTAATATTAGAAGTCATGAGGAGTTCACCATCCTGCTATCCTTATAATTAACAGTAGGTTGTACATTATTCATTGTATAATGCACGGTCTGATATTTATGTAAATGAATAGCATATTTATAAAAGTGACCATAGATTTGTGTCACCAGGGAGAAAGCAATTCTAATTCTTTGAAATGCTGGTCTTGCTGTTGTTGTGCATGGCTGAGTTGTACCAAGCTTTAATAGCTTTGTAATGCACAAATGCTTTACTTATTGTGCTATATGCTGTATTAAAATCAACTAACAGTGCGTGTTTTGGTAGTGTCCAGTTTATGTAATTTAGATATTTAAAGGGCATCTATACCGAAAAATAGGTTATTTAAAATTGACCATAACTGGAAACTATAATTTTTCCCAACCACCACTGTATCATATTGTCGTTGATCTGCTCCCTATATCTTTAGATATCCAATCTAAAACTTCTTATATTTCAGCTGTCAATCAAGTTCCTTGCTCTCAAAAACTATTCTTCTGTGAGTAGTTTTACTGTAGCTGGAATGGTGACAGAGTTTTGACAGCTGGAATGCTGTATGCTGTGTGCAGGCTTGACAGTTGGTTTGTGCGTGCAGCAACACACGCAAATCAGAGTGCTACTTAGATGTATTCAATTATAGATTAAGATGAGGCAAAGTCATTTTTTCAGTATAGTTTCCCTTTAACTGGTGACAGATGAGTACACAACCTTCCTAAGAACCCCTGTGTTAGCGGACATTTAATAAACAGTATATATTTATAAGCTTTATTAATCATTTGTAATATAACACATTCAGTTCATAGCTACAATTCAGTCTGTGGCTCTCTTGGCTTGAAATTGCTTGGCATTGTCCTTCTGTTCCATTTAGAAAGGGTGGTGTGTGTGTTGTTTGTAAGAGTATACAGACGCAGCATGAATTATGCGCTAGGCTTTCTGGGTACTGAACTCATCATAAATTGTAGAACAAAATAATAGCCTTGCTCCATCCATTTGATTTTATTAAAGCACAATATTATTATCACAAACAATAATAACTACTCTGAACCGTAACGGTGATAAGACTAGAAGCTTGAACATTAGAGAAAAGATGAGTTTGCAGATGAAAGAAATATTGTATTCTGCCCAAGTGCAGCAAAAATCCAATTCTATATTACCTCTGATTTTGATAATTCGCCATCCCATCTGAAGCAAAGTGCATTTCCATTATGTACAAATAGATATCTGGTAACTGCTGAAGAGAAACCCATCCAAGTAACTGAATAAACATAAACCACACACACAAAAAAAAATCACTGGTTGCATTTTATTTCTCAGTTTAGATTTAAAGCACGAGTAAAGGTCTCTTGTTTCCAAGCAGGATTATTTACTGAGACAATCAGGTTGCATCAGTCTACTTTTACAAAAAAAAGGACTTTGTATTCTGTAAGCGGTTCCTGGATAACGGCACAAAATGAACTAGCTGTGGATTTATCGATTTCATTTAGCTACATTACCCAATGAGGGAACCCCCCAACAAATGAAATAGTAAACAATAGCCAGCTGACCAAACAGGCTCTCACTCGAAAATAAAAACCTATACAATATCTTTGTGCTGATGCCCAAGTAGCATTTTTTTTTATATTATCTTTTAAAATGCTAGTGTGATAGACCTGGAATTATGGCCAGTGATTAAATAATATATAATACTGGTTAGGATTGAAGTTTATGAAGGTGCTTGAATTAACCTCAAGAAAATATAAGCCCACTGAGGAATTGTCATTAACCAGCTGCTGTCATACCTCACAACCATCTTGTTTTCCCTGGGACTATCACAGTTTGAAGGTGTCCTTGACATTCAGGAGCATGCCCGTGGCATTGGGGTCATGACTGTGTAATTGGGGGGCAGAGCTATTTATGGCCCCTTGCAGAGTTTATAAGTTGGGAGGTATGCATACGCCTATTGTTTTGTAAACTTGCAGAAATGTGATAGGACAGGGTGAACCAATTCTCTCAATCAGCAAACAGTAGCCCCTAAAGCAATAAAGATGGCAATTGTTTTGGTGGTGCCTTATGAGATTTCATTTTTTATTAGTAGATGATAGGCTTTCTAATTTACCCATAAAATACTGTGATAGACATTTTTAAGTAGAATATAGTCACCTTGTATAATTACTCTCTACAAAAAAGCATTTTCAAAAGTTTTAAAATTTATTGCTCAGTATAAGGAGGCACAAAGCATTCCATAAGATTGCAATATTATAGATTTAATGCATCACGGTGGCTCATTGGTTAGCACTGAAGTCCTGGGTTCAAATCCCCCTTGGACACATATTATTATTATTATTATGGATTTATATAGCGCCAACGTCTTCCGTGACGCTTTACAATCACATAGTCATACATTACATACAGGGTAATACAGGTTGTACAAAGTCATACATATTACATACACAGGTAATACATAATATAAGTAAACAGAGTGATGAGTTTCTTACAGCAATACCATGATACAATAGGTGAGAGGACCCTGCCCAAAGAGCTTACATTCTAGAGGAAATGGGGGTGAGAGATAAGGTTGCGGGAATTGGTAGGCTGTAAATACATTGGCAGTGGAGTGTGAAAGGCAGGATGGATCATATTGGGTAGTAAGAGGGGTAGTGTCTAGGCCAGGTTATATGTAAGGAATTTGGATGTTCTCCAAGTGTTTGTGTGGGTTTCCCCCACGATTATGAAGACTGAATTGTAAATTACTGCCAGTGGCGTAACTATCCCCCCCCCCCCAGAGACCCAGATGGTAAGAGGGCCCCCCACAACCTCTGCAATCAGCTGTTTTTAAAGAGCTGATAATAAGTATGAAGGAAACATACACGCAATCAACTGTTTAAAAGACTGGAAGTTCAGGTCTTCAGTCTGGGGAAGGGGTGGGGGTGGTGGGTCAGGGGTCCGGCCTCCAATATCATAGTTGGGATGTATATATATATATATATATATATATATATATATATATATATATATATGTTCTAAAAAAATATGTCTTGATGTTGTTCATGTGAAAATTACACCTTACACAAAGATTCCAAAATAATTTTAAGGCTTTCATTTTTATAGCTTTTGGGAACCGTACACCAGGGGATCTATAAAATCTTTGGTTATTACCAGACAATAGTTCTGCTATAAATGGCAGACATTTCAAACAATAGGCAAACACTTTTTTTTCTTCCTCTAGTAAAAATTCAAACCATTTTATGCCTGAAACGCACGCCCTGAGATGGATTGGGATTTGCTGTGCCATGCTTTGAGTTAAACCATTGCTGCAGATTTTTTAAACTTAATATGGCTTGGTCTTTGTTCTCACCTTCCCTGTTGTAACAGATGGCAAGTACATCAAAGACAGTTATCATGGAGCACCTTATACAAATTCTCTCAGATGCATTTCTTTGAGGTCTCCTGAGGTCGCCTCTTGAGAGAAGATTAACAGTCATATTCATTGTGTGTCTGAACATTTTCGTTTCTTTTTAATAGGAAAGTACACTGTTAAAAAGATAGGTCAATAGAATTTAAAAAGGATTGGCCCCCCTTTTTTTTCTTATGTAGAGTGCTTGAATATGCAGCTTTTTACATTCTTTCAATACATTAAAACCTAGGCAAGGGTGTAAAAGCAAAAATAATTGTCTGTAAACAAAGAGTAAATATATATATATATATATATATATATATATAATAATGGGTGGCTCATGGGTTCAAATACACCACTGACTACATATTCAAGAGGTTTGTATGTTATTGTTTGCATACATTTCAATGGACTGCAATTTACTTCAACAATAATAAAAATAAAAGTGCCATATATGCAAAGGAGTTATACACAGGGGTGCCCCTACCATGAAGCAAACTGAAACATTTGCTCAGGGCCTGCCCCTGCAGAACACTTAAAAGGCAGCAGTTAACAAAAATCCTCCTTCCTGCAATACTGCATTTCAGTCAACCTATCAGTGTTAATTCAGCCCTCCAGTCCATCAGTCATTGTTAGTCAGCTCACCACACCCACCTCCACAAGGCACACCTATATTCCCTGATGAAGCCACACCAACTTATCGTGCCGCCACCCATCTGCTGATAGGTAGTATTTAAAATTTGTTTCAGGTGTCAAAAACCCTAGGAACACCCCTGGTTATATGTGTAAAGGTGTTATAATGATCAATGCAATCATTATTTTACAACCATTTCATTAAAAAATATGTTGCAGATGTAAAATACCCCTACAGAAAAAATTCAAATGCCAGTGTTTTTTGGAATTGCAATTTAGTAAAACTTAGAATATATGAAGTGTACCCACCACATAAAGGTGGGTACACACAAAGGGACTCTTTTTCCCGACCGAGCATTCGCTAATTGCAAGCGTTTGACTGGGACATATGACAGTTTGCGTGATCCATTGGGAACCACATGATCGGCTGTAATTTACCAACAGGTTCGATCATGCAATCAAGCTCTGTCGCGGCCACTCACACCCACAACATGCGATATTTCTGGCTGACCGACCAATCAGTCAGTCAAAAATATTGTAATTTGTGTACCCAGCCTAAGAGACAGCATGTGATAGGGTAATCTCTTTGAGGTAAGGCCTGATATGTGATTGCAAGTACGACAAATTTACAAAGGTTTAATGTCACTTTTGTTATTTACCAACATGATTTCAACACAAGAAAATGTTTAGAAGGAAATGCATGGGATCTGGGATCTGCCATTGCATTGGTAAACCTGCATTGTGGGGATAGAACTGAGAGATTGGGTCTATGTGTAAATTACCCCACCTGTAAATAAAATTATTTTTTTTTACAGAAACAGATGGCTGAAACTTACCAGTTTCGTTCCGTTATCGGATTCCCGGATCTCGAGAAAATCCAGATGATCCGAAAACGAAACGAATTTTCAATTATATTTCAATGTTCGAAGATATTTTCAATATTTTTTGAAAATAGCCTTGAACGTTCGATAACCCCCAAAAATCAGAGACTACTTTCAAGTTTCCAATCGTATTTTCGAGGATTATCAAATGTTCGATAATAATCGAAAATGCGCTCTGAAGTCCCGAAATCCGGACAGATCATTTTTACTCTCTACTCTTTAGATTTTGTCTATTCCAGTATATGCAGATTAATAGAAAGTGCAAAAATTTGCATCTCCTACAACATCCCCCTACTATCAACATCTATGGCCATCTGTACCCATCTATAATGGCTTCACATGTCTGCTACAACCCCTAATTCAGTGACAGAACTTTCAAGTCGAAGTGTGCCTGAAAATAAAAACAGAGCAAGTGTAAACAAGTATAAACATCTTTTATTCACCACTATTTGTAACTATCCATCTATGTAAAAAAAAAATCTGCACACCACCCAGTCAGTAGCACAGTAAATTATCTGGGACCAACAGATTAGTTATTTTTCATCCTTTTAACTATAATTCATATCCTGAAACAGATCAATATACTTTTTAATAAACTGTAAAGGAGCTGTGTTATATGTCTAGAATTGCCACCATAGCTTTCAATAATAGCACTGTAAATAGCACAATAGCAGGTAAACGTAGACTAATGATGATATCTATCTTAGAGAAACTGACGTTTTCAGAGAACGAAATAAAAAAATGAATTCATTTTATAGGCAAAAATCAAAGAAACAAGGTGTTTACAGTGTAAAGGAGAATTAAAATCAAAATATCAATAATTCTTTGTAAAATAGATTCTGTAATTCATAGTAACATATAGCTGTTTCTATTATCTCTCAAAACAGCGACATTTTGAAGAAATTTCTGTAGGTTTTTACCGTTTGGCTTTTTCTGAGTTCTGCAGCCTACCAGAGCTCAGTGAGTTCTCTATGCTTCTACCCTCTCCACCCCTTTCAAAACTGTATAGTAACTACTGGCTGACCTTCTTGTGACTTTTACAGCACGTAATTAATATTGAGCAGTCAAACCCCAATCATAACTCGTAGGATGGAGGGCTGCAGAAATCAGGCAATGCCAGAAAAATTTCAGAATTACAGGGGATTTGTAAATTTAGCTGCTGATATCAGAGAGGATGGTTATAGCTCGCTCCTAATTAGAAAGTCCATTATCCATTCAGGTTTATTTATATGTTAGCTTTAATTCTCCCTTTAAAGTAACTGTGGTCTTTATTCAAGCATTTTCTATTTAAAGTGCTTTCTCATACCTTTTAAACAGCCTAGGATGATGTATCTAGATTCATTGTAAAGTTACACTTCATTGCCTGTCCTGACTGTCTGTGGCAGTCATATCATTTGTAAGAAGCTCCACTGCCCCCACCCCCCATAAAGCTAGTACCAGACTGCAACCATTCTCTGTCCTTAACTTTGCTTATGGACGCCTTAGGGTGAGAAAATAAAATCAGGTTTGGGGGTGGGGCTTATGATGCTGCTGATAGTGCTCTGTTCCAGCAGTGGGCTTACTCAAGACTGAGACTTGGGGACAGAGCAGTGGTGGTGGGGACATCACAACACTAGCAAGAAAAAACAAAAAATATACAAGTGCTTGAAACATGTAACATGAGAAAAGAGGTCCCTGCCCCATAGAGCTTGCAATCTAATTTATTTATGGTAACATTTAGTTGCCCTTTATCATCCCTCCCCAGAAATCCACACCATATATGGTTTGGCATGTTGGCTTTCAGACTCATATCTTTTTAGAAGGGAAGACAATCTTCTGAACGTGGCATGTTTTGTAATACATAAATGTTGGTTACGTACATCTTAAAGTCTAGTGGTGGTGGCTGAGCGTCTACATCACTGCCCACTTATTATTCTGGTCTATTTTTGCTTCAACTAAAAATGTTGCTGTGTTATTTGCTATTTTATGCAAACAAAAGAAATCCAGGCTGACAATAGGATATTTACTGTTAAAACTGATGGGGGCACGTCTATTAGATTGGCTTATTTAATAAGAGGTGCAAAATGTTGCTTGTGCTATTATTCTGCAGCAGCCAGTCAGATATTTTTAAATTGCAGTACCCCAGTTAAAAGGTAACTGATTAGTAACTGCAAATCAAGAGCCCAGGCAAATTTTTGCAAATCTTTAAATTAATTCCATATTGTTCCTTTGGCTGTTTCTACCAAAATTATTTTGCGCACAAGTGAAAAATCCTTTAGTTGTATTTGGTACAGCATCACCTGCTATTGGAAAATGTCATTAGTTGTGATTTACTCACCTTAATAAAAATCTTGCTTGTGTGAGTCATTTATTCAGGCAAAATGCATGGGCCAAGAAAATGGTTTCATAGGATGAGTCATTACAAGCCACCTTAGGGCAACAGAGATGATATTTTATCACAGGGACTCTTTAATCTGGGTGACTACCATGCTAGCTTATTAATCACATGGGCCCTAACCTTCAGTAGACTGCAGATAGCAGCAAACAGCTATTCCTTCTATTTATGTCTTATCTTTGGTACTTCTGTGTTTTTTTTCCCTTCAAGATACATATTTGCAGTCAAAATAGCATAACATCAAGGAGAAATAGGATGTAAAAATGAAATCAATGTTTTATCTATTTGACATGGAACAGTAAAAATAAATAAACATAGAAAACTAAATGGGAAAAAAAGGGTTACTTCAGAATTTCTGGATTTCAGAGAAAGTTTAAAGGGCAACAATACCCCCCTAAATCACACACCCCAATATTACCCTGGGTGGACCTAAATTACTAAGTCATCAGCCCTGTGTTCCATCTAGATCAAAATTCAAAAACAGCTGTTGAGAAAGCCTATGGGTGAAATGCGTCCGGCGTGCGTTCCCGACTGCCCGAGACCATGCGCCATTAGCTGTGTCCCTCCTGCCCCTTCTCCCTGCCTAACACATAAGGATTTGTGTGTGTGACTGCTTACTTACCTCCGCCTATTAGGACCCTCCTGCCTGTCTGATATATGTTATATTGTATACTATTTTGGGTTCTTGTTAGGGGGGTTGTGTGCTATATATTTGTTATACTTACCTTGTAATTTATATGTTATACTAGGCCTTGTGGGTGGGAATGGGTCATGGAGGGAGCACTATTTTGATGTTTTTATATCTCCTGTTAAAAGATCCCAATTTTTATGTATTCTTGAAGAGATTTTTATAATTATCACAATTTTTGCTATTAATGAGTGTGAACTCATTAATTATCAAAGTTTTTGCATTCTGTTCTATATGTGCACGGTCAGACTCTGACCAGACTTTTTTATGAGGGAAAGCATGCTCAGTAATAACTATGAGGCAGCGCTGGAATAGGATATTTCCCACATACCAACTGTTAAAACTGCTCACAACAGAAAAGGTAATAGTAATATGGCACTGGATTGACAGCTGAAATGAAAGTTTGTTCAGATTGGATATCTAAAGAAATAGGGGGCATATCAACAAAAAAATGGTACAGTGGTGGTTGGGGAGAATTATAGTTTCCAGTAATGGTACATTTAAAATACTTTTTCAGTATAAATACCCTTTAGTTTTTAAGTGGACATACCTTTAAAGGAAGCCCATACTTTGGTTCCCATTTAAGGAAACAAACAAAAACTGTAATCAATGCTTTATGCTTAGAGCTTTACTTCTTTATAGCATACACAGCCAATGTGTACATATTTTTTAAATTGTTTCACATAGTAGATATTTCTGATTATTGCTAATAAACATTACTCAGCCTTTATCTGTTAGGGGATATTTTAAAAGTATTAGCTGGGAAAGAAATATATAGCTCCTTTACCTCCTGATCTTCAATTAATGCATTAAAGGAATAGTTCACTTTATCAGTGAACTATTCCTTTAAGTGAATCCAACAAAATACGGACTGGGGGATTCAATGCTGCCCCAAACAGCTGAATTTGGATTTGATAACCTTAGCCTGATCTACACTTGACAACCATAATAGTTCATAAGCTTATCTCTCCGCATGCATATGACTTCAAATGCAGCAATTACAGGATTTGTAGTCATGTTTCATCCACTACCAAAAAACTCCCAAGGAGAATTTACGAAGGAAACAAAGATTACTCTGAATATAGAAGGTTGGCAAAAGAACAGTCACGCTGACCTGTCATGATCCCCCTCTGGGTAGAACAAAGCATCTTTGCATGATGTCTTATTTTTAAAAAGGTTAAAAAAATGAACTTGGAAAAGAGTTGTCAGACTCACTGGATAACATTTAGTTTTAGATAAAGAAAATAGCTGGTTTCCATGGTTAAACCAAGTTGAAAGTGGGCACACAGACACAATATTTAATGTTAAAGCCCGCAGTTGGTTATTTGGCCTTTTAAAATTGGCTCTGGCATATAATCTTGGCATCCTTATGCTTGCTTCTTATTGCTAAGTAACAGCCGCCTTGGATTACAAGCAAATCTAATCTATTTTGTTTGTTTCGGTAATCGTACATTTTATAAATCTCTAGCAAAGGTAATTTATTTTTGCAAAATGGTCATATTGCAGTTATCAACTACTCATACAGACTAACGTTGTTTTATTTTTCTATTGAGTTAGAGGTTAGAACTCATTTTATTATCTGGGCTTTAATAAGACCATGTAGGAAAATGGAAAAAAAAAAATAATAATAATAATAAATCTAAGGGCTCAATCACACTAGGGGTGTTAAAGGATAACAATAAAATGTACTATATCTGTTGTATTCAATTAGATCAACTGGACTTAAAGTTTAGTTCTTGAAGACGTTTCACTAGTCATCCAACTGGCTTTCTCAATTCAGAATGAGAAAGCCAGTCGGATGACCAGTTGATCTAATTGAATACAACAGATATACCATGACCTGGATGAATGAGAACCTTCACAAGCAATATAATGAACTGTTTAAAAATGGAAAGTACCTGGGGCAGGGAGGTTGGATTAATTATTCCTACCTCACAATATAATTTTGTTGAGGAGATACAACACGTACAGTTTTCATTTGCCAGGTTAGTCCTGGACTATTCCGGTATTAAAGATAGGGCTGAATCCAGGAGGAAGACTGGCAGAATCAGTATACTTTGGGCTGGTGCTCCTCACAGAAACAATATTGGGAGGAATTACTAGTCCTATATCCCTGTCCCAAGTACTTTTCAGTTTAAATAAATTTATACACACGATAGTTATCCTTTAAATACTCATGTAAGTCAAGACTCGACAGCTGGTAAATAGCTTGTGGCAGATGGGTGGTGTGTTTTCGTGGAATGCATAAAAGCCTTCCCACATATGCAGTCTGTTGCAGTAATGCATGCATTCGTATTTACATTTACATAGTATTGATACAAATCAATACAAAAATGACAGTGTGTTTGAATGGACGCACGTCTTCTGCTATGAATGAAGCCTAACTTCTCCACATACAGCATATCTTTACTCGTTATATAAGCAGGATACATATGTGTATGTCTCACACAAATAGTAAAAAGAGAAGGTACTGGTGGACTAAACAACAAACAAAATGTCTGCCAAAGTGCTTTAAATTGTACTGTAAGCAAAACATGTTCTGGATCACAATGATCCTTTATCAAGTGTACTGTATCTATATAAGTGCACACATATAAGAGCTTTACTGAGTAGGGGTTGGCCAGAGTTTCAACAAGCAATTTGGGAATTGCACTAGTCTAAACTACAGACGGAATTTTGAAGCAGTGCTACCAAGCTTTGACCATAAATTTTTTTTGTTGTTTCAATGCAAAAATTCAGTTTCGATTAACAAAATTCTGAGACAAAACTTAATCCGGATCCATGGGAACAAACCCTTGTGGTTTGATTCTTCTTTAACCATAAGCTCACAGATCACTGACCAAGCACAGCCTGGTGTACAGTACTATGTCACAATAGAGAGATTAACCCCCAGATCCCTCCTCCCATAAAAACCTGTGTTTCCCTTTTGAATCTGAGCAGCAAATTAAACACGTAAATTTACATCTCCTGTTAACTGCGCCGGACATTTTTATTATTCCAAGAAAAGACAGATTTTAAGTTGCAAAGCTCAGAAGTATGACAGGAAAGTCCATAATTAATGGTACAAGGCTGATCCTGCATACAAACCTCATCTGCTTGGTAAACAAAGCCAGAAAGCCAGTACAGTAATTTAACTCTATTTATGGATGCTAAGGACAGAATTTCATGAGCCTTATAAACCAGCATTGTGTTAAGTACTCAGTGTTAGCAGATCAGATCAGTCTTTCATTTTCTTTTTACTAACACCTTACTGCAGTGTCACAACTCATAGCAATCAATAATAATTTAGTTCTGTGTGTGTTAAATCCTTATTGTTGGCCATCACACAAAGAATAGTTCCTTTTGAAATCTGTTAAAGTGACAGTGTCTTCCACATGTTAGTTAGAATGGTATCTGGAAGAAATCACAACTATAATAAGCAGTAGAAATCTTAAAGGATAACTCAGTGCAGAAAATCAGAAAGTTTTGATTAAATTGATGAGATTACTTGACAAGATGGTAGTCTTGTTCTACAATCAGTTCCCATAATGTTCTAAAAGCTGAACAGATGATGTGGCGTAATATTTAACTAAAACAATGTGTCAGTTATCTTTGTTTTTTGTTGTTTTTAATAATTTCATATTGCACACCTATCTCTTTCTTTCTCTGTGCTCAACTAACCAACCAAACCATTAAGGACTCATATATTGTAAAGAACTATTATTCATGTAGGGAGACCCAAGCACTAGTTGAGCATTAGAATTCCAGTCTAAGCACCATTCTCTGTCAAAAAAGTCACCTCTGGCTTTCTGTCTGACCCTAAGCTATTCAGGTTTCACTGGAGACAAAACAGAGAAAAACAGCAAAAATCCTGCCGGATATGGGCAAAAAAAAAAATGTGAAGCCAAATTTAGAAACGGGGGTAACCAGGAACACCAATATGCCACTGTTGAAAGGGCAAGTAAGACATACTGCAAAATGCTAATTAAAATGCAAATCACCTTTCCTAACACTATTTTACTAGTGACTAGACTAACCATTGGATTCTTTTTTTAACATGCCTTTGACATAAGATATATATCAGCCATACATGGGCTGATGGATTTCAATCGAATTTACAAACCACAATCTACAATCTTCCATAGATTTCTGCTTGAAAACAACAGAAGACAGGTTCTGCAGGACGGTGTCAATGGAAAAATTTCCACCATGCCTGATCATAGTTGTTTAAATAGACCAATCAATAATTCTGATCTGTCTATTGAAAATACAGAAAGCAATTACGAATCAATTCAATTGTATTCGCCAAACTGGTCAGTATACCGATGCTGTGTATTACAGGCATATATATGCAATCTGCCATTACCTTATGGTGATTGTTAACAAGTTCAATGTGTGCAACACCAACAAACTAGAGTTGCTTTAAGCCTCGGGTAAATAATCTATTAGACAAATAAAACACTTTCATCGTATTTCTGCCCCCCCACATGCAAACGGCTTTGTTTTCAAATCAGGTTAGATTTGTAATGCTTTTGACAGATTTGACTGCATGAAAATCACTATTAATAATACGCAGGATATAAAGAGAGAGGAAAAAAGGAGGCCCTCTTGGCTGGGTATAGCAAGAAGCCAGAAGCTATTAGTCTTATTGATCTTGGATGTCCCTTCCACAGCAATGACACAGAATGGCACAGACTTTCCCCCCTCTATTCTTCATTGCTTGACAGAAAAACCTAAATGAGTTTGTCACTGGAGGGAAAAAAGCAAACTGATGAATCTTCTTACAATTCCACAAGCTTCATTTCTCATAAGGAGGGCAGACATGAATTGTGTGCATAATGTGCCACACTTCTGCTACTCGCTATAGACATGAAACTCAGAGGCCTACATGTTGGTAATGATGTTTGAGCTTGCATAAACTAGGCTGCCCCAGGTTTAATTCATTTAACTGAGCTATAAAGCTTCATTATAATGCATTCTTTGAGAGGTCACATCATGAAACTCCAATATATATATATATATATTGAACTCACAGGGATTTGAATACGTTTATTTTTTATTGTTTATTATTTCTACCATAAATACAACAGTAGAAGTTAAAGGACATGTCCTTTAACTTCCGATTCTCTGTGTGTCAATGTCCTCCTTCCTGGGAGCAGTGTCACGTCAAGGGCAATAAATGAAGGCTGTTGTTTTTTTGTTTTTGTTTTTTTGTGTATCTTCTTTGCAGCTGCATTAGCTCTTAAAGAGTGTAGAACTACCAGCAGAGATCAGGAGGAATAACTTGTTTTAGGGACCCTGGAAACAAAAGTAGTATTTCATTCTTGACAAATAAATTAAATAAGATAAGGAGAAAATTGGGCTTTGCAACTCTTCATTATATACAAATAAGGTACGGAGACTTCTGGGTAATTTCCATGCTTCCATGGTAGCCCTTACAAAATGTTTTACCTAACAAAAGGTTTTTACAGCATTCCATGAGTTAAATGCAAAACCAGAGAGCCAACTACAGACCGGTTTCGTTTTATTGAGCCATCATCAGTATAGTGTAGGCCTCTGGAATGCAGTAAAGACATTTTTTTAAGTGAAGCATTTCATAAGGGCCACCATGGAAACATGAAAATTACCCAGAAGTCTCTGTTTTTTATCTACATTTACTGAAGGGGATCTGTGAAGCCTAATTCTCTCTCAATCTTATTTAATTTACTTGTGACCATAGGGGCTGCACACTGCAAAACTGCACACTGCAAATTACCCAGAAGTCTCCGTTCCTTATTTCATTCTTGTAAAGGGAAGGGGGGGGGGGTTAATTTTGACTGAACAAAGGGGAGTAAAATAAGAAATGTCTATGTTGTGTCATTTACAGAGAATGTATGGGTTAATAATAATCATTTCAACAGATGTTGTATAAATAGCATAGATAATACCGTATATACTCGAGTATAAGCCAAGGTTTTTAGGTTTAAAAATCAACCTAAAAACCTTGCCTCGGCTTATACTCGAGTCAAGAGCAAACTTATCTTAATTCCAGATGCAGCCCAGTAGTACTTCACGAGTGCGCGATGATGTCATCACGCACGCTGGTGGGATGACGTCATAGTGCAGCCGCGAAGCAGTACTGGGAACTGCCGGCTCTGCGCAGAGTGAGCAGCCGGCAAAGAGATGAAGACTGAAGACTGGCCAGGTACAGTAAGTGAACACGAACTGGGGGGGGGGGGGGGCTCTAGGGTGGGGGACAGTATGACATACAGTAACCCCCAATACCTTTCTACTATAGTTGTTTGGAAACTACAACTCCCAGCAACTAAAGCATGCTGGGAGTTGTAGTTTCCAAACATCTACAGTGGAAAGGTATTGGGAGTTACTGTATGGGATTACTGTACATTTAAAGGGCAACTAATGCCCTAAAACAATATAGAATCAGGAGGATGATATCTGTTGTTAAAAAGATGCCTTCTGATTCTGTATTGTTTTAGGCTTTGGTTGCCCTTTAAATGGACAGCAGAATTCCAAGACATTAGTCCCATACAGTAATAGCCATACAGGATTTGGCTATTACTATATGGGACTACTGTACGAGAATTCTTCTGTCCATTTAAAGGGCAACTAATGCCTCAAAACAATACAGATTCAGAAGGCAGTAATGGTCATAAAGGCTTATACTCAAGTCAATCAGGTTTTTCTGATTTTGGAGGCAAAAATAGGTACCTCGGCTTATACTCAGGTCAGCTTATACAAGAGTATATATGGGTTATTCTACCACTCAAGTAAATTAGTCACTCATAGGTTTATTGGCTTAGAATGTGCAGGAACTGGGAAAGTGAGAGTTACCTTTGTTTTTGTCAGTGTAGTTAACGTTGCTTTCTATGATTAACTCCAATGCGGATTTATCACATTTTGAATCTAACCTACGCAAATGTTGCAGTAAATTGCCCCACAGGCTCAATCCATGTGTTGGCCTTTTAAGGGAACAAGAGGGGCAATTCTTAATTCATAGAAACTTTAAGGAAAGTTTCTTGGCAAAAAAATCTGATCACTTTATTATATGGGAAGCTAATTAAACTTTATACATCACATAAAACATTTCTAAATGACTCTAATATTTGAACTTTACAGTATTTTTCCTGTAAATGTAAAAGAATAATCAATCATTACATCTTATTTATAGTGACTTTCTATGCCCTTAACAGATAGCTAGGAGAAGGGAGAGATGGTTTGCATATTAATTTGAAGCTAGATATAGATTTAGGGATTCCATATCTTACTTGCATGCAGTAATGGGCATTGTTTAAACAAAGTATATTGTTGCTCAATTGCCTGTCTCATAGATGGTGACCCCAATGAAAAAACATCTCCTTAAATGACCATGAATAGGAGTAAAGAGCACCATAAGGTTTAATTTTACTTTTCAAAGGAGCTGAATATACTAACCCTATATTTAAAGTGTTATATATGTTCTGTAAATTTTTTTTTAACAAAAACGTGTTCTTTTTTGGGAACTGTGCATGTCAAGGAGGGTTTCATTTTAAAAAGACATTAACAGACTCAAAAGTTAAATCCATACCATGTATGTGATTTGCCTCTGCTTAAAGGGAATGTCCACCCTTAAACGGTGACTTGTCAGTTATCTGCCGCAACCCCAACTGCTATTTCCCCCAGTGTATTACATGTATTTCTAACCAGATACTTAATAATAAGTTCTGTTCCTTTCTGGCAAAGATATCTTCCGCCTCTCTCTGTTCCAAAACCTTTTTATAAGCTTGAGCATGTGCAGAGGGGGCATCAGGCGAAACAACAGTCAATCATTGGTTCTGATGTCAGCCATCACAGCCTTGATTAACTGCATGGAGGGAGGGGCCAGCAGAATGGGGACAATAATAATTTTTAAATATTTGGTTAGTAATGCAGGTAATAAAGTGCAAAATATATCAGTTGGGGTTGGGTGCAGGTAACTGACAAGTAACCATTTTTTTTGTTTTAAAGGGCATCTATAGTGGGAAAATGAACTCTTTATTCTTTCTTTCCATGTGTTCTATAATTCCCCACAACCCCCAGAGTGTCTTTACTTTTTTCAGATTTCCTCTCTGTCCTGAGATACACCAGTTAGAATAATACGTGATTGCATTCCTCTACTCCTACTTGGACTGTCAATCAAATCCCTGTGACGTGATCCCCCTCCCTGCTCTGTAATAAACATAGAGATAAGAGCATTAGCAGGGGGAGAGAGGTAGCTTTGATGGTAGATATAAGGCTGCACTTGACCCCCCTTCTGATTGAGATGAGTCACAAAGTGAGAGATCGTAAACTGTACTATTCTCCTTCTTCTTCCGTGTCTCCAGGACAGCTTGCTTTCTATTGGCCACTGTGTGTGAGTGTGTTTTTCAGGATGTTGAACTTTTAACTCCTACTGCACATGATAAGCTTGTCGGTTAGCCGGAGTTGAGACATGGAGGAGGTAACAGAGGGGAGGGGGAAGGGGGAGTGCTGAACAGAGATCTGGCACCATGGTTAAACACATTGCAAAGGGGCAATGTGTTTTTTTTTACTATAGATGCCCTTTAAGGGTGAACATTCTGTTTAACGGTATTGTCCTGCATATGGAAGGTAAAGCTTAGTCCCCACACAGAGCTAATTGTCTATTGTTCTTTTTAAAAAGGCGAATTTTCATCAAAAGAAAAAAAAATATCTAGCAAAAATAATTCTGAAAAAGCTCAGCACATATGATGGTAAATAGGTAACACTCCCTGGTGGTTTTTCAAATTAGTATTAAGTTGGTTAATACACACTGAACACCTATCTTTGTTATTTAAAAATAGCCTAACACATTTAGTGTTTTTTTTTAAATAGTATAAAACTCAAAAGGCAAATTTCTCTATTTTATTAATAGGACATGGTAAATAGTGTAAAACTCAAAATTCGAATTTTCTCTATTTTATTAATAGGACACATTATTTAGTATTGCTTATTTTCAGCAAACTGCAGCTATTTATCAAACCAGTTACATTAATGGGAACATACCATAGTACGAGTAAGAAATAGTCATGTTAATGGAACATTCCAGTAATTAATGATGTTTCGCAAAAATCTGGTTTTAAACGAAAAAAAAAGCAACAAAAGGGAGAAAAGGGGCAAAAAGGCGAAAATTCACCTGCTTAAAAATGGCTTTAAATAAAAAAAAGTGACAAAAATAGCTCTGAAATTACACTAGAGAGTAATCTCTCTCTTCGCAGTGATACCACACTTAACACAATGAATAAGGCAAAAACTATCGCCACACATCGCCGCAGCGCTATTTGTCATTGCGATGTCCTGCGATAGAGAAATGGCAAAAATTGCGACCATTTATAAATATGCCCCTAGTAGTTAATAGAATACCACAGAAAACCCAACGTTATATCAATATATTGACTGTTGCAATGAAGTAGTTTATTAAACAAATGTGATTATTCTCACCAAGGGTTCTATATTTACTTTACCGATAATTGCTGATGTAATTTAACATCAACCTTTAACTCTGCCCCAGATAATGTTTAGAGGAAAGTAGGTGTATTTATTTTGTAAAATGCAGATCGAGAAGGGGGCACACTGAACTTCTACTATGTCTAGAGGAAGACTATAACAAATTCTTCCGAAAACAGGACAAAATGACAAATGATGAAGGTGTATATAACTGCACCAAAAAAACTCTGAAATGGATCATATGTGAGCATGAGAGATCAAAGTAAGAGGAAGGCAGAGGAACTCAATAGCCTTGCACTCAAAAATGGCATCCACAAACACATCTAGAAAATGCTAATTCAATGCAATTTAGTAGATGGAAAGAGAGTGCAGCACTTCAGAGCCGAGGAGATGAGAGACTGCAAAGAATAGAAATGGTTTATTATAAAGCCTCCAACCTTGGTCCAAGGAAAATTGTACAGACAGTATGTAGCACTGTAATTCCTACAAACATAGGTCCATGTCAGTGAATTTTTAAGAGCATCTTCCATTATCTACTGTGTGTGCTGCTCTGGAGGAAGAAACGACACATAAAACTCATCTAGGTATCGATGAAGTTAGACATTTCAGTTAAGAACTGATTGTGAGACTGAAAGGGTAAGATACACTACATTATTTAGGGCTGATATTTAATTGATTTACATTTTAAATGAAGCAAACGACAACATGAAATTATTATGCAATTCTTTTTCTATATTTCAGATTTCTAACTATTGCAGTTTTGGGGTTGGGGGGTGATTAACCTATAAACAGTTTTCCATTTCCGGGCTGGACTTGCATAGGGAGAACATTCGAGACTTCATGTTTCCCACTCCTGCGGCCGACTCATCTTTACTTTAGTATAGGGAGACCCAAGTGGCAGAGGGAAATTTACGGTCTTTTCCGAAAGGCCATCAGGAGCGTTCGTCGACCTCGCAACTGAATATTCACTACATGCAGTGAGGATAAAGCTGTCTTTATCGTCACTGTGGGTACCCAGCTTGATACCTACTTTCAAAGTCTAACCACCTTTTATGGTCAACACAAAACCATCTTTATCGTCCGTGGGTCCCACTTTATACCTACTTTCAAAGTCTGACCACCTTTTATGGTCAACACAAAACCATCTTTATCGTCACTGTGGGTACCCAGCTTTATACCTACTTTCAAAGTCTGACCACCTTTTATGGTCAACACAAAACCATCTTTATCGTCACTGTGGGTACCCAGCTTTATACCTACTTTCAAAGTCTAACCACCTTTTATGGTCAACACAAAACCATCTTTATCGTCACTGTGGGTACCCAGCTTTATACTACTTTCAAAGTCTAACCACCTTTTATGATCAACACAAAACAGTCTTTATTGTCACTGTGTGTACCCAGCTTATACCTTTATTTCAAAGTCTAACCACCTTTTATGGTCAACACAAAACCGTCTTTATCATCACTGTGGGTACCCAGCTTTATACCTACTTTCAAAGTCTTACCACCTTTATGGTCACACAGCTGTTCTGTTCATTTAAATTTATTACAAAATCAAACAGGTACTCTCTTAAATGCACTGTTCGGGTTGCACTGCTAATAAGGTTGGACCGTAACGCACAGAAAAACGCATGTGTGTGCTTTTCCCATGCGTTTCCACGTGCCTTAGTGTGACCTTACTCTAAAACATGGTGAATTTTTCGCTATTCTGGCAACCCCCAACATAGAAATTTGCCAGAAACGCATCAGATTTTTCTGTCTGGACCCCCCCTATCACATGTTCACTCACTATGAGGCATATATATAAATGATTATTAACTTTTTGTGACCGAGTTTCCTGCCCTTTTTGCCAAAATCACTATCAACGCGATTTATAAAAGAGCGAAACCCGGCCGCCAAAAGTTAACACCTCGTTAACTTTTTGCGATTCGCGCATCAGTTACTGCTCGCTTCTATTTATAAAGCCGCGTTAATCTTGGCCATTCCACTTCGCCACCTTGAAGGTGGCGAAAATGGCCTAGATCGCTGGGGGTGTGTCCAACCGCGGGTGGTTTCATTTGCCGGGGAGTGGGGACCCGGTTCGAGCTGTGGGACCCCCCTAAACCCCAAAAGGCACTTGTCAGTGCCCCCGCTGGAGGGTCCCTCCACCCCTCCCAGCGGGTCCTTCCTCTCCCCGCGAGAGTAAGGGGCAGGGGTCTTGGAGGGGCTGCTGGGAAGGGGTCACGGCGGGTGCTCGCATCCCCCACGGGGGGCGAGGGCGAAGTGGGCTTACGCCCACACCCTTGCCACGGGGGGCGAGGTCGGACTGCCATCTGGTGGCGTACACACTGCCCCCCCTTCCTGTTGCGGTGGATGTGATCACCTGCCGCGACCCCTTCCCAGCAGCCCCTCCCAGCCCCCGCCGTGAAGGGATTCCAACTCCCTTTGCGACGATATTATACTTAGCGCATTGCGCTAAGTGCAGTATCGGTACAAGGAGAGCACAAATTCCCACCGCACATCGCCGTGGCAATACTTTTTGCGGCGATGCCGCTCGCCATTATAAATATGGCGAAAGCTGTATTTTTTCTGCGGCGATGTGCGGCGGTAAAATTAGGGCACTATCTTCGCCCCTTTATAAATATGGCCCCATGTTTAAAACGAGCAAACAATAAAGAATTGCTTTAAACTAATATCCTGACCTGGACTTCAATCTTATTAACAGTGCAGCCCAAACAGTGCATTTAAGTGAGTACATATTTGATCTGGGTGTGCACGCTAATCGCAGAGTGATTGGATGAGTGTGGGGAGGAGAGGCAAGGAGTGGACCGGAGATGCTAAACAATATGATTTACACAATTAAACACCCTTCTCTGTATGCCTGTTGCAACTGTAAATAAACATTTAAAATGATGACATGAAGTATAGTTCATACAGCCAAACTGTTTCTGTTTGCTTATTAAAAAACAATTGGGAGTTAATGCTTTGACTATATGGAGACTGATTGGCCAGACTGAGATGTTCAGAGCCTCTCTCTGGGGATGTAAAATAATTTGTCTTTCTTTCCTTGATCTTCCTGATTGAGGAGGCCATTGTATGAGCTGAAATGAAATAGGGTCATGGTTTGATTCATTTTGTGCATCTGTTGATTTTAAAGATTATGTGACAGAACTAGATTATTTCTTCCCATTTTCTCTGCATCATCATCATCATCCTGAAGATAAGTACTTGCGCACGGGTAATTGAACATCAATTGTGTATGATTGAGACACCACTCTATCAGAGAATGTGACAGCAGAGGCACAGTGAGATAGGGTTACGCACTGTGCTCCGATGCTTCAAACGCTCTTCCTCCCCCAATACTGTCTTTTCAGGACTTCTCCTGTATTGAAGCCCCCTTGGGAGAACAAAAAGTCTACTTGTCGCAAGTAATCAGAACCTGTACTTTAGATGGCGAAAATCCATCAGCACTTCAATGACTCAAAAAGAAAGCTTACAAAATAAGAGAGACTTTTGAAGTAATCAAGCCTTGTGTGAAATATTGGGAAGGATGAAAACCTGAGATCAAACCATCAGAAAGTGAACATTAAGAGCCAGATGTAAAACATCAGATCAATATACAAACTCATTTTCAGTTGATTACACTCAACAAGCCTGATTAGACTCCAGGAAACATATTATTTTATTCAGTCATGTATGTGCTACACTTAATCCATACACCAATGATGCTGTAAGCCTATATGGGTAAGTTATGGGCAGTGGGCGTTAAAATATCACCCCTTTATATTTCTATTTGTAACACAACGCTGATCTTTTAGATATAGTCACAAATAACCATAAGCAAGTAAATGTTGAAAGAAATAGTCATTTACCTAGTAAAATATCTTTCATATTCCACTCACTGAAATCTGTAAAATCTGACAGCAAAATATGACAAGCAACACAATAATCATCAATGACTAAGGAAATCTATCTAACACTGGCCATACACTTTAACATACCTTTTGGCATTTCAAGGATGCCCCAACAAATGCCTGGACCCATCATTTTGCAAACATCATACTCTAATTTCAATTGCAAATTGAATTAGAGGCAGCGTATGACCAGCATAAGATTATAGAGTGAGATATATAGACTGGATCTAATGGTCAGCCACTTGGCTTAAATTCCAATCTGTGAGATACTGATCAAACAATCAGCAAGCAGGAAGAGCATGTTACTTTCAGTGCAGCCTATTTACCATTTCTGTTCTGTAGCTTAATATATTTTAAATCTATTCAGAAGCTAGAAATATAAGTACATTTGTTTTCTCTATTAAAACCCCACTGCTTGAATTATCACTGACTCTTCCAGGGAAAGCAATAATCAGCGGTCTACTCCCAGACAATATCTGTCTTATTTTCTATTTACCAGTATAGATGGGCACAAACTCGAACCTGAATTCGAATAAAACTTTAATAGTTCGAACACCCCCTGAACCTTTTGGATTTTGAATTTTGAGAATTTTTAAATTTTCAATATTTCTAGAATAGGTCTCTGAATTCAAATAGCAATGGTAACTTACTGTACATGGCTCTGGTACTTGGGAAATGGTCTGGGGAACAACTACAAATATCCAGAAGTTAAAATGAAGTCACTTACTTCACACACACACTACTTCCATGCTTCAGCATTCAACATTCAATAAATTTCCAGGCAATTCCTGAATTTTTTAATCCGAATTTTCAAAAATGCGATATTTCTAGAATCTGTCTCTGAATCTCTTAAAAAGGGGTGTTCATTATTATACAAGAGGAATCAGCCCAGCATGAAGTGGTAACGATTCCTTGGTGCATACCTCAAAAAAGGGGTTAAAAAAATATCAGGGAGATTAAATAAAAGTTGGTGCTAATTTTGCCCCAACCAATCAAAATCGTATTTAACATTTGAAAGCTAACATCTGATTGGTTGGGGCAAAATTAGCACCATTTTAAATGATAAGAACTTTTATTGAATACCTCTGTATGTCTTTAAAGCGAAAATTCACAAATTTTGGGGGGAATTATTGAATGTGGAATGTGGAATCTCAAAAGTAGCTTGCGTGTGAAGGGAGTGACTTTATTTCAAGTTCTAGATGTTTGTAGGTGTTCCCCAGACCATTTCCTTGGTCCCAGAGCCATGTACAGTAAGTTACCATTAATATTTTAACAGTATTTTATTCAAACTTTTCGAACTACGTGTCCCCATTGACTTTAATAGGTTTTAATAGGTTTAATCGTTTTCGAACTTTCGAATTATCGAACTTCAGCCATCTCTATTTACCAGTAGTAGAAAAGGACCTCCTGGAAATCATATATGTATCTTATAAGTAGTAGTAGGATGGAAAGGCAAAAAACAAAAGTCAAGGTTGTAGCACACTGTATTTATTATACTACTCAACTCCCCCTTGCTTCATTTCTTTCTCCTATTTGTAGTACCTAGGTTGAGGACCTAAAATATTAAGTCCTCACCCCTGGGTACTTTACCTGACAGCTAAACCTACTTACACTAAGTTTCTCTCGGGCGTTCTTGTCTTCTTTCACAGTCAGCGATGTAGCTAATGGGAATGCTCTCTGCAAAGAAGCATGTCTTCCCTTAAAGGCTACATCCCAGATTGTCACTTAGAGAGGCAGAGGGGGAAGGAATGGACCAGAGTTCCAAGGGAAACTTAGAGTAAGTATATCAGCTGTTAGGTAAGGTACCCAGAGGTGAGGACTAACTATGCAGCTATGGAACGGGGAAATGGTGAGTATAATTGTCCTTTAAAGAATGAGTATGCAGTAAAAAAAAGTTAAGTTTTGTTGGAAGCTGCAGCTTTAAAAAAAACTTTTACCATTTTTTTTTCTATGCCCCCCCAGAGCCTACCTTTCCTGCTTCAAAGTTGCTGATATCTTGATTCTGTATAGTGGAATATGTAGCTCTGCCCCTCCGAGATTTCCTGGTTCCTCCAGCTTCATTAGTCTTAAAAGGTAACCTCTGTTGGTTTCAAGTGGGTGCACGCCATCGCCACGTGCACGACGCTGCTGCGTGTGCGGCCTGACGTCAGTGCGTGCACGGACGTGTGCGCGTGTGATTTTATCTCGCCGCAGTGTGTGTGCCAAAAGTTTTTTTTAAAGCTGCAGCTTATAACTAAACTTAACATTTTATTTATTTTCACATAAATGGCCTCCTTGACACCCATCTTGAACCAGTCACGTTCCTTTGCCAATATGTTAACATTACAATCTTCAAAGGTATGTCCTTTATCCTTAAGATGCAGGTACACGGCTGACTCCTGACCCGAGGAATTGGCTCTTCTGTGCTGGGCCATACATTGATGCAGTTGTCAAGGAGGCCATTTATGTGAAAATAAAGAAACCAAGCCTAAATAGAGGTGGGGGGGGTTCGACACCAACTGTCTGCCATGTACAATGCTGTTTTGCCACCTTTCCCTGGGCATTCCTATAACACCTCTTAGCCACTATCCAATCACGCCCTTAACACCTGGCTGTGATATGCTAATTGGGATTTTCCAGGGTACATAATTGCCACAGATTCTTGTACAAGTCATTCTGAATTGAGAAAGCCAGTCGGATGACTAGCGAAATGTCTTCAAGAACTAAACTTCAAGTCCAGTTGATCTAATTGAATACAACATATATACCATGACCTGGATGAATGAGAACCTTCACAAGCATATTGAGGAATATTAAGGAAACTTTGATAACCCACAGAACCAAAGTTTGTTTTTATTAAGTCTGTTTCAATTTAATTCTTAGTGTGGCAGGGAAGGATAAAGAGACTGCACCCTGAGTTAGTGTTTAGATTGATCTGGTGCATTCAGGAACCCTACGGAGCAGTACTACCAAATATGCTGACAGAGCAGAAGTTCCCAAAGTGCTAATCGCTGAAGTTGAACGCAGAATTTGAACAGGTTTAACAAGAGAAGGAACCAGTCGACGTGGAACAAATAGCCTCTCGTTTCTTCTACTTTCACTGAGCAAAGTGAATGTAGGATGATAATGCTCTCAATTCACTCTTCTTGTCAATTCTCTGGGTCTGCTTTACTAAATGTACTAGCACATTACAAATACAATGACAAGTGCTTGGCCGATTTAAAGAAAATATATTATTTTCTATGATCGGACTTGTCTAGATTTACTGAAACGTTTAGTATATTTTCTGTTAAGAGCCATGTGCTAGATTTATTAATATATTGATGCTAGCTACATTAAAGACCACACAAAATTGGCTTGGTTAAAGGAAAACTGTGGTCTTAAAACAAGTTAGGATTCAATGAAAGCCTGCAGTATTTCCTTTAAAATGAGCCGACAATCACATCTCTAGCTGGAGCCTGTGAGAAATTACATTAGGGTGAATGTTCAAACTGCTTTCAATAGGTTGAGTGACATCACCTGACCTCTGCCCCACCCGTCCGCCCCTGGGGAGAAGCATGCTCAGTTAAGACTTAATGCTGGGGAAATCAGGAAGTACCTGGGGGAAAAATTGACAGTTGAGAAGGGGAGCCTATTAATGCAGGCTGAGGCTGGTCACATGACTACAAGCTGGTAAGATGGCTTAAACAGGAAGTGTTCAAGCAGGAAGTAATATTGGTGAACCTTTCCAGCACTAACTTCTCACCAATTTTATCTAGAGATGTGATTTAGGTTTTATTTTGAAGGTATGATGGAAGGCTTTTTATACAATCCTTACTAGTTTGGAAGAATTCGAGACCACAGTTACCCTTTAAGTGGTAGATGTGCGGTGAAACACAACCAGGTATACAAACAGGTTTAAGGAAAGTTTAGAGTAAAAAAGAAAATAAACGGTAAGGTATCACCTTACCTTCAACATTAAAAGAGTAGTCCACCTAAAACCCCAGATATCCCACCTCTCCCGGAGTGTCCGGGAGTCTGCCTCATTCTGGAGTGGTCTCCCACACTCCTGTGACTGAGAGGTGACTAGAGTCTCCTCCTCAGTCATCCCCACTCAAAATCATGCCCTGGAATGCCCCTAAATCCTCCCTGCCACCCACCAGCCCTAGAACACTGGCCCCGCCTCCATGTGATGTCATGCCCCACCCCCATGTGATGTCACCCCCCCATCACCACGCCCCTTTTCCCACCCTGCCCGGAAGCCTGAAAGGGCAGGGTGGGATGTCTGAAACCCTATTTCTTCCAGCCTGACATTAAATTCCCTAATTAATGATTTGATAACTTCATAATTCGATTAGGGTTTCCAGATTTTGAAATTAAAAAGAGGATACACGCGAGTGCACACATGAGCATGTGGCAATTTTTGTTGACCTTGCACACTTTTCCAAAGCCACACCCACTTTTTGAGGTAACCACCTGGTACGCTGTAAACATACAGGGTTATTCAATAAAAGTTCTTATCATTAAAAATGTTAAGTAATATCTGATTGGTTGGGGCAAAATTAGCACCATTTTTAACGATAATAACTTTTATTGAATCTCCCTGATAGTATTAGGCCTCGTTCACACTAGGATTGACCATTTTTTGGTACATTTTCGGCCATTTTCTTTTTCCGTTTTTGGGATTTGGGCACTAACACAAATTCACAAATTCAGGGTAATGACCCATCTTGAAGGAATATCTTACAGATCATGTCAGGAGTCAATAAAACTGCCCAAATGTAATTTTCCCCAGTGGAAATACCCTTTAAGAAGCCAGACACAGGTAAAGCTACTGCACACATGCAGGGAGATTTACCCAGAGCCGATATCGCTGTGGGTAAATCTCACTTCCGGGATACAATGCACCATTTGTGTGTGTGGGTGAATCCCAATCCCACCACACGACTTTAACACCAGTTGCCATTAAATAGACAAGCAAAACCTAGCTCAAATAACATGAATTCCTTGTGCTGGCTGCGTGGTTGTCTTTTCCGATACCCACGCAGCCAGCGCAAGGAAGGAGGTAAAGTCACGCTAATATTGAATCGGTTAGTGTGACTTTAACTCCATAAAAGAGTGCTGTGGCTCTAGGTGAATGAGGGCAATGGTGTGAAACACTTACTCTGTAACTCACCCATCTCTGCCTGGCTGTGTGCAGTTACTTTCAGCCCTGAAATCTGGTCTCTGTGCTGTGGACATTGCAGGAGGCAGACATGTGAGCAGCTTTCCCCCATTCATTCTAACACAGGGAGCTAAAGCAGATAAACTTTCCTCAATGCCGGCTGTGGGGATGAAACCCCAGTAACTGCTACTGCAAAGTGACTGCAACAATGTATCAGATCATGAACTTTCCTCCCTTGGCTGCTGTGCTGTGCTCAGGTTTGCAACAATGTTTCAAGCTGCAGGGACACTGCCTGTGTGTGTTTTAGATGCTGAAAATCTGGACTAAGGGCACGGCCACACTGCAACGCAAACGCAATTGTACACGGAATCGCATGCAATGTGCGATTTCGTTGCGTTTGTGCATTTTTTTTTCATTAAGTATTGGAAAACGCATGCGATTGCTATTTAAAATGCGGAACGCAATGCACACATTTTCGGTGCATTGCCGCGTTTTCAATGATATGGGAAAAAATGCAAGCGCAAACGCAAAAAAAACGCAGCAGTGTGGCCTAGCCCTTACTGGGGTTTATGGGTAATTCCTTCCGGCCCCCTGGATTTGCCATTAACAAGAGGACAAATCCGGGATTTTCCTGACATCTGGAAACCCAAGGAGTGAGCTTACTATGTTCTGCTTGTTTAATCTTGCTTTTTATTGATTAGTTATGCCTGCAGAGGTTAGAGACCATTATTATTAGTATTATTATTATTATACTAATAAGTAACCACCTAAGATCTCCCTATTAACTTTCATAATGTGCCATGTGGTCAGTTTGCACTTTACACTATTATGTGGATTTCCCTTATATACAGTATATTTTGTTATAACGTATATTTTGTTTTGATATTAAAGGGCATGTCCACCTGTTTTTTGAAAACTTTCTGTAATGTAGGGCTCCCTCATCCACCCCCAAACGCCATATTACTTTGTAAAATAACTCTCCCAATCACTACTTACTCTGCCTCTTTTCCCCGGCGATCTGACACGGCCCTCTGCTTGCATAAAACTGCAACATCTATGCCTGTCTATGCCTGTCTATGAAAACTAGGGATGAGCAAAATGGGCGAGTTTTGTTCTGAAATCAAACCTCCTGCAGGAGGTATTGAAGAAAATCAGATTCAAACCCAATTGAATTAGAAATTTTCAATTACCGTTTTCATGTATTCCATACAAATGTTCAAATTTTTGAATAAAGTTTTTTGAATTTTAAATTTTTTGATTCAAAGTTCTGAGTTTCCAAAATGTTAAAATTCTGTCAGATTTGAAGATTTTTGAAACCGGCAGTTCCTGATCGGAACCAGGTTCTTTCAAAACCAAAAGAAACCACACAATTGCTAAATTTATTAAGATACATTGATGTAACAACCCAGATTAGTGATGGCGAACCTTGGCATCAGATGCCAAGACAGATGTTTAAAAACTACAGCTCCCAGCAAGAGATGGGATCCGGGTCTGACTCGGATCCGGATCTGACACGAAACACCTCTGTTCCGGAATCCAAATGATCCGTATGATTGTCCGAATTTCGGGGCTTCTGAGCCTATTTTCTATAATTGTCGAAGGTTCGAGGATTATTGAAAATAGCCTTGAACATTCGATAATCCTCGAAAATATGATGGGAAACTCGAAAGTGGTCTCCGATTGGATTTTCGAGGATTATCGAACGTTTAAGGCTATTTTCGATAATCTTTGAAAATAGCCTTGAACATTTGATAATAATCGAAAATTCGTTTCATTTTCGGATCTTCAGGATTTTCCTGAGATCCGGGAATCCGAAAACAGACTGAAACTGGTGAGTTTCGGCCATCTCTACTCCCAGCAAGCCTCGGTTGAATTCTGGGAGTTGTAGTTTCCAAAGCACCTAGAGTGCTTTAGGTCATTGCATACATTACATGGCTGACAATATTGAAAATTCTGTGTGCCTTATTTATCAGGAGCAACAATCTCAAATCTAATATGGCATTGTTGATTACAAATAAATCCCGAAAATCTAGCGCAAACACGATATTAAATTGTGAACACCAGCTGCACGGGTATCTTTTGCAAAAGATGCACTAAGGTTGCACTAACCAATAGATATGGACCGGAACGTGGTTCCGAAGCAGATTTCATGGATCTGCCATAACTTGGTTTTCTGCCTTTTTTAAAAATTTCCGGAACTGTTGAACTGTTTTTTATAATTATTGAACAATCGAGAATTTTCAAATTTAAATTTTTCCGATATTTCTAGAAATTTGGGTTTTAAAAATCTCCAATTTTCTAAATTTCTAGAAATCTTGAAAAATCTTTGTGGAATGTCAAAACAGGGAGCGCATGAAGTTTCCGGTAATGGACTATGTTTTTTTTTAAAAAGCTTTTGGGCATTGATACATGTTCCGCTTGCGGTTTTTGAATTTTCATTTTGTCTCAAAAACTGTAAATCTGCAAGTGGAATGGATTTCAGTGAGCTAGGCCATCTCTACTGGCTTCCCATAAAAAGAGACACTGGTGCATAACGGAAAAAAACACACACACCAAGTTTTCAAATCAAACAGGTGAACACAACTTTAATAAATTTAACATATCCAGGACTCCCTGACTCGTTTCGAGCTTGTTGCTCTTCTCCATCTATTAACTAATATTAAATCAGTTTGCATGACTTTAACTCCTGAAAAGTGCCCTGTGCTCCTCGGTAAATGAAGTCCAATGTGTTTAATTCCATTTGCTGTGGTCGGTAAAAACTTAAATTGCAAGTTCTGAAATAGTCCTTCTTCCCAGGATGCTCACATCTTAGCAATCATCCTAACAGTAATTTCTACCTCATCAGCTGTTGGGTGCTCAGATCTCTACCAAGCAAATGATCACCCAAGGGGCAGTGACAAAATGCACATATACAAAATATTTTTGCTTCTGAAAGCATATTTGTACTTCTCCTTTAAATTCTGCTGACACTAATTAAAAAAGCATCCCTCAACAAAGTCCACATAACAAATCCATTTTCTTCTTTAAAATACCATCAGCTTTATTCTTAATCCATAGCCAGATCATTGCTTTCCGTAAGAATTACGGAATAACTAGAATTATCTGTTGTATTCAATTAGATCAACTGGACTTGAAATGTAGTTCTTGAAGACGTTTCGCTAGTCATCCGACTGGCTTTCTCAATTCAGAATGACTTGTACAAGAATCTGTGGCAATTAGGTATCCTGGAAAATCCCAATTAGCATATCACAGCCAGGTGTTAAGGGCGTGATTGCATAGTGGCTAAGAGGTGTTATAGGAACGCCCAGAGTAAGGTGTTAAAACAGCATTGTACATAGCAGACAGTTGGTGTCGAACCCCCCACCTCTATTTAGGCTTGGTTTCTTTATTTTCACATAAATGGCCTCCTTAACACCTCTCTTGAACCCTAAATAGAGGTGGGGGGGTTCGACACCAACTGTCTGCCATGTACAATGCTGTTTTAACACCTTACTCTGGGCGTTCCTATAACACCTCTTAGCCACTATCCAATCACACCCTAACACCTGGCTGTGATATGCTAATTGGGCTTTTCCAGGGTACATAATTGCCACAGATTCTTGTACAAGTCATTCTGAATTGAGAAAGCCAGTCGGATGACTAGCGAAACGTCTTCAAGAACTAAACTTCAAGTCCAGTTGATCTAATTGAATACAACAGATATACCATGACCTGGATGAATGAGAACCTTCACAAGCACAAAGTAGAATTATTTTTAACACTTAGGGCTAGACCACACTGCGTTTTCCTACATGCTACCAATCATGGTTGCGATCTGTTAGCATGTGAGAATTGCAGTGCAGTGAATGTCAATGTGGGTAGCCACATTGCATGTGCTGTAATCATTTTTCGGAGCTCATGAGATCACCATTTTTTTGCAGATTGAATCACAAACGGACAGTAATGTGCATGAAATGCACGCACACAGTTCACAAGCATTGCCTTCTGCCATAGTGTGACCTCAGCCTAAAAAAATGTCTCTTTGGACTCATGAGATTTTGAACTTCGCTTTCACGCAAGCAAAAGGTTAAACCAATGCACAAAGATTAATATAGCAACTGAAAATGAGCAGGAAGCTATTTCTGGAACGTGTGTCCTAAATAGCAGGAATGTGAACATTGCCTGAATGCAGATGTTCAGTAAACACAAATATTATACAATATTTGATAAATAATAGCACAATGCCCCTTCTTCTGATCAAATACAGCTGTTTAGAGGCAGGATGCACACAATAGGGATCAGAGCAATTTAAATCTGTTCCAGCTGATATTCCATTTCTCGCTGCAGGACAGGACAGATTTCTTGCCATACATGAATGCATTATTTAGAGTGATCATTACACTGTTGTGTAAACATCTTGTGACATTCTGTTAACCAGAAACCAAACCTTTTAAAATATTAATTCGCTGAGTTAGGGAGGTGATGCTGAAAGTCTTGTAAACCCTTTACTGTCCAGAAGGAAACTCGTTATTGAGATGGGCATGAAATATCTATGTTTAAAAAACGTGTCTGGAAAAAAGGAAATATAATATTGCAATGGAGAAAAATAACTTTCAGTATTAATCCCACTTAGAGATGTTCTAAACTGTTGAGTTTTCGTTTCGTTTTAGAATTTTTGAAAGTTTGAAAATTCGAGTTACGATTTTTGGAAATCGGCTACTTTCGATTTTCGGAAATCATCTACTTTCGATTTTGATAATAATCTACTTTCGATTTCGATATTTTTGATAAAAACTCTGAAAATCCGGGTTTTGTAAATTCCGGGAGTTCCGAAAGATTCGTCGGGACTTCAAAACCCTTGGATTCGATTTGAAACTGGGTTCTATTAGAACCCACAGTACATCTCTAATCCCACTTAGCACAGTTAGTCGTTTGCAGTAAGTCTTAGCACAGTTAGTGAGTTGTTGTGTGTTGTCTTGCATTGTCTCGCATTAGCGCATGCAATTTTGCTATTTTCCATTATGGAAACACGTGATTGCTGGAACAAATGGTGATCGTGTGCGTTACCAAAACAGACACGCATGTGCAATCGCATCGAAAATCTCAGGGATTTTTGCGTTTCCGCGATTTCATTGTTTTTTAAAATTGAAGGCGCAATCGTGAAAAACGCGTTAGTGTGGCTCTGCAATTTTCTCATGCTAATTGATTGCAAGCACGATCATTAGCATGTAAGAAAATGTGGCCTAAAACTGTGGCATGGCCTTATCACATTAGGGCATTTCAGGTGTCTTGCAAGACATGCAACTGGCAAATCATATATTGGAATCATATTGTTTTAAAAACTTAAATAAGTAAACAATTGCACCTTTATAATCATAAGTGCAATAACCCAGCAATTAGGCTTCTCTTATACAAACAGGTGCCACTGTGAAAGTTTTCCGACCGGTCACCCGGCAGTCACTACTAGAGATATGCTACATGTAGTTACTTTAGCGGCAAACTGTAACATCTGCCAGAATTCCTCTGGGTGTTAGGCTGGGCAGTTTTTTTTAAACAGCTGATCGTGCGTACCTGGCAGGCTGGCCTGCTGAGCGGCGGGCACTCTTATTTCTCCCCAGCCCCCCCCCCCCTACAATTGCAAGGGCTGTAGTTATGTGCAGAGCCGCACCGCTCCAGTTTTTGCTTGAAACAGGAACAGGGGCAGCGCCCAGGCAGTGAGGGACCGGGTTAGGTAAGTCACATTAGGGGTATCTTTGGCATGTATGGATAATGCGAAACCTGGGTTTGGGGGTGGTGGTGTACATTTCTATAAAATAAAATTTAGGCAGGACATGCCCTTTAAAATGTTTTACTGGCAATAAATGGCAATGTACATGCTAACTTTTGTATTTTTGTTAAAAAAAAAAAATCAACTGTGGCTGTCAAACTGTCATTGTGTATTGTTAAACGCGTTTGTGAAATACATAATTATACCTAGAGGTTTAGTATGCTGCCGAGTCCAAGCCATAGGGGTTTGTTAATCAGTGTATCCCTGGGTCTTGGTCCTGACAAATGAAGGAGCCAATGCTTAAATTTTGCCCTAAGGTTTGTAGCTACACCACTGTTCCAGGGCCTTATTTAATACTGGACATATTGAGAATGCACGATTCGTACAGCAACATTGTTATTTTACAAAGTCAGTGGGGTCTGCAGTGGGCATCTATCGCGGTTTTCTGTATTTTTGTAGAGCAGACAGCATTTTACTGCCACATGGCTATTAGAGACAATGCCACGCAGTATTGCGGGACCACAATGACAGGACCTGATTTGAATGTATAAATGAATTGTAAAGTGCAGAACAATAGAAAATATTCAGTGTATATAAGAAAATAAATACATGCACATAAATACATATTGTGCACCAAGTAACATTTATTTTGCCTCAATGCAATGCCCTTAGTCACTGGCATAACATGCAATGCCCTTAGTAATTGGCATAACATGCTGGATGCACCCTGTCAACACTACATGAGAACAATAGGAAAGAGGTTGTGAAAGGAATTGCAAGCAGCAAAGGTGTTACGGGATTGTAACACTAACATGGAAAATGAAAGCAAAATTTCATCAACTGCAGTGGTGACATATTGAAAAACGCTTTAACCGGCTCTCCACATACACAAGTAATTACCTAACCTTGTGCTCTGGGTCATTTTGATGTTACAATCTGACATACTGTAAATTTTTAAATAAATAAAAATTGAGTTTTTTTTAATGGTTATTTGCTAATTCCTGTATAAGTATTCTGCCAATACAAGGCAGCACATTCGCTGAAAAATTTAATAACAGGGAAAAAAAATAACATTATTTGAATAATTATTTGTTTTTTGGTAACACTTACCCTTTTTCTAAGCCAGTTACTGTGTTTGACAGATGAAGCAGAGCATACAATGAATGTGAATTAATATGTTATGTATATATTTACCTACTATACAAGATGCATACATATCCTGTAAATTATATCCTTATAAACTGGCTGGGCCAGTTGTGTTATATGTTTCATTAAAACCTGTATATTATATTAAACTAGTAAACCCCCGATTCTTCAAAGAATCGCAAATCCAGTTCCCCCTGCATTCAAAGACTTCTCCCCTCTATCTCTCTCTCTCTCTCTCTCTCTCTCTCTCTCTCTCTCTCTCTTTCCCTCCCTTTTTTTCTCCCCTCTCTCTCTCTCCCACTTTCTCTCTCCCCCTATCTCTCTTTCCCTTTTCTCTCTTCCCCCTCTTTCTCCCCCCCTCTATTTTTTTCTCCCCCCTCCTCTCACTCCCCCTTTCTTTATCTCCTTCCTCTCGCCCCCTCTCTTTCTCTTTCTCCCTCCTCTATCTCTCTTTCCCTTCTCCTCTCTTCCCCTCTCTTTCTCTCTCTCCCTCCTCTCTCTATCCCCTCTCTCCTCCTTTCTCTTCCTCCTCTCATTCTCTTTCTCCCCCTCTCTCTCTCAGCTCACTTGCCTCAGTTCACGCAAAACATTCTCAGCATCTCGCTTGCCTTTACTATATAAGATAACACACCCCCTACTCAGCCAGAAGCTCCATACTTTAATTTGGTCTTGGAACTCCTGGGTGTCTTTTTAATATACTTATTACATTATATAATAAGTAATCAATGCACATTCCTAGGCCCCATACAATATCATACTGTACACTGTATGCACACTGGCATACTTTATAAATAAAGAGTTTTAGTATACGTTACTGTGATCACATGAATGAAAAGCCTTCCAACCACATCAAGGTAACCCCAGTCTGGAAGGTCCTAACTTCTAACCTTTTTACATTTCTTTTACTTCAATTACAATTAGCAAACCTTTGCATTTCTCATAGTTGTGCACTGGATCCATATAGCAGGCTTTCTCACTTCCCCCCAGCCCTTTGGTTAGAAGTTAGGACCTTCCAGACTGGGGTTACCTTGACGTGGTTGGAAGGCTTTTCATTCATGTGATCACAGTAATGTATACTAAAACCCCTTTGTTTATAAAATATGCCAGTGTGCAGATAATATGATATTGTAATATTGTATGTTGCCTAGGAATGTGCATTGATTATCTTTTTTATGTTTGTATTAGTTTGACCAGATCAGTAGCACTTCCGCTAAATGTAGTTGTAAATAAGCCTAATTGGAGTGCTTTCACAATTCTTGTAATGTATATATTATACAATAGGGGTCTAATAATCAGTAATCAATGTGTGCGCTACTCATTTCTTTATATTTTACAACAGGGGTACAATGGTTCCACATAGAGATAAATAAATGGTTTGGTCTGTGGATCAGCACATTGTTCCAAGCAAACACAACTATATTTTGGTTTCAGTTTAGATTTTTGGATGGGCGGAATTTCTTAAGGGGGAAACTGAAAAAAAAAAAAAAAAGGTTCACGTCTGAACACCTCTTTATAGACATATACAAATGTTACCTAGATGAAAAGAAGCTAAGATAGCTAGCAATTGGAGCTTGTTACAGACAGAAGGTTTCAGTGCAACCTTGGATAACTGGGACAGTTTAGAGGAGGACCAGTGTCAATTCTCCTACAACTATAATGCTGACTATTGCCACTAATGTACAGGGATCTGTCAGCATTTCCCTGTTAATTACAGAGTAACATGACTAATATGCTGACAGCCCAGTTCTAGCAAGGATCTTTGGTGATATTCGCTGCTCAGGGTGCATCAAGTGGCAAGTCATAGGCTGTCATTAAAAACGTTTAGCTATTCTCTTAAGAGAAATACTGCTACTGAGTAGCCCATCTAAAGCTATCAATTAATGTGTTTATGCTTTCACTGCGTGCATTGCAATAACCCCCTTGTCTGTGTATAAACAGTTATTAGTGATTAGGACTAGAACAAATCTGCCATATTAGAACATAAGAAAGTTTAAAATGTAAATGTTCAGAGCATTGCTGATATTGTTTTGTTGGTTTTGACTTGTGGCATTAGACTTGCACCCTGTCATTTGCAGTAATAATAGGACATTTTAGTTTTATACACTTTGTAAAGTGTGCTGTGCCCTGGTTGTATTTTTTTCTATTATATTTATATCTAACATTCTGCATCAATAAATCCACTGTGATCCTATATACTAAAAGATAGGTGTCGATATGCATGACCCACAGACACATTCGCTCGAGCACCGCATCATCAACCCTCCTCTCACTGTCCGCGCGCCATTGGAGAAGCCGACCCCTACTGCACTAGATGCACGTGTGCACTCCACAGTGGACGGAAGGTTGAAGTTTTACAGCAAATCTCCCAATGACTCCTTCCTGCTCACTAAAACACTGGGTTAAAAAGAGAAGTAAAGGGAAGGAGAAAGAAGCTTTCACCAATTTATTGCCTTTCAAAGGGAGATAGGACTGCAGTGATTAGGGAGGAATCCGGTCTCTCCTAACTCCCCTCCCACTCCTTATGTAGCAAGTGTCTCTAGAACAACCAGGCTTACATTCCAAGGTTTTTTTTGTTTTTTTTTACAAAGGTTAAAGTGACCAAAGTTTAGAGTGAAGTGTAGGAGTATTAATGCGCATGAACGGCTGGGTTCACAGGCGGACTATATGAACAGGGGGGAATAACCACAGAGAGGAGGGGAAGTGGGGAGCTCTGCAGTAAATCAGACTGTGTGCAAACATGGAGCCACAGAGGAAGGTAAGAATACGGCAGAATACGCTAACCTTTTTAATGTGTGGATTAGAGCAATGTATACATTTCACTATAGATGCCCTGTAGGTACACAGTTGGTACGATTTAAAGGTGAGGGTACACACAGTCCAAGAAGTTTTTCCTATAAACAGTATAGAATGAACTGACATGTTTCCCATGACTGCTTTAATTGAGTGGAGTTACTGCGGCAGAGGGAAATTTTACAAATGTAACGAGAAGCCCCAACGCCGGTGGTGAATGTTCTATGGCTTTGGGAATGCTCGTTCATGTGGTAAACACATTGCAAAGAAAAGCCTGATTCCGCCAGATCCAACAGAATAGTCCCTTCCTCATTCTTATGTCTCCCCAGCTTTGCCTGTTTTATAGTTTGGGACATTTTTAATGGGAAGAATTGCCCTGCAAGAAGCAACTTTTCAGACCGGCCAGTGTGCAAACAGTCTCAGAAAGAGACAGGGACAGACCAGCGCTTTGATCAGAAATTTGTCTGATTGATACAAGGCATCTGGGGCAAACCTAGGGCTAAACCAAGAAGTCTAGATCTTCATTCTGGGTACTTTTGGTGGGAGAGGGCTATTTTTGCAGTAACTCTTTAAGACAATTGTGTAGTCGATACAAGTGATGTTCTTCCATTTCTAGGGCATTATTGTATTAAAGCAGAATTTAAGCAAAACATGTTTCATTGCTTGTGTTGAATAAGAAATCCAATCATATTTAAATGATTTTATGATTTGATAGATATTGCAATTAGAGATGGGATCCAGGTCCAACTCGGAACGCCTCGGTTCCGAAATCCGAATACTGGATTTGGGGACTTTGAAGCGCATTTCGATTATTGTAAAATGTTCGAGGCTATTTTCCATAATTTTCGTAAATAGCCTTGAACGTTCGATAATCCTCAAAAATACGATCGGAAACTCGAAAGTACATTAGATAATAATACGGATTTTCGGGTCTTCTGGACTTTCCCTAAAACCCGGGAATCCGAGTTTAGACCATCTCTAATTACAACCCTCATTGTAGTTAGCACCATGCATATTTGTAATTTTTTTAATTTCAACCAAAACTCATTTAACTATTGGAAGTCTCACAGAACAAAACTAGGCAAAGGTAACTGTTTTAACTTTACCTATACTGACATGAACAGAAGTAACTGAGATGAAAAACCATTGGCCTAAAACATTGTCACTTTTATTTAACAGGAGTTTGTGAGGGTTTAAAAATAGTGTTCAAACTACCATACATTCTTATTTAACACAAACCGTATAGGGTAAAAAGGTTACATTTTATGAAGATATGTCTTTATTAAATCTCCCCTACCTTATTAGATGAATGCTACATAATATGGTTAGTGGTAAATAGGAATTCCAGTGAAGGCTGTAGTAAAATACACAATGATAATTGGGATAAGTAGCAAAGTCAGAAAAAAAAATCCAATTTGCAGAAAGTTTGTTAATTTATTATCATGTGTAATGAGGGGATTATAATTTAGAGCTCATTTGCAGATTTTCTGCTTAGCTTTAAAATAAAATGACCAAACGTAGAGTCTCCACCTATAGCTGTTGAAAAATGTGCATTATCCATATCAGCCTCCTCTGCAATTTCCTCATTACCGAAACAATCTTTTTAAGTACTCACTGCTCCAAGCAGGCATTAAATGCCCCTTAATTACTAGTATTTAACCAATCAAATGTTTCTATTTCAGAGACCATTAGCTTTCTATTAAGACATTAAACAATTTAGTTGAATGCGCCTCGTTGAAAGATCTCGCTGTGGGATTGTTTTAAGGTTTATCTCTGATGTCACGACTGTCTCTTAAATGGGGCTCTTATTTACTGATGTGCTGTTGCTTTGGCAATTTGTTCTGCTGGCAGATATCGTAGGCTTCCCGCCAGACATTGGATGAGTAATCTCAACAGATAAGGGCGTCTGCCTGCAAATGAGCCTGTGCTTCACTACATATTCACAGCAGTGGAAACGTAATCACATTCTCTGCATTAAATTCAAACCATTTAACAATAAAAGTTTACTGATATGGTATAAAATACATTTTATCGGGTCTCGTATTACAGAAACCATAGATTCATTCAATCAATTTGCTTAGCAGTCACTAACTAAATATAAGTTCCCTACTTCTCTCTCCTAGTGGGACACATGAATTCTAAAGCCTCGTACACACGCTCGATTTTCTAATGATGGCAATATAAGTTTTAAGCCTCGTACACACACTCGATTTTCTGATGATGGCATTATAAGTTTTAAGCCTCGTACACACGCTCGATTTTCTGATGATGGCAATATAAGTTTTAAGCCAGGCAGATCAGCGAACGACCCCTGACCAAGCCCATAAACATGGACGATTTTCATCCGAAATGTCTGTTCGTCAGGTGTACCGATCTGCCGTCGGGGGGTCGTGCCTCATTTGAAAATCGAGCGTGTGTATGAGTCTTAAAACTTATATTGCCATCAGCAGCCAGAGGGCTGGCACACATGAGCCTCTGAGGAAATGATATATCCATGAAATACGTCAGGTGAACCCCATGAGGTATTTATCCTTGATGTGTATTGATCCATGCTTTTATATTCTTTGAAATAAAGACATTAATTTTATATCTACATGTGAGTAGCGCTCTATATACATACACATGGTCGATACTTTGCCCCCATCTACCATCCAGGCCAATACTTTGGAGATTTTATCAGATGACCAATCTTTTTTTAGACATGCTGGTACAGAAACTTGTTAACTGACATTTATTTCCTCTTAGCTTTCGAAGCCCTCCTGAGAAATGTGTTGATAGATGTTTAGGTGGGATGGTTACAGGTTAAGTGTAAGAATACAGTAGATCATGGTAAAAGCCTGTAAAAGGATGCATGTGTTGGGTAATGTTTTATCGATACATTCGATGTAGTATCCTAATGACATGTTAGCCTCGGCACAGGACTTATGTCCAAGTACAAAGCTTGTTCCAGCAGGAGGAAAGAATAAACATTTCACAACATTCTCTCTGGTAAATGCTTTAAATAGTGTGGCTTAGGTTGTGGGTACAGAAGGTGATAGAAGGACAACATGTTGGAAATTTCATTAAAAAAATTACTATATTGTAAGTAACTAATTACTGTATATATTTTCAGGTCTGCTTACCTCTACTGCAGGACAACGGTAGTGACATTGCTCCACCCCTTATTCTGGCCCAGGGCCTAACAAATGAGAAGACGCACTCTGCAAGAAGTGCTTTTTTCCAATTGGATAGATCCCAAACTGAGGGGGGGTGGGGAGCTTAGGCAACACAGTTGTTTAATGCAGTGCCTTTGAATGGTTGAGATGTAACTTAACAGCTGAAACTACAGTCTATTCAGACAGTTTCTCATAACCCTTTTGTGTTACATCCTCTAAGTACAAGTCTCACCTGTCTCAAGCAGTAAAAACACAAACAGCACCTGATATACTGTACAAGAGCCGCACGGAAATAATAGAAAGCAACAGCATGGAAACAAAAGTGCATACATAAGAAAATGGTATAACCAAACCCTCAGATAAAGATTAAAACATCCCATTTCCATTTCTTCTTAACGGCTAAACTTAGTGAAGAAGCAATGAGTTCTCCCAGCTGAGCCGTGAAGTGGAAAAAGTGCTACATCTCGCGAATAATGAATTGTTTTGGAGCCAATAAATTGGTATCCGTGAAATAACAAGTGTCTTGTGTTGAGATTGTGTTCTCTTGCATTATGAATGTTCTTAAAAGTTCACATCAACAAGTTAAATGTTCAAAGAGAAACCAAATTGCTCTTCTAGTGCGATGACTGTGGCTTTTAGTTCGACTGAATAAACGGCTGTCATGGTAACGGTACAAACCCTGCATTTTTCCAAAGAGCCCATTAAGTCTTTCTATCCATATCTCCACTGCTGTGTCACCTACTTATACAGGAATAGGCTGATCCATATTTCACTTATCTTTATTTTTCTAGACCACAGGTCTACGATCATACATTCAGGGGGAAAATGCACAGAATGGTGATGATTTGTTTGAAAGAAAAGGTACATTTTAAGGGAATCCCTTAAAACACTTCATTTTCTATGGTTTTAATCCCATTTAATCATGCTGCAATGTATGGGCCAGTGGGTATCTGCACAACAAAATGTTATACATATTTCATCGGGTGTTCTCTTTCAAACACATGGCCTGGTTAACTTAAATTTCCTATTTTAGGAACCATACATATGACTCAAAGACCGAGCAGGCAGCTGCCTAGGGCTCTGATGTAAAGGGTCGAAAGGAAGAATTCAGATTTCTCCGTATGTGTGTCTGGGAAATGTAGGAGGTAAGTAAAGGGATCTCTTGAGAATGAGATTTTCTTGAAATGCACTTCAGTGTAAATGTTGGATGTGACAGTAATTTATAAGGATGGTTTTCAAATGTATAGAGTTATTTTATTTATTTATTTATTTATGCTGTTTTTTTCTTTTTTTCTTTCTTCAAATGTTAAAAATGTGCACATAAAACAGAGATAAAGGGGATGTTGTAATTGTGGACATAGCAGGATGATAACTATTGTCTTAAAGAAGGAATCTAATAAAAATAAAATCAGTAAATCATTTATTCTTCTGTTTAAGTTTTGTATATATACATATGGATCTAGGGGTCTAAGAAGCACCCGTCTAGATTTTTTAAAAAGCACAAAAGATAATCTTTATAACATAACGCCAAACCAATGCATTTCTGCCATGTTAGGCTGAGGCCGCACTGCAACGCACAGGAATCGTGCACAGAATCAAGCGTTATCCCATGCAATTGTGTGCGCGATTCTTGTGCGTTTTGCCATTTTCCGTTATGGAAACGCATGTGTTAACGCACCAAAAATGGTGAATGCACCATGTGAACAGACGCGCAATTGCATGCGCATCGGAAATTGTGGGAATTTTCTCGTTCCCGCAAATTCCATTTTAACAAAAATCACGGGCGCAATCACGAACACAAAACGCATGCGCAAACGTGTGAAACACGCGCTAGTGTGGCCTAGCCCTAACATCCGGCCATCATCAGGATGTAACGTGGCCACAATACATTGAAATACAATAGTTAAAGGGTATCTCCACCCACAAAAAAAAAATCCTGTAGTCTAGGGTACCCTAGCCCACTCCCAACCGTCATATTTGCAGCAGAACTCTAATTACAGTCCTTCAATCCCCCAGCGCTCTGATTTAGGCCTTTTGCTTGCCAGAACTACAAGCAGGGGGCCGGATCAGCCAATGACAGATGCAGCTGCCGGCATTGCAGAACACGGGGGGAAAGAAGTGATTTGAGTAGAGTTCTGCTACTTTTTTAATTAAACAAAGATGCCAGTTGGGGGTGGGCTAGGGTACCCTACACTACAGAAAAAGCTTTTATAGGTAGGGCACCAGCACAAAAGATAAATCCAGAGGGATGGAGAAAGGGGGCTCCCCTGTGCATGCTGAAATCTCAATAAGGACAAGGATATAGCAGGCATCCGGATGACTCACAGACAGCTCCTACTCTTCACTTTTCCTAACTTTGAACAGACACTGCAGAAGAACCATTTGGAGCAGAGATGTAAGGTAATGATTTTTAAACACTACACAGTAGTGGGTTAAATTATAGTTTTGGGGTGGACATTCCCTTTAAATATCTGAAAAATGTAAGACTAACCTAAAATGCTCCCTGATGTTCTGTTACCCCTCTTTCTACTTCCTACTTCTTCCAGTTAGCATCTGTCATCCATCGATATAAATGTTGACATCCATTCCAATGGCTGAATGAAACTGCCCTAGCTGCCTCCTCTGAGCATATGTGAACTTGTAAAAAAAAGCTTGGAGAGTAGGAGGAGGGCAGTGGGAAGGGGTAAAAGAACATTCCATAACAGGTAAGTCCTACATCTGTCAACGACTGTGGTTTTGGGATTGGGGAGGTGAACATTCTCTTTAATTGTCATAAAGTTTGCTTTAATGTAATAGAACAGATAACAGCCCATAAGGAGTAACTGGTTTGAGGATGCAATACAAATGGATACAAATTTAAATTAGTTGTGTACCCTCCTATTTAACATGCACAACTCATGAAATCAATGCCAACCACACATTATGCCAACACATATATAATATATGGTCCTTAAAGTAAAATAAATGAGAGCGGGAAAGAAATCCTCACAATTGTTAAATATATGTACAGTACAATCATTTCTTTATTTTAACATTTATTTGTATTTTGGAACTTGGCAGCTTATACAGTACAAACCATAAATAGCGTATGGCTGGGGAATTGCCACTATGGTTCTATAACCATTAGCAAATACTGTTTTGTGCTTTTGACCTGTTAAAATAATTTAAATCACAATACCTTCCCCCTCCCACTGAATTGGTATTGCCCAATCCTATTCTGCCTGCAACCCCAACTGCTATTTTATCAGATTATTACATGTATTTGTAACCAGATACTGTATCTAATGATACGTTATATTCTTTTCTGGCAAAGGTATCTGTCTCCTCCCTATGCTCAATGAGATTTTTATAAACTTGAGCATGTGCAGATGAGGCAGCAGGTGACAGCAGTCAATCATTGGCTGTGATGTCAGCTGTGATATCAGTTGACACAGCCTTGATTGACTGCATGGAGGGAGGGGCCAGCTTGCCAGAATGGGGACCATAATTATCTTTAAATATCTGGTTAGTAATGCAGGTAATATAGTGCAAAATATATCAGTTGGGGGCAAGTAACTGACAATTGAACAGTTTTTTGTTTTTAGAGTGGACATGCCCTTTAAAAATGTTTTAAAGTATGTTTACTGTGTAGATATGTGGTTATGGTTCTTTACCATTTACCTACAATTATTCCAGAATTTTTATCAAAATGTCACATTTTTTTAAAGAAATTAGCCTGTTTGAAGCTCTTTACTTACCTCGGCTGTTGGTACGCCCTCTGGTGGTCGACAGTGCAGGACAATCATGTTATCAATCAAAACCTCTTTTCCTTTTGGATCTTGCTCAAAATTTTTCCTCAGATCTTTAGGATTAATAAAGAAAGTAAAATATATTTCAGATAACTTGTAGAATCTGTAAACTAATAAGAATTGAATATAGGCATGTATTTTTTTTTTTTTTTAAAGAAGTCTAATACATACATTGCAAGCAAACATCAAACAGAGGCCACACTTCCTTCAAGACATACGATCTTTATTTGAGGCACAAATAAGAACAGAGACCGGCATCACACACACTCATCACACTCATTCAGATGGCTGATGTGATGAGCATGTGTGATGCCGGTCTCTGTTTTTATTTGTGCGTCAAATAAAGATCGTTGATGCTTGCTCGGAATTTACGGAGAACGCTTTCTGGCCTGCACTCCCAGCTGAGGTCTGTAAGCACCTTATATAATTTTGTTTTATGTAATACATACATTGATTTCCTGTATAATGCGAATCTGGCTATGGATAGGGATATGTTGAAGTTCCTACCCAAACCTGGTTTCAACATGAATTCAGAACAATAAGTTTATCAACTACAACTAAACAAGTCCTAGGTGTCAACCAGGACGTGATATTGGTAAAGAGTTGTCCCTTACTAGAGATGGGATCCAGGTTCGACACGAACTTGGATTCAATCCGGAATACCTCAGTTCCGAAATAAATCCAAAAGATCCGTCCAAATCCAGACGGATTCTCCGGATTTCGGGACTTCAGAACACATTTTTGAAGATTTTCGAATGTACGGAGCTATTTTCGATAATTTTTGAAAATAAGGTCGGAGACCACCCCGTACTTTCGAAAAATCTTAGAAAATTCGTCCTGTTTTCTGATCTTTGGATCTTCGGGATTTTCCTGAGATCAGGGAATCTGAAAACGGAACAAAACTATGTAGTTTCGGCCATCTCTATTCCTTATCTGTCCCACAATGAAAACTTAACTTAAAATATATTGAATCAGGTGTGCTGCTCTATCTAAAAAAAACCTGTAAAATTAGCTGAAAACCCTTTCCTGATTTTACATAGGGTAGTGTTGTTTTTCACTTTGGGCAGGAAATAATACATTTACAGGGTTATTCAATAAAAGTTCTTATCGTTTATAATGGTGCTAATTTTGCCCCAACCAATCAGATGTTAGCTTTCAAATGTTAAATAAGATCTGATTGGTTGGGGCAAAATTAACACCATTTTAAACGATAAGACCTTTTATTTAATCTCCCTGATAGTTATGAATTTACAGACGAACACGAACCTGGCTTCCGGGCAGGGTGGGGAGAAGGAGGCGTGGCCAAGTGACGTGACGTCAGTGACGACACTAAAGGTGCGGGGTGGGTGCGGAGTCAGGGGAGGGGCCAGTTACGCCCCTAGCCATGCATCTAACGTGACGTAAATTATGTCATGATAGAGGCGTGGCTAGGGGCGTAACTGGCCTGTGTGACATTTTATGTCACATACATAGGAGGTGTGGCCAGAAAAAAAGAAGGTGTTCCGGAAGCGGATTCTCAGGTAAGTTTGGGTCGCGGGAGTTTGGGGTGTTCTCACGGGTGTGCGGGAGACCACCCCAAAATCCGGGAGACTCCCGCAACTCCCGGGAGGGGTAGGATGCCTGAATTTAATACCAATGGTAATTATCTACATCAAAAGTTTACAATGAATGGGAGCCACCGTAATTAACCATTGACAGCTGTATTTACCAATAATGCAATTTTCCATTATTTATTTAGTAAATACTATAGCTTTGGAACGTTTCATCCGATGATTGGCCAATCAAACTGTTTAGGTTCAGGCCTGAGATCTTCATAGTATACTGAAAGAACTACCTCTGAAATCAAACATTTCATCAGTAGAGATGAACAAAACTGACGAATTTTGTTACATCAGCTGTTCCGTATTTCAGAAAAGTATTAAGGGAATGTCCACCCATCTCTATAAAAATCTGTGTATTGTAGATTACCCCCCAAAAGCAGGACACTGTTTAATAGAAAATGTTTAATTCGGCTCCCACACTGAGCTATTATACTTACAAGCTCCTCCTCGATCCTCTGCTGTGGCTCTGCACCTCCGGGTAAGGCAGTCAGTATCGGCTGTGATAGTGACATCACGGCCAATCACTGACTGCCATTCCCGGACCAGTCTCCACTGCGGCTGCTCAAGAACAGAAAAAGAACACAGCAGCCACAGTGGAGACTGAGTGAGGAACCCGGAAGCAGCAGAGGATAGAGGAGCTTGTAAGTATAATAACTCTGGTTGGGAGCTGATTTAAACATTTTCTATAAAACAATCTCCTGCATTTAGGGGGTAATCTTCAATACACAGATTTTTCTAGAGAGGGGTGGACAGTCCCTACAGGTAGCCTTCACATTTTTTAGTCTCTAAAGATGTTTATACATCTACATATTGGAATCTGTCAGTAATGTGCAAAGACTGGCGTACATATTCACACCAACGTAAATGACCTTTCCATTGTTTAGGTGAATACTCATTTTCATGTTCACAATATGCTCTGTTTACTAAAGTTAGAAGCTGATAATGACTGACCCTATGGACAGCAGCAATAAAAGTCAGCTTGATAACATTTGCATCTACTTTATAATAATAAATACATATTATAAACCATAGTTTAAAGGGATTTGCACAAATATACAGTAATGCAAGATTGCGGTAACATGCTGCCTATCTATGTTAGAACTAAAACATCAATGTAATGGGAGATAAAATAGACATGCGAAGGAGTCAACTTTTCTGTGATCATTCAGTTGATATTTCTAATCTGATAGTTTACTGTGAGTTACACGAATTGAATATTATATTCCAGCTCCGGCTTTAATCTTGACACTTACAGGCTATACGCACAAATGCCCTTCTGCTCTTTGACGTGCCCAAGTTGCTCCAGGCAACACACTGACACCAGTAATCTTCTGACCCATGAAAATCCTCCACCTGCTGCCTGGTTACATTGATAAAGACTTCACGGATGTTTAGACCTGGACAGAAAGATAGAAGAGTGATCTGTATTCTCATATCACTTCAATTCAAAGAAACAAAAGTCAACTTCCAAAACAACACATTGCAAGGTTCTTTATAGCAAAGATAAACACAACTGTGAAAGACATGGAAGGAGCCAGTTATAATTTATGTTTTTGCCTTTTAGGAAGACTGCAAAGCTGTTTGATAGGAGACAGTCTGGTCTATTATTAAACAAAGGATGAAAAATTCAAGTAAAATACATGCTGCACAACTATTTCTATTCATCGATTTATTCTGGACAACACAGCGGGTACCAGGTGTAAAAGAAGGCAGTGCCTGCTGCATCAGTTCTTGCATATTATGTAAACAGATTTTAAATAAAGTTGAAGCATGAAAATTCTATATAAGTAGAAATTCCTATAATACCATTTTACAGTGGATCAACATTTGCCTTCTAAGCTGCAGTTGACACAAAGTGCAGGATTCAGTCTTTTATATAACAAAGTGCTGTGACCTCTAATTTAACAGCAGAAAAATAGGAATAACCATGTTAGTTAATCTCCTATAAGCGCTATGTTCTGAACATCTGTCTACTGCCATACCAGGCAAGGCCAGGACAACATACAGGAGAACCCTAGCTATCATTAATCTAAATCCCATTTAAAATTCTCACTATTAGCAAAGGGCAATCATCTGTTTCCGGCCCAGGGTTAAAAGTCACCAGACCAGATATATTTCCCCTGAAAAGTTTCAACGAGATAAAATCCCAAACACTTCCTGCTTTTAGCAGTCTTGTGACCAGCAAACCTCTCTTCCAGCTAGGCCAAGCTCACTCAAATATCAATCTCTTTTTTTTTTGCAAAGTTTGTATTTGCCTTCCACTGCCTGTGTAAACCTTAGGCAGGGAAAAGTTGGCATTTTACTGGCTTTTTTGTCTATAAAAAGATACAGAGGTCTGGGGACAATGATGTCCCACATCAATTGTCTATACAAGGACTTTCTGTCTTTCCCAGCATTGTGTCATCAGTGACAGACTCAGACCCTGGGCACAGGGAGGAGCAGAGGGTGCAAGTGATTCCACTCGATCTACTTGAAGCAGGAACCTTCCCATTTTTCCGGAAATATAATTTCTCATGGAATTCAATTAGAGACACACGATTCAAGCAAGACAGCTCCCATTTAAGGCTGAATCACATGTACCTATTAATGTGCACAGTTAGTAATATTCATACAGATTTATGTATTGTTTATTTTTTTTATATTTTCCTTATGTATACATTTACTCTATTGTATGTCTCTGCTCTCCCAGTATAATTATACATACATACCTGCATACAAATCCTTGTAAATATCTTATTGCCTTGGACATATTAGTTGATCTCTATTCATGCATTAGATTGTACATTCTATAGTATAGTGATTTATTGTCAAAAATAATAAAGATTTTATAGACACACAATAGACTAAAGGCATTCACAAAGTCACTAATTCTGCCAATAGACCATGAATATTTCACATGACAGATCCACAGTCATCTGTTTGTTAGTACTCTTATTCTCATGCTGAATTTCACTGTCCTTGAACTAGGAATCTATCAGCGTTTATACCTGTCTCAGGCTCTTCCATATTTGTTCCAATGAACTACCAAATGAAGCAATCACTTTCCTCTTTCTGCAACTCAGTTCTGATCCTCTCTATAAGGAATAGATAATGGGAGGAATGGCAGATATTTCTCATAACCTTTGTGTCTATTCTCTGCATCAGAAAGGACTCGGTGGATAATGTGCAAGAAATGTATTTTCTTAGAAAACGTTGCTGTCACGATCCTGTTGAATTTTTATTCTCCGTGTGTATATTTCAACCCACCACTGCCTCATTGCCATAAATCTTGTTAAAGCTTTATTTCATGATTTTACACAACATTTACACCTTCTGCAATTTATCTAATGACCATGATAAATTATAGTATCACAATTAATTTGCTGCATACCAGCGACAAGTTACTAATACTACTTAGTATGGGTGTTTAATTTATCTATATCTGTTAGTGTATAGTGCTGTTATTAAAATAGTTACTCAGCCTTGAAACCAGGGACAAAGTATAATTCATCATACTTTCCCTTTCTAAGAGGAACATGCATTGCATATGTGTATCTGCTATATACACATCATATATAATGTATCCCAGGATATTCTTGTCTGTACTGAAACTGATAACACCCTTTCCTGAATCTGATACAGAATGTGTTTGTGTGGCATCATTCACCCTAGATACAAAGAGAAATTTGTTGATGTAAATATTGAACCATCATATTAAAGGATATATTTAGTATTTCCCAAAAGATATTCACTTCCTAAGACATTTGTATATGAAGGCTTACATTCACAGTACTATTCTAATATAAGGTAGCTAGTAAGGTTTTGCAAACCTTCAAATACCAGTACATACAGTCTAGTCCGGCCCCATTTTGCTATTGTATGTTGGTTGCAAAGGAGAACAGGAAAGGTGGTTCTGGAAATATTGATTGAATGTCGCAGATTGGTCAGCAGGTAAGTTTAAGTATGGGCACCATTATTTTAATCGCTAGCTGTGCTATTTGACACAGTTGGAAAGCTACCTATTGTATTGAATGGGGCAAAAACACAAAAAAATGGTAAATTATCTGTTTATTTAGTGCAAAAACATCAGAATAATGTTTCGGGAGCTTACTGCCCCCTTTCTCAGATATAACCAGTGCCTTCACCCTCTAAACATTTGTACCCATATAGCTCCACCTACCAGTGATATGATAATAATTCTAATTATCACATTAAATATAATTATCACATCACTAGTAGGTGAAGCTATAAGGGTATAATTGTTTGGAGGGTGGTTGGAAGGCACTGGTTATACCCAATGAAGGGGGCAGTAAGCTCCCCGAATCGTTGTTCTAATGTTTTTGCACTAAATAAATTGTGAAGTTCACAAGAAGTAGTGTGCTCCTCTTGCTTTGTTATCTATTGGATTACCTTGACCCTCTGGGTAGGGGGTGTAGAGGACTGCACCTACAGAATACTAGGCCAAGCCCAACAGCGGTGTGCTAGAATGAATATGGACTGCATTCAATTATCAGTTACCGACCCCAAGTGATATAGTTTCTCTTTATTACCTGCATTACTAACCAGATAATTAAGATTAATTAAGCTGGCTCCTCCCTTCATGCAGTAAACCAAAGATATGACAACTGAAAGCCAATCATTAACTGCTTTTTTCCCTACTTCCTATTAAGCAGTAGCACATGCTCAAATTGCTACAAGCTCAATAGGCAGAGGGAGGAGGCAGAAACAGTACTTTTTGCCAGATAGGAATAGAACTTATCATTAAATATCTGGTTACAAATGCATGTAATAAACTGGTAAAAATAGCAGTTGGGGTTGCAGGCAGGTAACTAACCAGTTTTTTTGCTTTAAGTGTGGGCATGCCCTTTAATTACCTCAAATTCTCAAATCTCAAAACTCTTCTATCCATTTATGTTTTTTATTAATTATTTAAGAGATTACGTTTGGTCTAAATGAGAACCTCTCCAACCCAACTTAGCCCTATAGCATTTTATTACCACTTCTCTTAATGCAAACATTCTCTTATTAAGTCTTATGCTGGGATGTTGCTTCAACCTTTCAAACAAATGGATGCTGGAAAGTAGACTTCAATGCTGGAGCTGAGAACATTACACATGAGTTCACTGTACTAGCAAATAAATGGCTGTAGGAAATAAACAGACTTTGCCAATTGTGTATATTTGCCAAACCAGGTTTAGAATTTGGCCTGTTTGCATCGGTTTAACAAGAGTTTAAACCAATTAAAGGTAAAAATTGAAACTTGTAATAGCAGGATAAGAAATGTAATATGTTTAAACTTCATGTCTTTCAATTTAATTTAGGACACAATATTAGTGGATCTTTATTACAAAAACTAATTGCCGTTTATTTTTAAAGCAGATCAATTAAAAAGAAAATTAATATTTTTAACAACATTAAGGGCCCAAGAAAAAAAGTAATTTTATGCATTTTAATATTGGGAAGAAATGAGAATGAAGTGGTTGCTAGCTACGTATATTACTTCGGGACTACTTAAACCAATTAGGCTGCTTGGAAATATATTGCGGATTCATTTCTTCTTTTTTATTATTCACTTTTATATTGTGTATTTTAGAGGGACAATTTTGTATGTAACCCTATTAACCTCATTAAGTTGTGCATAATACCAATTTTCCAACTTTTAGGTTTCTTGAAAGACAATAAATAAACCAAGTGAAAGTACCCATTGTAAGGACTTAAAACACTATCAGGGTTATTCAATAAAAGTTCTTATTCTTTAAAATGGTGCTAATTTTGCCCCAGCCAATCAGATATTAGCTTTCAAATGTTAAAAAAGAACTGATTGGTTGGGGCAAAATTAGCACTATTTTAAACGATAAGAACTTTTATTAAATCTCCATGTATATCCTCACCACTGGCTTTACCTTGTATCTCCTGCAAAATCGCGTTCAAGTTACAAGATCAGGCTCAGAAACTGGGCAATGGGATCACCAGCTTCTAGCAGAGCTCCCCTTCTCATTGGCAGCCAGGCAGCAGGACTGGAGATTATGCAATATTAGCTTATCTGATATCTATTCTGCTCTATAATCTACATAATTTATGCTACTAAATAAGGGGGGGGAAAACACCCAAAAATACCAGGAGCCGCATCTGGGTTAATGTGACTTTTGTTATTAAATACAGAATCTGTGCCTGGGGTAAATCCTGAAAGGGATTTAACCCCAGTGCAACTTTAACGCCAGCCATGCTGGTTTTACATTGAGTTTAACCCCTTAATTGTGCATGTTGCCTGGCAGTAAATATGGGTCCCATTGTGTAGATAATTAGGGATTTTATTTAAAATAAAGATTTTTAAAGATTTAGAATATTCTTTCCTTATTTATATATATTTTATATTTCATGCCTATGGTGGTAGTGCATAGAAGTGATCAAGGTTTGTAGAATGTTAGTATATTGTGAACCATTTACGGTAGTATAAAGAAGTACCTCCATAAAATACTTTGGTGCTCAGGCAATAAATAAGTGGTGCAACAGTCTTCCTATACTATTAGGCAGCCCATACCCTTTAGACCGCTGATGTTATTCTTAAAACTTCCGTTCCCAATTTTACCGAAAGCCACACAGGTTGATAGTTTTGATTTAAAGGATAAGTGCACTGTAAAATCAAGTTATGTTTATTTGGAAGCTGCAGCTTTAAAAATACTGTTGCCATATTTATTTTTTTTACCTATGCCCCTCCAGAGCCTAGCTTTGTGCCTTGAAAGTTGCTGACATCTTGTTACTGGTTTGCTGAATGTTAAGCCCTGCCCCTCTGAGATTTCCTCTGCTTTCTCCTGCTTGAGCCTCAAACAGTAATGCTTGTGAGTTCTGTGCACATGCACGTGCACGGAAATCACAGTCAATACTGTTTGAGGCTCAAGCAGGAGAGTGCACGGAACTCACAGGTATTACGGTTTGTGGCTCAAGCAGGAGAAAGCAGAGGAAATCTCAGAGGGGCGGAGCTTAACATTCAGCAAACCAGTAACAAGATGTCAGCAACTTCCAAGGCACAAAGGAAGGCTCTGGAGGGGCATAAGTAAAAAAAAAAATATGGCAACGGTATTTTTAAAGCTGCAGCTTCCAAATGAACATAACTTGATATTACAGTGCACTTATCCTTTAATTGATTGAATCGGGTGAAATCTAACAGACAGGTAGGCTAGTAAAAACTCTATATCTGATTGGTTGCTACAGATTAAAGTTTGCGCATCCTAAAATGATCCGTTGTGAAAATGAAGGTGGTGCTGGAAAGTAGCATTGTGAGTAAAATGTTAATTGGACATATCTAGACAATGGTAGACCAATGTAAATGCTCTTTAGTGTTTCATAATCTTTCATCACCTTTAAGTGCATTTGACATTTTTCACTCCTCGGTTATAATGACAACAATTAGAATTAAAATGATGATTAAAGTGAGATGTGCTTGACATGGCAATCTTGTCATTTTGATGGTAAATGATGTATATAAATTTGCAAACATATACTATTTACTGCACACGCACATATTCATTTTGACTTGTTTGTTACATGATGTGACATTTTTGGAAAGAGATTACAGTGCGGGCTGAATAAATATACATAATTCACATGATTAGTAATCTGTATAACAGTGCATCCTTTAAAAAAGAAAAAAAAAATTACAGGGTTCTTTTTTTAAAATAAATCCTTATCTTAAAAAAAATCATTCTCATATCCCCAAAAGATAGAGACAGTGCTTCACACTAACAAATACACTTTTTACATTAAAATGGAGTATCAAAAAAGATGACAAATATTTATTTTCCTCCCCCTATTCTTTCCTGTTACACTGGGATTGCATCATAAGTGTGAAACACTGGAGAGTGAATAAGTATCTGTCCACTCAATAAGCCCCGTGTAAAATTTGCTGTATCTATACTTCTTTTCTATTAAGGACATGAAAGCACAGAAGAGTCCTTTAGAAATTATTGAGACTGCAAAGTGCTGTAAGAAAGCAATTACTCACAAAAGAATACCACCAGAATGAAATAAGAGAAGCCAAAAAAGAAAGACCAACCTGAAAAAGTTCTCAAACTTCTGTATCTATCTGTATCTATTGATTTGGTAGAAATATGTTTTAGGAGGATCAGGTAATAAAAAAACATAGGCTACTTTACAACTTTTACAAACCACCTCTTATCCCTTTTTTGAACCCCTTTCATTCATGTACAAATTAATGGGGGATGAGATCTGACCTATGTGCAGCCATCTGGTTGTTAATCGAGTAATCGCCTTAGTAAATTAGGGATGAGATCTGACCTTTGTGCTGTCATCTGTTGGTAAATTGAATGATCGCCTAAGTCAGACCTGAGCAAAGTAAGGTCCGGGGGCCACATTCAGCCCTTTGGCCGCCCCTGACTGGCCTCTCAATACAAGACCTGTATCCAAAAAAATCTTAACATTAATTTTTTTGTCTCAGGCTGGATAATTGATTTATTTTTATTAAGTTTATTTTATAAAAAAAATAAAATAATTAAACTTGATAGAATGGATCTAATATATTACACACCTATTAAAAATGGCAGTTTTGCAATGTCTGTAATAAGAATTGAGGTTAACCTATTGGTCCGGCCCTTCAAGACAATCCCAAGTTTCTCATGCGGCCTCCTGTGAACTGTAATTGTCCACCCCTGGCCTAAGTTAACTGGGCATGATATTTGAGTCCTGCATTTGATCGTGTACCTGAGGGTTAACCAACTTGCAGGTCAGCTTTGTGTAAACCACAGTGAATTTGAATGGGATGCCGGTCAGGTTTGGGTGAAAAGCTGCGGGTCTGTTTAATTGTGGATGCGGGTCTGACTTATTCAGAGACCATTGTGGTTATGGAACCCATATGGAAAAGAGTGAGGGTCAGGAGAAGGTAATGGTTTTGAATGGTGCGCATCTGAAAAATTAGACCTGCAAAAAATTCTAATCTGGCCTTTATGTTGCCATCTGTTGTTGAAACAAGTGATCACTTTGCTGAGAAATGACTGAGCCCAACAAGGTTTTGAGTTCGAAAGGGTTGCAGGTCTGGTTCGGGAAGAAAGCTGTGGGTGTGGGTCAGATACTTGGTGCATAATAGGTTATAGTCTGTTTAATTTTAGGTACATTTCAGATTTCTTAAATTTCGAGTGTAGGTCTGACTACTTGTGCGTCTGTGCGGTTATGAAACCCACCAGTAAAGCAGCATGATTTTCAAAAATTAGACCTACACAGGACATATACTATGCTTGTCTAAAATAAAACGTGTGTATGTTGAGTCTCTGGGAGGCAAAAGTGAGCACTAGTTCCCTTTAAATAATGTGAGTACAATGGTTACAGAGGAACACTGAGATGTAAATGTATTGGACTAGCATTATTTCACAATACAGAGCTAACTTATTGCAGAAGCAGCAAAAAAGAAAGATTTGCATAAAATGGAATGCAGCATTGGATTCCATCAACTAAACTAGAAAGGGAAAGTGATAAAGTGATAAAGTAACGTTGAATTTGGCTTGAAAGGCTACAATTAGAAAGGCAAAATGCCACGGCTGCACAAACTTCTATAAATGTATATTTAAAAACTACAAAAAACAATCTCGATTTTCATTATTGTGCTTTTATTTTGTAATTTTAGGAGTCCACTTTTTACAGATAGAGAGCCAATCCTGTTGGCACCGATGGGATCATCCCTTTATTGGGAATGTGTGTACTCTGCTTAAGTTACTGCACATCCTGATCATCTGTATCTAATCAGCGTTGATTACGCCTGCAACACAGGTGAATGTAATCAAAAAGGGTGAAAAGTTTTAACTAGATGTATGTATGTTTTTGTTGAACCTTTGTAACTATGAAACACTGTATGTCCTTTTGTCCTATGTTTGTATGTCCTATTCACTAAGCTATGGAGTAGATGTACAGGACATTTCTTTGGGGTTTAGGGAAGAGTTTTACTTAGAGATATTAGGTTGGGTGTGGACATGCTATTTAAATGTCATGTTTTTAGTGGTGGCCTAACATATTTGATAACCAGTTGTTTTGATTTAAAGGGCATGTCCATCCCCTATATAAATATTGTTAGTTAGCTTTTTCAACCCCAAACAGTGGAAACCACAATAGTTATTTAACTCTTCAGTGCTCTTAAAATAATATATATAATTCTGAGTCTGCATTGATCTTCTGCTCCTGGTCTGTGCTCCAGTCTTATTCCTGGTTGCAGCAGTCAATCATTGTCATGTCAACCAAAGAAGATGATTGCGGCAGACCAGGGAGTGCATATCTTCTTTTAGGAGCAGAGGCAAGTAACTATTGCTGTCTCCTGTATCTGGAGGTTAAACAGGCTAATTAGCATTGTTTATGTAGGGGTGATGGACATACCTTCTACCAACTAGATATCATCTGCCTGTTCTTTCATTCTTTATAAGTTAACATTCTCATGCTATATCATTGTCATTATTTAACTTGTCCTTATGTTGTTGCGAGGAAAGGATACAAGATTGTAACAGGATCAGAATAACTTTCTTAATGCTAGCAGAAAAAGTTACTATTAAAATATAATGTGAATGCTCCTTGTTATTTAGCCCACACTGCTTCAAAGCAAGTGTTTACCGCCGTAGAGGATGCTATTTGTTGGATACGTTTCATCCTGTGGTTGGATGTTGCACTGAACATCATAGTTACCATGAAGATATACATTGCAAGAAGCATTGGGAAAAGAAGGAAGGTTGTAGACAAACAATAGAAATTACAACCCAGGGTGAGTTTCTATAACTGTTACATTTTATAGTGGCTTCTGTGAACACACTGTTATTAGGGATGTACCATAGTTTTGACCTGAACCTGGTTTTGGATGACTTCTACTAGTTTTTGTGTTTTTGCGTCTAAACTACCATTAAAATGTTCAACATGGAATTTGTGTTTAGAAATATGGATGTGAACCTTCTATTCTGTGAATCTGTCAGAAAAACAAGCCACAGTAGGTTTGTGCATCACTAACTGTTATTGAGAATGTCACATGTCATTTTATCTGTAATTTGTAGCTGACTGTATTAACAAACCACTATTGTGTTACATTTGCTTTTCAAATTCGTCAATTATTATACAGCTTTCTTCAAGGTGGGCATGTGAATTTTCTTCACTTAGCTGGTAAGCTGTAGTAAGGGAAGCTGGTGACTGAAGGCAATGATATCTTCTTTACAAATCTCTTTAGATTTGCAAATCATTATAACAGCAAACGTTCTTACGAAAATTAGATCATTCCATCTGCTCACACGGGGCTCAGTTCTATCTGTGATGATAAATGGCTAAATTGTATTTTTTTGGGCAAGTAAAAAATGGAATTACAGAACTAGCCATTTTTTTCTATATTATAGGATTATACTCAACTTTCCCATGTTACACACTGTAATAGTACCCAGGATGAGGAGCAAAACCAGGTCCCTGAGTAGTTTATCGATCAGCTAAAATATTTACAAGTTTCTCTTGCCTCTTTTGCCTGCTTTGACCCTTAGCTATTGTCAGTAACAGTCCGTGATCTGGCCAATAAGAAGCACATACTTTGCAGAGCATCTTCCCATTGGCTTTATCATGGACTGTTGACACAAGAAGGAAGGGGACCGGAGCTGCGAAAGAAACTTCATGTACGTATTCCAGCTAATCAGTAAAGTATCCAGTAGTGAGGACTTAGCGGTTTAGGTCCTCACCCTGGGTACTAATATTGGGAGGAAAAAGAGGAGCGAGGGGTAGGTGAGTATAATTGTCCTTTAAACACATTTTATAGTATCCCTATAAAACAACTGCTATTATTAAAATGAAAAACACTTGCACATATTCACAATAAGATACAATCATCATTGGTTCATAGACTCTTGTACTCAAGCTGGCCATACAAGTTCACAAATACAAAGGATATTAATTTCCCCGATATGTACATGTGCTTGAGAAATGAAATGATACCTCAATCTTTTTTTTTTTTTGGCAAAACTACAATTCTACAATGGGGTATGGTAGTAGAATTTGCCACCATACATCATTGTCATGCTAAATAAAGAAAGAGCAATGCTCAGTTAATATCTTTTCTTTAACATTCTGTAAGAGGTACAAACATTAGGATACACAGATTTGCTGTAGTTTGAAGCCAGGGTCTCTTTTTACTCTGGAGCTAAATTTAAACTTAGTTTTGCAGTTATGTGTCAATTGGTTGTTTTGTCCAATGTAATTTGAATGAAACCCCTGGTAGTTTTGACCTGAAACCATATTTGAGACTAAACTATTGCTCATTGCTAATGTTCATTGTTTTCTTAATTTTAAATAGGGCTGTATGAAGGCAAGATGTGCCATGTGTATAGAATCTCTGATTGACATGGAATTACTTTGGGCAGCACCTACTAACAGGCCTCTAGGTTAAAAAAATCAAGATTTTATATGTCTGTTTTTTATATAGGTGGCTCATAGAGATGGCCAAACTTACTGAAGTTTGTTTCGTTTCCAAACTTCAGTAAAAGTTAGGAAGTAAAAAAACTAACCCATTAAAGTCAATGGGGAGCTAATAGTTCGAAAAGTTTTGATATATAACAGATAAAAATAGCAATGGTAATTTACTGTTAATGGCCATGGCACCTGGAAATTGGTCTGGGGAAAACGCACCTATCACCAAAACTGATTTAAACACTTCTTTAAGATCAGGCAATTGTCAGGTTTCCCTCCGTTACATTTGAGGGTTACGCCCAATTCGAGGGTTATCAAACTATAATAATTTTGAGGGTTGACGAAAACCGAACATTACATTCAAAGGTTACCGAATTTGAGGGCTATATTTAAGGGTTATGGAAAATCGAACATTACATTTGAGGGTTACTGAATGATACATTTGAGGGTAACCGAAATCGACTGCTACATTCAAGGGTTATCAAAAATCGAACATTACATTCGAGGGTTACCAAACGATACATATAATGGTAACCGAAATCCAAGGCTACATTGGATTACCAGGGTTACCAAATTCTAACATACTTCGGATAATTAACAAATTTTTAGATAATTATCAAAAATGAGTTTGGAAAACCGAATCAGTTTGAATAGCTGGAGTTTTTCCGAACTTGGGTTCGGGTCCATCACTAGTGGCGTATATACTGTAATCATATAAAGTACCAACCATATTGTATACGCAACTATGCCCAAAAAATGCTCCCCCAGAATACATTTTGACATTATGAAGTCTCTGTCCAGAAAATCCTATTCTGACCTCCCTAGGAGCGGTGAGCTGTTAAAGTAATGTGCAGACTTGACTATCTCCCTTAATGTTAGACATAAAGAAGATAGTCATGCTGTGTGTGCACTGAAATGAAGTGAGCCACTGCATCAATGGTATTTGACAGCTCGCCATGCCTGCATAAACCTCTCAGTGAGGTCAAAATAGGATTACCTACCTCTCTGGGATTACTTTTTGTAATAACAAAAACGTTTATTTGGGGACATAGTTTTCCTTTAAGAATTAAATATTCAATTTAGAAATTATAGTTATAAACCAGAAAATATGTTGACAGTAAGCAGACCCTTTTAAAGGTTAATTAGCTTAATTAATTTTTGATTAAACTACATCTTAAAAGAAGGGGGGGGGGTATTTCACATTAAACCAGGATCTGTAAACATTTATATTAAAATGCAATAAAGATACTGACATTTAGAGGTAAAGTCTGTTTTTTGTTATCAGGAATATAACTGAATAAGAAATTCCAGGCAAGTTTTTCTGGAAAATAGTAAAACTGTCTCCCCAGGTCTTTTATAATTAGGGGCTCTGGGTCAACACAGCAAAACTATAGCTGGTCTCATTATTACTGTTGATAGCATCGATGGCTTAAGCTTTTTCTTTGCCCAAAGCTGACTATTTTATTCAGAAAATTTAATTTAATGTTCTGCCTATGGTAAGTAATCTGATTTTTTTTCCCCCAAATCCTTTATGAACCCAGAATTCCTTCCTTACCCTAAGGCTATACGAGGATTAACAGTGAGGAATTGAAAACAGTAATATCCCTTGAGATTAGTTTACACTACCCGAAGAGTCAACAGAATAAAGAAAGTTAGACTGAGAGCTGATGTCTATGAGTAGAATAGGATTTTGCATTTTATAGTGGTGGGTGAGACATAATAGCTATATTGCTATATTGGTGCAATATGCTGATAAATGCATTTATGATCACAATGTCAAAGGGCAGAAAGTTTACCTAGCAGGATAAATGTAAATAAATGTGTTTCTTCACAACAGGGGGAGAAATTTGTTTTGCCACACTTTTGCAAAAGAGTTTTGTTTATCGTTTAAAAAAAGCTGAAAAGCACAGGCTGAGTGACATGTGGGATTTGTTTGTTTTTGTAACATAGTAACATGGTAATTGAGGTTGAAAAAAGACATATTTCATTTAGCCCATCCTTTAACCCTCCTCTTTAACCCTACCTACCAGTTAATCCAGAGGAAGGCAAAAAAACCCAAAAAACACAGCTAAATAATACCAATATTCTCAATATTATATAGACCTATAGATTACCATGCCTGCTTAGTATGCTGAAACCTAAGCCTAATAGAATTAACCAGGCAGACACAAGAGTTGGGTGAATAAAATTGGCCACAGCTTTATTAACACATTTACAACATATGTTCACACGTTGCCAAATCTTAAAGTGTACATCCTTGCCTTGTGATCCAATGACCACCCCCAGCCTTAGCCAAAGCTAAATGCCACGCCTCTGGGTCCCCAGAGGGCATGTAACGGCTCAACACCATAACCATCGCAAGGATGACACTGCTCCGCTGTTACTCAAACAGATTTCTTTTATTCCAATAATTCATAACATAATAACATAACTTTAAGGAGGGAGGGAAGGGACCTCTCTGTTCTTCCTAGCAATTCTGAAAATGGCGCCGGCTCCAGCCACATGGCCACCTCTTATAGTCCCGGTGACGTCGCCCGGTGACGTCACTAGTGATGCCGGAAATCTCGCTCCTCGTGAGATCCGGACCCGCGAGAAGGGGGAGGAAGGGGGACCGGACCTCCCGGTCGCCTACAACTCCCAGCATGCCTGGAGGGAACCAACACCCCCCGCCTGAGGTCAGTAGCCCCGCCCCCTAACATGCGCCGGTGCTTCCAGTATCCCCGTACCAACCAGAACTACAGAATATGTATTAATACCAGTAATTCTCAATATTATATAGTATCCCTGTACCAACCAGAGCTACAGTATATGTATTAATACCAGTAATTCTCAATATTATATAGTATCCCTGTACCAACCAGAACTGCAGTATATGTATTGATACCAGTAATTCTCAATATTATATAGTATCCTTGTACCAACCAGAACTACAGTATATGTATTAATACCAGTAATTATCAATATTATATAGTATCCCTGTACCAACCAGAACTAGTGCCGCAAGGGCACTTGTAAGAGCCGCAAGGGCCCTTACAAGGGCCGGGGAGGGGTCCCGGTTCGAGCTGCGGGACCCCTAAGGGTTAACGCTTCGTTAACTTTTTGCAGCAGTTTTCGGACTTTTATAAATCGCGTTAAACGCGATTTATGCGTTAATGTCCGCGAAAACGCCCGCGAAAAGTTAACGAACCTTTATAAATATGCCCCTAAGTGTTGCAAATTGTTATGAGTTTAAAAATCATATAATCACGGCAGAGCAGGATTATCCATTAAGCAACAAGGGGGCCCAAATGTCAGCCCTGCCCAGACTCCAATTTGATCTTAATCCATCTCTAAATCAGGGTATCTGTTATTTCTAGGATTCATGTGAACATTATTTCCCACTAGAGATGGGATCCAGGTCCGAAATCCGAATGTTCCATCTGAAACCAGATTGTGGCTTGTTTGGATTTTGCGACTTCGGGGCGCATGTTCGATTTTTATCGAACATTCAAGCTACTTTCGAGAATTTCCAAACGTTCGATAATACTCGAAAATACAGTAAAAAACTGTATGTTCTCAAAAATAGCTCAAACGTTTTATAAAAATCGAAAACGTGCTCCGAAGTCCCGAATTTAAGTTCCGTTTTCAGATTTTGGGATTTTCCTGAGATCTGAAAACCCAAAAACGGAACGAAACCCAGAAGTTCATCTCTATTTCCCACTAGTATGTTCTACCATTAATCTGTTTTCGAGAAAAATATTTCCATATATTAGGGAGGAACTTTTGCCACGCGTTTCACAGAAAGTATCAAAATTCCAAAAATCCAATTTGAACCCAATTGAAGCAGAATATTTCCATCACGCTTTTTAATTTTTTTTTACCACAGTTTTTAAATAAATTCATGATTTTTTCATGAAATTCTCATAATTCCAGACCCAACAATTTTTTAAATTGTTGTTTCAAAACCATTTTTATTTTGAAAACCAGGTCTCATCTCTAGTCTCTAGTCTTTATCCACCACTGTATCCTCTACTGTTTTATGTTTACAGAATCAATTTCACATTGAAGTGTGTCTTTTCCGTATCATGTGCCATCTGTCTAGCCCTTTAATTGCCTCATACGGCATGGCTGAAATTTCTTTCTGTACCTGTGCATGCTCAAATACAAACAATCATTAGATAATCCTTTGGGTATTTTTTTTTCTAAAAAAGGAGATTTTATGGTTTGTTTCTCTTTTACAAAATGCACGCCATGATTAAATTATTGCAGTCAAATAGTTTCTGCATATTTAGTTTTAGAAATTTATCTAGTCCACTTTTAAAGCTATTTAAGAAACTTACCATTACCACATCTGCTGGAAGACAGTTCCACAGTTTCACTGTAAAGAAACCTTTCCTAACCTTCCAATCTTAAAGGATGTCCAGATGTCCTCTGATATGACCTATTAGTGAACAATGCACCAGCTAGTTTATTAATTGGCCCCTTTATATATTTGTATATGTCAAAAGATGTAATTTCTCAAATATTGAGAACGGTAAAATTACTAAATATCCACAGTGAAATGTCTAGTATTATGTAAAGTCTTTGTGTTGTTCTCTATACTTCTTTTACCTCCATCTTATTGTTTATAGTCATCTCACTCAATCACATCTAAAAATATGCAGCTACCTTCCTTGCCTGTTTCAAAATGTACTTCCCTTTGGGCCTAAAGGTTTAGTAAGTGATATGAGCAGGCACAAACAAGTTTAATAAACAATACACCTAAGATCATCCTTTGTTTGATTCCCTAGCTGTGTATCTCATCACAGAGGGTTCTGTTGGCCCTGCAGCAGAAGGAGGCAAAGAGAGATGATAAAATATCCTCTTTGAAACTATTTAAAACAAGTCTTTACCTAGAATATGGACACAGGCCTTGCTTGGCCCAAACCTGGAGTTTAATAGTCATAAAGCAGCTTTCAAACATATGTTTCCACAATCCTCTGATCTCCTGCTCATTATCACTGCTTTGAAATGTCCATCAGCAGCTTCGTCTTGGGGCATCTCTTGCCAAATGTGCTTTCCTACTTTACACCTGGCTGGGCCTCTGAAGGCACAGTGATGATAAATGGTGCACTATCTCCTATCCACAGAACAGTTTGCAAGGCTCAGTAAATCGAGCGTTCGGCATGCTAATGCTGTTTACAGCAAGAATATGTATTTCCATTTTAACACTTATCCTAACAGTTATTAAACTGTAATAGCCACTAGACAACCATCAATATATTTAATACTCTTTTGATGTGATATACTACCATTGAAATAAATATTATTCAGAAATCGCTTTTCCTTAAAATGTTCCTTCAACAGTCACCCAACCCTTAGACTTTGTATATGTGTATGTATTAGAGGTATTTGGTAATAAGGGGAACTTTTCTAACATTATAATGTAAAACGGTGAAACCTCTGCAGAGCTGTGGTAACAGTGGGTGTATTTTTTATTCTATAACTAGCAAAAGTGTGCCCGTTGGTGCACAATGGAAATAATGTGTATGTATGGTATGTGTGGATATCGTTGAAAATGATAGAATCTTACCCAGGTATATTTTAAACTGTACTCAGACAGTCACCAGCACACAGTGGGTACTCTGTGGGTCTGGCACGAAGCAGACAGTGCACATAAACAGGTTCCCCACATGTGCAGCAATCAGGGGTGGTCTCTGTCTATGGTGCACCACTTTGAATAATTGACCAGGCCTGTACAGTGTGTGTCCTTGTAAGTTGGTGTACACTAATCTGTTGCCTCAGAGTTTGTATCCAATAAGGTAAATTGTCTGTCCAATAATCTGTCCTCCCAACAGGTGGTAACAGTATCTTATACACAGGATCGTATACACAGGATCTTATACACAGGATCTTATACACAGGATCTAATACACAGGGTCTTATACACAGGGTCTTATACACAGGATCTTATACAAAGGATATTATACACAGGGTCTTATACACAGGATCTTATACACAGGATCTTGTGTTGCAGTCAATATCACTCCAAAGCACACACCACAATCCACTTTCACTTTCTCTCCTCCTACCATAGAGAGCAGGGATGTCTTGTATTTTATTACTCACTGATGCCACCTGCAGGCTTGGGGGTGGTATATAAGTAGCCTTGGTGTATATGTCCATTACAATACACATCACATCCTGTGTAGCAGACAGAAACTTTTTTTGGATTATACTTCCATTCACATGAAGCAGACACAGGGGTGTGGTTTAAGCTGCCATTTGACTATTCCATTTTGAAATAGGGATCTCAGCTCTGTAAGTAAGTTTATGTATTTTGTATATTTTGTGCTGTACCTAATATAAGTCAGTGCTATATTTTATATACATTTACTGATGGCCATTTAAATGGTAATAGTGAGATAGTACACACATACATATACCCCTTTCCTATATGTAATATCATACACCCCCCCCACCTCATTGGTAGCTCCTAAAAACTCAATGCAACCTCCTGAATGAAGATATAAATATATTTATATAATATAAGGGATAAGGGATGTATGTACGTATATGTATACTGTATTTCTTCCTATTAATAAAATAGGCCTTAGGAAGTGCAGGTCTACTATGTTATATTTAGAGAAGAACTTACTGGTTATGGTTTATTCTGCTGCCGGGTCAGGAGATCAGAACATAGTTTCATCTCAAAACTTCTGCTGTTGAAACTTGGTAGTTTGAAACAATGGCATTTCTAATGTGGAGTAACAATCAGGTATCTTACCTCCTCCGGTCTACCAGTGGACCGAGCAGCATAGGGAGACTATCAGTCCCAGGAGGCCCGGCATCTCCAAACAACAGAAACTACCAGATGTCTCAGCTAAGCAATGAAATGGAAGGGACAAGTCTTCACCCGGTGCAAAATAAATCCTTTATTGTGTCACATGGCCAACAAATGTGAGGAAAAAACCACTACATGAACCTGTCCCTGACGCGTTTTGCGACAATGGTCACTTCATCAGAGGGATCAGACAGGATCCTGTCTGTCATTTTTCAAAGATCCCTCTACACACAGTCCCGAGCGTTCTCCCTATGCTTGTGTTTCCCTCTTTTCCAAAACGAGCTGACCCGATAATTCGGCAGCTGTGCGCTCGTTCAGAAAAGCGATCCGGATCCGATGGTATCGGGGGAATTATCAGTACTGTGCGTACCCAGCTTAAAAGCCACAGCTATCCGGGCAACTAAATTTGACTTTACAGTGTACATATCCTTTTACTCCCTGTGACCACGGGGCGGTGGGAGTAAACAATCTCACCTCCCCGTGAATAATAGATGAAGATGCACTGTACATGACTAGTTATGATTTACTGTACTCTGATTATCCTTAACTGTACACCTTTCAAATTCTAATTTTACAGCTTTTAGGGATGCACAAACCTGCTGGATTTCCTTCCACTAGCAGGTTTGAAGAACCTGGAATTGTTAATGCTGTGTATTACCAATAAAATACCATTTATTTATTTATCTAGGTGAATAAATAAAGATTTCACAATAAATGAGCTCTATGGCATCATTGTTTTCATGGGAGGGTTTTCTTATTGTGCTAAAGTCAATTACTACTATATTTATTTCACTTGTGCTGAATTTTTTTATGCAGTGTCATGCAAACAGGTATTAGGTGTTTACAAAATCAGAGCATGTTTAGGTATTGTAAAGGCTTTTATTGTCTTAAGGATGCCAATGTTCTTCGCAAGATAAAAAGATGAAATAAAGATATAGGTCATCTTCAGCAGCGTAGGGCAAGGATGTATCATTGTTGTTATTATTAACAGTTATCCACAGGTCTGAAGATTAATTTTAGGCTTCCCATAGCTCAATCTAAATATAAAGAAGTCAGGGTTTCTTAAAGAACTTTGCATTATAATATTTCCCAATACACATTAGCAGGAGTTGAGAAAATAGAGAATGCTGGTTCTTACCCCACTGTTCACGAATGTTAAGGGCCAGAGGTCCTTCGCTACTTAAAGGCCAGTGCCATGGGGGTTATAGGCTACTGGGTTGAAGACTTTCCATCATTTGTTTGTATAGCATTCTTTTGTTCCAGCAGATTCTGCCTAATCCGCTGTGAGTTAAAAGCATGTATGTATTCATAACTATTTATCCAGAAGTTCTCTCTTAAAGGAGAACTATACTCAAAAACTAAAAATCATACCAAAATTACATAATTCATAGGGACAAGTACTCTCGCCTTTCTTTTCCTTGTCACTATTGAATTTTCTTCTTAATGCTTAGTTCCTAAATTGCTCAAATATTTTAGTTTCACTGACACAGACCTTCCTTTCTAAGGGAGCCATGGCAAGACTCTGATGGGCACGGACATGAGCCAGGTATGCCGGGACATGAGGCTGCAAAGAAAAAGAGCAGCTCAGAAACTTTACAGAAGAATAAAAGTCTAACAATAAATTAAGTTCAGGTGATTCCCCATCCCCATATTTTTTTTCATTTTTGAAAGAAAACAAATATCTTCAAATCATTCTAAAATTTAATGCTTCCTTCCTGTTGTTTCTGTTGTTTCCCATGGTCCTTTGCTGTTGATGTTGTAAAGCAATCCAATAAATTAGATTGGATCGCTCAAAAAGGTTGAGCAATTTATCGGTAAAATAAAGATCAGGCCAGGCAGAAAATATTTTGCCGACCTCATCCTCAGCACCCATCTCACTGCAGATTTCAAGGGGAAATCTAAGGAAAGATCGAAGCCTCAAGTTGGGGAACTTGGAGTGGTTATTCCGATTGGACTTCTGATCGCTGCACTTGATCATATGGCAATTTATGGCTAGCGTCAAGTCTAGGGAATTGTCTCTCAGAGAGGTGCTTCTGAAGGCAGAGGGGCTTGGGAAGAAGAGTAAGAACAGCACCCATAAAGCACATTCATTAATTTCTAAGGTTAAAAATATAACAGTTCAAGGTCTTCATTACAGGGGAAATCATCTGACATTGTTTAGGTCTTCATTACAGGGGAAATCATCTGACATTGTTTTTATATTAGACTTTCATTATATTTTAAGGAAGGATATTTTAATAAATGCATCAAAAAGGAAGGGAAGAGTATCAGTTCCCAGCTCACCAACAATAATAGAATAAAGGTTGCCATACATTTTTTCAATAGAAGAGCTTTAAAATCAACTTGAATTCTGCATTCAATCAACCAAAGGTGATCTGCATTGATTGTAGTTGTAGAATCAATCAAATCTTAATTAGTCAGGCTGGATAATTTAATTAAACTTTGCCTGTTTTTTGTAGACTGTGCATGGGTTTTGGGCCATTTTAAACCATTTTTATAAAATCTTGTTTAATTGTATTAATAGGCATGTTCACCATCACCTGCCTTATTATCAGTAAAAAAATGAACAAAGAGAATTGAAAATCAATCACCACTTGGTGAAGGAGTTTAGATCGGAAATATAATGTTTATTAAAAATGTAAACTGATAGAACACAACTTGATTCATTCTTGGCTACTGTTTTGGTACTTTTTTTTTAGTGTTTGCATATAGTTATCCCACAGGATAAAAGTAGCTTTTCCAAAGGTTGGATTAGATGTATTTTTATATGTAAAAAAACAAAACAAGATACTGTAGTCTAGGGAGTTTCTTTGCTGACTCATCATTTAATACAGCTTGCTCCTTTTTATCTCTGGGGGGTTAAACTGCAATTTGCACCTTTTTTAACAACTTTTTTTGAATCTTTTAGAAATGTGAAAACAGACAGAGAATTCTGTACACATGAACCTTTGTATATCTCCCTTCTTATCTATAATTTACAGAAAAGGCTAGATGAAAGCTTGGTGAATATTCTTTGATGGTGTTTGGCAGTGTTGAAGTTGGTTATAAAAAGGGGGAGGGAGAAAAACTGTTCTGACATTGTGAAGATCTTATGAATGTCATTTAGACTCAGTAAATTCTTGACAGGTAAAAACATTTAAAGGAGATCTAAATGATTTCTCTAAAATGCTATGAGATACAGCAATCAGATAAGATGGCCATGAACTAGTTACATGTTACAGCCAATTCAACATTTGATCCAATGTCGCTCTTTACCTGCCAATGTTGGTTGGCCAGACAATGGTTTAGGAATTATATTATATATAATATATATATATATATTATATATTATATATATATATAAACAGCCTGGGGGGGTTGTCCAGAAAGCCGTGAGACCATAAGCAGATAAGCTGCAGTGGCACCTTTATTAATTATACATTTCATTAAGGTTTATTTCTACTTAAGCTGCAGATTTTCTTCAAAGAATTTGAAAGTTGAAATTAATATTAATACCATTACTGTCATTATAGGGTTGGGTTTTATGTTCATAGCGAACATGGTTATGAGTTGGAACTGATTGTTTCAAAGTTTAGATGGAACTTTCAAAACACTTTCAGAATTCTCGAGTTTTCTGTCATTAGTGATGAGTCCAGGTTTTAAAACAGACCTGGTTTCATTTCGGAACCACCAATTTTTTAAAACTTGGAACTTATCAGGGAGAATGGAATATTAGAACATTGAAAATTAGATCCAAAAAATTGTGTTTGGAAATTTAAAATTTTGTTGGGGGGGCTGGCTAAGTAAGATTTACTCATTTAATTTAAATACTTTTTTTATAATATATAAGCTTGTGAAGGTTCTCATTCATCCAGGTCATGGTATATCTGTTGTATTCAATTAGATCAACTGGACTTGAAATCTAGTTCTTGAAGACGTTTCGCTAGTCATCCGACTGGCTTTCTCAATTCAGAATGACTTGTACAAGAATCTGTGGCAATAAATAGAGGTGGGGGGTTCGACACCAACTGTCTGCCATGTACAATGCTGTTTTAACACCTTACTCTGGGCGTTCCTATAACACCTCTTAGCCACTATCCAATCACACCCTTAACACCTGGCTGTGATATGCTAATTGGGATTTTCCAGGGTACATAATTGCCACAGATTTCAAGTCCAGTTGATCTAATTGAATACAACAGATATAATATATAAGGTATTATTGACCATTTTTTAACTACTTCTATTGTATTTACACACTATCTTCCATAGCCTAAGCATGCAGTGTCATTTTGTTTCTTTTTCATTCTGTTTTACATCCTATTTATTTCCTGAGGGTTATAGAATGTGATCCTAGGTTTACCAGATGGTCCTGAGGGTGTCTGTCACACCTCATAGCTTATTACCATTCAATCCAGGAGATCTTTAAACAGAGTACAATATGACAGGTGCTAACTTTGTGATGTGAAAGGAAACTTTCCAGCCTCGTTAATCACTGCTGTCAAAAGGATATTCTCCTGTCAATCCTTAAGGTGGTTGAACAATTGACTTAATTGAATTTATTTTCAGGCTGCTTGTTCACATATTTCCTTTTACTTCTAAAATACTTTAAAGGAGACCCACAACATATAGTGTGTTGTATTCTATTTTGAGGTACAGCAAGTCTTCTCTACATGTCTATAGAGCCTTATAAGTGTTACTGGTAATTGAAACACAAAACATAGAATACAAAACATACATGTATTGAACAATACGTTCTTAAAGGAAACTGACTGCTTTCTGGCTCCTCCTCCTCCTTCATTAACACATGCTCTCCAATGTTAGAGATGGGAGAATCGCCAGTGACTATAACTGTGGGAGGAGTCAGAATGTAGTTACTACATGAGTATAATTCTGTAATGTGAAGATATAATGTAGGAGTGTACAGTAGGCAAGGAGAACATCAAAGGAAAATATAGGACATAATCCAATCAAAAATGCAGGGCCTTCACTTGAAAGTTCCACTCACCAGTCTAATTTAGCTCCAACCCCACCTCTCTGTCTGAGACCTATCCAATAGCAAGACCTGCTTCTTGCAGAGCACATCTCCCTATTGTACAGACCCCAGGCACAAGCGGGGGATGGGGAAAATTGACCAGCAATTGGAAGTTTCAAGTCATAATTGTCACGCCATAAACCCAGTTCCTAATTCTGGGAGGAGGGGAACGTTGAAACTGTTTTATTGTCATAAATTAGCCTCTTGTCATATGTATAAAGCAACTGTCCTATGTTTTTGAATACTTAAAATAAAAAAATATATAATGTACAGATCTTTGCTTGTTGCATTAGTCCTTATTACACATTTGATAATCTCTTATATGTATAATATTATCTTTGATATCTCCATTCGAGTGTGCCCTGTGCCCAGTGACAAACATTTCTCACCTGTACTTTCATCCACACTTTCTTCAGACACATGATCATTCTGATGTACCCATTCCCCGTTGCACTTAAAGAAAATCTGCATAGCTGGCATGGCCCTACAGCGCAGAGCAATAGGGTTGCTTTTGACTATGTAGGCATCCTCTGGCTCCAGCAGAAAGTGAGGGAGGGTACCTGGGGCTGAAGGCTGTGAATCAGGCAGTGCTTCACCATTATTGCTACCTGTGGATACAAAGATATATGAACATATTATTTATATTCTTGTTGAAATGTACCAATCAGAGGATATCTTTTTAATGGTCTACAGTTAAAAAACATTTGATAGCATCTAATTGGTGATTACAAATTAAATATGCACCACAGTGTTTAAGTGGTATGTCTGTTATAGCACAGCGGTTCTAGCCACTGTTACCAGCATGGTATATAATTTAATGCATGCCCATGCTTTATACATTTAACTCTGCAGTGTCTGTGTATCATTTGAAAGGTCAGGAGGTGAGCATATCCCGCTGCCACAAATTATACACACTTTGTAATCTGTTTGTACAGTCTTCGTACAATCTTACCACTATTTAAACTACAAGGTCTGTGCCTATTTTGAGCAGCTCAAGAACATTAACAAACCATTTTTGCATTTGCCAAGGAAAGGTAGCAGTTTACACAGTGAAAGAAGGCAAATATACAAATCAATAAATAAGCTGATTAACTGATTAAATGCTTAAAACATGCATCTTAAGAATGTGTTTATCCAAACCTTTAGATTAGTTTTGCCTACAGCTGTTTTAATGTGGAAATCCACACCAGCGCAGGCTTTCGTTCCTTAATGTTATAATTTAATTCAGTTAAGGCTCAAATACAGCTGAACACACAGCAAACTCTGGTGGATTATTGTAGCAATTATTCACCCAGAATGTGTGCTTTAGTGAGATGCAACTTAAATGGTTGGACCATGTGACCAGGTGACAGGTATGTATTTCTGGAAAGAGTTGGAAGATATGCGTCACCTAGGACATGGGAGAAGGTAAGTAAGAGTTGTTGAGTGTTACGTATGTTAATGTATATGTCCTTGGCATATGGGGAGAGGATTAGTGAGTACCTTAAACAGTAGTGAGCAGAGTATATCTGTGGGTTTAACTAAAAGTACATAATTGCCGCCTCCCCTCCACGTGAAAGAAAGAAAATATGAATATCTTATTTTGTACTATAGATGTGGTAAATAAGACTGTGTATAATAGTACATGGGAAGGCAATGTGTCCTTGGGAATAAGGACAAGGGTGTAGGTCTTGGGATATTTTATTATTAATTACTCTGTTTAATGCTGTGTGTAAAAAATTTGTGACTTTAGTGAAGTCAACTGTAACACAGCAAACAAAACATCCAACCTAATTTGGAACTAGGCATGTGCTGAACCCCAACTTGGTTTCAAGTTGAAACTACTGGTTCTGTTTTCTGAATTTTGCCTGTCAAAACTTACAATGGAATTGTGACATGAAAACTTTGGTTTGCCTGGCCAAAATGTTGAGTTGGGCTTAGTCCCAATCCATGGACCCACCAGTGGAACAAACCCTCTCACCAAGAACATCCAGCCATGTAAACACTCTAATGGACCACTTGGCTTGGTTCACCCTAATCTGTCTCACATGAGTAGAAAACTGGCTGCCCGGACATGGGTACATGTACAGGCTAGAATGGGTAGGTTTGTTTATCCTTAATTAGGCTCCATAGTGTCAGAAAGGAAACAGGTAGCTTCTTATATTCTATGGGTGTTAAAAGCATATGTCCACATGAAGGACATATTTCTTCCAAGTAGACCATATGTAAAGATTAGAATGATTCAATTATGTTCAAAATTCTAAAAAAGTAGCTCAATTATTCACTTTCATAAGCTTTATCTGCAATGCCTTGGATTAACTTTAGATGTGTAAACATATATTTGAAATCCCTGTAAACTCCCGGCAAACAATCGGTAGAAATCTGAAACCATGATTATCTAGAGTAAGGGTGGCATTAGAGGTGTAGATTATGTGGCAATTTAGGGAATCTGGGCTTCATGAATAAGGAGAGACCCAAAAATGTCCGATTTTTTTTCTAGCACACAGCTTTTGCTGAACCGCAACTCAAACTATAGATGCCTATTAATGTTTATTCGTACTGTACCCATTCTAGCAATAATTTTCCCTGCCAAAAAAACGCAAGTCAGAGAATTAACAACTGCAAATAAGCATCAGACCTGCCAGAATGTGTTTTATGTGAAACAATGGACTGGGAGCTGAAATAACACAATATTCATGCTGTGCGCCCAGGACTTCCCATCTCATTCCTTCTGTACAAATTCCCAACCTTTGGCAGCTACACAGATACTATGCTAATTCCATTTTATTTATGCGTTTATTTTCAGAGGATCAGGGTAAAGGTTTTGTCAACTGGGTGAAATGCAAATAGGCACATCATTTAAATCAAAAGCAGAATTCAGAAAAAGTAAAAATTTGCAAATATGAATGAAAAGTTTGAATGTCTTGGGATTTCAAATATTTATCCACTGCTTGCATCCGTACTGATGCCAATGGATGAACTAATTGTAAAGCATTGAATAAAATGAATAATAACAATAACAAAGGTAGAAAGATAGTTTCTCTGATTCTTACCAACTAGCAAACCCGATGTAAAAAAAAAAAATCGCAAATCCACCATTGTGCTATCCCTCTCCCCCCCCCCCCCCGCTGAAGCTATGTAATCGTATGGTTAATATTACAATTTCTTCCCATTCTCTCTAGCACCCCCTAATGACCATTCACGATGCTACTGCATTGGGCCTGGAGTCTGTGGACTTATATTGTTTAGCGTGTAAGATGGTACCGCAACAATTTTATAAATGGGTTTCTCCACATGCAAATATCTGTAGCAGATACCTCTGACTTTTCACTATATTGAACAGCTGTGTGTGTGTGTTTGTCTCCTGGTACATAAATCGATAAACCTAATCCACAGACACTGCAGACATACTACACCTACAATTTTAGTGACACCTGACAAACACGTAGAAACCACAATAGCTGTATCCTCTCCCTATCAGAAAAAGAAGAGGAAGTTATGAAATCTTGTACTTGAATATGGTTAATGACAGGAGCCACAGTGGGCAAGCCAGAACCTCTCAGAAGAAAGGTAAGAGGTGGAAACCTTTTTCACTCACAGACAGGCTCCTACTCTTCACTTTGGCTACTTTGGCTTGACATTACAGGAGAACTATCATAAGCAGAGGAGTATGGTAAGGTTTTTATAAATCTGCACAGTGGGGCCAGTAGGGAGTTAAATTTTAGTTTTGGGGTGGATATGCTATTTAATACAATGGTTGTAAAAAAAACATCTTTATTCGACATTAGTTATTACCCATAATATAATTCACCAAATAAGCTAACAATAGGGTAAAATAAAGCCAAGGTCATAAACTTAAATTAGTGGGAGAGTATAAGTCTACCTGCCATGTCACAGCCATATCTCAAGTGCCATTGAATTGGTTGTTCTCTGTCACATTGATTCATAAAGTAGAGTTGATCCAGGGAAATTTCAAATTGCCACTTGGAGTCAGGAAGGAATTTTTTTCCCTTCATAAATTTGGTGGGGTTTTTTTTTGCCTTTCTCTGGATCAACAGTTAGGCAGGAAATGAGGATATTGCTAGATGGGTTGGACCGGATGGATGGATGTCTTTATTCAACCTCAAATACTATACTATACTACTGTACATCACAACCTAAGCATAGAATGTCCCAGTGACAGTGATGTCATTTAAAATGAAAAAGACATGCGTTAGATTGTTTTATGGAAATTAGCAGTGCCAGTTTTGGCATTCCTTTTGAAAAACAATATTATCATACAAATTGATTGACCCAGGAGAGGGCTGGTACCGTTCTCTGGAATGGCTATGGTTATTTAAATGATTCGTTTTGCTTCCAGAATAACTTACATTAATAATAATGTTGGCAATTTTATGTAGAAAATGCAAATGAAAATCATTTTCACATAATGACTGAGTGTAGTGGGGGAGGAATTTTGAGTCCATTTGATATCACCAATTTGCCTTACAATTTCAAGCACAGTTTTATCATATAGCAAGATTGCAATTGTCCAACAATAATGTCCCTTTGCCCCCTAACGCTAGGGCTTATTGTATTTTTCTAAATTTACCCAAAGAAAGCACCCCATTAAGGACTAATAGGATGATTGTGCCGCTGGTACTTATGCACAAAATTAATAGTTACTGCCAGAACACGGCTTCCTGCAGAGACACGCTAATGAAAGGTATAGTTTGGGGGAAGGAACATGGCAGTGGGTATCCACAGTTGGATTTTAAACAGGAAATATCAGTGCTGCACTTAATAAATGATCTGTCTTCTGTGATATTGTAAGGCAATCAGTTAAGTGCTGTTTACCCCCTGAGCAGCTTAAGCTAGAGCCTCATCAAGTTCATGTATGATTGGCTATGGGGGTTAATGGAATAGAATCATACTACACAACATGTGTACAATCATTTTTCTCATCTGTAGTGATCAATAAGTGTCACTGGGAAGATGCTGACCCATTAAGCCATGTTTTATAGAGGGCAACTGTCCTAGTGCAAAGTCTTTCTGTGGAACATTAACCAAATGCGGTGGATATAATGTCACACAGTAAAGAAGCAACGTGCATTAGGCTGTACCAAGCAGAGTGCTTCCTTGGGGGTAGTTTTATCAAAGACCTTTACACAAATGACCTGATCTCTATTTTTGTCCACTAAACAACAGCATTGCCTTTAGCATGGAATTGTTTTAAGCAGCTTAACATTGCTTCTATATTCATTTGTCTTAATGTTACCTTTCTTAAAAGAAAACCTCTCATTACTTTATTTTAATCAACGGCCCTCCCTTCCCTCGCAGAGATAGATATGGGAATAGGTCTCCCTTTTCAATAGTGTGGGCAGGAGAAGGAGGGTTGGAAAGCACTTTGAGATTCTAAATGGATTGCACAATAAACTTACAGCTGTGAAAGGTCAGACCATGTTTCAGGGCTTATGTATCGGCCAGGGGCAGATAAAAATGTAAATTGTACAGTGATATGCTCTAGCAAGGCTATCCGAACCATTCGTGAAGATTAATGTTCTCTCCTAATAAAACAGCAATCTGAATTAGCACATATAGTTGTCTCTATACATAATATACTGTACATTAAAAAAAATCATTGACAATGCCCCATTTAAATGTCCAGGTGCACAATAGCACAGATGTATTCTCGCACACATAGGGCCCATAAAAAAAGTGCAAAACTTGTGTTAGCTTTTTACTGAGCTACTGCAGTTAACTAACATGTGACTGGTTTCTGCAGATTAAAACTGGAAATACATCAGCAGATTTTTTCCGGGCAAGCAATCAATATATCTGTGGATTTGATGGTCATCCTGAAAAATCTGCAGTGTTTTTGCAGACTACCGCGATTGAGATTGTGAGGCCTGTTGGCTGCCGATACTTTTGACGTGACCGGCGGGGATTGGTATGGTCAGCAAAGATGAAGAATCTGCTGGTGTGTAGCAGCCCTAATAGCACCAGCCATTTTGCTTTATCCCCTATACAAACTACAGTTCTATAAAAAAAAAAAACAACACTCAGGGTTATTCAATAAATGTTCTTTTCATTGAAAATGGTGTTAATTTTACCCCAACCAATCAGATATTAGCTTTCTAATGTTAAATAATATCCGATTGGTTGGGGCAAAATTAGCACCATTGTGTGGGTGCACAAGAGAAGTGGCGATTGTGCAGGGATATGATCACTTTATACAAATATATTAATGGACCATTTCATAAACTCTCTGGTGCATTGTTCACTAATTGGTCATATCAGAGGACTTGTGATACTCGACTGCCCGTTTTTTAGGCCCTCTGTCTCTTACTTTTGCTTTATGCACCCAGCACGGTTACTTGGACCCCTGTGACTCTAACTGACTTTACTTACACTACGATATGGTATAGTAGCATACCTTATGTCCATCTGTATAGTGACTGTAATCGTTATTTGTTATGTATTGTTTGAGGCAGAATGTGATTGTTTTTAATTAATATGTATCCCAGCTTATATTAAAGGATTTTTACATTTTCCATGATTAGAGTGTTGCAGTTGGGCTTAGACTTTTTTTTTGCAATCAGAGGACTTGTGGACATTCTTTAAAGAAAAACTATAATGCATATAAACTTTTTCAAAAACAGTTTAAATAAAAAGTACCTGGGGCAGGGAGGTAGGATTGGTACTTTCTACCTACCATTTTTTTTTTTTACGAATAACTAAGAAAATTGCTTTTGACAGGTTTCCTGGGTGTTTCAGCCTTATCCCTTAATACAGGAAGGCCCAGGACCTAAACATGGCAGATGAAAACTATGTGTGCTGTAGCTCCTCAAGGAAACAATATTGGGAGGTAGGAGGTAGTCAATCCAAACTCCCTTTCCCAGGTACTTTTAATTTCTAAAAAGTTAGTTTTTACAGTAAAGTTGTCTTTTAAGACTAGAAGAAAAGAAGTTTCATCTTCAATTTAGGAAAGGTTTTTTTTACAGTAAGAATGGTGGAACTGTGGAACTGTCTTCCAGCAGATGTGGTAATGGCAAGTTCATTGAATGGCTTTAAAATTGGGCAGAATAAGTTTCTAATACTAAAAAATATTGAGAATTACTGGTATATATACTGTAGATTAGATTGCTATTTGGAGTCAGGAATCCCCTTACACAAACACTTTTTTCTTTCTTTTTTTTCCAGCTGCTTTTTTTCTGCCTCCCTCTGGATCAACTGTTAGGTAGGGCTCATGAGCCCTGGTCTTGGTCTTAATGGGCTTATTTGTGTCTTTATTCAACCTCAATTATTATGTAACTAGGTAAACCTCTCACCTTTATTCAGTGTTTAGATTGATGTACATTTTTTTTAAATGTAAAAATAAGTAAAATATTTTCTTTAGCTTTCAAAGCAGAATGTACTGAGAAATATTTTTTTAACAATATACCCTGGGTGGTTTACCTTTATGTGTGTCTAGAAATCGGTTTCATACTTTATTTTTTCATGTGTGTCCTAATATTGCACGCTTCGGTAAATATCATATAAAATATTGGTTAGCAGCTGTGCACAATATATTTTTATAATGGAATGCTTGTGGATAATGCTGTGAGACATAAAATATATTGGCTGATAGAGAAAATAACAGCAAGGAGCACAGACCTTATAACATTAGTTTGTAGGCAGTGCTCTAAATGTAATAAAATGTTCCTAAGACTGTATCTATACCAAATGATCATGCTTTAGCTTTTTTTACCCGAAATCACAAATGATTGTTATTAGAGCAACCAGTGTGATAGTTAAATTGCTGCTTCTAAACAAGTTCTGAAATCAGATGTTTAGGTATCACTGACATTCTGTCTTATCTACTCTCATTAAGGGGGAGATGCAATATATTTCGCTATCGCAACCTACGTGCACTCGATTCCGCAATTAACCACTTTGCGACCGTTAATACAATGTGAAAATGCTAGCGGTAAGTTGCAACCTTTTGCGCGTATTTTAAAGACACCATTGAAGAGGTGTTAACTGTTGCGCAAAAAACTAGCGCAAAAACTGGCGCAAAATTTATTGCATCACTTTGCGCTGCGCAAAGTAAAAAAAATTGAGACATCGTGCAGGCAGTGCAAAACACTAACACATTTGTACATAGGTTAGCGTGATTTTAGCGCTTATTTTCTCGTTAGCGCGGGATATTGTATCTCCCTGACAGTGTCCATATTTTCGAAAATCGGTGGCTGTTTGTCATTTTGGTCGACAATGAAATAATGACACATATAATGTACATTAGAGATGGGCCAAACTCGAACATTTCATTGCTTTTTTGGATTTACGGAAATCTGGAAAAACCCCGAAGATCTGAAAACTGAACTTATGTTCGAGGGTTCAGAATGTTTTTTCCAGGGTAACCAAATATAGGAGATTATTTTTGAGGGTTATCGAATGTTCAAGGTTATTTTAGATGGATAAAAAAAATAACCTTGTACATTCGCTAACCCTTATAATTATGTCCTGAAATCCGAATGATCCGCCTGGTTTCAGAGGAAAAATTCGGATTTCAGAACCGAGGGTTTCCGTGTTGGGTGTCTCTATTGTACATATATGTAGTGCTTTAGGAATCCTACATATTATTTTGTGAACCTCTAAGCAAAGTTGCAATATAGTAAAAGCTGTATTTTTTCATAAAGACTTGGCCCATTGGATCAAGTTCAAAAATGGTTGGAAGACAGAGTTCTCTATGACCAGTTTCCCAGTATAGCTGTCACAAAAAGCACATGAAGAGTCTTGATAGAGGGTGTTTCCTAAAATTCTTTTTTGACATTGACAGTGAGCAATTGCTTTTTTGCATAACAGGTTAAAATCTACTAATTTAATTTACACGCTCTAATCAAATATAATATGAGGCATCTGAGCAGTCACAGTGATGAACTCACAAAAGTCAGCTACTCCACCTACTGTCATTGTGCAGTGACATATCCACGTTCATTGTAACCCCTTAGCTAAGCATGATGAGTTGTACTTTTGTTCTTTAAAATATTCAGTAAATTACACATTATGAATAAATCACAAGTGAGACATATTATTTGCAGAGCTTGTATATATTAATTTCCAAATGTAGCTCTAAAGAACATTTCATTCCTGACTAGAAGTTATGCAAACTTGAATGGTAACGAACATAGCAGCACTTGAACCTCACTGAGACTCCCCACGTGGTGCAGGTGCTCACATAGAAACATAGTTGGAAAGCGCTCTGAAACTATTTAATACATTTTAAAAAGAAGGTAGAAACACTTAATGCACAAGACCACTTGTGCATGCGGGCCACCCACCTGACGCGTTTCGTGGGCAAACCTACTTCCTCAGAAGCTGGGTGGAGCCTGAAGCTACAAGAATCCCAACTCACACTGGTTAGTCTGTGACTGATCACACAACTGGACTGGTCCAGATGTTACTCTAAGTGTATCAGCTCATGTAAGCAGTTTCATAAGAGAAGACGAGGGAAAGTAAGTATAATAATCCTTTAAAAATGTAGACTTAAAACAGTGTTCTTTTATAAGCCACAACTAAATGTCACAACTATTGTTTGTCTTGGCACTTGAGTTTGAATCTGTCTTTGCTCATGTGAGAATAAGGTCCATTTGCAAAGATTCAGCCACATGTGAGTTTCCCGCTAGGCTATAACCATTCACGCAATCAAAAAGGGCTAAGATTTATGAGCCTTCAGCTTGAGTTTCAGAGTGGTTGGTTCGCCTGCAGTGTCAGCAGAAGAATCTAGCTGCATCCAGGAATCTAGAAAGTCATATTACACCGAGGTGAGAATTGTGTTCCCTCTAACAGAAAAAAGTTAAAGTTTGACAGCCATGATGGTTTATGGATGACATAGCTTTAGATAATAGAGTGAAACTCTCACGCATGACAGACAGAAAGAAAACAAGAGTTGTAATGAATTCTGCCAGAAGAGGATAGTGCTTTTGTGACTTCAACTGCCCTATGTAATCATCAACATCTTATACTCTATTTAGTTTCAATATTTTTTAATTATTAACATTTCAATACAGGGTAAATATTTTATTCTATTTAATGCAAAATAGCTATTGTGTTTAGGTAATTTACATTGGTATTAAACACCTTACCTTGCCATATGCAACTGTATATGTTATTAATGTACATTCTGTAATAACTGTTCTTTCTTTATTTATAGATTATGATGAGGAAAAGTCATTTTTTCAGTATAGTGTCCCTTTAAAGTGCATTTGGAAGCTGCAGCTTTAAAAATACTGTTGCCATATTTTTTTCCCCTAGGTAGGCCCCTCCTGAGCCTACCTTTGTACCTTGAAAGTTGCTGACATCTTGTTACTGGTTTCCTGAATGTTAAGCTCCACCCCTCTGAGATTTCCTCTGCTTTCTCCTGCTTGAGCCTCAAACAGTAATGCCTGTGAGTTCCGTGCACTCTCCTGCTTGAGCCTCAAACAGTAATGCCTGTGAGATCTGTGCACTCTCCTGCTTGAGCCTCAAACAGTAATGCCTATGAGTTCCGTGCACTCTCCTGCTTGAGCCTCAAACGATAATGCCTGTGAGTTCCGTGCACACGCACGTACATGGAACTCACAGGCATTACTGTTTAATGACCCGCATTTAAAAAGTCTGCTTTGCCCCTCTAGCATTGCATGTTTGTTGTACAGCTACTTGCGGTTCCACAGCTTGTTTCTTCCTGTGCCTACCTTCTCTTGTCTCATATCATGGTTTCAGAAACCAGCTACCATGTCCTGTACCAGCATCCAGCTATCAATTCCAATTTCAGTATCCAGCTATTCCCAGTACCAGTATCCTGGCACCATTTTCCAGTACCATTATCGAGCTATCAGTTCTAGTTCCAGTATCCAGCTGTTTCCAGTATCAGTATCCTGGTATCATTTCCAGTACCATTATCGAGCTATCAGTTCTAGTTCCAGTATCCAGCTATGAATTCCAGTTCCAGTATCCAGCTATTTCCAGTATCAGTATCCTGGTATCATTTCCAGTACCATTATCCAGCCACCTATTTTCAGTACCATTATCCTTCTTCTATTAAAAGTACCAGAATCCAGTACTCAGCACCTATTTCTAGTAACAGTATCAGTATCTAGCTCCGATCTTCATACCATTACCCAGCTCCAGTCTCCATTCCATTTTTTAGTTCTGGCCTCCAATACAAGTATTTTATGTTTATATTTCTTGCTCTTGTCTCTATACCAGCATCCAGCTCTGGGCTTCTCTTACCTTTAAAGCAAATTGAGTGAGTACCTTGGACCCTTTGGATCCCTTGTTTATTACAGATACAAAGTCTCTTTAAACATAGTGCTTGGTCACTCTAGAAAATGAATAGGTTAAATGATCTCTGTGTATTTCCTGTAATCAATTTATTAATATTACTGCATAGGACAAACTTCCAACAGGAATGACACAAAATGGCAGGGTAAGGATAGAAATGAGAAGTGAACAATACATGATCCCCATCTGTATTGATTAGCATAGAAGGTCAATTTAAAAAAAAAACTTTTTACAGAATGTATTATTAGACTATAGTTATTGTCGCAATGTTTTCCACCAGTTTCATCCTCATCTAATTACGTTGTGTAGAAAAAAGCTTTCAATCAACTACAATAAGTTGACATGGGCCCTTATAGTAAGACACACAAACAGCTTTATAATCTTTAGCCATCTAATATGCAAAACTATTGGACTTGGGGATAACATGCTATCTGTGATGGATTTTCCTAATGGATTCATTCATCAACATTTGCACATTCATGTTTTATCTCTGGTGCAGGGCTTGGAGCAATGGAAACTTATTACGTTGGCAAAATCCTAGCAGCCACTGTGCATAAGGATGTTTGATTACAGTAAACAATGGCAACATTTGCATATTTCTATTTCTACAATCAATATTATAGTGCAAAATATACTTGGTTAAAGAATGTTGATTGATGGAGAAACATTCATATATTTCAATATGATGCAGTACAGAATGTACAAACCAACAAAAAAGGTTCTAAAAAATTAGAGCACTAATAAGTAGGGATGGCATAGAACTCGAACCCGAGTTCGAACCGAACTGTTCGAGTTTGAACGGACCTGGACTTCTCGAACTATCTCGGACGCGGACTTTCGATATTTCCCGGACTTTCGATGATTTATCGAATGTTCGAACGTTCGAGTATCGAATCCGCGAGTAAAATGTACATGGTATCTAGGCGCGAAAGCTCGAAAGTAGAGTGAGAGTAAAATCGAATCGAAGTCCTGGATATTGGAACATGCTCCCCAGACCATTTCCCAGGTCCCACAGCCATTTACATTAAGTTACCATTAATATTTTAGTTGTATTTGACTCGAACTTTTCGAACTATTTGCCTCCCATAGACTTTAATGGGTCCGTTTTCGAACTTTAGAACTTTTAAAATAGTTCGAAAGTTCGAAAACGGACCGAACTTTCAATAGTTCGACCATCTCTACTAATAAGAATTCACTATAGAGAATCCTAGTCCTTGTAGTAGGGACTGTAATAATATGAAGGGTATAAATGAGGAATAGTCACTCTGGCTGACAGAGGATATGGTATGAAAACAAGTAGACAAAGTTTATATCAATAAAACCCAAGGACCGGATGAAATACATCCTCAGATCTTAAAAGAGCTTAGTCCAGTTTTATCCAGACCACTGTTTCTTATAGTTTCAGATTCACTTTTATGTGATAATGTGCCTCTGGATTGGAAAAAAGCCAATGTAATACCAATATTCAAAAAAAGTAATCATCACAGCCTGGTAACTATAGACCTGTTAACCTAACATCAGTGGTAGGGAAGGTGCTGGAAATTTTGTTACAGGATCATATCCTTGACTTGTCTACAGAACTGATCTTATTAGTAGTAGTCAGCATGGATTTATGAGAAATAGATTGTGCCTGACAAATTTACTTGGTTTTTATGAAGAAGTGAGTAAGAATTTAGATTCAGGCACAGCAGTGGATGTGGTATACTTGGATTCTACTAAAGCTTTTGATACTGTGCCACATAGACGACTAATGAATTAACTGAGGACTGTTGGTCTAAAAAAAAAATTGTACATGGATGGAAACAGAGAGCGGTGGTCAATGGAGCTACATCTATGTGGGCTTAAGTTTTAAGTGAAGTACCACAGGGTTTCGTACTGGGGCCACTTCTTTTTAATTTGTTTATAAATTACTTAGAATGGGTCTTTGATGATGACACTAAACTATAGCAAATGATGTGCAATTGCTGCAAGCTGACCTAGATAGATTATCAAAATGGGCAGCTTTACCAATATTGCCAATGTTGGTAAGGCCTCATTTGGAATATGTGGTGCAGTTTTGGAATCCCATATAGAAAAGGGAAATTTTGGAAATGGAATCAGTTCAGAGAAGGGCAACTAAATTAATAAGGGGAATGGAGGGGCTTGACTATGCAGGCAGATTAGAAACGTTAGGGCTGTTTACACTGGAGAAGCAACATTTGCGTGGGGATATGATCCACCTTAAACAAATTAACGCCCACCCACCCCTTTTCAGCTTTTTTTTTTTTTTTTTTTGCATTCCTCTGGATCATCTTTTAGGTAGAGTTAAAAAAGGAGGGTGAAAAGGTTGGACTTGATGGACATATGTCTTTATTTAACCTAAACTACTATGTTACTATGTATGTTACTATGTTGTTTAAACCAATATGGCACGTGAGCACCCATGTTAATTTCTCAGCATGATTCCCACAATGCCTGGTTTAAAGGTTTTGTTTAAATTTAGTTTGAAACTAATCATGAGTTCTTATATACAGTAGCCTGTTATGAACCATCTCTTCCAGTTTTCATGGCTGCATACCTGCTCTGGTATCATTCAAAAAAATCACATAACCCTCTCCCGCAGGAATGCCTTAATGCCTCAATATAATATATATACACAAGACCATTGCCAAAAATAACTGAGAAACATATAAATGAAATAAGTTGTGTCAAATTGGTGAAAGGCGTCCCCAGTGGGCATCATACACAATCAGAAGATCCTGAACTAAATGTTTCACTGCTATTTAATCATGGAAAGAGGAGACATCTGACAGAAGATCAATACGGTTGCATGTCTCTTCTCCTTCTACCTACTGTGGAAGCATTTTCAAATGCTTTCAAAGGAAAACAAATATGTTTTCCAGCTCCTGTTTTAATAATTAAGGATATAAACATTGACTGGGCCAACTGGCCTCAGAAGTGAACAGCTAACATATGCCAAGAGAGTTAGAGTCGGGCATAGGAACGTAAGGACATAGGCCAGCAAATCATTGAGGTGGCAGCTGCAGGAGTTTGGACTGAAATCTTAACTGAATAAATATTTCCATCCCTGCAGGCCAGGAAGAAGGATAGAATATATACATAGCCAGGAAACACATTAATCAAAAGCTAGTAGATTAACTCATTTTTAAATCTTTTTACACGGATTCTTTTTTTAATCCTAATGCAATTATGGCATTATAACACCTGCAGTGCCTGAAAAAGGTTTAGTAAAAATGAATTAGACGACGTTCACACTAGAAACTGAACAAATCGGACCACAACGGACAGTCTAATTTTTAGTTTTTTGGCTGTTCTGATCCGTTTTTAATGCTCGGTCTTTGCTATATTTTTAATGAAAATGCATCCGTTTCTGTACAGAAATGCATACAATGTGTTTTTCTTAACGGACCGGGTCAATCGAATCCCTTAAAAAAATAGACCGCAACGCACATTTTTGTCCGGTAATGGACAGAAACTGATTTAGTGTGAACAAACCCTTACAATACACACCTGTGATTGTTATATGTATTGTTTAGTAGAGATGAGAAAAAATGGCCAATTTTCACTGAACCTATTGAAGTTCCGAAAATCTGATATTTAACAAATGAAATTGAAATTTTTGAACAAAAATTTTCTATCAAATTGCAAGAGGGAGCAGGGAGGCAATAGTGTTGTGAAGTTTTAACTTTATGCTTCTGGTATCTTTAGAGAGATGAGACACTGTTCATTCACTTTCAGAAAGCAGTGACAAGGCTTGGCGTGCATCTCCTTCCAGTGCGTTTAAAGCAAGATCTGTCTGATATACTCTGGACACTTGGTATAGCCGTGCAGCACTTTTAGGTCTTTCAACCCAATCAGACAATGGAATATTTGCACCATCAAATTTAGGAATACCAGCCAGTATTGCTCCAATAGGCATCATATTGGCAGGTGCAGGGTTGCTCCTACTTAATACAGAGTTATTCGTTTTAGCAGTTTATTATCGATCCTGCCGGCTACTCCAAAATATGTAACAGTGGCAAATAAGGAAAAAGGATTTTCTTGCAGGGACAGATGTTATTTATTTATTAACAAAACAGTCTAATCAAAACAGTCTACTGACCGCTGACGTTTTAAAACGCACTAATAAAGATTTGGATTTTAATGCTATCTTCACATGATGCAGCTTTGTGATTTATATTTCCCGTGTGGTAGTAGGACCTTCTACTTTCCTGTTTGAATGGGTAGTAGTGTTCTAGTTCAACTATAAATGCCAGGAATTATGGGTGTTGCAATTTTTAGCAAAAGAAAAGTCCCAATTGCATATACAGTATGTTAGCAGGATAAACTTGATCAGTCCATCATCTACAAAACATTAACAGAAGAGACTTTTTAAACTCAACTTGTATTCCCCTTTACTTTCTCTGGAAATAAAGGGTTAATCAGCTTTAAAACAGGCTTTCACATGCTTCCTTGTTTGTTCTCCTTCCCTTTCACCTGCACCCACTTGGGTACAGCCAGCTTTTCTAAAGATGCTCTCATGGTCCAAAATTCACACTGACAGTATAAATTATGAGAGGGATTTAGGGGTTTAGCTGTTTAGAAGTGTCTCAAGACAGTTTTTGGGCCTAGGAAGGTACTGAAAACGTTTCCTTATCTGATGTTAATAAAACTTTAATTTACAAGTCCTGAGAGTGCACTGGATCATTTACCTGCTTCTTTATTTCAAGGTACTCTGGTAGCACCCAGGCCCCTAAAGGGTAGGTGGATTGTCTATATTGTCTATTGTTATTTATATATTTTTTCTTCAATTTATCATAATATGTTACGAGCTTCGAAAGTTTCCTTTGGATCTGCAGATTTTCAAAAAACAGCTGTACTGAAACCAGGTTTGTTTCAAAACTGAGAATTACTAATTAGATACTGACGGCTGATGCAGCTGGCAAATGTTTAAAGACAAACTGATTCGGCCGACACTCTAACATGTGTGGCAGTGTTGTTTGTGATTTGTCCTGCCAGATCAAAGAACTAAGCCAACGGGAGCCACCACATCTGTAAGATTTTAGCTAAAGCAGTCAACTGTCACACATCTGCCGGTCACTTTCCAAGGACAATTACCTAGCATGTTTACAAGGCTTTATGGTTGCTCCATTGGTCAGTGGGATTCCCGTATCAGTTCTGTTTTCATACTGCATGATGGGGTTTCTTGCTTCTAAAATCAAAAGTGACTATACAGTCCACATAGTGATAGATCCGTGATTCACAGTATCCTATCTCTATGATACTATATATAGAATGGTGAGACACTGACTTTTTAAATATTCTATTGTTGCATATAACCATTGCATAATCCTTCCTATTTATAATGCTGTATGCTTTATAATGTGATAAGCTACAGTGTTGCTGCTTTATTAACTTATGTTTGGCCTCACTTACTGCCAGCCACAGTGTTAATTTCAGGGGTTAAACTCACGCTAGCCTATTCAATAGCAGTGAGCATGAGTGTAGCCCCCTGTGTGTAATAATGAGAGTGGTGCTACCTTTAACATGACTATTTAATGCCACTTACAGCTGACACTAAAGTCGCACTTGGGATAAATATGCGCAAACCTGGTATTAAATACCGGGACAATGAGTTTGTAATGTTTAAACACTGAGGAAAATTATTGTATGAGTAAATTCACAACATTGATCCAAGACACAACCCTTTTTTCCGGATGCCATAAATTGTTGTCATTCTACAAGTTGGAGACTGGATAAGTCCATAACAGCTGTAATTTTAATTCTGTTAAATAAATACTTATGGCGATAAATTTCAATCCCTAATGTATATATTTAAAAAACAATGTAGAGCATAGAAACAGCAGAAGTTCCACAAATTGTTTTTTTAAGATCTGACAAGTTTCTATTTCTATACAAGACATTTATTACAACAACCTTAGGTAAAAGCTAATAAGCCGAATAACCTTAAGAAAAGTGTGAGACGCGATTCGTTCTGATTTAGCTAATCAGGTACCACTCAGAAAGTCTTCACAATCTCTGTAGGAGACTTTACCCCCCCTGCTCCAAATGAAAGTTGAATTATAAGTAATTGATTTGCCACATGGGGATTTCTATTTCCATTTTATTTGTAAGAGATGGACACAATGACTTTCTGTAGAGATTTAACAGGATCAAAAGTGGCTGAAATGCTTGATGGCCCTGCTAATTACTTAAGTTTCTTTTTAATGATTTGCAACTCAGTCGCAGAGCCTGAAACCAGGCAGGTGGTTGGCTAATAAAATAACTGAGCTCAAAAGCATACAGTCTTATTACACTTTAAACATTTAAGTTACCGATGGTGGGCACAGAAGAAATAAAAGACAGTATTAGGATTTTGGATATAAAATAAATTCAATTAGTTTAATGACTGCAGTTAGTCATTCTGTGCCAATTAGAATAAGTACTATTCATCAGGGCCGCTGATTAAAACAACATATCCCTTGCTTTTTAAAGCAATTTCTTACCAAAGATGCACATTTGTGAATAGGTCTTTTTTATATATTTCATCTACGACTGGATAAAAGGCTAGAACAGAGACACCTGACCACAGTGACTTTACTCATCTATGTGCCGATCTGCGGATCCGGCTGGTTCATTTATCTCTAGCTCTAGCATTTGGCTTAGCATAGAATTGTTAGAAAATGAATCATTAGCTGTAATAATGTATTTTTCATCAAGCATCATAAGGGTTTTGTAATTAGAAGGTTTGTTTCCCTGGCTCAGATAGGCCTCAAATAAACCAATGTAGCCATGGTGGCTCTCATTTATGTCTCATGAAGGACATTGGTTTGTTTTCTGCAAAATAAAAGACTGTCAGGATGATGCACCAATGGGGCACCACCATTGACATACTAAAGTCAATGAGAAGGGAAAATTTTATGATCAAAATGCTTTATTTTAGAGTGCAATCCCCATAATACTGTGCAAAAATGGCATAGAACGCTGATAAATGGTGTGGGGACAACATACCAAAGGTGGAAATATTTTTTAAAAGCCATACAAGAATTAAATGTGTCTATGCACTGCATTTCATTTTGCACTGGTAAGATTTTGCCTGTGAACACCAACAGGGATTTGCTGAAGGGTGCAGCACACACAGCCGCCACTATTTACCAGAGTCTGTGTGGCTCCTTTAGCATAGAGTAAATATGTAGTTCTGGGTGAATCTCCCTGCAAGACTTTGATCCTAAACCAACATAGTGAAACTTCTTTTATCTTTAATGCATGATAGGCACAAACATGACATCACAGTCTGAACTACCAATCAGATGTTATCAAATGTTTTCTACCTGTAGTAGACCAGTAAAAATGTATCATCTGATTGGTTGCTGCAAAATAATACCAAAGGTAAATATTTGCACCACTTATTAAATAAGCCTGTCCATTTTTTTTAATTATTGTTTTTTTATATTGCTTTCATGTCAATGTCCTTTAACACCTTATAGAAATAAGTACTGCTAGTGAATTGAAATTCCTTTCACAAAGATATATTGAGCTGAATATGTTTATTCTAAACATTATTATACTCTTGTTTCACACCACATAGTGAATAAAAATGGGAAATTAAGATGCAATTAATTACAGAAAGCTTAAGTGTACATTAATAAATTCATAGTCATTAGCACAAGAGTCTGTCAGTTGTTGGAAAGGTTTTGAATCAGAGACAAGGTGCTGGATGCATTTTATACACTGAGCCTCACGACAAAAACAAAAAACTGCCCCAACCCTAACAGATATATTTTGCATTTTATTTCCTGCATTACTAACCAGATATTTAAGGTCCCCATTTAGGAAGAATAAGCTGGTCCCTCCCTCCATGCAGCCAATCAAGCCTGTGATCACAACCAATGATTGACTGCTGTTTCACCTGCTGCCTCCTCTGCACATGCTCATAAACAGCTCATTAAGCAGAGGACGGAGGCAAATACCTTTGCCAGAAAGGAATTTAACTTATTGTTAAATATCTGGTTACAAATGAGTGCAATAAACTGGTAAAAATAGCAGGCAGATAACTATATTTTTTGTTTTCAGGGTGGACATGCCCTATAACATTCTGGTTAATTTCTAGACTGGGTTGGCTTTGTGAATTGTGACTCTTTGGTCAGTATCAGAAAATATGATATCAGGGATTCTAATTGCTGTGTTCCAGTAATGGGCATGGCAAACTTTTGTACCTATTATTAAACAAACCCCATAGTGTATTTTCCAGAAGACCTGAAGAGTTGAAAATAACATTATAGAATTTTATCCATTTTTTCCAAATTGTGATTTTTGCTTATATCTTTTAGAAACCTGCTGAGTCCTTAACGTTATTGATTTTGTTTTTCTATTGATCCAATTTAACTTATTTTCAGCACATCAGAGCTACAGGCATGAATGAACCGAGCAGTCACCGTTCCATAGCTTCACTGTGAGAGTGGATGGAGCAATCAAAATACAGAAAAAATAAACGCTACACTGGAAATTCTATGTAAATGTATAACTTAACATACTACTTGGAAATTCTGTAATTACACAGTCTAAACCAAACCCTCAACCTCGTAGAGTAATAAATGTGGATTGGGGAATCAGGTCAGGCAGGTATGTAGATGCCAGTCATAGTTCCCTGCAATTTATCACCTGTGTCCATAATACAAAACTAGATTCTGTGCGCTGGAGACTGCAGTGCCTATATCTAACCAGATTTGTGTGTGCCTGCTCTTTTAATCTGTATTCTCAGCCCCGCATAGAAACACAGTTTAGAGGTAACAGTGATGGCAAAATGTGAATGAGCTGAATGCACACAGGATTTCTAATCAGACCACTCAGCAAGGGTTCTATAAAGACAAAAATAAAACACAAACAAGCACCGAGCTAACAGGTTCTGTTTTGTTCAATGTGTAATTATTAGTGTATTTTGAATGCTAAACAGAAAGATACTGAAGAAATAGTAAAATATAAATATGCAAAACACATTCAGATTTATGCAGAGCCACAGCGGTAAATTCTTGTGTTACAGTGACTCTAACTTATTTACAAAAACGGTTAATGTCACTTCAACTCTAGAATAGCAGTGGCTATGTGGATATTGCATAAGGCCCTGTTTTTGACCTTTTGTGAGGTTATTTTAAATAATGGCTGGTGTTAAAGTCACGCAGGGGTAAAATTCCATTCCGGATTAATTCAGAGCTGCAAAAGAATATATATATATATCAATTGAATATCAATTAAGAGCTGTTCGCACAAATCATGGAAAGATCCTTCTATTACTGGTGGAAGGTTTCAGAACCTACAAGTAAAAATTAAAGCACTGATTTTTGGGACAGTAATAGTAATGGCTAGAAAGTATCAGTGTGAAATATAAGAAATATGCTGGCTGATGCAATATTAGCTTTTTTTGGCCAAAATTAGTGCAAAACATGGTAGTGCAAAACTTAACGCCTATTGAATAGAGGTGTACAGGGCCGATGCAGGGGGGGAAAGTTACATCTTACTTGACCCGGATCCCTCAGTGCTTTAAGTCTCATGAAGGAGATTAAAGGGTATGTCCACCCTTCTAAAAAAATTTTACATAACATTCCCCTGTCCCCCCAGCCCCAACTGCTCTATTAGAATCATCGGAAAATGCCCCAAACTTTACTTACCTTCCTCTTTCCTCTGCCGCGCTGCCAGGCCCTCTGCTTGCGAGAAAATGCAAGCAGAGGGGTGGGACCGGCAGTCGAGTCTGTGATTGGCTGAGCGGCAGCCAATCACAGACGCGGCTGCCGGGAGTTCAGTGCGGCGGAGGAAAGAGGGAAGGTAAGTAAAGTTTGGGGCATTTTCTGATGATACTAATAGAGCGGCTGGGGCTGGGGGGACAGGGGGAATGTTAGGTAAAAAGATTTTTACACTAGGGGGAGGGAATCCATCGGGAGGGAGGAGGAGGGGGAGAAGGGCTGCATTACGCATGCCAACTTCTCCCGGAGGCCAGATAGGAGCAGAGTCCTAATGGACTATGCTATCCTCCTGGTGGGCAGTTTTTGGGACTTTGGGGGGGGACTACAGGAGAACCATTTACCTAACTGGGATGTGAGGTAAGGGTTTTATTACACTCAGAGTGGGGCCAGTAGTGGGGGGGATTATATGTTTTGGGGGTGGACATGCCCTTTAAAGTATTGCAGGATTTTGGTCAGGTAAGACATTGGCCCCATGGTTCCAATAGAAGAGATTAAGGGGCATATTTATAAAGGAACGATGTTAGCGCAAAAAAATTACCGCCGCACATCGCGGCCGCGAAAATAGCGCTATCGCCGTATTTATAACGGCGAGCGCTATTCCCGCGATACGTATCGCGGCCGCGATGTCTGCGGTAATTTTAAGCCCCTTCGCGGCGATACTATATAGTATCGCCGCGAAGGGACTTAAATCCCTTCCCGACGCCGCTCCTAAGGGGGCGGGGCATACGCCCACCCCGCCCACACCCCCCCGCGGCGCAGCGGCGACCACCCGCCGCCGCCGCCACTTCCCAGCAGCCCCTCCCAACCCGTTCCCCGTTCGCGGCAATCTCGGAACGGGAGGCTAGAAGGGCTGCCGGGAAGGGCCGCAGCAGGTGGTCGCGACCACCCGCCGCGCACCCCCTCCCCGGCAACCCCTCCAAGCCCCCCGCCCCGGCCGCTCCCGGGAGGGGACGGGAGGGAGCCGCTGGGGGGGGTGGAGGCTCCCTCCACGGGGCCCTGAGAAGGGCCTTTTGGGGCTTAGGGGGTCCCGCAGCCCGAACCGGGACCCCCCTCCCCGGCCTTTATAAGGCCCTTGTGGCACTGACAAGTGCCTTTGGCGGGGTCCCGCAGCTGAACCGGGACCCCAGTCGGCTCTTAAAGAGCCCTTGGGCGACGTCTTCTTTCTTCCGTCCCGCGACACCACCTCCGCCGAGCCGCCGACCCCGAGAGGTACCCCTGCCCGCCAGGGGTACCCCCGGCGGGCGCCGGCGACCTCAACGAGGCCGATGTTGCCGGCGTCTTGATCCACGCGACGTCTTCGGGCTGGCGACACCAACCCCACTCAGGTCGCCGATGCCAGGCAGACTCACGTGCGGCCGCCAGTGAGCCCGCTGGCACCGCCGGCCTCAGCGGAGCCGATGTTCCAGCCGCTTCTTTCTTCTTTCTTCCACCCATCTACTGCGATGGCATCTGAGTTCCGCGGCGGAAAGCTCCTCTTTATAATGGTTTGCAGAAATCCATAATCCTTTTCTGATTGGTCAATTTTTAATACTTGCTTTACATTAACCAATCAGATTTCTGGAAAGTTCTGAAATCTGATTGGTTAATGTAAAGCAAGTATTAAAAATTGACAATCAGAAACGATTATGGATTTCTGCAAACCTATATAAGAGGAGCTTTCCGCCGAGGAACTCAGATGCCATCGCAGTAGAGGCTGAAGAAAGAAGCGGTTGGCAACATCGGCTCCGCTGAGGCCGGCGGTGCCAGCGGGCTCACTGTCGGCCGCAGTGAGCTGCCTGGCATCGGCGACCTGAGTGGGGTTGGTGTCGCCAGCCCGAAACGTCGCCCAAGGGCTCTTTTAAGAGCCGCACTGGGGGTCCCGGTTCGAGCTGCGGGACCCCCGCCAAGGCTCTTATAAGAGCCGCAAGGGCACTTGTCAGTGCCGCAGGCCCTTATAAGGGCCGGGAGGGGGGTCCCGGTTCGAGCTGCGGGACCCCTTAAGCCCCAAAAGGCTCTTGTCAGAGCCGCAAGGGCACTTGTAAGTGCCGCAAGGGCCCTTATAAGGGCCGGGGAGGGGGGTCCCGTTTCGAGCTGCGGGACCCCTTAAGCCCCAAAAGGCTCTTGTCAGAGCCGCAAGGGCACTTGTAGTGCCGCAAGGGCCCTTATAAGGGCCGGGAGGGGGGGTCCCGGTTCGAGCTGCGGGACCCCCTAAGCCCCAAAAGGCCCTTCTCAGGGCCCCGCTGGGGGAGCCTCCACCCCCCCAGCGGCTCCCTCCCTCCTCGCCCCCCCCGGGGAGCGGCCGGGGCGGGGGCTTGGAGGGGTTGCCGGGGAGGGGTGCGCGCGGGTGGTCGCGACCACCTGCGGCCCCTTCCCGGCAGCCCCTTCTAGCCTCCCGTTCCGAGATTGCCGCGAACGGGGAACGGGTTGGGAGGGGCTGCTGGGAAGTGGCGGCGGCGGCGGCGGGTGGTCGCCGCTGCCGCGCGGGGGGTGTGGGCGGGGTGGGCGTGTCTCCCGGGGCGGGTGCGACCACCCGCCGCGGGTTGCCTGCCCATCCCCGCCGCGGAGGTTAGTATCGGCTGACTTCGCCTCCTTCAAGGTGGCGAAGTAAAACAGCCGATCCTAGCCGAGCGAAACCAGTACCGCCGCTATATAAATAGAAGCGGCGGTAACGGGTAAGTATCGGCGCGAAAGTTTAACGCTTCGTTAACTTTTCGCGGCCGTTTTCGGGCCTTTATAAATCGCGGTAAACGCGATTCATGCGTTAATGGCCGCGAAAACGGCCGCGAAAAGTTAATGAACCTTTATAAATATGCCCCTAAGGCACAAATATGAGGGAATCCCAGTTAATCTACTTAAATCATGATAAGTTAATACGATACATGTTTACTTAATACTTGGCTGATCAAAATTGTTAACAAAAACCTTTACAAGGGTTTCTAAATGTAACAATTGCCCTACCTGTCATGTGCTTTCTTAATTCCCTGCATTGCTTTTTCTCTAGGCATCTAAACCTGTCTTCCAAGCTTTAGCACAAATCTAGAAGGTATCAATTGGGCTGTTTAAAGGCAAAGCTACACCTCCTGCAAAATGTTATAATTAAGTTCCCAACCTACAAAAAACTTAACCTTACTTACCTGGACCTCTTAAACTAAAAGAGTTCATTATGAGCTCCTCACCCCTGAGAATAGGCAGCCTGGACAGCAGAAGTCATTTATTGTCCATGACGTCATGACTACTGCATCTGGGAGAAGTGATTTTCTCAGTCAAGGAATACCATGGGGATAAGTAAAGTATGTGAGAACATTTGGGGGTGGGGAAAGAAATGATTATGTGGAAGGGGTGGACATTTCCTTTAACCTATTTATTGTTAGTGGGAAAAGTCCTCTCTTCACAATGTGCTCCTATTCACCCTATTGTGTGGGACTTGTTTGTAAAGTACTAAAATCTACCAAATTAGCACCATTTTTAACGATAAGAACTTTTTATTGAATATCCCTGAATGTATCTACCATGAAAAATATTCAAATGGCTAATTACAATGAAATCTAATGCATGTACTAATTTCTCTACCTAGTAACTGTGCATTTTATATGGAATTACGGACGATAAGGAGCGTGATTTCACTGGTGTTATAGAATTAGCTTTGGTACTTTCTCTGCAGAACATGTAATCCATATGCCCATATTGTTTGAATAAAGCTATCCTAAAATATTTACATCCCAACAGTGGAGGAGGCACATGTCTGCTGGGCCAATAGTAAATCCACCCCTAATAATAACATACCCAATTTATTAACACAAAATACTTAGGGGGATAAAAACAAGACATCTTGAAAGTCTATTCCATTAAAATCCCCAAACAGTAGGTAAAGCTTTTATTGATGTCAGGCAGCAGTGAAACTAAATTCACATAAACCATAATGCAATTGGGCAGAAAAAGAAAAAAAAACAAACCTTCAGCACTGCTGCTGATCTATAAGGACCATAGAAAGAAAGCAGGTACTTGATATACATTTGTTGCTAAGTTCGCTAACATTAAACACATGATCTCTGTGCTTGTCTGTGACTATGATGCTGTGAGCAGTAGGAAACATAATGCAATTGTTGCCTATTTTTCTCCAGTTCTTCTAGCTAAGTGTTTTTCTCTTAAGTTTTGCATAAATCTTTTGAGTCCAGTTTGACGGGTTTGACTCAGTGTGATTACATGGTTAAGAATTGTGATGGGCAAACCGCTGTTAACTCCGCTGTGGAGAGTGGTCCACCACTGAGAGGCGTGAATCATACTTTACACTGTGAGCAGAGCATTCAGCAGACACATAAATATGCAGCACAGAGAGGGGACCCAGCAGTATTTTAAGGCAGCTAGACTCTTAGGGAATATTGCATCAGCCTGGAAGCAGAATTAATTGTTAGAATTCATTCTTCTTTGAAAGCCATGAAAATGGAAGGAGAACAGCACAAGAGCCAAGTGTTTCTTTGGTTAGAAAATCTCAACATTTGTGCAATCATTCAATTAATTGGACAATAACAGTTGTCTTCTGCATGCACATACAAACACCATTGTGGCGAACAGCTACAATATTGCGGTATTGTGTGTAAGTCCATAACATATCCTTTAGTACAGAACGTTTGCTAAATATAAAATGCACAGGTTTATAATGTAGTATCACTAAGAAAAGAAGCTGAAATGGCTGTTTAACTTTATCTACTGTCGAGAAAATATCTTCATAAAGCACCAACATAACTAGGGGAGGGCCTTAGTGTGAACCTGTTTAGATGGCTCTAGATTTTTGTTGGTCTATAATAACTGCCTTGTTCATTATTAATGCACTTTCTCTAAAATGCACATTTTACACTGTTATTGTGAGATTTTTGTATAATATGCAGTAGCATATCCCCCCCCCCTGCCCTGGTTTGATGGGAACAGTTCTATTTGAGGGGCATGTACTGCTGTCCTGGACAGCTGACACATATCTAGTCATGTCTGTGTGTGTCAGGAGCTTCTTTGGGTGATCCAGGGGCATGCAAGGGTGTGTTAGATTTAGCCACCAAGTAACCAATAGAATGATTGACAGGAAAATTGATATGGGACGGTCTAAACCACAACCCAAGGAAGCAGATAGAAAAGCAATTAAAGAACTATAGGTAAATATCAGCTGCGATGGTTCTAATGTCATTTGTAGGAGAATTTGCATTGTTGGCTGTCAGTGTCCACAGTATGACATGCACAGATCGAGTGCAGAGTTTCTACTGAACATGAAATCCATTATTGAAAAGTCAATTAAATCCCATTAATATAGACTCAAACCACAAAAATACGTCTTTCATCATCCATCATCGGAAATGGTCTTGTATGTCTTTTGAAATTCTACTGTTTAAAAAAGCCTTCTTGTTACATTCTATACGGCACATTGTATTTGTTACATGCTATTGCCAATCACATTATGTAGGCTCCCCGTTCCTTTCTACTGAATCATTACATAGGAACATTGAGGAAATGTGTGAGACATCCCGTTACTAATTATTCTCTACTGGCGGAGGAGGGGTTCCTGCCTTCCATCTGGACGGTGAATGAGAACGCCAGTAACAATGAATTGCTGCATAGAGAAGAAACATTATTTTCTTTCGCATTGAATGCTGGAGTTTGGAGAAGTTGAAGGAGGTTAATTACTTCCTCACTGGGTCAAGAGGTTTACGCATACCCCTTTTATATTAAAAAGCCATTATTGTCACTGGCTAGGCTTCTTCTCTCTGGCTTTGAGGAAATAGCACATTTGAAAGTGTAATAACTGTCTCTGCTTTTCTGCTCATACAAAGTCAGCTGCATTTTACAGAACTGGAAGAATTGAGTAATATATAGGAGCATGTGCTCTCTGCTGTAAATTATAGGCATATTAGAGGTCACTGCTTGTAAAGGTTACATAACTCCTTATAATTTTTATTACTCCTTTTAATACACAATGGCATGTCATTTGGATTAGCGATGACAGAGCATCTGCATGATCATTACCTAATGTGGAAAAAGCAATTGGTCTGTAATCAAAGGTAACAGCTCCTAATTCAACATAGCGTGCTCACTGGTGCCCCCTACAAAAGTGAACACATAAGAACCATTTCTTTTAATATTTACTTACATGTTAAGGTGGCCATACGAACGAATGATAATGAGTAAATCCCAACATTCCACACTAGCAGAGTCATCTCTTTCCCTGATTTGTAGATATTAGCCACTCCCTCTACACAAACACTAGTCCTCCGATACCAGATACTGTGCATTGTTCTGGGTCACAGTCTGGCAACATATGAATTAACATAATGGACAATTAAAGAGCACTGGTGAGCCATCACTGGGCCGGCATTTAGATTTTTCCTTTTTAAGAACCTCTATAGCACCCAATATTTCTGATTCATATTAATACATTTTACAGCTTTTGTTAGATTGTTTATGAACATTGCATCTGAAATTGAGTTTCTGTAAATAATTGTATATGTTGTTACATTTACGTAAAATATTTTTGATGCTATTCATTTTCTCTACCTTTTATTAAAAGAGGATGCCTCTTTTGATAAAGGGCAAGGGTAGTAGGGACATGTAACCCAGACAGAATACCCTGATCCTTTAGAATTCATTCTTATATTGCTGTACATTCTTCATACTGATAAATTATTGGGAATTTCTTTATTATTATAAATATTAACACAAGACCTGAGGCTATCAGCAAAAGCCCTACAGGACTCAGACAGTCCAGGCTAAAAATGATATCTTCATCTAATGAGTATCAGATTCTTGTCACATAGTCACAGCTTTATAACTTGTAAACCTATCACACTAAATCCTTCACTGTAACCTTTTAAGACTATTAGTCCAAAGCTAGCTGATACAAGTTTTTTTTTTAAATTCACAATACCAATAACAATCAGATAGTCTCCTTTGTCTCTATGTTGCCATTTTCACCATTGATTTCTTTAGTGATTACAGCCCAGAACACACCAATGAGATGCAAACCTTAAAAATAATTTTGTCACCTTACCTTCTTTAGTAAGCTCTAATGGATTGTGGGGAATGGCATTTGGCAAAAGGGAAGCAAATAAGGCAAAAGACTGAACTGCAAGAAATCTTCACATGTTCAAGAATTTAAAGGTTTGGGCCCAAAATACATTGTATTTAAAACAAAACCATTATAGTAGCTGAGTGCTCACATGGATAAAGGGTCAATTGGTACCAACATGACTAAACTTTTTTTGGTAATGTGTTAAGCCACAAAACAACCATTTCTGGTGCCGACAAATGTGACAGAGAAAGATAGAAAAAGATAGATGGATGGATGGATGGATGGATAGATAGATAGCAGTACACAAAGTATATTAGAGCACTCTTGTGAAAATCCATCAATTTATTAATCCATACACACAGAAAGTGGCAATGTTTTGGTCTGGTCCTTAGGACCTTTATTAAGCCATGGCTTGAAACGTTGCCACTTGCTGTGTGTATGGATTAATAAATTGATGGATTTTCCCAAGACCTGTGAGTGCTCTAATATACTTTGTGTACTGCTATGCATTATGGGATCATAATGTGCATTGAGTGCCTACAAAGATACAGAGGTCTATCTAAGTAAAACACAAATTTACGTAGGATTAGGAAAATCCTAATTTTCAACCTGGATTAAAATACTCACAAATTGTCACATTGAATCATGAGTGTTATTCTGTATTACTACAGAATGCTATACTGGGTGACAGAATACTCTTATTTGGAATGGAATTCTGTCAGTATTCAAAAAAATCTGCTGACATTTGCTGGAGTACCAACAGTTCAAAAATGTCCTCTAAAGACTTGTAACCAATCAGATTTTTGCACAGGGCAGCACCCTGTCAGTTGTTGAATAGCAATAAACTGCAGCCACAGTAAGCAAAAATGTCACAGTTTAGTATTAATGACTTTAAAGAACTTAGTAAAACATAATAATCGGTGTATTTGAAATAATAAGTGGCGTCAATAAGTGGCTGATATCATTAATTTCCCACAGAAGGAAATATCTAAGCCCTTAAAGAGTAATGAATTAACCGCACATTCACTACATACCAATGTATTTTTAATCTTGACTTTAGAAGTTGTCAACATTAATAAAGATGACTACAGAGAAAAAAACATAAACTCTGGTAAAATTGTCTGCAGTTAACATAAAAGTGGATTTCTATAAACCTCTGCAGAGTACCGATCTGAGACTTAGACGTGTTTATGTACAAAGCATTACACCTCCACCAAACACACTACACAATTCCAGTAATGAAGGTCCAATTTCTCACACGTAAGAACTGAATTTTGCAGAAAGCTGACATATTACTTGTCTGTCAGGAAACCTTTGGTCCAAGTAGTTTCCAAAGAATCTTGAGAGTATGTGCAGCTGCTGGCTACTAAAGATGGACCCAAACCCAGTTCCCAAATCGGATTTCACAGACCCGCCGGGACTTTTTTAGATTTTTCCAAGCCACAGACCTGTTTTAGATAATTATCGAATGATCAAGAATGTTCTAATTTAAAAATGCAAAATTTTCACTAGTTTTAAAAGAGGGATTATTTCCAAGAAACAGTAACTTCGGAATGTTTTGTCTTTTATTTAAGTGTGCCATTCATTCATGCTTCTTTCATGCTTCCACAGACTGAAAGCATCACATGGCACTTTCTCCCAGACTAAGCCTATGGTCCAGAGCAGTGCAGTAATAGATTGTAAAAACACCTTAATTGCCTAAGTTACTATTCATGTCTGATAAAATTTGAGCAGTGGAAGGTTTTAAAATTCTAAGACCTTTAGTATTTTTCTTAAAAAAAAAAAAAAAAAAAAGGAATGCAAATGGGACAATAAGGTATGTGATATGACTGGAAATTAAACAGTGTGACATAGATGGGTTTTTAACATGTCTGAAGGTGAATATATGAATGCAATAACAGAAGCATGTGTATCATAATTGATGTACCATACATGAATATTTATTTATTACCTTCTTTTCTGTAGGTTAGGGAGCTATCGACCAGTCGCTCTGAAGGGCACATTATATCAGTGAGCTTTCAGTTTTTTTGAGCTCAGACATCTGAGGTTTTTACATAAAACCATTATATAGCAAATCAAAATACACAGCCATGCAAGAAGCTTTTCTAGAAATAAAACACTAACAAGTGTTCTTGTACTGCAGAAGAATTTAGCATGCTGGGTAATGCCATTTATTTGAATAAAGGTTCATAATAACCTGTTATTTAAAATTTGTTTGATAGAATGTTTAATGTGCAAAAACAAACTACCGGTCTCTATCGACACATATACTAATGGGATAGTTAAAAGGGTAAATTAATGGTGTTCTGTCCATTAGGTGAACTGAAAAATTACCCTTGGTTGAATGATTATAAATAAACATTGGAATGGTAAGCCTGCCAGTGTGGTGACATTGGAAGTGGCTCAGGTGGCATGTAGTTGGACTTTATTTAGTTGGACTTTTTATGAACCACAAACATAGGTAGATTCTGCAATTCTACAGTTATTCCAAAATGTGTATTGCCAATCTTTTCCCCCTTCTACCTCTTCTGTGCTTAAAGGCTAGAAATTCTACAGCAGCGCTATGCAAAGAGGTACATTGTCAGTAGCAGCTTGGATTTGCATATTAAGTCTATGGTATAGAAAGAAGAAACCACAAGATGTTACAGGGATTGCTATAAAAGGATAATTATACTGTAAAAGTTAACTTTATAAAAATGAAAAATACCTGGGGCAGGGAGGTAGGATTTATTATCCCTACCTTCAATATTGTTTTGCCCAGGAGCTACGTGCTGTACAGTTTTCATCTGCCAGGTTATGCCCCTGGGCCTTCCTGTATTAAAGATATCCTCTGGAAACCTGGCAGAAGCACTTTTCTTTGTGCTGCCGCTCCACATAGAAATTATATTGGGAGGTAGAAAGTACCAATCCTGCCTCCTTGCCCCCGTAAATTTTCATTTGAACTGTTTTAAAAAAAAGTTTATATGCACTATAGTTCTCCACTATAGTTATCACTAGCAAGAAGATAAAGCAGGGCACAAACAAAAATGTAAAATGGATGGCCCTGTTGCCGATTTAAAAGATGATTACATTTCAAGCTTACTTAAATTACAACTAGATTGTAAGCTCCAAGGGGCACCTCTTTCCTCATATCACTTGGTACATGTACAAAATTATTTATATATGTTGTCCCCCTTGTATGAGTTTTTGTATTATAATTCTGTAGAGCACAGCATGGCTATATAGATGACTATATAAATAATGGATGCAGTGATTTATTATGAGTACCACATCACACAATGTTTTGGGGAGCTGCCGTCGCCTTCCTCAGGTGTTGAAGAATGTTGCACCTAATGAATGTTTAGCAAAATGCTTCCCAATTCAATGTGCATGAAAATATAGATTTTTTTTTTATCCAGTAAATTGTGATGCCAGTGCCGTCTCTTCTAATGCTGGCACATAATGTTTTGAACTGTAAAATTTTATACAGAAACGCGCTTCTGCCTCAATGGAGCTTCTCGCTCCTTTTTATTTATTTATTTTTAACAGATTATATGTCCAGCTAATAACATGCTCATCGCAGGCAAGCAAGTAAACGCTGCCCTGTGTGTGTGAGCAGAATGCGCACTGATTGTTTTCTTCCTAAGAGAGAGGTGGGGATTAGACAGGCAGGGAGGGAAATGGTCTTGTTGCTTGATGCCGCTTTTTTTGTTTTGATGAGTCATTATATTTCCAGGCTTAGCAGTTATGCTAATTAAACCAAAGCGTGCAATTAAATAGACAGATTGCATTTAAGGCTTTTTGGAATCTCACATGGTGCTTTTTCTGTTTTGTAATTTAAATTTGCTTGATAAAAGTCTTTTTTTTCCTGTTCATTTTTCAAATCCCTCCCTCAAGCTATTTAGCACTAGCTAAAGCCACATATTGCAAAGCTGCAATCAGACTAGTGGATGAAAATAATAAATTCCAGTCTGCACAATCATTCAAAGAGTAATAATCTTATGCTTTCAGCCATCCAAGGGAATTTTACTAACATGAGCAAAGTTTAGCCAGTTCAGGTAATAGAAACCAATAGGCAGTTGGCTTTGCTTGGTCTACATTTTAAGAGAGGAAAAGACAACACTGCAGTCAAATGGTCTTGGTGGCTGTCATAAAAAAAAAACAGATGCAGAAATGTAATAATATGGAAATAATGAGAATGTTACATAGGACATGTTACAGGTTAGGGGACCCTTCTGAATCCAATGTCCCGGTCAAACATTGCTCTTTCCTTATCTTGATGTCCCAGTGCTGTGAAAGCAAACTTGCCCATGTGGCCAACTAGGCCCATTATTGCTATCATTGTGCATTCTAATATCCCAAATAAGCATACTGCAGAATATCTATCTCTGTGAGCTTGAGATGAGGAAATTATTTATTAGTTCACAGATGATGAGCAAAATTCTTTTGTCAGCTCCGTTATTTTGTCTAGATTATGTTGGAAATGTTCTTTTTGTCTTTTTAAAATTGTGCCGTAAGTGTCATAATTTTGGTTGCAAAGTTACCCTACGATAGCCATGGATTCCAAAATCATTATCTACCTTGATACAAAGAACTGTTTTATTGTAGAAGGTTAAAGCTCATTTCCTAGAAGGTCATGGTGATCTTGTGTTATTCACTCAGCCATAGGGAGACACAGTTCCCCTCAAGATTATGTAATAATGATATTACTGTAAATGTGCCTTTCACCATTACTAAAACATTCCGTTCAACAACTTAAACAAAAAAGCTTATTGGCCGATAATAGGCAAATCCCGCCCACCCCACAGGATTTGCTGGCTTTATACTGGGCAGTTATCATCTTCCTATCCTACAGTATTGGAAGCCAATAACAATCAGTACATAGGAAAGGTCACCTAAATGACTAATCAAGAGAGTGTATAAGTAAGTCATTGCATGTTACTGACATATCTGTTGTATTCAATTAGATCAACTGGACTTAAAGTTTAGTTCTTGAAGACATTTCGCTAGTCATCCGACTGACTTTCTCAATTCAGAATGACTTGTACAAGAATCTTTGGCAATTATGTACCCTGCATCAACTACATCAACGTATGGCCCAGCACAGAGGAGCCAATTCCTCGGGTCAGGACTCAGCCATGTACCTGCATCTTAAGGATAAAGGACACACCTTTGAAGATTGTAATGTTAACATATTGGCAAAGGAACATGACTGGTTCAAGAGAGGTGATAAGGAGAATTAGGAACAATTATGAAAATCACCATGTATCACAACAACAGCAATGCAATCCTTAAAGGGACAATATACTGGAAAAATTACTTTGCCTCAGTTTAATCTATAATTGAATACATGTAAGTAGCACTTACTCTGTTTTGCATGTGTTGCTACATGCCTTCAATCCAGCACACATTTTGTTTAGGAGCAGTATCCCCCCTCCCTCTTTTAATCACTCCCACTTCCATCCAATCTGACTTTTTTCCCCACAAACCAACTGTCCAGCCTGCACACAGCATACAGCATTCCAACTGTCAAAACTCTGTCACCATTCCAGCTACAGTAAAACTACTCACAGAAGAATAGTTTTTGAGAGCAAGGAACTTGATTGACAGCTGAAATATAAGAAGTTTTAAATTGGATATCTAAAGAATTAGGGGGCAGAACAAAAAAAATGATACAGAGGTGGTTGGGAAGAATTATAGTTTCCAGATATGATCAATTTAAAATAACCTGTTTTTCAGTATAGATGCCCTTTAACTTCAAAAGAAGCCTGTAGGCTCCAATGTTTTTTATACAGAAAAGCCACTTCTACTTAATTTATTTATTATTTATCTTTTACAAGATATTTCCCTCTCTGGTACATGAGTGTGAGAGCCATGAGGTAGGTTACCTAATGTACAGCCATTTCCCAAAGGCAAGTTACAACATTCTCCAAAAACCTCCAGTGTAATCAAACATATGGTTTAATCAGATCTCCATCTTCATTCACACTGCATGAGTCTAGTTGCCATTTTAATGAATAAAACAGTTTGTTGGGTCAAATAAAGTTTACTAGGAGGTGTTTTGTTCAAAACCTAAAATTTCGATTTTAGACAATGTTGCGGTATCTGTACCAACATTCAGAATACAGAAAAGTCTTATACATTTTTCTGTTACTGCTAAGAGAGAATTTTGTCTACTGGCCAGTCAGCTGTAAAGTGATGTTGCAATTTATAGACATTGGAATATATTTTTATCGCTTTTACCTGCAATGCCTTTTTAGTGAAACATTTCAAAGAAATGGCAGACACTATACTTTAATCACAGAAATAATTCACCATGACGTGTCTAACTTAAATAAAAAGTATATATATTATTAATAATATATAAATATATATATTATTATATAGCAGTTGTAAAGGCAGCACTCTGACTCTTATTTCAATTGCCGTAATTTTTTGTTACACAGTCATCATTTCATAAGCGACGTTTCGGGGTAGCTTCCTCCCTTCTTCAAGCTCTGTAATTGACTGTCAATTACAGAGCTTGAAGAAGGGAGGAAGCTACTCCCGAAACGTCGCCTATGAAATGATGACTGTGTAACAATAATTACGGCAATTGAAATAAGAGTCCAGAGTGCTGCCTTTACAACTGCTATGTTTTATGGGATACAATACAGCCATGTGTCCATAGGCATGCACCGGACCATGTAGTGGTGGAGTGCTGTGAGTAACAAATTATATATCTATATATATATAATATATATAATATATATTAATATATATATATAGTTATATATTGTACAACATATGTATTGATTATAAGTTGATTGATTATGTATGATTTACTGCTTGTAATATCCATGTTTCCCAGTTCCTGTAAATCATAGTTTATGTCTACCTTTTCTCTGAGCCTTTTTTTTTAGGGAATCTCCCCCCCCCCCCCCCCCCCAATAGTATCCAGGGTAAAGATCTAAACTGCTTGGTCCTCACCCCTGAGATTGTCCTAGTTCCCCCATACCACATTTTAGTACTGGACTGGCCCTGCCCTGTCATACAGTCCAGGACTGTTCCCTTATGGGAATATGCATTCCTTGCAGAGTGCTTCTTTCCATAGGACAAGTTTGGAAACTATGAAGGAGACAGGAAGAGACTGGCACTATGAACAAGACTAAGGATGTTATGTGTGAACTAGGACACACCCAGAGGTGTGGATTTAGCAGTTTAGTTAGTTTGGGTGTTAGATCAATATAATTGTCCTTTAATAAACAACCAGGAAGATTTCACAGTTTAAAACTGTACATGGTTTTTGTGTGTGCTTTAGAGTCTTATAAATATCAGTGTTGTATTCCTCTTTTTGACTACCAATGCAAACTAAGCGCAAACTGTGAATAAGGATATCTACAGTTATTATCGTTTTCTTGATATTAATGACAACACCTAAAAAAAAGCCAAAGTAGTAAAGAAAAGATTCAACATGATGACAAAGCCTCATTTGGTTAACACGCTATTAATTGCAAAACACAGGGGCACGACACTGTGTTAATTACAGCAAGCCCTCCATTTAAACGAGACGTTACCCTGCCAGCCCAAAGCTGATGAGTAATTATTTTGCTTTTTTTTCTCGAGGTTTTTTTTTTATCATACATTCATTTGATGAGTTAGACTTCCTCATCTTGTTAAATTGGGTCTCTGGTGATGAAAGGCACTTAGCATAAATTAGTGGTGTAGAATGGCTCTTTGTACTTGTTCTACAACCTGGGATAAAACCAGCTCACTAGACAGTTTCTTACAGTTTATAATAACAGAGCATCCAGGCACCACTAAACACAGTGCTGAATGGGAGCAGATTGCAATCTGAAACCAGACGGGTTAGAAGAGGGTAATATGTGAAATGGAGTATAAGAAGCCAAATATTACACATAAAAATGTCAGTTATTATAACACAGTAAACATAGAAAGTGAACACAAATACAGACACAGAGGAAATGTATGAGATGCCCCTGTAGCATTGCTGCACCAAAGATCAAGTCAAATGAAGAGCATCTGTTTTGACAGCCTTTGCTGAAACACCATGTAGTGAGTACAAAGGAAAAGAAAGCCAGTAGCACAGTCTAGGTTATAAGCAACAAGCGCAGTACTGTAGGATGAATTACTGTATATACAGCTATTTTAATACAGCACAAAGTACGCCATCTGAACGGTTTGCGAAGAAAAGTTTTGATATGTTTGAAACAGTCACTATTCAGTTTAGCTTGTGATTAGAATAGTTCTAAATAACAAATATTAATATTCACTGGTATAAGGTTGGGTCTTTATGTCAAAGCTTCAGAGACATGTCTATCCATATATGACAAGTGCCATTTAAGCTCCAAGGCTGGGTACACACAATGAGATGTGTTTGTTCCAACAGTCCGTTCGATAGTATTGAGTGGTAGGTCAAAAAGAAAAACCCTCAGGGCAATAGTAGATGTGTTCGACAGTTCCCGTAACGGAGCTTGTGGTCCATAGAGGACTGGATAATTGCCCGTGGTTTTGTGATGTGTCCAATTGCCCATTTGTTCGATTTGCATGAACGAATGGTTGGAGAATGGTCGCGGCTGCCTTGTAAAAGCATAATCGACTGATACACTAAGGCTTCAAGCCTCACCTGAAGCTCTGTGGAGACATTCTCTCCAGCCTGGTAAACACAGATTGACCATGACCCAATGTTCCTCCCTTCAATCAATAAACTGATCATTTGACTGACCAACTTTTCAAAATAGGTTGGGAGCAACTGGTTGTTTTGGAAATGTTGGTTAATATATTATGTAGAAATACGATAAAGGGGATGCGCACTCCAATAAGATATAATACTATTATTGTGAAAATGCGGTGCACAACAATTCAGGGTTATCCCCCTTCCTCGGGTGCATAAAACAACATGCCATGTGCTCAATTATATAGAAGTGACCCCTCCTACTTAGGGGTTGATTGATTGTTAACCCCTAAGTAGGAGGGTTCACTTCTTTATAATTGAGCACATGGTATGTTGTTTTAGGCACTTGAGGAAGGGGGATAACCCCAAAACTTTGTGCACCGCATTGTCACAATGAAAGTATTATATCTTATTGGAGTGCGCATCCCCGTTTTCGTATTTCTACAGAAGGACTGTACTGCGAGTGGTGGAGCAGATTATAGGGGAACTGTGGTCTACAAAATCCAAAGTTAAATGAAAGGACAGTTTCCTACCTTTAAAACAAGCCATCAACCACCTCTCTACGTGCTCCACAGCCCAAGATATAAAGAAATGACTGACCAGAAAGTTAATGAGTGGGAGGCTGACATGTGACATTCCTAAGGCTTCTCCTGCACAGTGCCACGAGCGAGCACAGCCTCAGACTCCCTCAGTGTGTGAGGGAGACAGGAAGTCCCTCCTCCTCTCTGCTGTGTGAAGTCCTGACAGAGAAGGTAAGGGAATCTACAGCCCTTCTCTACCACTATGTGAAAACAGCCTTTTCAGGCAGAGTTCTCACTCTACCTGAAAAGTCTGTTTGCACAGAGTTTTCTGGGGGGGGGGGGGGGTGGGGTGGTTGTTCCTGAGTGGGCTGGGCTTAGGCACCTGCAAGTGAGCTTAGGCACTCGTGAGTGGGCGGGCTTAGGCACCCATGGGTGGGTGGGGCTTAGGCATCCATGGGTGGGTGGGGCCACATGGGACTGTAAGAGAATGGGCCTGCTACTGGAGGGACCATGGGGTCCATGAGTGGGAGGGACCAGGTGGGCTGCAAAGGGGAAGAGGAGACACAGGGCAGATTGACTGACATGGTTTCAGAGAAGGAAGCAGGAAGTGCAGGGGACCTGGTGATGCTGCTGCCATATCACACAAAAATGTAAATATCTTCAAAACTATGCAAAATAAACAATAAAAATACATTGCAAAAATTTTCAGGAGAGCAATTCCTATCAGTTTACCTAAAGTCATTTTTGGGCCACAGTTCCCCTTTAAGGGAAGCAAGCACCTTTTAAGATTTATAGAAGCACAGGTGTGCGAGGAGATATATTTATATTGGTCAATATATTGCTTGATCAACCAAAATATAGTCCATGGTGGTTAATTGAGCTATTATGTAGACCAGTTTGTACCAGCCCTTAAACTTATTAGTAGTTACCCATAGTCTGTGCTCTGAACCTCACTACTGCTTACAATCATTAAAAATCAGGTAACAGAGAAATGAGACATGTTTTAGTGATATACATTTCATTCCCCGATTAAAGACATCTACAATAGAAGATGCTTCCTATACAATTATGGATTGGAAAATGACACCTAAACCCACAGCTCCACAGCAGTGTAAGTCAATAAAGGTCACCATTTTTTCCATGAGAAATTCCATTATGCAATATGCCTGTGCCTCCAGCCTGTCTGGGCCCAGCACCACCTAGAGACCATGAACCACCAAAGGCCCTTTAGTCAGATTCTTTTTTTTAAGGTGGATTTTGCTTCCTTTTAATCATTCCTGTTTATGACATTTTTTAGAGAGAAAAAAATCACCTGCTATGCTGTCAGCAATACAGTATAGGCTCTGATATAACTTTATGTTCCTCATGACCCTACTATTATGCTGATGTAGTGAAATAACCAAAAGGCCTAACCCTTATTGGCTTAGTGGTTTAGCCAGGAAGAAAATAAACAGTCGGAATCTAAGTGACTTTAAATCAATATTCAGAAATACTGCAAGGCAAATAAAACCTTAAAGAGTCAATATCATTTCAAATATGTATAGGGAAAAAGAAGAAAATAGGCAAAATCTCAAAAATGAGATCAATAGGAGTGCAGGAGTTCAAAAGTGCAGAGAAGTATTAACACAGTAATAGTATTCTGGGCAATTGGCTTTTCACCTTGAAGCTCTCAAAATCAAACTGCAATAAGATATTACTCAAGCCTAAATTAAACTCCTCCTCCTGCCATCTTACATAGCAATTAAGGTTAAATAAAGACATACGTCCATCAAGTCCCCCCCAGCTAAAAAGGGGGGGGGGGATTCCTTCCTGACTCCAAACGGCAATCGGAAAGTATCCCTGAATCATCCAGATCTATATGTATTAATACCAGTAATTCTCAATATTTTTTAGTTTTAGAAACTTATCCAGGCCTTTTTAAAAGCTATTTAATGAACTAACTTGTCTAATCAGCCTGCATATTCGAGCCCCTCCATTCCCCTTATTAATTTAGTTGCCCTTCTCTGAACTGCTTCCATTTCCAAGATGTCCCTTTTGTATATGGGATTCCAAAACTGCACTGCATATTCCAAATGAGGCTTTACCAGTACCTTGTAAAGAGGGAGAATAATATCTTTCTCTCTTGAATCTATTCCCCTCTTTATACAAGGCAATATCTTGCTAGCTCTAGCCATTGCTACCTGGCATTGTTTGCTACAACTAAGTCTGTTATCTACCGGAACCCCCAAATCTTAGATGCACTTAACACATTATTTATGTTATTTATGGTGTAGGTGGCACAGGGATTATTAAATCCCTAATGCATCACCTTATATTCATCAACATTGAATCTCAGCTTCCATTCTGCTGCCCATTTTGATAATCTATCTAGATCTGCTTGCAACACTTGCACATCATTTGAAGTTTCCATAGCTCTGCATAGTTTAGTGTCATCAGCAAACACTAAGACCTTGCTCTCAATGCCCCCTTCTAAGTCATTTATAAACAGATAAAACAGAAGCAGCCCCAGTACAGAACCCTGAGGAACTCCGCTTAGAACTTTAGCCCACATAGATGTAGCTCCATTTACCACCACTCTCTGTATGCAATCCAATTCACTATCCATGCACAAATGTTTTCTTCAATGCCAACAGTCCTCAGTTTATACATTAGTCGCCTATGTGGCACAGTATCAAAAGCTTTCGCAAAATCCAAGTATACCACATCCACTGCTGTGTCTGAAACCAATTAAATTTGTCTGGCATGATCTATTTCTCATAAATCCATGCTGACTACTGCTAATAAGATGAGCTCGGGAGACAAAGTCAAGGATATGATCCCGTAACAAATTTTCCATCACATTCCCTACCTACTGATGTTAGGCTTACAGGTCTATAGTTACCAGGCTGTGAACGACATACAGGGAGATTCAGTAAAAGTTCTTAACGTTTAAAATGGTGCTAATTTTGCCCCAACCAATCAGAACCTATTTAACATTTGAAAGCTAACATCTGATTGGTTGGTGCAAAATTAGCACCATTTTAAACGATAAGAACTTTTATTGAATAACCCTGTAACTTTTTTGAATATTGGTATTACATTGGCTTTTTTCCAATCCAGCGGCACATCCCGAGACCAAAGTGAATCTGAAAAGATGAGAAACAGTGGTCTAAATAGAACTGAACTAAGCTCTTTTAAAATCTGAGGATGCAATCCATCTGGTCCTGGGGCTTTATTAATATTAACTTTGTCTAATTGTTTTTGTACCATATCCTCCATCAGCCAATGTGAATACTCCTCATTTCTCCTCTGCATATTATTACAATGCCTGCTGTAAGGACTATGGTTCTCATCAGTGCAAATCGATGTAAAAAATTGTAAAAAAAAAAACGGTTTAACAGATTAGCCTTTTTGGCATACTCTACAACCATCTCAGCCCCATTATTTAATGGTCCCACATTCTCAGTCCTCATCCTTTTACCATTTTTATACTTAAAAAACATTCTGGGGTTGGATTTGCTTTGTTCGGCAATCCGTATTTCATTTTCTATTTTAGCTAATTTAATTGCTTTCTTGCACTCTTTATTACAGCTATTGCACTCCCTGTAAGCCTGTTCTGTTCCCTCTGATTTCAAAATTTTAAAAGCTTTTTTTCCATTTCCCTTTTTACCTGAGCATTAAGCCATGCAGGAGTGGACTTAATTTTTTTACACTTGTTCCCTAAAGGTACAAATTTAGAAATGTAATAATTTAATATCCCTTTAAAAGTGGTCCACATCTGCTCAGTATCTTAACCTAGAAACAATTCCCCCCAGTCTATGAGCAGGAGTGATTCCTTTAACAGCATAAAATTAGCTTTCCTAAAGTTAAAAATTTTTGTAAACCCAGTGCACTTTAGTTTTTTGCAACCTATATTAAATGACACTATACCATGGTCACTGTTCCCTAAGCTTCCCATTACCTTCATCTCCAAAGTGAGCTCAGGGTTATTAAATATCCCTAGATCCAACAACGCATTCTGTCTAGTAGGAACTTCTACCATCTTGTTTTAACTACATTGCCCAAAATCTACCCAACGGCTAATTAGCAAGGAGATGCAGTTTAAAAGCTTTTGGACCAAAGAACCAACTAAAAAATGCAATTGTGAAAAGCAAAATGAATAGAGAGGTCAAACAGAACAATGAGGTATTATGAATACCACAGGAAAGGGGGTGGGTGGAACAGACACAGTTTTAGATTTAAGAATAAGAAGAGGAGAAGGAAGACATAGTTGAAGATAGATTATTGCCACGAAAATGGGAGGGACAGAAACAAATTGTAATCAACATCTTTTATAGCATGGTTCTTGCTGTTCATTTTGAGCAAAGGCGTATCTACCAGGGTGGTAGCACCCACAATGTAAAGGAATGAGAGGGTGCCAAACTTCTGTTCTCCCTCATTGTGAACTCCAAACTGTACTTACACTACTGCTACTGAGTGAATCTAGTTTGTGTAGCAAATAAGCAATTAATACAATTCAGGCATCACTGGGGTCCCATTTTATGATACTACGTTTCAGTTTAACAAGGTTAAATTCTCTTATGTTGGCAGCCATTTGCCAGCATCTATAGTCTAATGCCATTTAATACTCCGTTTTATTGCCACGCTAAGTGCTTCCTGTGCTGAAGATGCATTTCCTATTGATCTCACACTTATAAGCTGTGAAGGAGAAAGTTCCTCTACCAGTTTATTAATAATGATGTCAATTACACAAATAATACTCTTGTAAAGGACATTTCACAGGGAACTAATGATTCTAATTTACTGAAGCAGTTCTGATCATGTTCGTGCTTCCACCATTCTGCTATGAACATAACCCAATAGAATTTACATATACAGTCATATATATATAGAGTCAGGGTTACCAGAATATCTGAAGAATAGAGGTTATCTCCACCATCCCATTTTACATTAAAGTCTATACTCTAATGGGCCCCTCTGAACCCTGAGATTGTGGTACTTACCTTTCTCCTTGTGATCTTCAAGCTCTCTATTCCCCCAATCTATGCCACTGTCCTCTCCTTGCGCTAGTCCTCCTTCCCAGTTGCAGCCGTCTGTTACACCAATTCTGCTATGAACATAACCCAATAGAATTTACATATACAGTACAGAGACATGAGTCAGGGTTACCAGAAAATCTGAAGAATAGAGATTATCTCCCCCATCCCAGTTTACATTAAAGTCTATACTATAGACTTCATGGACCCCCCAAACCCTGAGATTGTGGTACTTACCTTTCTCCTTGTGATCTTCAAGCTCTCTATTCCCCCAATCTATGCCACTGTCCTCTCCTTGCCAGTCTTCCTTCATGGTTGCAGCCGTCTGTTACAATGACTTATGACTGCATACCGGTGTTCCTCTTCTGTGGCTGCATGAGCTCTTACAGAGCTCATTGAGCTTGCAGAGGAGGGAAAAACCAAGGAGACCTGTTCTGGCAGAGACCAGTAGAAATAGAAAACATAAGGAACTATCAGGGTTATTTAATGAAAGTTCCTATTGTTGAAAATGGTGCTAATTTTGCCCCAACCAATTAGATGTTAGCTTTCAAATGTTAAATAAGATCTGATTGGTTGGGGCAAAATTAGCACCATTTAAACGATAAGAACTTTTATTGAATCTCCCTGAAGAACTGTTATTGAATCTCCCTGTTAGGGAAGAAAGGTAAGTATAACAATCTCTGGGTTTGGGGGTTCTGAATGTGAGTACATATTTTAGTGGAGGTGGAGGAGTGGACATGTACTTTTACAAAATAAAATTTTCTGGGGGTTGATTGACTGAAAACTAATTGCATTATACTGTGTTCATTCTGACACTTGCTACATGTCTGATTTTTCATTGCCGTTCCTAAATTCGTGGAATTTTATTCTACTTTGTAAATGTCAAAATCACACCGCCCTGAACAGAATAAATGCAGCCCTTTGGACAACTCCCTGGGCTCTATTTCTTTGTACAGTTGCTTTCCTATTACAATTACTGAAATTAGAAACCATGTGATCTGGACAAGAATTGACAATCAACATAATTCAATTGCAAACTTCAGAGGATGCATACTTTAATATCTGGATAATTATTTGGGGGGAAGCAACTATAAAGAGCAAGGGATATATTGTTTTAATCATTACTGGGCTATAGTAGGTTAATAAAACAATTAAACGTTTGTTTTAGTATATATTTTATATATATATACATATATATATATATATATATATACTAGCAAAATACCCGCGCTTCGCAGCGGAGATGTATTCAAATAACCTTTTTAGTAAGAAAGCAATAATGTATCAAGATTGCTGTAATCACTCGGCACTTGATATATTAAAGAAAGACAATTCAATAAGCTTTACGATAATGCAACACTCATTAACTTTAATTTAATATTATATTTTTTATTCAACTACAAAATTTTGGTGAAAATAACCCCCACCACCCCTCCCCGTCCGCCCCCAATACCCCCCACTATTCCTCTCTGTCCACCCTCCAAACCCTTCCCCTTACACCTCAGCCAGTCCCCGCACACACCCTGAAATTTTGGTAAAAATCGGTCCAGCCGTTATTCAACTACGAAATTTTGGTGAAAATAACCCCCACCACCCCTCCCCGTTGGCCCCCAATACCCCCCACTATTCCTCTCTGTCCACCCTCCAAACCCTTCCCCTTACACCTTAGCCAGTCCCCGCACACACCCTGAAATTTTGGTAAAAATCGGTCCAGCCGTTAGTGTGCAGGAGTTCAAAATTCTATTCCCCCCATTCACCCCCACCCTAAAAAAATATTTCGTTAACCTTTTACTGGTAAAGGAGTATATGCATACAAAATTTGGTTGAAATCGGACCAACCATATAGATTTGTATAGCTTGTAAGCTAGGTAACCATAAGTCTGTGCAATGTCAGATACTCACCGTTACAGGGGGAATTTCAAAACGAAACCTGCTTAACTTTTGTAAGTAAGGTGCAATGAATAAGCCTGCCAAATTTAAGCCGTCTGCCTCCACGGCAAGTTGGAGAATTAGTGAGTGAGTGAGTGAGTGAGGGCTTTGCCTTTTATTAGTATATATATATATATACACGCACACATACTGTCATCATCTATTAAGTAGAAATGTCTTTCAAGAACTCTGTATAACACAAATTACCAAACAACAGTGTGTTTAATATATTTGTGCTGAATTGGATTAAAAACTAGTTGAAGGTGGAGTGGATAGATATAAAGATGTCATGTTGTTTCCTATAACTAGAATATTCTAGAACAGACAACCTGCTGCTTTCCTATATTGTAGACAAATCAACAAAGAATGAAGAAGATCGAATAATAGCAGTATGTGTAATTTCTGGATTCCATCATAACCCACACAGCCAGTACAACCCTGCAGGTATAATTAGATGTAAAAATACAAGAAAATGATAGAGTGAGAGGCAAAATTGCTAGGAGGGGGGTTGGGAGGGTGAGAAAATAAATCACTTTAGACATATTTCACCTCTAGGAATGCTAAGCGACTGGACAGGGAGGCTGATTTATCATATTACGTCCACCTGGCATCTGGTTAACCAGACACAATGCTAGTCAATAACTCGGCTGAATAATACCCTGGTTTTAAATTGTTTATCTCTTAATAAATGAGTACCCTCAATTAAGGCTCCCTCTCTACCTCCTCCTCTGTTGGATAAGCATGAATTACTCTTCTTGGAACTGCTGCTAATATAGAAGGGAAAGGATGATTAATTGCTTGTAAGGGGGGGGAAAAAGTATTAACCAGAATTTGGACTTCTTATTGAATTTTTCCACAGTGCAGCTTGGTTAGTAAAAGATTTCAGGGTCCAAAGAAATCAAACTCAGTAACAGCATAATCACGTAGGTACCTGGGACTTACCAACCGACCGCTCAAACTGCAGGTGGGAGGAATCTCTTGGGACAAACCCGGACACAGTTCCCGACACAGCAATTGAATATGTAGGAAGAGGTAGAGACTCCTGCAACCACTTGAACCGCAACAAGACGGAGCACAATTGTCAAGATAAAAGCAAGTCTTTATTCATACATATTTAAACCAGGCAGGCACATAGAAGCTAGTCAGGTCTGTCTCTGAGTTTCCATGTGTCTGCCGTCTTGTTGCGGTTCAAGTGGTTGCAGGAGTCTCTATCTCTCCCTACATATCCAAAGAAATTAAAGCCAAGCATTTTTTTTACTGCTATGACTTGGTCCCACATACAGTAAGACTATTTGTCACTGGCTATGAGTTATGTTGGAACCATGCAAAGGCCTAGAGAATGACGATTTAATTCTTTCTTAGGGCGTTTGGGGGATAAGATGCTACCATATGCTTTTAACAGTATCAACGAGTGCAATTTACATGCAACATTACTATAATGATTTCAAGGTTTGTATCTACTGTGCATTTAGCATTTGCTGCTAGATCTAGATGAAACTGGTGGTTCCAGGGAATTTGGCAAAGTTCTGCCCTTCATCAGTTCATCAGGATCCGCAAAATTTTTAATACCGAAACTCATCACTATTTGCCATTACACAGTCAAATGGGAACCCAACACATATCCACTCCTATTCAACCCAAAACAACTCTAAAACAAGCATTATTAAAAATGCAGGAAATAAATTGACTTGGGTTTGAAGACCGTGTCAGTTCTTTGGACAGACCTCCCTGTACTCAAGACATCTACAACATTAGACATCTAGCGGTTGAGGCTCCTTGCCAATTCTATTTCTAGAGTTTCAAGGGGGGATTAAAACATTTCCGATTTTGGACAGATGTACAGTATCCCCTCTTTGTTTAAATGTATGTAATGGAAATAATACTATGGCTTCTGTATGCTGCCAGAACCTATGCTCATTTGCAAAGCTCATGTAAGAAGAATGGACATGAGTGCAGTCTCTCTGTGGTATCCAGGGACTGATGCTGCAAACAGCATTTGAACAAAGCTGCCTACAAACTTTCCCAGCAGGTAGTGTTACTTTGTTAAGGTGATGTATACAGCGCATTATAACCCATTCACTGCTGGAGTTGTTAAGGAGCCGCAGGGGAAATCGTGCAGATCATTAGCCCTTTATTTCTTCTCTTCTGACACCTATTCTGGCGCTGAGCAAGACTAATTAAAACCAGCATGATGCACCATTAGCACTGAACTTGTGGGAGCCAAGAAACAATAAATAACCTTAACCTCTGCTCTGCTGGAGAGTCCTGTGTCCCTGCAACAGAACAGCCAATAAAGCAAAACACAGCTACTTGTCACCTAGTGCACTGATTTACACTAGCAATTTATACACCAATTCCTCTGGGTTGTAAACACTTGGGGTCCTCTGCACCTTTATTATACCTGCCATTCATGGTATTTATTTATTAATAATGTCACTGGCAGGATTAACGGACAAAGCTGTGAATATTCAATACACAGCATTCATGTAAACATTCACTAGTCCATGAAATCATAAAATTTAAACAGACAGAAAACATACACACAAATACACACACACACAGTTAACTGCTTATCATGGAGGATATAAATCTGCCATTCTGGCTTCTGCCAGCCAACATCCTGTCATCTACAGGGCTGAGATTGGACATCCTTGCACGATACACTGTAGCATATCCAATCAAACCAATATTGTACATGCTAGCGCTATTTATTTGTTCCAATGAGATTTGCTAGCCATGGATTCCCCTTGAGACTGAAAGCCCTTCTCTGAATTCGCCTACAACCAACCCAGCTGCAACTTCCAATACCTAGATGAGGATGTTGAGGTTGTTATCTGCTGTTTTTGACAGTTTAAGACAACATCTTTTAATAGGGTTGCCTCCTTTCCAGATGGACTAGCCTTGGTGGCAAGGAATGAGTGGAGTTTCTCGCCAATAATAGGAACCGGGCCTACATATTTTAAGTAGAAGTACACCCAGATTACTATATCATAATCTGAAAGCATGAACCCTTGAGTATGGTGTAAGATGTAACTTCAACATATAAAATGTTAACTTACTGTCAGAGCCACTATATTTTATGCTCTCCAGTATGCCATAAAATAGTCTTGTGTGCATGTGCACTTTCTAGCCACACATCTGATCTCAGTCACGCTCCCTTGTGAAGATCCCAAGCTTTCTTTTCTGTAATTAAATATGATTGGCTAGAGACTAGCGGGTCTTTACCTTCTGTAACAATTTCCAGAAGAGGCTCAGAGCTGGAAATGTGCAGTTGGTGAGACAGAAATTCTGGGAAATAAGATGCATGGCCCACATGTTAATAAGGTGCATTTCTTAAAAGCCATAGCAAAATTATAGGTAAGACACATTCTGAGTGCTCTGTCTTCTGAATTAATGTTATTGAAATTGTTAACCTAAATCAGATGGTAACTATTTTTTTCAGTAGTCTCTGAGAAGTAACAACTAGAGATGGCCGAAACTCACCAGCTTCTTTCAATTTCCTGAAACTCGGGAAAATGCTGAAGATCCGAAAATGGAACGGATTTTCGTTTATTGTCGAATGTTCAAGGCTACTTTCGATAATTTCCGAAAAAAGCTTTGAAAGTTCGATAATTCTCAAAAGTATGACTATTTTTCAAGTTTCTGATCGAACCCAGATCCCATCTCTAGTAACAATAAGGCTTAATTTTTAATATAGAAAAAAAGTCCAAATGCTTCCAGCTAAACTGTATAGAATTCCGAGATGACACAGGAGAGATATTCTGTACCTATTATGCAATATGGTTGTTCGCCATCAGAATACTACCAATTATAATTTTGGGAGCAGTTATTAGGGATGTGAAGTTTCACCCTGAACCTGGATTCAGGGCAGAACAACCAGTTTGGGCAGTGGTGTAGCTATAGAGCCCGTAGTGCCCACAATGGAGGGTAGGTATGCAGTAAAGATACACGCAATCAACTGTTTAAAACTTCAACCGGTTTGGTTCTGGTCTTTAAAACAGCTGATCGCACGTACTTGCATAGGCGTGAACAGCTGTTTAAAAACAGCCTATCGAGGAGCCTCCCGGGATGGGGTGTGCCAGGGGCCCAGCCTCAAATCTTGCAGTGGGGGGAGGGGTGGCTGCAGTTTCCTACCTGGTAAACAGTCAAAATTGCAGCTGAAATTTCGACCTGAAACTGAACTTTTTTGGAATTCTGGTTTAGACTGTAAACATTTTCCTCCTTGTGCAAACCCACAAATGGAGCTAAACCCAGTGCAACTCAAATAGTCACCTAGTATAACACATGCTTTGCCAAACCATTGCAGAGGGTTCCGGTACACAAAGAGTTACAGAAAACTTGCATTTGTTCACATGTTAACATGTGGAAGTGAGAGATGATAAAAGTTGGAAAAGACAGGAAGAATTCTAATAAAAATCAAAATGATGAATTACAAAACATGTCTCAAAGGAATTGTAACACAAATTAGGAAAGAATGATGAAATAAAATAAACAGGAACCTTCTCCGATATGAACGTTATTTTGCTGTTATCTAGTTAGAATAACAGCAGGCAACTTTTTAATGGATAGCAGCACTTTTGATGTGATGACATAAGACAACCTTCTGCTGTTTCCTTCAGCCCCTAAAAAGATAAGGAAACATCTGGAAGTTAACAGCTCTATTAGTGATGCCAGCAAAATAATATCAAACTAATAGGGAAAGTAAAGACTGAGAACTCTTTTTTCTTTCTATCTTTAGTTAACGTAATCACTTTATAATACATAAGTGTGATATTTTATAATGGGAGCTGCAGTGGTATATATCCTTATAAAAATCACCCAGTTATGTCACTAAGTGACTTATTTCTTATATGTCTTATATCCCACTGCTCCTCCCATTCCAGTGTTCATGTCTGGAGACAAAGACTCAGTGTTTTTTGCACTTCATAACTAATGTCTCTCTCCTCCTCCACATGATTTGTTTGTTCCATTCTACTGGGTTTAAGTTACAGAAGGTAGTTTGGGGGGTTTAAATTAAGGTGGGAGGGAAAAGGCTAAAATTTAAAATGCTAATGGGGTGAAGGAAACAGATACTTGTATTATAAGAAATAACACAACCGTTTACATTATAATATAAGGATATTACACTGTAAGGGGCACATGATCCTATATTTATTGTTCTGAGAATTATTATTATTATTATTAGAGTTCCCTTCATTTGTATTTGACAAAAGTTGTTCTCTTGTGTCAATAACAATATTTTTCTTTAAAGCAGACTGAGAGCTGGCAGTAAAAATTATAAAGCAGTTAACTCTTTCATGATAGCAAGATGGGCTTGGTATTAACAGTGGACGAATCAGCACACCCAGCCGGGTTCATTCCACTGACGGGTTAAAGAGTTTTTTTCAGAAATCTTTTGGTAGTTTGGCATATCCCTAATAGTAATACTTTCTAATAACTTGCTACCTATACAATTATAGATTATGGGGGAAATAAATACATTTCGAGTGTAGTGGTTCTTTAAAAAATGGATTTTCAATGCATACATAGTCATTAGTGTCTCATTGGTGCTTAGGGAAAAGAAGAAAGGACACCACATCACAATAAATCAGATTTTTAGATCTTCTGGCTTAAAACAAATCTACCATTTAATAGTAGGAAAATTCTTAAATGTATTAAAGTCATTTGGTCCTAGCTAGTTAAGCAGGTTCAGTGATTTATGACCTATACAAGTCCGCCATCTATAAAACAGAATATTGTGAATAAGATTTGCTTGGTATTATTTTAGAAATACTGTTACCGATAATTGAGATATTTCACAAACCTTATCCATCCTGGGCTTCTAGTACTACACAGATAGGACAGGTCTGGATATTCTATTATCAGTAATATGGATGGTAAGCACTGGGTGATTTATTTACTCATTTGAATGCAATGTATAAGGACACATACACAAAGCCCTATGTTATTTTCTCTGCTCTTTGTGATATTTGGCAAGTTGTGTGAATAGAATACTGCCAATATCAAAAGTCATCAAAACTTTAAGCAGAAAGGTGACAAGGTCAAATATTTAAAGTTTTCTATTCTATAAGATTCTTAGCATGCTTAGTAAGAAACATATTTTCATTAGCCAGGATTCGGTCCATAAAACACAAAAAGATTTTGTGAAATTCACAAGTACTCTTTATTCCTTCATAACCAATAAATGAACATTTGAGTGCCAGTGAAATAGAAATTCCCATCCATGCTTTTTCTTCATCAATCATTTGTGCTCATGTACTGTATACTACAATTGACTAATATTGTAAATCTTATATCTTGGGCCTACATAATAAGTGAGTGTTTGTGGCAACAGGTAGATTTATTACTGGATTTTCAAGATGATAATAAGCTTTATAGATCTATGAACTAAACCTGCAATAATCAGAGCACAAAGCATTGTATTGAGACAAGGCTTTCAATAAAAAAAAAAAGATGCAAGAATTTTCTTTCAGGTGAAATAAAAATAGATTTTTTATAGTAACTACTGCTAAACCTGGGTTTACGCACACAGGACATATTTTTGAAAAAGGAAAGACAGGATCTGTAAGATCAAGATACACACAATCCCGAGCATTCTCCCTATACACAGCATAAGGAGAATGCTTGTGACTGTGTGTTTCCCTCAACCGCAGCCTTTAGGAAGACAACTGCGGCCAAGGCAAATGTTCTTTCCAGAACGAGCGATCGGCTGACCCAGAACATTCGGAAGCCGCACGCTCATTTGAGAAAGAGACCACACACAGTGCTGATAAAGCCCCAACGGTATCAGGGCTTTATCGGCACTGTGTGTACCTAGCTTTAAGATATCTTAGTCTAGTTTATTCTGAATCAAATAATCATATGACAATTACATCTTCACTTTAGACATAAAGTAGAAAAACACAATATAACTGCTGAACCTTTTTATCTTTACTAAGAGAGAGCATTTCAATTTTGGAAACATTCAGGGTTATTCAATAAAAGTTCTTATCATTTAAAATGGTGCTAATTTTGCCCCAACCAATCAGACGTTAGCTTTCAAATGCTACATAATATCCGATTGGTTGGGGCAAAATTAGCACCATTTTTAACAATAAGAACTTATATTGAATAACCCTGATTGTTCTTTACTCTACAGTCATATATACCACAATTAGGTTCATTTACCCAGAGCTGCCATGGCTCTGGGTAAATGTCCAGATCGCCATTCAATATTGCGTTTGCGAATGTGGGTAAATTCCAAAAAGGCCACACTGCCACGATTTTCAGCGTTTTACATTTCAATGTAAAGTGTTGTTTCGCTGCCATCTAATCACCATATTTTTGAGGATCACATGCACTATGATAAGGGACAATAACATGTGTGGATTTTGTCTTCAAAAGAGTTAAGTTAGTCTGAAAAGCCAATGAACTTATGTTCTTATACAAAAGACACTTTCCTGAGCAAACGGCCATTTTTATTTGTTTAGTATTTTTATTATTTTTTGGGGTGGGGTTGGGGTTAGGAATTGCTGTGCTCCTTCTAGATAGATGATGTGATTTCACTTCCATTTCTTGCTTCCAGCTCTGAAGGTGAAGCTAAGGGGCCTATTTATGAAGCCACTTTATGCATCAAAATGACATGTTGCATGAAATGTTCACACCTACCGACTATTTATAAAACATTGCTATTTCCTGAATGCTCTGCGGCCAATTCATTAATGCCAGTTCTCTCCAAAGGTTATTTACAATGCATTGGAGTTTGTATATGGATTTTTTTTCTTTTTTGCCCATAACCATTTTCTAGGTTTAACTTAGCAAAACCCTATTAAATCTTATGGGAATGGGAAGAACCACTTTCCTCTAAGCTTCACAATTGATTCTATAGGTGAACTTCATTATAAGGGAATGAAAAAAATGCATCTGGTGTAACTTTAATGTTTAAATGATTGATACCTGACAAACTAAGATGCAGTTGAGGGGGTGGGGGTGCATTGTTGTTGCAGTTATTATATTTAGACAGATTTATCTATGTAAAAATGTAATCCCTTGATTTATTTACTAAAAGATTTCCTGCAGAGCTTGATGAAATCCATTAAAAAAAAAGCTTGATGCTGCATTAAACCGTTATAAACCGCAACAGTTGTTTCTAAGCTTACTCTTAGTTCCTGCTTAACAATTATTAAAACTGTAGTCCAACAGCAGATAGAAGTACCACAGAAAACAGCGAGCCCAGTGTTAACACAAGAACTCAAACCTGTTATTTCACAATATTGACACATTCTTAAAGACATAGCTGGGGAATACTCTTCTACGACATCAAACTACTTAGAACCAACACCCTTTGTAATAGAGCAAACTTGTCTGTGTATTTCCTAGTAAGAGATGCACTGATGTTAAAGCCTTCCAATAACATCACATCCCTCCTACTCCCTAAACCATTGACCAAGACATGCTCAGTTTACTTCATCCAGGGAGAGATAAAGAAGGATGTTACTTAATTTACAATCTTTGGCTAAGATTTACCTAACAAGATAATGATGTTGATGTTTTTTAATTATACATTTTAGGCTGTAAAAAAATGTATTTAGCTTGAAATTCTAAACCCCATTTATATTGTATTTATATATGAACCTATATTGTTCACATGCACAGTGCTGCGTTATATAATATTATAAAATACTATTGTTACTTAATCTACCTTAATAAATCAGATGTGAAGTCAAACCTGTTTACGATGTACAGTATACCATACTCAACATGCATTCTTATATTTAGCCTCCCAAGGCTAAATAATATGTTTTGTGGGAATTGAACTATAATAGAAGGGACAATGGCAAATGAACATCCCTTTAATGACTTTCTACACCGCACCAACATGTTACCCTGCGGTAAGATGAACAAATTTAATGACCCATATGCCTTATTTTTCATCTCCCTGTTGCAATAAAACCTCACAGTAGAAAGGACAAACTCAACAGGCCACATTGTGCTGAGTTGATGATTCAGTGTCTTTTCTTTGTTATTGGTAAGAATGGCAAGTTTGGTGATGATCCATCAAGGGCAGTGAGAGTGGAAGTAGTTGATAACTGACATCTGTGCTAGAATTAGTATGAAGGGGTCATGCATTAGCATAACTAACGTTTGAGAAGCAAGAAAAATGAATGCTATAGGCAGCCAAATATTTTCAGTCAATGTGGCTATGCTTGTGTCTATATGTTCATTAATCAGCTGTCACACAATGCAGTATTCAACAGAGAATAAGCAGCATCTACTGTATGGTAATTTTCTATTATTCTATTTTCTATTATTCAGACTGGGGTAATGTAGAGCATATTTCTAACTGTAAGTGAGTATTTTACTACGATTTAACAACAATATCGTATAAAATATTTACGATATATATCAGATAGACAAATATTTCTAAGATGATGTTATCATAAATCTAAAAGCTCATTAGCTGTGTTAAAAAGTCAATTAAACCTTTTCAAGTCACCCCCACTCCCTTAATTAATAGTATCCAGGGTGAGGACCTAAGCCATGGGCTCCTTACTCCTGGGTCTTCCATTTTTACTAAGAACGAGCCCTGCAAAGTTTCTAAAGCAGCTTTCAGGGCTCCCCTGCTTATGGCAGTGCTGACCAATGGAAAGAAATTGTTCAAGAAACTTAACAACCTAGCAGCCAAGTGGGAATATAGTGGGTGTCCTTATAATAAAAACTGCATACATTCTTTTCAAATGAAAAAAATAAAAATAAAATCAATCAAAAGGTGAAAAAAAACCTATGTAAACAACAATCCACATACCGTGTGAAATAATAAAGCCTTCCCTTTTCAGCGATTGTTGATTGAGTTGTAGTTGAACAATGATTAGAAAGTTGCAGTCCGCAATCGGAGGGCATGTAATCCGCAAAAAAATTTTGATCACATGCGCTCCAAAAACAAAAGCATCCACATTGATGTGCACTGCGCTGGGATACTCACGTGCTAACGGATCGTAATCATTAGTGCTTAAGAAAACAGAGCATTGTGGCCTAGCCCTAAATAGGCTTAAATCTTACAGTGTTAATATGGTTATAAATTGGTTGATTGAAAATTGACAGGTAAGGAAGGGATGTGTGGTGGTTTCATCCCAAACCTGGTTTTGGGGAACTACTGGCTGAAACTGCAGCTGAAATTTTAAATGTTGAACCAAGAATTTTTAGTTAAGAGGTAGATTTTTCTGTTTTGCTGTTTTGTCTGTCTAAATTGTCAAAGCTTGTTCCGTGAACCCGCAGACAGAAAGGAACCTATTGGGATTGTGCAATTCTGCTGAGAAGACCTCAAGCATGTTGTTTTTTTTTTCATTATTTTAAATTGCAAAATTCAATTAAACTTGAAAAAGTTGTCAGTAAAACACTTTTAAGACCTTTAAGACTAATAGAGGTAAAAAGATTGTCTTAGCATGTCTCCCCTAGGAATAAAAAGGTTAGGGTCCTATTTATTAAAAACGGACATTACACAGGTAATAGCACAATAGTCAGTACACCTTCTTGGGTTTACAACTCACCTCTCCCCCAGTTACACCAGGCAGAGCTGGATCAGAGACAGAAGGACAACCCCTTTTACTTTTAAGCACCCCTGGAGACAACTTTGTTCCAGAAAAATCAATTGTGATGTGTTAAGTGGATGTTTGGAGTCATGCCACGGAAACAAAGATGCATTCTAAAAGTTAGAATTGTATCCATAAAACTAAAGGGGGGACGATGAACAGAGGTTTGCAAGGATTAGATCTTTCTAGCAGTGAATGAGTTAACTGTATGGTACTTGCCCAGAGGGGTATTTAAAAGGCCATGAGTGAGTTTTATTAATAATAGTAATTAAACACTGTAACTGTTCCAGTCTGTTATAAGAGGAATCATCTTCCATCCTTCTCTGTAATGTGGCACATAGTTAACTTGTTCTATAGTCCATACTTTTATCTCTCCATCATTTAACCTTCCTAAGTTCAAAATGACTTCAGATACTATTGACTCAGTATACTGGAAATATTCACAAAGGGATATTAGACCAAACAATTTATCTATTATATAGCCTGACTTTTTTTTTAGACATTTTTTTCATTGAATTGCTCGGTGTATGTTTAATGGCTGTTTGCCTGACTTGCTCAAGTTATTATCTCTGTAAGTAAATGGTGGTAGGGTCAGAGAAAGTAGATGTTTATTTTATGAGGTTATAGTGGAATATCTTATACATTCTACCTTTAATTTACAATGAGCTTTAGTGATTGGCTGGACAGTTCAAGAATTTATACATAATTCATTTTTCTAGATAATATACTTTTTTTTGTTAATTGCACGTGCATTTTTTATTTTAATTAAACATGACTTTATGAACGAAAAATTCCCTGATTAAATTTTCAAGAAATAAGGTTTTATTATTTATGGGCTTTGTCTATTAAAGGCAAAATCTTTACTAATGCCCTTTTTGCTGGTTTACATGGCACATTTTTATTCTTAAACAAGATATAGAAGAGTTAATGGCTATTTTTTTGGCGTTTTTTTGGGGGGTGGGGTTGGTTTTAAATGGAATCTTCAAAGTTTACATAGTAAGTAGACTTGGTACAATGTATTAGAAATATTTATTGTCTACAGACAATGCGTTAATTTTACAGCTATTTGTATTTTTAGCAACCAGAAATCAATTAACAATTTAATAAACATATAAATACACTTAGGGCCATATTTATAAAGACGCAGTATTGCTTTTTTTAGCGATGCAGTGCCTTTAGCAATTGGTTTAATGATCGTTAAAACTATTGTTAATTTTCGATCGGTTTAACGATCAGTAACTTATGATCATTATCGTAAATTACTGATAACGATCATAAATTGCCAATAACGCAATCGTAGATTTACGATCTCCATGTTATTCTACAACTGAATGTTTGTTAATTAATGAACGTTCGGTGTAAATGTATGACATTTACAGCCATTCATTAACAGCAGCTGTCCTACATTACCGACAATGCGCGGTATTGCTAAATTGCTATACCACGCTTTATAGATACCTCCATCATCACTGGCACCCGTAAGGTTTATATTTTTCTGGGTCCTTACCTACCAATGTATATTTCCCTTTATATTCTCCCCAGCTGTACCCTCTAATTTGAAATTAGTAAAGGAAGGAGGGATTTCTGGGTGGTTCCTGTATATCCATAGTAGCCCTTGAGCAAATTCTATACCTACTATGAGGCTCCTAACAACATTGTACAAGCCAAGTGCAGAACCAGAAAGGGATCCTTGTTCTGTCGGTACGAACAACTGAATGTGGAAGTGTCAGATGAAGATAAGAGTAAAATGCAACTGAGGTTTGGGGGGGGGGGGTCCTTCGAAATATCCAAAGTTTTATTGAGGCTGGAGTTACCCTTTAAAGGATTAAGGGTACCCTAAGTATTTTTTTGTATACGATTACAGAACTAGAATGCTTTCCTTCCTAGGAGCAGTGTCAGCACACATATCACTGCTAAATATATTATGGTTATTTCGTAGCACAATGAAATAAAGATGTTTTTAGCAGCCATTTCCGAGGTAAATAGACTCCTTTGAAGTATTTCTAGCTGCTGCTAGAGTATCATCTGAGCATCTGCCTTTCAGCCCTGCCTGATTAAACCTTGTTGTTTTTGACTGCCAAGACTTAGGAATCTCTCATTTTTGCGAAAACGCTGACCAAGAAATATATTTTCCAAAGCAGCAAAATCTACATTTAATTTATTTTCTTCTTAATGATTTCGCTTTTAAACTTTGGTGGTGTCAACAAGACATTTTCCAGCAACTTCAAGTATAAAACAGAGGTATGGCCTACGTGTATAGGAAATTCAATAAACTTTGATTTACCACAAACAATTAAGATAAAGCAGCTAATTCAATTATATTTAATAGGTGCACTTTATTGAGATGGAATGAAACTCAAGACAGGCAACCACGAAAACCAAAACAGATGAATGTACCTGTACTACAAGAAACTGTCTCCCCTTTTCTTTATCACAAACCATTGTTATTGTGATGCTGTTTTAATGGAATATGGACATTTACCTAGGTCCTAGAGCAGTGATGGTGAAACTTTTAGAGACTGAGGGGGAGATGCAATACATTTCACTATTGCAACCTATGTGCACTCGTTTCCGCAATGTATTAACCACTTTGCGACCGTTAATACATTGTGAAAATGCTAGCGGTAAGTTGTGACCTTTTGTGCATATTTTAAAGACACAACTGAAGAGACGTTAATTGTAGCGCAAAAAAACTAGTGCAAAAACCGGCGCAAAATGTATTGCATCGCTTTGCGCTGTGCAAAGAAAAACCCCCCACTTATTTATTGCATAGTGCAAACACGACAATTTAACCTGAATGCTGAGACTTTACTTTAAGAAAACAACTCAAACAGACAAGGAAAGATACGATAGATATAATCAATTATAGATTACCTGTTAAAGGGTATGTCTACTGATTTTTGTTTGCTGTTTAACTGAAGAATGGGAGGTAAATGTGCTATAACTTATCTCCCGTTCTACAGGAAAACTTGCGGGAGAGATGGAAGAACTTCCGTGTATTGATCCAGCGCCGCTGTCAGTCTCCAATGCCACTGACACATCCATCGTCCTTAGCATTGTGCGCGCATGTGCACACAGCATAAAGGAGCATGGATGCGTCTGAGACTCTGAAGAAGCCATTGCGAAATTGTTCGCGGAGGTAAAACGCACGTAGGTTGTTTGTAGTTGGCTGTCTGGCATCTGGTAGATGAGTAGGTGGAACTTTTTAAAAGGGGAATTGGAAAGCTGTGGAGGAAACAGTAACCTTACCATCCGGATCGCCTTCTAAGATATCCCTAATATCGGGTGAAGAGTGTGGTCTGTCCCGGCTAAAGTAGCTCACGGGTCCAGGCTTCTCACGTAAGTCCCGATACAAGTTGTAACACTGTCTCCATTTGGTAGTAATTAGTATGGGAAGAACCCAAGGAATATCTATATCTGTAGGGTTTATACTGAACGTGGATTAATGGATGTTGTATCAGAAGCGACTCAGTATACTACATTGATGCTGGACTATGGTATAAGCATTTGGGGACGCCCAGTGCTATAATTCTTCTATTTTATTCATTATTTATTGTGAATGTGGGTGGTTTTATAGTTGTTACACTTTTACACATCATGTGGTTATGGTTTATAGGGGACAATGTGGAATGTATAAACTTGGATGTCAATAAACAGTGTTTTGCATATTTTGGACCTTAATGTGATAGTGCCTGTTTTTAAGGGTCTTTTTTGTTAGAGGGCCAGTCTTGAGCTCTTTTTTACATGTTGTAAGTCTGAGACTGTCCGAGAAGCCATCGCTGGAGCAATCTGTGGTCAGTCCTTTCTACGCTCCTGCAAGTTTTACTGAATAACCGGAGGTAAGACATCTGCAGAGCAGAGAGAGACACCAGTACAGTAAATTGCGCAATTTGATATTCCTTACCATGCTGCGGCAGCCACGGAACAGAGAAGGACAGAGAGCTCATGTGCAGCAGCTTCTCACTTACTGCACTCACCATCCTTGTGTGCTGGAATGTGCAGAAGCAGAGAGAAAGGCCGATGTTCACTTGACCTTTCTCTACTATGGACAGCTGCTTCACTTTCTCAAGGGCTGGGTTTTAAAAAGAGGGAGCAGGCGGGCCATGTCTATCTGGTTTTCTGGTAAAGAAAATATCTGAACTCTGCTGTGTATGAGTGCCCACAGAGAGGGCTCTGAGTGCCACCTCTGGCACAGGTGCCATAGGTTCACCACCACTGTCCTAGAGCATTAGCTACAATACTTTATTGTGCTTATCAACTATGCAAACCAATAATTGCATTTGTTTTTTATGACATGGTTTACCAAATATAATTTCTATGCTGTCGACAGCAGCAAATATTCGTACACACGTGCGATCACAGGTCCCAAGCTGCAACGCACTATGTGCGCGAACAGTCGTTTTGGCCGATAATCGGCCCATGTATGGGCACTTTATCGGACGAAATGGGCGTTTGGTCGGGGATCATTGCCCTACCAACCGGGGTGATCTCCAAACGACTGGTCGTTTTGGCCGATAAAGTGCCCATACGTGGGCCGATTATCGGCCGAAAAGAACATTCGTACGTCGGGGGTCCGGACCTGCAATCGCATATGTGTATGAACCTTTACAGTTAAAATTGGTTACAATGCTCTTATCTGCAATTAAAAACATATGTTTATTAATACCCATTTTAACATTATCCCTTATGTTACAGTCTTAAGAATAACATTCAGGGAGAGTCAATAAAAATTCTTAGCATTTAAAATGGTGCTAATTTTGCCCCAACCAATCAGATCTAAGTTAACATTTGAAAGCTAACATCTGATTGGTTGGGGCAAAATTAAAGGACATCTCCACCCTCATAAGAAAATCTTTTAAAAAGAATATATCTTTAAAATATGTTGATATATCATACTTTGTCCTATGAATTCATTACTGTATGCCTGCTGTATGCCTCATGGAAACTAAGCAATTTAGAAACCTATACTGAGCCTGGGCATGCTCAGAAGAGGCAGACAGGGGATTAACATTCAATCATTGGTTGTGATGTCAACTGTCAAATCCATAACTGACAGTTGCTAACTGGAAAAACCAGGAAGCAGAAACAGGGGAAACAGGACATTGTGCAGGATTTCAGGTTAGACTTATATATTTCACATTTCAAACTATTACCATTTAGTGTTTTGGGGGGTGATTTACCAGTATGTAAGTTTTCATTTAGGGGCAGGACTTGCCATTTAAATAGATTTTTAACTGTAAGAACTTTTATTGAATCTCCCTGATTGTAATTTAAAATTGATCAAATCATGAATTGTGTAATGAATTCTATCCATCATTGCCCGCAGTAGGAAAACAGTGGTTTCCATTTTAATTGTTTTGCTTAATATTCAAAATAATTTTTGCTATGTTCACCATACAAAATACAGAACAATCCAACCAAACAGCAAAATAAAATAACACCTATGGGGTGAAGAGGATTGATATGTAGAGGCCTTTATCACCAAATTTGGACTTAAATCAATTTATAAAGCAACAATAACAGGCAGCGAAAAGTTTTTTTATTTCGCCACTTATCACCATGGTAACTGCAGAAGTGTCTGAGGTGGTTAAAACGCATGTGCCCATATATGTAGCCTGTCAGTGGGTCCTTAGATGTTGTCAGTATATTGTCGAGTGTTTCTTAATACAAATAATGGTCCAGGAGTTTTACTGTAATACGATCGCAGATATCTGTGTTTACCAAGATTGCCATTTTTAATTTTTGCCGCAATACGGGACTTAACGCAATAAAGTAATTGCTTTAAGTCCTGTATTACGGAGAAGAGAAAATTCTATGGCCACACATTGATGCTGCAATACTTTTCACAACAAAAGTGTTCAGCTTCATAAATGTGGCAAAAATAAGGCTCTTTACCATTACGGTGTGTGGCAATAGTTAAAGGGTTAAAATAGTGATCCGTTCTAAATATGCCCCTTAGGGGCATATTTATAAAGGTTCGTTAACTTTTCGCTGCCTTTTCACTGACATCAACGCATAAATCGCGTTTAGCATGATTTATAAATGTCCAAAAACGGGCGCGAAAAGTTAACGAAGCGTTAACCCTTCGCAGCGATACTTACCTGTTACCGCCGCTTCTATTTATAAAGCGGCGGTATGTGTTTCGCTTTGCTAGTATCGGCTGTTTTACTTCGCCGGTGATCGCACCCGCCCCGGGAGGCACGCCCACCCCTCCCACAACCACCCGCCGCCGCTTCCCAGCAGCCCCTCCCAACCCCTTCCCCACTCGCGGCAATCTCGGAACGGGAGGCTAGGAGGGGCTGCCGGGAAGGGGCCGCAGCAGGTGGTCGCGACCACCCACCGCGCACCCCCTCCCCAGCAACCCTCCCAAGCCCCCCCCGCCCCGGCCGCTCCCGGGGAGGGGATTTGATGTATCAACATCAAATATTTTTATGTACGTTAATAAATGTTGTTCAACAGTCAACAAATATTAGCAAAACTTTATAAACTAGCCTTTATAGTCCATGTAAACTGCTTCTTTAATACTTTCCTTTGAATGTTTCATCTTCTTATGACTAATCTCCCACTGGCTGGCCTGGGAGTCCTTTTTTAAAACCTTGTGGATTGATAGGATTCAGAAGCTAAGGGATGTAGAAAAGTCAACATCACTCTAATGCAGAAGGCTGGACAACTTGTCTGAATAATATGAGACAGAGACTGTTATGCTAAGGGAAATTGACTAGTGGCTATTAATTCGAACTTCTATGAGCTCTGCATATGAAATATCTAAATGTTCCAAGGTTCCTCTTTTATTGTATCCTTTGGAAATATATTTGCAAAAAAAATCCATTCAATTCTGCAAGGATTTGCACTGGCTAGCTTCTACTAAGGTAAGTAAGGTAATGCTATTTACAGTACATTCAACTGGTCTTTTATTTAACACAATCTCATCTTGGTTTTAGCAATCACAGACATAAACATCAGAGTGCTTCAGTGTGCATTCAGCAGATTTGCCATTGGAGATATTGTAATTATATTTCATTATCATAATGTTCACTTTACCTGCTCCTTTAGGCTCTCTACATGTTTGTGATACAACTGCATAATTATCTCAAATACATAGCACCTAGAAATTGCACAAAATGGAATTGCATCCCTTTTGTAAAAAAATCATTTTAATACTGTCCACTGTTTTTATTATTTTCTATTTGAGGGTTCCTTAAACCAGTGTAAAGATTTCATACTAGAAGTAAGGGCCACAACCGGTTCATTGGATTATTGAGTTCATTATTGAATCCCTTGACAATAATCTTCTCTTAAAGAGCAACTATACTCACATTAAAATAAAACTTGCAATAAAAAGACCATTCATATGGCAGGTAGAAGTCAGCTTTCCCACCCCTAATAAAACACCTAATAAAACACCTCAATCTGCCGCGACGGCTCTCTAGCACTTCTGGGTAAGGCAGTCAGTCTCGGCCATGACCGTGACAGTAACGGCCAATCACTGACTGCCATTCCCAGCTCAGGAACACAAAAAGAACAGAGCAGCTGCAGTGGAGAGGGAGTGGAGTATGTTTGTTGTATTCAATTAGATCAACTGGACTTGAAATGTAGTTCTTGAAGACGTTTCGCTAGTCATCCGACTGGCTTTCTCAATTTAATCACACCCTTAACACCTGGCTGTGATATGCTAATTGGGATTTTCCAGGGTACATAATTGCCACAGATTCTTGTACAAGTCATTCTGAATTGAGAAAGCCAGTCGGATGACTAGCGAAACGTCTTCAAGAACTACATTTCAAGTCCAGTTGATCTAATTGAATACAACAGATATACCATGACCTGGATGAATGGAACCTTCACAAGCGGAGTGGAGTATGATTTCTCTTGCTAGTAGCACAATTATTACATTTTATCAAACGGAACCTAGGTTTTGGGGGTCCTGCCTTATTATTCATTTTTTTTCTAAGGCATGGACATTCCCTTTAAATATCTGGTTACGGATGCACATAATAAACTGGGGAAAATAGCAGTTGGAGTTGCAACAGATAACAGCCAAGCCACTTTTTTTGTTTAAGAATGGACATGCCCTTTAATTTAAGTACAAACAGTATGTTCTTCTTTAAAATCCCTTCAATCCTTTAAAGCTGCACGTGTTTTGTAATTAAAAAAAAATCTTCCTTGGTATAAATATTTATATATGTAATAAACAAAAGAACATATCTATTGGCCAACAATGGCATCATTGTATGTGTTTCATAAACAAAGAATATATAAAAGTAATCCAAGTGAAAGATGCATTATTGTGGAGTAATCGTTAGTGTACTTTGTTTGTATGCCCATGGTTTTTGGATAGAATCAGACAGTTACATCCATTACCGCATTTGCTTTAGATTTCATTATCAAAGATAAATATGCCCAGAACACCTGTCAAATAAGATCTTGTAACCCATGAGTTCATAGGGGATCTTCGAGAGATATAAGTAAATATAGAAAGAACTAACATCTGCTCTGTAGGATTACTGGGCCTCTGTGAGTCTAATCTAATAGCTGTGCAAAGTAATACTGCCTGCTAGGGATCACTATAGACATGTAATGTAACATATTCCACCCAGAGGATTACAGAATCAGCATCACGTGCTATTTATATTTAACAAGGAAAAGCCAGGCTACAAGGTATTTGTTTTGTTGACAAATGTTCTGACCATAACTTGCCTTAACATGACCTCATGGGCACATTTCTAACTCGGCTATGGTAAAATATGTCACATTCTTTATAAACATTTTTGCATTAACTTAACCATAAACAGGATTAATCTTCAAGGTGTTGGATGGAGTTATTAAAGCACGGAAAGACTTACCCACCTGGGAGATATAAAACAAGCCCTGCTTGGCCCTGTCTTGTAATACTGGTAGCTGTAAACTCAGGAGACCAATAGCTTGATAGCCATTACCTCTATCAAGGACCCATCTAGATTCCTCGGTGTTCCACACAGAGCTTAAACCATCACACACGGCAAGGAACAGCATACGTGAAAATGAAAGTAAAAGGGAAATCTAATTTACTTCTCAGATGCGTGTTGGAAGCTTGGGGGATTTTTTTTTTTTCATTTCCATTACAAGGGGGGAAAAATGAAGCCTCAAAGCTTTCCTATTATAAAGCATAGGATGAACTGTGTATTTTCTATTTTACACTGTGGGGTGGTAGAATAAAAATATTGTTTCCTTTCTACACTTACTCTGTTTGGTCAAATCTTATGCTATTTAACAAAGGTGAGAATAACAAATGCACTTTCTAGTCATAGCAACAGCATTTTAAAAATAGTCTGGATTTTCTAGCAACGAGATGCTATTTTTTGTAGTAGAAGAAATTTATTTATGCCCTCTGACTGAATTTAAAGGGTATCTATTCCCTCAAAAAACAAAAATCCAATGTTATTTTAGAATTAAAGGGAAAGTAGAAACTAGAGACTAGTTAGGCATCACAGTTTGGAATCACATTAAAGTGCATGTCCACCCCTTTTTACAACATGTTTCTGTAATGTAGGGCTCCCTCTCCCAACCCAAACGCCATATTAGTTTCACACAAAACACCCCTGATCTGTACTTACATCACCTCTTTCCCCCATCAATTGTGAATGGCCCTCTGCTTGCATGAAACTGCAAGCAGGGGGCCAAACGGCAGCCATGTCCGAGATTGGCTCAGAGGCAGCCAATCACGGACGTGGCTTCTGGCTGTGCAGATGGGGGAAAGAGGCTGTAAGTACAGATCGGGGTTTTTGTGTGAAACTAATATAGCGTTTGGGGATGGGGGAGGGAGCCCTACACTACAGCTCCTGGTGGGCAGTTTTTTGTGGACTTAAGGGGGGATTACTGGACAACCATTTGGAGCTGGGATGTGAGGTAAGGATTTTTCTACACAACATAGTGGGGCCAGTAGTGGGTTAAATTGTAGTTTTGGGGGTGGACGCCCTTTAAGCTGAGTGATCAGCTGATAGTGCCTTCTCCTCCCCTTACACACATGCCCTAGCTCTTCAGAAGATAGTGACATTTCAATGACCATAATCTGCCCTTCCAGTGATTTATCTGTGCATAAATAAATGTACTAATTGCTTTTTGAAGGCCCGCCTAAAAGTGTCCTTGGATCTCAATCCAGGGTTGATGATGCTCAAGAGAAACGATGGTCAAACTCACTCCTTTCGCTCTGTTTTTGGATTCCCAATCTTGGAAAATCCCGAAGATAAGAAAATCCAAACCGGAACAAATTTTCGATAATACGATCGAAAATACGATCTGAGACATTTTTGAGTTTCAGATCGTATTTTCTAAGATTTTCGAATGTTCAAGGCTATCTTTGAAAATCATCAAAATAGCACCCTACTTTCGAAAATTATCAAAAATACTGCTAGGTATGTGTAACATAGATGAATGTTAACAGGGTAACCCTAACATAGATGAATAGATAATTACCTTTTTTCACTTCCTCTTTAACTCCAACAGGAAGTTTTTGTTAACTTGATCCCCACCTATATGACCCCCCCTCCAGTTCAGACAATCCCCAGCATGCTCTTGTTACTTTCAGCCAGCCCCCCATTTACAATACAAATTATTACTCTAGTGTAAATGAAATCACATGGCTGCATTTCTAAACAAATCCCTAAACCATCCCACTAATATCTTTGCTGGGCAAAGGGTTAAGTGAGTTTATTAAAGAATCCCCTCTCAAGTAATTACATTTTATCCCCCTCAATGACTGTTTCAATTTAACCACTCTCCTGTCACTTTTCACTTTCCGTCTCGGCACAGGAGCAGCTTGGCAGAAATACGGCAGTACAATTAGTTGATGTGATATTAAGATTCAATCGAAATTAAATATTAAAAGTTATTCCGCTGATCCATGCACATACCAAACCCATCTGTTGCTAAAACCCAAAAGCGGCCATTGCCAACTCAGATGACTGATACCCCATACACGCCAGCATATGTGGGTTGAAATGGGTCCTAAGAATTCTGGGGTTTATTTGGAGGGTAACCTTAAATTGAACATTTAAAGACATTTTCATTGCATACAAAATTGCTGTCTGCAGACAGAATCTAAATGTGTGATGTGCAAATCTTTTTCCCGGGGTTATAAACAGACCAGGTATTCCAAATCTTTTTAATTAAACCTTAATAGCATTCCACCAATACATAAGGGATTAATGGTGTCCCACGTCCCGACAGGATTTTGGGATTGACTCCTGTATCTACCACAGTCATCATATTTAACAAGCGAGATGCAATTCAACAACAGCCTCTGACTAGAAAAAAGGAATCTGCCGTTAAATACCACAAAGACTATAGGCTTTCTGTCTCTAATCTGGCACACAATCTCCCGCTGTCTTTCTATGTGTCATATTGATGTCAATCATACAGAATAGAACAATTCCTTATTTTAAAGAGGGAAGCTCATGGGAAAAAAAGAGCTGTTCACTGGTTGGTCAATGATCTGTAATTTAAGAAGAATTGCCCATAATGTTGCTCTTTAAAAATAAATTATTAACCATGTTATATCCCAATCTTTAAACCCAGAGTTGGGCTGGGGAACCTAGCGACTACTCTTTTTCTAATAAAAAAAATTGCATAGATGGTCATTATGAAAGCAAATGTTTCTATAAAAAACATTAGAGATGGAGTTGGAGAACACGAGTTCGAACGGACTCAGACTTCTCGAACTATCCCGGACCCGGATTTCTCGGACTTTCGATAATTTTTGTACTTTCTATCTTTTTGGACTTTAGATAATTATCGAATGTTTGAACGTTCAAGGCGTCGAATATGCGAGTAAAATGTCTATTATACCATACGCAAGTAACATCGAATGAACGAATATGCAACTAAAGTGTCTATTATACCAATACGCGAGAAAAATACGAATTATCGAATATGCGAGTAAATGTCTATTATACCAATACGCGAGTAAATATCGAATTATCGAATATGCGAGTAAATGTCTATTATACCAATACGCGAGTAAAATCGAATTATCGAATATGCGAGTAAAATGTCTATTATACCAATACGCAGAAATATCGAATTATCGAATATGCGGTAAAATGTCTATTATACCAATACGCGAGTAAATATCGATTATCGAATATGCGAGTAAAATGTCTATTATACCAATACGCGAGTAATATCGAATTATCGAATATGCGAGTAAAGTCTATTATACCAATACGCGAGTAATATCGAATTATCGAATATGCCAGTAAAATGTCTATTATACCAATACGCGAGTAAATATCGAATTATCGAATATGCCAGTAAAATGTCTATTATACCAATACGTGAGTAAATATTGTTTATGCGATAATTATTGAATGTTCGAACAGCGGAGAGTTTGAAATTGCGAGAGTTCGAGAGTAAATCCTTTTTCGAGAGTCCTGGATATTCAAACGTGTTCCCCAGACCATTTCCCAGGTCCCACAGCCATTTACATTAAGTTACCATTGATATTTTAATTGTATTTAATTCAAACTTTTCAAAATATTTGACTCCCATTGACTGAATGGAATGGGTCCGTTTTCAAACTTTAGAACTTTCCATATAGTTCGAAAACTGACCGAACTTCGAAAGTTCGGCCATCTCTAATAGAAGAAGATGAAATGTCTTTCGAACACAATGATACACAATTTTACATAAAGACTGCATATAAGGGATCACTGTACATACAGGTAATGATAAGGAAATTACTGTAGACGGAACTTCATCATAGCTCGAGCCATAAAAATGCACCTTATCATCATATGGGAGCCTGCTATGATCAAAGAATGATCTAGTTATATTAGCTTATAAAAACAAAAGAAAGAACCCGAATCTCCAAGAGAACAAAGCCTGTAACCTGTTAAAAGCCCAAAGCTTTTATTAAAAGATGGGGGGGTACAAACCTGAATTGTGAAGCAGCTGCATAGTTGCTAAGCAATATGTATAAGACTTGAAAAATGTCAATGTGCAAAAAAAAAACAAATTAAAAAATCCTGCCGTAGTTGCAGAAAACACAGAAACAAAGGTTTAAAGCCCACACCTTCTCTTTTTTTCTCCCTAAGATCATCATGCTTTCACCTGGTGGTGGCACATCACTCAATAGAAGTTATTACTCATTAAAACACATTCCTTTGAACCTGAACATCTGTGAGATTTAACCCAAGTCTATTGGAAGAGCAGGAGCAGCTGCCCCTGGAAGACACAGTGACGTATGTTTCTCAGGTTCTAAACTTCTGTATTGTTATGTCTGATGTATAGGTCTGTATGTGCCACAGTGGTTAGCATGGATACCTTGCAGTTCCGGTGTAAATTCTACATTGGTGAACATCTGCAAGGTGTTAGGCATTTTTATGTTCTCCATTTGCTCTTTGAGGTTTCTTTGGTATAATACTGGACATGCAATATTGCAAGGCACCTAGCCTTACCTTACTGTGATCCTTCTGTGCAGCATTAAGATATTGCACCCCCCCCCACAATTGATATGATAGAGTACTTAGATTGTAAGCTCATTGGGGCAGGGCAAAATTGATAATAATGGGTTCAGTGGGAATACAAATTAATACCAAATATTTTGAAATGTCTCTGGCTGTATGAGCAGGAAAACATTGAATATGTCCTATGGAAATAACAGTCACATAGTGTATGTCATTATAAGTATAATGCGCTTTCTATAAAAACCTTGTAGGGAATGATTGCAAGATTTCCCCCTAGTAAAGAACTTATAGGCTGCCCATTGGTCCCCACAGACCTCCCATACCTATAATATATACTGTAAGGTTTGTCCTTAAACCATTAATGGGCAGTAAAGCTTGGAGAAAGAGCTTATTATGTGCATAAAATATCCTTTCTCTGCATATTTGAATATAACTTTTACTTTTGAAAGTATTCATCAATATACTACTGACACAGCTAAGCCAATGGGCCATAAAAAGAGCAAGTCTGGTCATATGCTGGTCAAATGTAACAGGAGAATTTAAATCCAGTAATAATACCATCCATTCTTGTTGTATTGGGGTGGGCATACATGTAGTTATATAGTGCGCAGTGGGTGGCACCAATACCTTGAATTGCTGTGTCCTGGGCTCAGATCTGTCCTTGGATACAGCTGTACTCTGGTGTCCCATAAAATCATAAAGAGATACTGAAGGCATATTGTGTATAACAAAGACTACCCCATAAGGCTGTGTACTGATACTTCAGTGTATCGGTCGATCGCCCAAAAACTGCATGGCTTTGTGGCGGCTACAACCGAAATTTGACTGTTGCTTAAATTGGACGATGAGCAATCGAAAGGCTACTTTTGTCACAACTAGCAGTCCTTCGTAGGACATAGGATCCCATGGTGTGTACCCAGCTTAAGTGTGTAATATAAGGATATAATAAGTAACTAAGTTCATAAACACAATAAAAAAATCTGAAAATACAACACACTTTTCTCTGCATTACTAAACACATCCTTATTCCATAGAACAAGTCTTTTAGGTTGCAGCCTTTAGAGAAAAACTAGATTCTGGCCATAATAATGTGCATCACGCAGACTTCATGGACTGTAGCAGATGTTAAAATAATTTGCAAATGGATGCATTTTTAGGGGAATTTCTGCAATAGTCTATCTGCTGTTAATATATAATATCCAGTTTCCTATTCCAAGATAAAGGCTTCTATGGGGTTCTGGGGATTGTGGACTGTAGAAGGATTGCGTTTACTGCTATATATTTTCTCCTGTTCTCTAGAATAGTCCTTGGATCAACACCTCTAATGTCAATATTGTTGAGTATAGGATGGAATGCTGCAACAGGAAATCCCTTACTGTATACGCAGCATTTCAACAGAGGGCTTCTGCCTTCTTCCCTCAACAATGTTATTATCCTCTGGCAGACAAGCAAAGAACTGTAAATTTGCTTTTCTTATGAAAACAAGTTTACTGTATTTGGTTCCTAAGCTGTGAGGCAAATGCTGTTGACATCTTTTCTTATGACTCAATACCTTGACTCTATACAAACAAACACTAGTCATTCAGTCCAACCTTTCCTCTTTCGCTCTATACATGTGGATCTGTGTAAGTCGTAAGTCAGTGTACTTCACTTACACGGCCATTAGAATCCTTATTTTTCATTTATTCCACGGTGATGAATAAAGTTCTAGGCTGCTCTTCAAGGCTAAAGCGTAAGCGCAATAAAGACAACTTCATGGTTCATATTAAGTTCAATTTCATTGGTTTTTATATTCCACCTCGCAGCAATATCGGTATATGGTAATCAAGGCAGTGTGGATGAGATATTTCAGCCTGACGATTTGAAATTACTCTGTTTTATAGGTGCTTCCCCAGAACAGATTGCACCTAGGACAAACAAGAAATTAAATCATGACTTCTTTATGTCAGCTGTCTTAATGGCGAATACATTAGTCATCTGGAAAGCAGAGCTATGTTCCAAACAAGCACAGGACAATTATAGGCAGTCTGTGAACTACAGCTTCATCATAACTGAATGCATTTAGCTTACATTCCCTGGATTAAGAAAAGGCTTGTCTTCAAATCTTTTAACAACATTTAGAAAAAGAAACAGGGCCAATGTGCCAAGAATGGGATCTACCATGAGTATGAATTGCACCTATGCATTCCATCTTAGATGTGAATGCAAAAGCAATATATGGAAAAAATGTGTTCCAGTGGGAAGTGTGCACATCGCCTAAGAATGTTGGTCACCAATATGTAGCAAAGTACTACAAAGAGTTAAAGGGCAGCTCCCACTAGGTAAGGTAAGTATTGATTTTAGTGGGGAGGGCGGACATTTTCTTTATATTGCATATAATAGAGGAAGGTATACTTTTAAAGAAATAGTAGCCAACATTTGTCTTGTTTTATTTATTTTTTCCAGCATTAAAAAAATGTCCCTGGTCAGATTCAAGCCAACTAAAATCCCTAAAAAATAATTACAGTTTTTAAATCTATTCAAATATAATGTTATAAAAAAGGTTCAAATCTCACCCAAAAGGCACACTAAATATTTTATGGAGGTTTGAGTCAGTTTTATTTTTGCAATCTGTATATATCGAGACGTTGTCCAGAACTATTCATTTCAATATAAACGATTAAACCTCCCAGCGAGATTTCTCATTCTTTTCTCCTGCCAAAAATATCATTTCTGTATGTATATCCCCTTGTTACTTGAACAATACATCTGCATTGTACGCGTGAAAGAAAAACATAAATTTAGATGAAAGAACCGGCCTAACTATTGAAGTTCCAAAAACCTGTTTCTAACCAAATGAATAGGATTTTTTTTCCATGATAAGTTAAAAAAATTCTAAAAATTCTGTCAGATGCATGTAATTGTGGGAAATAACAGTTCTGAATAAAAACCAGGTTGGCTTCAAAACCCTGACTTACATTAAGAAAGGAAAGAGAAAATGATGAATAAATGATAAAAGAATATAGAATACATATAGAGAGAGATTTGTAGCAGTGGGGGTAATTGGACAAATGGGTGAAGGAGCTGGTTTATGTTATATCCTTATATACCTTATGCTGTCTAACATTATAAAGCCAACTTGGCTTATTAACTCACAGTTCCTGCCTTACTGGAAAATCTTGTGCTGATAGAGGAGCATGAAATCGACAGGCAGAGTTGATGTTATAAATATGAAATTTAAAGGAAAAAGAAATCTGAATATAATTGAGCATGAATTGATTCTACAATTCCTAACTAACTGTTATCTGTATCTCTCAACAATGAAATCATCAGCTTGTGGAGCAATTATCTGTAATGTTGCAAGTTGCTGTCTTTTATGATTTCTGTAGTCTGCCTTCCTAGTGAATATTAATTACTTTGACAAAGTCAGCCAGTGATAAGTTGACAGCTCAGGTAAGGGGGAGATGTCACAAAAAAAATTAACTGAGCATGTGCAGATATTAGTTCTGAACCTGGTTTCAATTTGAAACTCTTGGTTCCACTATCGAACGTCAACACAGCAGTTTTGACACAATTAAATCTGGATTTTGTGGCAAAATTTTTAGTTTCAGTTAAATTTTTGTATTTGTTAACCGTTAACGTTACACCTTAGCACATCTCAGTGAAATGCATTTTTCAATAGTGTACCGATGTAAACCTCGGAGGATATGAGTAGGCCCTCCGAGGTTATTGTACACGGATTGCGTAAAGGAAGACGCTGTGTTAGCACTCTTTTAAAGACCCAATACAACCCCACATTAAATTTCGCGCCATTTTTTTTTTTTTACTATACTTTCCTGGTGAAAGACAAAACATCCAAATGTAGCTGGGTTTTTCTGCTTTTCGCGTTGGCGCACCGGTTTAGAATACACAGTTTAGAAGGTCACATTCAGTACACCAGATATACCTTTTTTTTTCTTCTATTATATTCCATGCTTCTAAATGTACCTAGGCTTTCAGCTTATTCAGTGGTGGCTTACCTTGTAAGACACACCAGTTCAGACAGTTTAGACACATACAGTTCGAAGGTCTGAGTTTGAATCCCCAAACTTACAGTACCTTTATTTTTTTGTTTCCATTATATTCCTAGTACAATATTCTACATGTACCAATGGTTTATATCATGTCTCTATTAGCCTAGAGGTAAGAGCTCTCCTTTTAGCAAGACAAAGTAATGTACAAGCAATTTTTTTTTATAATCTACGTTGTGAAATTGATTGTGAAATACAAGTCAGTCAGTTTGAAACAATCCCTACACTACCTCCACTTGCATGTAACCGTCCAATTTTAAGAGAGAGAATAATGTGCAGCAGTATTTAGACACACAAATTCTGTATTCCCTTGTCCATTTAAAAGTCCAACGTTCCTTCAGATGTTCATTTAACCAACCTGATTTTCATTCTCCAAGCCCTTAAAAGTTGTAAAGCTCTCAATTCTTTTTGGCAATCTCTCGTGGCAGCAGTTCCTTTCTTTGCTGTTACTGACTTCTTCCAGGGTGGCAGCTGGTCATCATGGCCAATAATTAGGCGTGCGGTGGTTGAATGACTGTTCTAACATAGCTTATTGAGCTGCAGATTTATGACTTCCTCCTCTTTGGCTAAGGTAGACCAATGCTGGCGAGGGGTCAGCGGGTGTTGTAAAAATTTTCATACGGAAACTTTCTTTTTAACCCTTTAAAATTTAGTGAATTTTCGCATTTCTACTTGTACCCTGAACTCTAATCTTGTTTCATATGTACAAGAAGTCTCGTTAGGATCTTGTTTTTAGAATATTGCAGAGTCATTTATTAAAGTAATTAAGGTTTTATTTTTTTGTTTTTATAACTGAAAGATTAACTCACATTTATGGTGGGATCATCAAGTATGCAGAATTGGCCATGTGTAATTTTGAGATAATACTTCTAAAATCACTGGTTTGCATTAGACTTTCACCATCTGACACGATGTTGCTATCAACATTTGAGTACAAGCAATATCAACTTTTATATTTTCTTCAGTGAACAATCTTTATAAAGGGGAACTAAGTCTCCAAACAGTTGCCGTTTAATGAAAGCCATGTTTCCTACCTTTAAAACAAGCCATCAACCACCTCTCTCACATGCTCCACGCCCAAGATATAAAAAATTGACTACGTAGAAAGTAATGGGGTGGGAGGGTGACTTCCCCTAAGGCTTCTTCTCTGCACAGTCCTGCCGGCGAGCCACCCTCAGCCTTCCCTCAGTGGTGTGCATGAGACTGACAGGCCTCTCCCCTCCGCCTCGTCTTGGGAAGCAACTGCCAGCTGCAGAGAGGGATTAAAATCTACACCGTTCTCTTCTCTACATATGTAAACACGAAGTTCTCACTGCCCTAAAAAAAAGGCTGTTTCCACAGGTTTTCGGGGGTAGGGGGGTCATAGTGGCCCAGCAGCACCTTTGAGCGGGTGGGCTTTAGGCACCTGTGAGTGGGCAGGGCTTAGGCACTAGTGAGTGGGAGGGCCAATGCACCACCTAAGCGGGTGGGGCTTAGGCACCCTTAGTGGCGTGGGGGGGCTTAGACACAACGGTGGTGGCCGCAACACCCCGATGGGAGGGGGCATGGCACCCCCCGCTTGGGCGGGGTCACAGAAACAAATGGGACTGTAAGAGAATGGGCCAAGGGGGGCCTCAACCTGGAGGGACCATGGTGTCCATGAGTGGGAGGGACACAGGGGGGGCTGCAAATGAGGAGACACATGGGCGGAATTGACTGACAGGTTTTCGAGCAGGGAAGCAGGGAGGGCATGGGGACCTGGTGATGCTGCTGTCATATCACACACACAAAATGTAATATCTTTCAACTAATGTAATAAACAATGGAAATAAATTGCAAAAACTCTCAGAGAACAATTCCTACAATTTCCTAAAGTCACTTTTTTGGACCACAGTTCCTCTTAATTCAAGTGACCCCTTGGGAAAATACTGGTGCCAAGTTTTACGCTGGATTACACATTGCCAAGCATTGTTAACAAATTCTATCTTAGGACCTCTGGAGTGGGCGATTTGTAAGGGCTCTATTGTTGAATTATGTAGATAATACAAATAACCAAAAAAATGCTGGAGAAGAAAAGACTAAACACGATTAAATCTGATTAGTCCACTGTGGCTTTCAAAACCACTAAAATTCAGTTAAATTCCCCTCTTTACTTTTCAAAATACTGAGTCTATCTATTTTTCCCATAATCCGCTAAGTCTCATGGCAGACCCTACAATGCCATATTTTATTTAAGCTGATTTTCCATATGGCAAATAAGATTTGGTGGGCTCCAAAATGTCCTAAAATTTTAGTTTTCAGAAATTTGATGTCAAGGTTTTCAGGGACCACGAGCATGTAAAAATATCTTTCATTAAGGTTCCTAGTTCTACATTTCTTAACACTTATTCCTATCTTCTTCTTGTATGGAATATCAATCCTGTTCAGCCATTTTAAATTGTACTGATGTCGAACAAGTTATAATCTTTTCTTTACTTAATATTGAACTTAATTCCAGAACATCAGATAAAACGTGATGCTTTTGGTAAACCAGGATTATGACTAAAATTCTAGATTTTTCCAATAAAATATGTGATCTGTGAAATATAAAACCATCGGTCTACACATATTTTTTAAGCGGACCCTTAAGAAAATATAGAATGATTTGGGACACATTTATAATATATACAGATTGTTTATCTGTAAACATATACATTATGATACATGATACATAACCTTCATAAGAATAGATCATTCCTTTAAAAGGAAAAGTTGATTGGAAGTTTTTATTCATTTTAACAATTTTTTGGTATTATGAATAACTAATGTTATTCTGCATATTCTCTTTTCCACTTTTGAAACAAATCTGTTGATTTTCATCCGAAATAGCGTACTTTGAAATTTTCGAAATTAATCGGAGGATCCGTCTGGATTTTGGGCTCCATGTTGAACCCAGATCCCATCTCTATGATAAAATCATGTGTAATTGCACTGAACTCTTCCTTAACTTAGTGATGTAAAAATATAAATGCAAACATAGGCAATATGAAGGCAACAGGATATCGATAAAATCTACCGAAATGGATTAACGTAATGACCACTACCCAGGCACCCGATTTTTTATTTTTGTCTTTATGTTTATACATAACTGAAATGAAAGGATAAAACAAAAAGACACTGTTTTTGTAAAGAGACTCATGGATGTTTGCTTGAGCTTTTGCATTCAAAAACAAACTGTTTAGATCTTTACTGAACTATTGGGTTAACATGTTTTTTATAATGGAAACTTCTGGATCTAAGGAGTTAATGAATGAAATTAGTTACTTGACATATACGTGAATCTCATACATCTGGGAAGTGGAGCTTGTTTAGGCCTTACCTTTGAAGCCAGCCTTCATGATACTGAACAGATGTAAAACAGCTTCTGATGGGCCGTCCCAATAAAATATAATAAATTCAGCAGATTAATTGCTGAGGGTCTCCTATCAGTTCTCTGGCATCACAGGAATGTAGATAAGGAGACTTTTATACCCCGACCCCCTAATATGAAGCCCTTAGTACTCTGCCTCGACCTGATCCCCCCCAGCCCCATTTGATATAGCTTTTAAATATCTGGATAATCCATTAAAACTGGCAAATCACTGGCTTGAATTCAGTCCAGTGTTAAAAAGTGGTTTATTCCTAGTTACTTTTTAACTTTTTCTAAAAATTGGGCGGATGATTTCTACACTATGGCCCCTCACTGCAGTTTTAACAAACTTGTAATTTTTCAATGGGGTAAAATAGAATTTCTCTGGTGGGATGGTGAAATTCAAAATGTGTGTGTCAGAACTTTGAAATTCTATTTGAATGGTTGTAAATGGTTTTTAAAAACCATCTTGTCCGCAGAAACGCCAAACTGTTGGTATGGTGAAACTTGCCAGTTTTCTCTCACTCACAGGCTTTCCATGCAAAGACTTTTTATCTGTTTGCCTTACAGGATTCACCATTGTCGGTACAGGAGGACCTGTTGTCAGATAAAAGTAACTTATGACTAACGCTCCTGTAATATTTGCTACGTCAGGTTACCTACTTAGTGAATTTGAATACCTTGTTATTTGTCTGGATATGTATCTACAGCAGGTCACTTACATTCATTTTTTCAAGTTAATCAACTACCTCCATGTAAAAGCCCGAAAGGTTATAACGGCCATGTAAAGTTTACGTCTTAACCCTGCCTGGGACCCGCCATGCTTACTGCTGGCGTTAAGATTGAGAGATGGCCGTTTCGCGGACCTCGGTAACCCGGATCCGCCGCTGAGTTTCTCCCGCCACGAACGGCGGATTATCGCCGGACTTTCAGGACTTCCGAACTTCCGAACTGCGGATTTTTTTTACGGAAAAACCAAAGATCCTCGTAATTACGAGGATTCAGTAATTACGAGGATTCACGTATTTACGAGTATTCTCGTAATTACGAGAATAACCGTAAAACGAGTAATATTCGTGTAAAAATTTTTTCAAGACGGAGCAAGCCCACAAATCCCAATTAAGCCAATTGCAAGCTATCTAGTTACGAAGCCTCGTTGTTTTGTACGAAATCGAATCTTCGTTTTTATACGGGAACCTCGTATTATTTCGGAAAAATACGCCGTTTTTTTAAAGTCCACGCTAGCGGACTGTTCTTTTTAAGGTATGTGTTTTGGCATTTATTCCCGTGCTTCTAAGGCCATACCCCAGGTCCCTGAGTGGTAAGTGTGCGTACAAGCTATTTAGAAGCCACTTTTAATGGCGGATTTTGGCCCGAACCTTTCATTTTAATATATCCGTTTTTAACGGGTCCGCTCGCGGATTTCGATTTTTCGGATTTTTTTTGAAATCCCGGATCCTCGCCTCTGCGGGGGACCCGGATTTTTTGAAAGTTCGGAACATCTCCTGGTTAAGATTCGTGGCACATTGTTGTGGGGGGGGTGTGGTGACTCTAATTAAAGCCAAACTATCATTGCCTATTTTCACATATTTTTGAAAGCACCAGACAAGCACGGTATTCAGTAGTTAGTGATTACAGTACATAGGGTAGCTGGGTGATATCCACATCGTCCCCTAATTTAAACTTTTGAAATAAATGTTGGCCATTACTTTTATAATGGTACATCAGGAGTAGCATGAGGAACACAAGGGATTCCTTATAAATGGGCACGTCCTGATTTGCGTCAAGGCACCTCACTTTTCTGCTCCCACACTTGCAGACAATAAGTTTAACCAAATTTAAAAAATCATGGAGGCGTCCACTCGCTATTACTGCTGAAATTTTAATGCAAACAGTTTCGGGTTCTACAACTGACCTTTTCTTCCAAGCTTGACCCCCTTTTTTTTTGGCTTGAGAGGGTCAGTGTAGACCCAAACATGTCTGCATTAAATTACAGTATGATAATAGCTTAGTGGACCTCTCCTTATTTTATAAATTTGGGTATAACAAGGGATTCCTTATTTACAATGAGAATATAAAGGGATCTAATATTCGCTCTTGTGGTTGTATGAACTGCACTCTTGCAAATGAAACAACAGCTTTGTACTAGTCTTTTCTATGTGTTGAAAGGAGATGTAGATGATTTTAATGTCAGAACCCAATTTAGCATCATGTTTCTTGTGTATTGTCCTGGTGCCCATCTCCTATCTATATCTCTCTCCCTCCCCTGACATGAACACTTCGGTCACATGTTACTGATGTGAAGCTCATTTTATGACCTAGCAGACGGATCCGATCTCTACTGCGTGTGACAGTGGAAGGGAGCTGTAGCAAAAGAAAAATAACACCTCTAGCATATTGACAAATTATTTCTGCAAAGTGGTAGCCTGGCCGTGTGCTAAAGTCTTTCATGGCACGTTAAGGGATTCAATCCCTTTTCCAAAGCTCCGATGAGAAAATCCGAGAACCGCTGACACATTACAGCTAAGTAGTGACTGCTTTCTAGTCGCTCAATTTCTGAGAAATGAATCAATTGTCAATAAACATTTTCACGCCACTGAACGTGGTCGGGAGGTTTCAACACCCAACAGGTTTTTGTACCCGTGACACAATGCTGGTGTCGGATACAAAATTGATTGTTCATCAATCTATGCTCCCACATAGTATCTGTTCTAAAAAGCTATTAAAACCAGTGAAACAATGTCTGAATGCATGTCTCCCCCCCAAGGGAAGGCCATACGCACCCTGCTGCACAGACAGAGCATCTGGAGAACAAAATGCCAATCGCAATCCTGTACTAGTATAATGTCTGTCGATGTGGATATATAAATAGAGGATCGCATTGTAAGGCAGCTTTAATTCAATAGTATGATTCCACAAGGATACATTAGCACAGCCCTTTATCAGCAGAACACTTGCAATGCTGATGAAGATACTACAGAGTCAGATACCTGTCTCACAACCCAACTACAGCCAGATCGCCAGAACAATGACTAGAATATATAATGATATCTTAGGGTTACAATGATAAATATCTTTACAATCGATAAATGCACACAGACAGACGCTTTCAATCCCCATGATCCAAAGAAGCCACATGAAGGTTTGCTTACAGTCCCCTGGTTTATGCAGGTAAGAAACACAAAGAACTATGATACAACAAATGCTCACCAGCTTAGTAACTTTATAACAGAAATCACACAATCATTGATAAACTTGTGCAACATATAACAATAAAACCCTCGTGCGTACAGCAAACCAATCAATGTATGTTTTAGAAACACAGTAAACAATGTCCACACTGATTGGTGCTGCAAATTGGCATGGATTCTTCCTCTAGCCTTTACATGCTGATGCACACTTGGATATTCCTTTCCGTTCTAAATTCAACCTTGATGGGAATTATGGGAACAAATATGGCCCTAACAATGGTGTTGTGGGCCCACTTTAAAAACTTTATACGTTTTTAAAAACAATATTATACGATACTTCCCGTATTATTGAATTTATTCATCAGTAATACAACACCCCTGATTAATTTAATTCATGTCGACTGTGCTCCAGCAAAAGGTGGGATGCTTGTGGTAGGTGGGTGTGGTGGTGCTTTCCTAACCTTCGCTTTGAAAGGGCTTAACTTACTGTGTGTGTTGAACTTAGGGGAATAACTTTACATGGCTGCTGACCCCTCAAAGGCCCCCAGTTCACATACAAGTTTTCCCACAGTGAGCATGACTGAATACGTGACTAGTATGTATAAAGTTTGAACTTTACTTATATACTATCTCTTGATAGCAGGCAGGCAATGATCCAGACAGAGACACGAGGCACACACGATCCTGCAGGACTTTTTTGTCCACGCATGGTAGGGTCCTGATGGTACTTGAGTTTTTTTTTTTTATTATCACAGTTGGCCCCTGGAGTTGACTACGCAGTGCGCCCCTCTCTCAGCAAGGCCTCATCACCTGCCTATGTTCCCCCTGGTGATAATACAGCCCTGTCTTGATTATTGTTCAGTTCTGTTTCACTAGCCCATTTTTATTGGTATATGTCTTGGCTATTTACCTGAAAGAAAAAACTGGGCAATGTACAGGAAAAATGGGGTAAAATGCATGATGACCATGCCCAGACCATGGACTTCCTGGACCTTGAGAAAAATGCCTTAATTTTCTTTGTACAAGAAACTGCCCTATGGATCTCAGAAAAATAAAAAAAGTATGGGTACTGACTGTACGCTAAGTGATTCTCCTTAATCATTGAACAAGGCAAGAGAACCTATGTATTTATCCGCCTAGTGAGAGTTTTCAGGCAACATTTTATAGATTTGTTGCTATTCACTGAACCTTCTTTTGAAAAAAGCACTTCAATGCAATTGCAGATCAATCCAATAAATAAATCATTTATTTTCCTTGCGAGCTTTTGATATATTTAAAACTGGTGTGCATAACTCACACCCCAGAAACATTTCTTGTCTTTCTACCTATTTTGTTTTTGACATTAAGGTCAATGGTATCCTTATATGGCCCTTCTCTCTGTTTCTCCCATCAATACCATATCACCAACAAAACAGTACACTATTAAGAATTCTCCTTGAAGAGGATAATTAACAACCACATACGCTGGGTACGGTTTCATCATGGTTTTTCTCCCGTTACAACGTAATCAGGTAAAAAAAAAAAAATAAAGAAATGGGTACAAACACTTCTATATTCCGCTAAATGAGTGGCATTTTACCAGGCCAATTTTTATATCAGCCACTTATATGGGTCAATTATGCAGAATCCACACTACCACCTGGTACTAATAAGGTTGGCGTGTGGTGGTTTTTTACTAATTTAGCACTGCCGCACCATTTCCAAGACTTTTAGAAAAAAGCAATGCATGCCTATTCATATAGGCTAAGTTAAAGTGGGAACTAAAGTCGTCCAACAACATTGTCCCCAATAGACAGAGCCACATTCACAACTACAAACAAGCTGTGTCTCACCCTCTCCTTTGCGTGTGGCCATTGGGTGATTTATTGAAAATAACTTGTGAGGTAACTAGGGGTCAGCTCCCACAATGCCCTTAGCTCGGGGTAACCCCCAGGTAGTGCTGCATACAAGCACTGCTCTGTAGTAACTCAGTCAGATCAAAACAAGGAAATTGCAGCGTTGCTTCTAGAAGCTGACAGCCAATCAACATTATAGCACACAGAGATCCTCCTCTCCCCTGACACAGAAACAGGGATTTCATTTTGTTTGTTTCAAAACACATTAAAGGCTCTGTCTGGGTATGGAACCTGAACTGTACATTTACTTTTGGTCGTGCTAAAAGAGAGCTCTTACCTCTAGGCTAATAGAGACATGATATAATAACCATTGGTACAATGTAGAATATTGTACTAGAATATATGGAAACAAAAATAAAGGTACTGTAAGTTTGGGGATTCAAACTCATGACCTTCTGAACGTTGTGTCTAAACTTGTCTGACTGTGTGTGTCTTACAAGGTAAGCCACCACTGGAAGAGCTGAAAGCCTAGGTACATTAGAAGCATGGAATATCATAGAAAAAAAAAAGGTATATCTGGTGATACTGACTTGTGACCTTCTAAACTGTGTATTCTAAAACCGGTGCGCCAAGCTGAATAAGCAGAAAACCCAGCTACATTTGGAGTTTTGTCTTTCAACCAGGAAAAGTATAGTAAAAAAAATGGCGGCGAATTTATGTGGGTTGTATTGGGTCTTTAAAAGAGTGGCTAACACACGTCTTAACCATTTACTACGATCCCGGATACCATAACTCGGAGGGCCTACCTCCCTAATCCTCCGAGGTTTACATCGGTGCCACTAATTGAAAAATCATTTCACTGAATGTGTTCTAAGGTGTAACGTTAACGTTTAAACAACACAAAATTTAACTGAAACTAAAAATTTGCCACAAAATCCAGATTAAAATTAATGTGTCAAAACTGCTGTTTTTGACGTTCGATAGTTGGAACCAAGAGTTTTTCAATTGAAACCAAAGGTTCAGAACAATACTGCCACATGCTCGTTATTTTTTTGTGACATCATCCCCGCTTACCCTGAGCGTGTCACTTATCACTGGCTACTTTGTCAAGGTGTATTAATTTCACTAGAAGGCAGACTACAGAAACATAAAAACGACAGCAAACTTGCAACATTACAGATATTATGCTCCAGCAAAGCTGAATGATTTCATTGTTGAGAGTCAGAATAAACAGTTAGTAGGAATTTGTAGAATCAATTCAATGCTCAATTATATTTCAGATTTCTTTTTCTTTAAATTTCAATTTTATAACATCAACTCTGCTGTCGTTTCAATGCTCCTCTTCACAGCACATATGTTTTCCATAGGCGGACTGTGAGTTAATAAGCCCAATTGGCTTTATAATGTTTAGACAGCATAAGGTATAAGGATATACATAAACCGCTCTTTCACCCATTTGTCCAATTATTCCCCCCACCGCTACAAATCTCTCATCTTATGTATTCCTTTATTCTTTTTAATCATTTATGTCATTTCTTTCGTCTTCCTTTTCGTAATGTAAGTCAGGGGGGGGGGGGGGGGGTTTTGAAGCAACCTGGTTTTTTTCAGAACTGTTATTTCCTTCCCAAGAATTACATGCAATCTGACAAATTTTTAGATTTTTTAACCTTATCATGGAAAGGAAAAATCCTATTCTTTGGGGTTAGAACAGGTTTTTGGAACTTCTAGTTAGGAGGGCCGGTTTCTTATCTACAATTTATGTTTTTCTTTCACGCGTAAAATGCAGATGTCTTGTTCAATGTAACCGGGGATATACATACAAAATGATCTTTTTGGCAGGAGAAACAATGAGAAATCTCGCTGGGAGTTTAATCGTTTATATTGAAATGAATAGTTCGGACAACGTCTCGATATATACAGATTGCAAAAATAAAACTGACTCAAACCAATAACTTTTGTGTGCCTTTTGGGTGAATTTGAACCTTTTTTATTAACTTATATTTGATAGATTTCAAACTGTAATTATTTTTTTAGGGCATTTTCATTGGCTGAATCTGGACCAGGGATCATTTTTTTAGATGCTTGGAAGAAAAAATAAAACAAGACAAATGTTGGCTACTATTTCCTTTAAAATAATACCTTTCCTCTATTATGCATATACAAGAAAGTCCGCCCTCCCCCACTAAAATCAATACTTACCTTTACCCTAGTGGGAGCTGCCCTTTAACTCTTTGTAGGTCACTTTGCTACCTATTGGTGACCAACATTCTTAGCGATGTCACACTTCTCCACTGGATACACTTTTTTCCATATTTTGGCTTTTTGCATTCCATCTATAGATTGGAACTCATGGTCAATTCATAACTCTATGTAGATCCCATTCTTGGCTACATTGGCCCTGTCTTCTTTTTCTATTTTGTTAACAGATTTGAAGACAAGCCTTTGTCTTAATCCAGGGAATGTAAGCTAATCATTCCTCAGTTAGATTAAGCTGTAGTTCACAGACTGCCTATAATTGTCCTGTGCTTGTTTGGAACTAGCTCTGTCTTCGATATCCAGATGTACTGGTCCCACTTAAGAAGACAAGCTGGACATAAGACAGTCATGATTTAATTTCTTGTTTGTCCTAGTGTGCAATCTGTTCTGGGGAAGCACCTATAAACAGTAGTACATTTCAAATCGTCAGACAATGAAATCATCTCATCCACACTGGCCTTGATTAGCCAATATCGATATTGCTGCGGGTCGGTAATATAAATACTACATTACGCAACTAGCTTGAACTTAATATGAACATGACAGTGTACCTTTTTATTCGCGGCTTACGCTTTGCCTTGAAGAAGCCCTAGACGTTAATTACTACGTCACCGGGTGATAAACATGAAAAATAAGGATTATGGCCGGATATTAAGTACACTGACTTCTGACTTACACAGATCCACATCATTATAGAGCCGAAAGAGGAAAGGTTGGACTGATGACTAGTTTGTGTTTGTATAGAGTCAAGTATTGAGTCATAAGAAACGTGTCAACAGCATTTGCCTCCACAGCTTAGGAATCCAATACAGTAAACTTGTTTTCTAAGAAAAGCAAATTTCTACGTTCTTTGCTTTGTTCTGCAGAGGATACTTAACATTGTTGAGGAAGAGGCAGAACCCTCTGTTGAAATGCTGCGTATACAGTAGGGATTTTCCTGTTGGCAGCTTTCACATCCATTACTCACATATTGACATTATGAGGTGTTTGATTCAAGGACTATTCTAGAAAGACACGGAGAAATATTATATAGCTTAAACTGCACATCCTTCTACAGTCCAAATCCCCCAGAACCCATAAGAAGCCCTTTATCTGGAATAGATACTGGATATATATTTAATGCCGCAAAGACTATTGCAGAAATTCCCCTAAACAATGCATCCATTTGCAAATTATTTTAACATCTGCTACGTCCATGAAGTCGCAGTGATGCTACATTATTATTGTGCCTAAGAATCTAGTTTCTTCTTTCTCTAAAGGCTGCAACCTAAAAACTTTGTTTTCTATGATAAGGATGTGGTTTAGTAATGCAGAAAAAGATGTGTTGTATTTTCAGATTTTTTTATGTTGTGTAATGAACTTAGTTACTTTATTATATCCTTATATTCACACTTAAGCTTGGTACACACCATGGATCCTAGGTCCACGAAGGACTGCTAGTTGTGCAACAGTAGCCTTTCGATTGCTCAATTTCGTCCCAATTAAGCGAACAGGTCAATTTCGTTGTAGCCCGCCACAAAGCCATGCCGTTTTTTGGCCCGATCGACCGTACACTGAAGTATCAGTACACAGCCTTATGGGGTAGCTTTGTTGTATACACAAATTGCTTCAGTAATCTCTTTATGTTTGGATGGGACACCAAGGTAGCAGCTGTATCCAAGGACAGATCTGAGCCCAGGACACAGCAATTCAAGGTTGGTGTGCCACCCACTGACGCCCTATATACACATGTACTGCCAACCCACACTACCAACCAAGAATGGATGGTTATATATTACATTCTACTTCCTCCTGTTACATTTGACACAATGAACCAGACTTGCTCTTTACTGGGCCCATGGCTTAGCTGTGTCATTATATATTGATGAATACTTTCAAAAGTAAAAGTTTATAGTTCAAATAGCAGAGAAAGGATATTTTATGCACATAATAGAGCTCTTTCCTCCAAGCGTTACATGCCCATTATGGTTTAAGACAAACCTTACAGATATATTATTTAGGGTAATGGCAGGTCTTGGGGAACAATGGCAGCCTATTAAGTTCTTTACTAGGGGTGAATCTTTGGCAATCGACTTCCTACAAGGGTTTTTATAAGAACAGCATTAACTTTAATGACATACACTATGTGACTTGTTATTTCCATAGGACATACTTCAAATGTTTTTTCCTCTATCCAGCCACGAGAACATTTCAAATATTTGGTATAATTTGTATTCTCCACTGACCCATTACTTTATCATTTTGCCCTGCCCCAATGAGCTTACATCTAGTCACTCTATCATATACAATTGTGGGGGGGTGGCATATCTTAATGCTGCAACAGAAGGGATCACAGTAGGTAGGCATGGTGCCTTGCATATTGCATTGTCCAGTATTTAACGAAAGAAACCCTCAAGAGCAAATCGAACATAAAATCCTAACACCTTGCAGATGTTCCCATGTTACGATTTACAAACACCGGAATGCAAGGTATCCATGCTACCACTGTGGGCAACTATACAGACCTATACATCAGACATACAATACATGAAGTTTGAAACCTAGAACATACGTCACTCGGTGTCTTCCAGGGCCGCTTTGCTCCTTGCTCTTTCATAGACTTGGGTAATCTCACAGATTTCAGGTTCAAGAGGAATGTTTTTTAATGAGTATAACTCTATTGAGTGATGTGCCATCCCAGTGTGAAAAGCCAAGATTGATCTCTAGGGGAAAAAACGAGAAGGTTGGGCTTTTAAACCTTTTGTTTCTTGTGTTTTCTGCACTCGGCAGGATTTTTAATTTGCTTTTTTTTTTGTGCACATTGACATTTTTCAAGTCTTATACATATTGGCTAGCAAACTATGCAAGCTGCTTCCCAATTCAGGTTTGTACCCCCCCCATCTTTAATAACAAGCTTTTGGTCTTTTACCGGTTACAGGCTTTGTTCTCTCCTTGGAGATTCGGGTTCTTTCTTTTGTTTTTATAAGCTAATATAACTGAATCATTCTTTGATCATAGCATGCTCCCATATGATGATCAAGGTGCATTTTTTATGGCTCTGAGCTATGAATGAAGTTCCGTCTACAGTATTTCCTTATCATTACCTGTATGTACAGTGAGTCCCTTATATGCAGTCGTTTATTAAATTGTGTAATCATTGTTTCAAAGATCCATTTTTCATCTCTTTCTATTAGAGATTGAGCCGAACTTTCGAAAGTTCGGTCAGTTTTCGAACTATATGGAAAGTTCTAAGTTTGAAAACGGACCCATTCCCTTCAGGTTCATCCAATTGGGTCAAATATTTTGAAAAGTTTGAATTAATACAATAAAATATCAATGGTAACTACTTAATGTAAATGGCTGTGGACCTGGGAATGGTCTGGGGAACACTTTGAATATCCAGGACTCTCGAAAAAGGATTTTACTCTCGAACTCCTCGCTACTTCAAACTCCTCTCTGTTCGACACTTCAATATTATCGCATAAACAATATTTACCTCACGTATTGGTATAATATAGACATTTTACTTGGCATATTCGATAATTCGATATTTACTCGCGTATTGGTATAATAGACATTTTACTGCATATTCGATAATTCGATATTTACTCGCGTATTGGTATAATAGACATTTTACTCGCATATTCGATAATTCGTATTTTACTCGCGTATTGGTATAATAGGACATTTTACCTCGCATATCGCTATATTCGATATTTACTTCGCGTATTGGTATAATAGACATTTTCTTTACTCGCATATTCGATAATTCGATTTTCTCGCTATTGGTAAATAGACATTTTACTCGCATATTCGATAATCGATATTATACTCGCGTATTGGTATAATAGACCTTTTAACTCGCATATTCGATAATTCGATATTTACTTCGCGTATTGGTATAATAGACATTTTACCTTCGCATATCGATAATTCGATATTTTCTCGCGTATTGGTATAATAGACACTTTAGTTGCATATTCGTTCATTCGATTTACTTGCGTATTGGTATAATAGACATTTAATACTCGCACTTTATTCGCACGCCTTGAACGTTCAACATTCGATAATTATCTAAAGTCCAAAATGATAGAAAGTACAAAAATTATCGAAAGTCCGAGAATCCTGGTCCGGGATAGTTCGAAGTCGGAGTCCGTTCGAACTCTGTTCTCCAACCATCTCTAATGTTTTTTATAGAAACATTTGCTTTCATAATGACCATCTATGCAATTTTTTTTATTAGAAAAAGAGTAGTCGCTAGGGTTCCCCAGCCCAACTCTGGGTTTAAAGATTTGGGATCTAACCTGGTTAATAATTTATTTTTAAGAGCAACATTATGGGCATTCTTCTTTAAATTACAGATCATGACCAAACCAGTGAACGCTCTTTTTTTCCCATGAGCTTCCCTCTTAAAATAAGAATTGTTCTATTCTGTATGATTTGACCTCAATATGACACATAGAAAGAACGCGGGAGATTGTGTGCCAATTATTAGACAGAAAGCCTATAGCTCTCTGTTGGTATTTAACGGCAGATTCCTTTATTCCTAGTCAGAGGCCTGTTGTTGAATTGCATCTCGCTTGTTAAATATGAGACTGTGGTAACACAGAGTCAATCCCATAATCCTCTGTCAGGGGGAACTACCATTAATCCCTTTAGTTAATGGTGGAATGCTAATTAAGGTTTAATTAAAAAGATTTGGAATACCTGGTCTGTTTATAACCCCTGGGAAACAGATTTGCACATCACACATTTAGATTCTGTCTGCAGACAGCAATTTTGTAGGCAATGAAAATGTCTTTAAATGTTCAATTTAAGGTTACCCCCCATAAAACCCCAGAATTCTTAGACCCTATTCACAACCACATATGCTGCCAGTGTATGGGGTTCAGTCATCTGATTTGGCATATGGCAGCTTTTGGGTTTTATAGCACAGATGGGTTTGGTATGTGCATGGATCGCGGAATAAACTTTTTAATATTTAATTTCGATTACAATCTTTAATATCACATCTAACTAATTGTACTGCCGTATTTCTGCCAAGCTGCTCCTGTGCGAGACGGAACTGAAAAGTGACAGGAGAGTGGTTAAATTGAAACGTCCATTGAGGGGGATAAAATGTAATTACTTGAGAGGGGATTCTTTAATAAACTCACTTAACCCTTTCTGCCCAGCAAAGATATTATGTGGGATGGTTTTAGGGATTTGTTTAGAATGCAGCCATGTGATTTCATTTACACTAGAGTAATAATTTTTATTGTAACATGGTGGCTGGCTGATAAGTAACAGAGCATGCTGGGGATTTGTCAACTGGAGGGGGGGTCATATAGGTGGATCAAGTTAACAAAACTTCCTGTTGGAGGTTAAAGAGGAAGTGAAAAAAGGTAATCTCTATTCATCTATGTTAGGGTTACCCTGTTAACATTCTCCTATGTTACACATACCTAGCAGTATTTTTGATAATTTTCGAAAGTAGGGTGCTATTTTTTGATGATTTTCAAAGATAGCCTTGACCATTCGAAAATCTTAGAAAATACGATCTGAAACTCAAAATGGTCTCAGATCGTATTTTCGATCGTATTATATCGAAAATTTGTTCCGGTTTCGGATTTTCTTATCTTCGGGATTTCCCAAGATCTGGGAATCCAAAAACAGAGCGAAGTAGTGAGTTTCGACCATCGTTTCTCTGAGCACCTCAACCCTGGGATGAGAATCCTAATGGACACTTTTAGGCGGGCCCTTCAAAAAGCAATTCAGTACATTTATTTATGCACAGATAAATCACTGGAAGGCGATTATGGTCATTGAAAATCACTATCTTCTGAAGAGACCTAGGGCATGTGTGTAAGGGGAGGAGAAGGCACTATCAGCTGATCACTCAGCTTAAAGGGCATGTCCACCCCCCAAAACTAATTTAACCCACTACTGTGCCCCACTATGTTTGTGTAGAAAAATCCTTACCACCTCCACATCCCAGCTCCAAATGGTTGTCCAGTATCCCCCCTTAAGTCCAAAAAACACTGCCCACCAGGAGCTGTAGTGTAGGTGCTCCCTCCCCCCTCCCCCATCCAACGCTATATTAGTTTCACACAAAACTCCCCCCGATCTGTAACTTACAATCGCCTCTTTCCCCCCCATCTGCACAGCCAGAACCACGTCCGTGATTGCTGCCTGCCTTGAGCCAAATCTCGGACATGGCTGCCGTTTCTGGCCCCCTGCTTGCAGTTTCATGCAAGCAAGGGCCATTACACATTGATGGGGGAAGAGGTGATGTAAGTACAGATCAGGGGTGTTTGTGTGAACTTATATGGCGTTTGGGGTTGGAGAGGGAGCCCTACATTACAGAAACATGTTGTAAAAAGGGTTGGACATGCACTTTAATGTATTCCCAACTGTGATGCCTAACTAGTCTCTAGTTTCTACTTTCCCTTTAATTTCTAAACTAACATTGGATTTTTGTTTTTTGAGGGAATAGATTACCCTTTAAATTCAGTCAGAGGGCATAACTAAATTTCCTTCTACTACAAATTAACATCTCGTTGCTAGAAATCCAGACTATTTCTTACAAATGCTGTTTGCTATGACTAGAAAGTGCATTTTTTTATTCTCCCTTTGTGTAAATAGCATAAGATCTGACCAACAGAGTAAGTGTAGAAAGGAAACAATATTTTTATTCTACCACCATTCTACCACCCCCAGTGTAAATAAGAAAATACAGTTCATCCTATTGCCTTTTATATAGGAAGCTTTGAGCTTCATTTTTCCCCCCTTGTAATGGAAATGAAAAAAAATATATCCCCCAGCTTCAAACACGCATCTGAGAAGTAAATTAGATTTCCCTTTTTATACTTCATTTTCCACGTATGCTGTTCCTTGCCGTGTGATGGTTAAGCTCTGTGTGAACACAGAGGAATCTCAATGGGTCTCTTGATAGAGGTAATGGCTATCAAGCTATTGGTCTCTCCTCGGTTTTTGATTTACAGCTACCAGTATTACAAGACAGGGCCAAGCAGGGCTTTGTTTTATATCCCCAGGTGGGTAAGTCTTTCCGTGCTTTAATAACTAACCCATCCAACCACCTTGAAGATTAATCCTGTTTATGGTTAAGTTAATGCAAACTGTTTATAAAGAATGTGACTATTTTGTACCATAGCCGAGTTAGAAATGTGCCCATGAGGTCATGTTAAGGCAAGTTATGGTCAGAACATTTGTCAACAAAACAATACCTTGTATCCTGGCTTTTTCCTTGTTAAATATAAATAGCACGGTGATGCTGATTCTGTAATCCTCTGGTGGAATATGTTACATTACATTGTCTTATAGTGATCCCTAGCAGGCAGTATTCTTTGCACGCTATTAGATTAGACTCACAGAGGCCCCAGTAATCCTACAGAGCAGATAGTTAGTTTCTTTCTATATTTACTTATATCTCTCGAAGATCCCCTATGAACTCATGGGTTACAAGATCTTATTTGACAGGTGTTTCTGCATATTTATCTTTGATAATGAAATCATAAAGCAAATGCGGTAATGGATGTAACTGTCCTGATTCTATCCAAAAACCATGGGCATACAACAACACAGTACACTAACTATTACTCCACAATAATGCAATCTTTCACTTGGATACTTTTATAATATATTCTTTGTTTATGAAACCATACAATGATGCCATGTTGGCCAATAGATATGTTCCTTTTGTTTATTACATATATAAATATTTATACCAAGGAAGATTTTTTTTTTAATTACAAAACCCGTGCAGCTTTAACAGGATTGAAGGGTTTTAAAGAAGACTATACTGTTTGTACTTACATTAAAGGGCATGTCCATTCTTAAAACAAAAAAGTGGCTTGGCTGTTATTGCTGTTGCAACTCCAACTGCTATTTTCCCCAGTTTATTATGTGCATCCGTACCAGATATTTAAAGGGAATGTCCATGCCTTAGAAAAAAAATGAATATATAGGCAGGACCCCCAAACCCTAGGTTCCGTTTTGATAAAATGTAATAATTGTGCTCACTAGCAAGAGAGAATCATACCCACTTCCGCTTGTGAAGGTTCTCATTCATCCAGTCCATGGTATATCCTGTGTATTCATTAGATAACTGGACTGAAATGTAGTTTCTTGAAGACGTTTCGCTAGTCATCCGACTGGCTTTCTCAATTCGAATGACTTGTACAAGAATCTGTGGCAATTATGTACCCTGGAAATCCAATTAAGCATATCACAGCCAGTGTTTAGGTGTGATTAAATTGAGAAAGCCATCGGATGACTAGCGAAACTCGTCAAGATACATTTCAAGTCCAGTTATCTAATTAATACACAAACATACTCCACTCCCTCTCCACTGCAGCTTCTGTTCTTTTTGTGTTCCTGAGCTGGGAATGGCAGTCAGTGATTGGCCGTTACTGTCACGGTCATGGCCGAGACTGACTGCCTACCCAGAAGTGCGAGAGAGCCGTCGCGGCAGATTGAGGTGTTTTATTAGGTGTTTTTTAGGGGTGGGAAAGCTGACTTCTACCTGCCATATGAATGGTCTTTTTTTATTGCAAGTTTTTTTTTTTAATGTGAGTATAGTTGCTCTTTAAGAGAAGATTTTGTCAAGGGTTCAATAATGAACTCAATAATCCAATGAACCCGGTTGGTGGCCCTTACTTCTAGTAATGAAATCTTTACACTGTTGTTAAGGACCCTCAAATAGAAAATATAAAAACAGTGGACAGTATTAAAATGTTTTTTTTTACAAAGGGATGCATTCCATTTTGTGCAATTTTCTAGGTGCTATGTATTGAGAGAAATTATGCGTTGTACACACACATTAGAGAGCCTAAAGAGCAGGTAAAGTGAACATTATGATAATGAAATAATTACAATATCTCCAATGGCAAATCTGCTGAATGCACACTGAAGCACTCTTGATGTTTTGTCTGTGATTGCTAAACCAAGATGAGATTGTGTTAAATAAAAGACCAGTTGAATGTACTGTAATAGCATTACCTTACTTACCTTGTAGAAGCTAGCCAGTGCAAATCCTTGCAGAATTGAATGGATTTTTTTTGCAAAATATTTCCAAAGGATACATAAAAAGAGGACCTTGGACATTTAGATATTTCATATGCAGAGCTCATATAAGTTCGAATTATACCACTAGTCAATTTCCCTTAGCATAACCTCGTCTGTCGCATATTATTATTCAGACAAGTTGTCCAGCCTTCTGCATTAGAGTGATGTTTGACTTTTCTACATCCCTTAGCTTCTGAATCCTATCAATCCACAAGGTTTAAAAAAAGGCTCCCAGGCCAGCCGTGGGAGATTCGTCAAAGAAGATGAAACATTCAAAGGAAAATATTAAAGAAGCAGTTTACCATGGACTATACGGCTAGTTTATAAAGTTTTGCTAATATTTGTTGACTGTTGAACACACATTTATTAACGTCATAAAAATATTGATGTGATACATCAAATCCCCTCCCCGTAGGGCCGGGGGGGGGGGCTTGGAGGGTTGCTGGGGAGGGGGTCGCGGGGGTGGTCGCGACACCTGCTGCGGCCCCTTCCCGGCAGCCCCTCCTAGCCTCCCGTTCCGAGATTGCCGCGAGTGGGGAAGGGTGTTGGAGGGGCTGCTGGGAAGCGGCGGCGGGTGGTTGTGGGAGGGGTGGGCGTGCCTCCCGGGCGGGTGCGATCACCGGCGAAGTAAAACAAGCCGATACTAGCAAAGCGAAACACATACCGCCGCTTTATAAATAGAGCCGGGTAACAGTAAGTATCGCTGGCAAGGGTTAACGCTTCTTAACTTTTCGCGCCCGTTTTTTGGACATTTATAATAATCATGCTAAACGCGATTTATGCGTTGATTGTCGTGAAAAGGCAGCAAAAGTTAACGAACCTTTATAAATATGCCCCTAGGGGCATATTTAGAACGGATCCTATTTTAAACCCTTTAACTATTTTGCCACACACCGTAATGGTAAAGAGCCTTATTTTTGCCACATTTAAAGCTGAACACTTTTTTGTGAAAAGTCATTGCAGCTCATGTGTGGCCATAGAATGTTTCCTCTTCTCCGTAATACAGGACTTAAAGCAATTACTTTATTGCGTTAAGTCCCGTATTGCGGCAAAAACTTAAATGGCAATCTTGGTAAACCCAGATTTCTGCGATCGTATTACAGTAAAACTCCTGGACCATTATTTGTATTAAGAAACACTCGACAATATACTGACAACACTCAAGGACCCCTGACAGCTACATATATGGGCACATGCGTTTTCACCACCTCAGACACTTCTGCAGTTACCAGTGGTGATAAGTGGGCGAAATAAAAAACTTTTCGCTGCCTGTTATTGTTGCTTTATAAATTGATTTAAGTCCAAATTTGGTGATAAAGGCCTCTACATATCAATCCTCTTCACCCCATAGGTGTTATTTTATTTTGCTGTTTGGTTGGATTGTTCTGGTATTTTGTATGGTGAACATAGCAAAAATTATTTTGAATATTAAGCAAAACAATTAAAATGGAAACCACTGTTTTCCTACTGGCGGGCAATGATGGATAGAATTCATTACACAATTCATGATTTGATCAATTTTAAAGTACAATCAGGGAGATTCAATAAAAGTTCTTACAGTTAAAAATCTATTTAAATGGCAAGTCCTGCCCCTAAATGGAAACTTACATACTGGTAAATCACACATTACTACCATGTGTGAACAAATATTTCACTCTTGTGTCTCTGTTTTAGTTATCAACTAGCAAACCCCATGGCGCGTGCACCCCTCCTCCCCACACACACCCCCACCGCACACGCTCCTCCTCCAATGCCTCATACATTAATGTATATTTGTAATCACATTCTAATTAGAATTTCTAATAAACTAATGTTCAAAAAACAAATTACCAGGTTCTATTGCTTGTGTACTTTTTTTGAAGGTAATGGTTCGTGTTAGGCACTTGAGGAAGGGGGATAAACCCCTAAAAATTTGGGCCACCGCATGTAACAATGAAGTATTATATCTTTTGGATCGTGCGCATCCCCGTTTTCGTATTCTACAGAACGGACTGTACTGCGAGTGTGGAGCAGATTATAGGGGAACTGGGGTCTACAAAAGCCAAAGTTAAATGAAAGGGACAGTTTCCTACTCTTTAAAACAAGCCATCAACCACCTCTCTACACGTGCTACCACAGCCCAAGATATTAAGAAGAAATGATGACCAGAAAGGTAATGAGTGGGAGGCTGACATGTGACTTTCCTAAGGCTTCTCCATGCCACAGTGCCACAGCGAGCACAGCCTCAGCTCCCTCGTGTGTGAGGGAGCACAGGGAAGTCCCTCCTCCTGCTGCTGGTGAAGTCTCTGACAGAGAATGGTAAGGAAGCGGGCAATTCTACAGCCCTTCTCTACACTATGTGAAAACAGCCTTTAAGGCCAAGTTCTGACACTCTACCTGACAAGTCTGTTTTGAACAAGTAGTTTTACTGGGGGGGGGGGGGGGGGGTTGAGTGGGCTGGGCTTAGGCACCTGCAGTGAGCTAGCACTGTGTCGTGAGTGGGCGGGGCCTTAGGCAACCCAGTGGGTGGGTGGGGCTAGGACATCCATGGGTGGTGGGGCCACAGGGACTGTAAGAGATGGGCCTGCCTACTGGAAGGGACCATGGGGCCATGGAGTGGGAGGGACCAGGTTCCAGGTGGGCTGCAAAGGGGAAGAGGAGACACAGGGGCTAGATGACTGAACATGGTTTTCAGAGAAGGAAGCAGGAAGGGCAGGGGGGACTGGTGATGCATGCTGCCATATCACAAAAAATGTAAAATCTTCAAAACATATGCAAATATAAACCAATTGAAAAATACATTGCAAAAATTTCAGGGAGAGCAATTCCTATCAGTTTACCTAAAAGTCATTTTGGAGGCCACATTCCCCTTTAAGGGAAGCAAGCACCTTTTAAGATTTATAGAAGCAAGCGTGTGCGAGGAGATATATTATATGGTCAATATATGCTGATCAACAAAATATAGTCCATGGTGGTTAATGAGTATTAGTAGACCAGTTGTTACCAGCCCTTAAATTCTTTTAGTAGTTACCCATAGCTGTGCTCGTGAACCTCCACTTACTGCTTACAATATTAAAACATCAGGTAAAGAAATGAGACATGTTTAGTGAATACATTTCATTCCCCGTAAAATGCAATGATATTAAGAAAAGAATAAAAAGACATCACAATAGAAGATGCTTACTATACAATAGGATTGGAAAATGACACCTATAAACCCACAGGCTCCACAGCAGTGTATCAATAAGGTCACCATTTTTTCCATGAGAAGTCCGATTATGCAAATTGCCTGTGCCTCCCAGCCTGTCTGGGCCCAGCACCACCTAGAGACCAGTGAACCACCAAAGGCCCTTTAGTCAGATTCTTTTTTTAAGGTGGATGATTGTGCTTCCTTTTATCATCTGTTTATGACATTGTTTAGGAGAGAAAAAAATCACCTGCTATGCTGTCAGCAATACAGATATAGCTCTGCATAACTTATGTTCTCATGACCCCTACTATATTTGCTATGCTCGAATGTAGTGAAACTAACCAAAAGGCCCGTAACCTATGCGCTTAGTGGTTAGCCAGGAGGAGAAAGAAAATAAACAGTCGGGAATCTAAGTGACTTTAAATACATATTTCGAAAATACTGCAAGGCAAATAAAACCTTAAAAGGAGTCAATATATTTCCAAATAGTATAGGGAAAGAAACAGAAAATAGGCAAATCTCAAAAATGAGATAAATAGAGTGCGGCGTTCAAAGTGAGAGAAGTATAACAAGGTAATAGTTTCGGGGCCAATTGGCTTGTTAACCTTGAAGCTCTCAAAATCAAACTGCAATAAGATATTACTCAAGCCTAAATTTAAAACTCTCCTCTGCCATCTTACAAGCAATTAAGGTAAAAAAGGACATTACGTCCATCAAGTCCCCCCAGCTAAACAAGGGGGGGGGGGATCTTCCACTCCACGCAAGTCGGAATGTATCTGAATCATCAAGATTATAGTATAATACCGTAAGTAATTCTCAATATTTTTGCCTCCTATGGTTTAGAAAACTTATCCAGGACCTTTATTTTTAAAAGCTATTAATGAAACTAAACTTGTACTATCACGCCGCATATGCGGCCCCTCAATTACCCCTTATAATTTAGTGCCCTTTCTGAACTCGCTTCCAGTTTCCAAGATGCCTTTGGTTATGGGATTCCAAAACGCACGTGCATTTCCAAATGAGGCTTACCAGTTAGACCTTGTAAAGAGGGAGAAATTATCTTTCTCTCTTGGAATCTTTCCCCTCTTTATACAAGGCAATCTTGCTAGCTCTCGCCAGATACCTGGCATGGTTGCACAACCTAAGTCTGTTATCTACCGGGAAACCCCCAATCGTAGATGGCAACTTAACACATATTATTTATTAGGTTTGTTAGGTGGCCACCAGCGGAATTTAAATCCCGTAATGCATCACCTATAGTTCTCAACATTGCAATCTCAGCTTCCATTTCTGCTGCCCATTTTGATAATCTTCTAGATCTGCTGCAACACTTGCAATATTTGAAGTTCCATAGCTCTTGCCATAGTTAGTGTCATCAGACAAACACCTAAGACCTTGACCTCAATTGCCCGCCTCTAAGTCATTTAACAGAACTGAATTAAAACAGAAGCAGCCCCCAGTACAGAACCCTGAGGAACTCGCTTCAGAACTTATAGCCCAACATAGATGTAGGCTCCATTACCACCACATCTATGTATGCAATCCAACTTCATATCCATGCACAAAGTTTTTTCAATGCCAACAGTCCCAGTTATACATTAGTCGCTATGTGGCACCACAGTATTCAAAAGCTTCGCAAATCCAAGTTATACCACATCCACTGCTTGGTCTGAAACCAATTTAAATGTGTTGGCATGATCTATTTATCATATAAATCCATGTGATACTGCTCATAAGATGAGCTCGGGACGACAAAGTCAAGGATATGATCCGTACAAAAATTTTCCATCAACATCCCTACCTACTGATTGTTAGGCTTCAGGTCTATAGTTACCTGCAGGCTGTGAACGACATACAGGAGATTCAGTTTTAAAGTTCAACGTTTAAAATGGTGCTAATTTTGCCCAACCAATCAAGAAACCTATTTAACATTTGAAAGTAACATCTGATTGGTTTGGGCAAAATTAGACACCATTTTAAACGATAAGAAATTTTTATTGAATAACCCGGAACTTTTTGAATATTGTATTACATTGGCTTTTTTCCAATCCAGCGGGCACATACCGAGGACCAAAGGTGAATCTGAAAAAGATGAGAAACCAGTGGTCTAAATAAACTGAACTAAGCTCTTTTAAAAATATGAGGAGCCAATCATCTGGTCTCTGGGGCTTTATTAAATTAAGCTTTGTCTAATTGTTTTGTACATATCCTCCATTCAGCAATGTGAATACTCCTCATTTCGCCTCTGAATTATTACAATGCCTGCTGTAAGGACGTGGTTCTCATCAGTGCAAATACGATGTATAAAAAATTTGGTAAAAAAAAAAACGGTTTAACGAGTAGCCTTTTTGGGCATTACTCTACACAACCAATCTCAGCCCAATTATTTAATGAAGCTCCCACATTCTCAGTGCTCATCTTTTTACCATTTTATACTTAAAAAACATTTGGTGGTTTGGATTGTGTTTGTTCGGCATCCGTATTATTTTCTAATTTTAGCTAAATTTAATTGCTTTTTGCACTCTTATTACAGGCGATTGCACTCCTCTGTAAGCCTGTTCTGTCCCTTGATTTCTAAAATTTTTAAAGCTTTTTTCACATTTCCCTTTTACCTGAGCATGTACGCCATGCAGGAGTTGGATCTTAATGTTTTTACCACTGGTTCCCTAAAAGGTACAAATTTAGAAAGGTAATAATTAAATATCCCTTTTAAAAGGGTCCACATCTGCTCCGAGTCTATACAACATAGAAAACCATTTCACCCCCGTTCTATGAGCAGGAGTGATTCCTTTAACAGCATTAAAAGTAGCTTTCCTAAAAGGTTAAAAAATTTTGGTAAACCCAGTGCACTGTTAGTTTTTGTTGCAACCCTATATTAAATGGGACACATACCATGGTCCACTGGTTCCCTAGCTTCCACATTACCCTCATCTCCAAAGTGAGTCAGGGTTATTAAAATATCCCTAGATCCAACAACAGCATTTGTCTAGTAGGAAACTTCTACATCTTTGTTTTAACGACATTGCCACAAATATCACCCAACAAGGCGAATTAGCAAGGAGATGCAGTTTAAAAGCTTTTGGACACAAAGAACCAACTAAAAAAGGCAATTGTGAAAGCAATAATGAGAGGTCAGAGGAGGTCAAACAAAACAATGCAGGTATTATGAAATCCACAGGAAAGGGGGTGGGTGGAACAGACACAGTTTTTAGATTTTAAGAATAAGAAGAGGAGAAGGAAGACATATGAAGAGATTAGATTATGCCACCGAAAATGGGAGGACAGAAACAAATTTGGTAATCACATCTTTTATAGCATGGTTCTTTGCGCTCATTTGTGAAGAAAGGCGATCTACCAGGGTGGCTAGACCCAACAAGTAAAGGATATGACGAGGGTGCAACTTCTGTTCTCCCTCATTGTGAACTCCAAACGGTTACTACCACTACTGCTACTGACGTGAAAAGCTAGTTTGGGTAGCAAAAATAAGCAAGTAAACATTCCGGGCATTCACTGGGCCGTTCCCATTTATGATACAAGTTTCAGTTAACAAGGTTAAATTTCTTATGTTGGCAGCAATTGCCAGCATTCATAGTCTAATGCCATTGAATACTCCGTTTATTATTGCCACGCTAAGTGCTCCTGTGCTGAAGATGCATTTCTATTGATCTCACCCTTATAAGCTGTGAAGGAGGAACGTCCTCTCTACCCGTTTTATAATAATGATGTCAATGACACAAATTAATATCTTGAAAGGACATTTCACAAGGGAACTAAATGGATTCTAATTACTGAAGCAGTTCTGATTCTGTTCGTGCTTCCACCATTCTTGCTATGAACATAACCAATAGAATTTAATATCAGTCTCATATAATATAGAGTCAGGTTACCAGAATATCTGAAGAATAGAGGTTATCGCCACGATCCCATTTTACATTAAAGGTATACTCTAATGGCCCACTGTGAACACTGAGATTGTGGGACTTTACCGTTCTCCTTGTGATCTTCAAGCTCTCTATCCCCCATCTATGCCACTTTCCTCTCCTTGCGCTAGTCCTCCTTCCAGTGTGCAGCCGTTGTTACACCAATTTCTGCTATGACAAATAACCCAATAGAATTTACATATAACAGGTACAGAGACATGAGTCAGGGTTTACAGAAAAGTCTGAGAATAGAGTGATCTCCCATCCCAGTTTACATTAAAGTCTATTACTATAGACTTTCATGGACCCCCACAAAACCCTGAGTTGGGACTTACCTTCTCATTGTGATCTTCAAGCCTCTCTATTCCCCCAACTATGCCACTGTCCTCTCTTGCCAAGTACTTCCTTCATGGTTTGCAGCCGTCGTTGACAAGACTATGATGGCATACACGGGTGTTCCTCTTCGTGTGGCTGCATGAGCCTTACAGAGCTCATTGAGCTTGCAGAGGAGGGGAAAAAACCAAGGGGACCTGTCTGGCAGAGAACAGTAGAAAATAGAAAAACATAAGGAAACTATCAGGTTTATTAATTTGAAAGTTCCTAGTTGGAAAATGGTGCTAATTTGACCCAACCAATTAGATGTTAGCTTTCAAATGTTAAATAAGAATCTGATGCGTGGGGCACAATTAGCACAATTTTTAAAACGGTAAGAACTTTTATGAATCTCCCGTGAAGAAATGTATTGAATCTCCCTGTAGGGAGAAAGGAAGTATAACAATCTCTGGGTTGGGGGTTCCTGGAATGTGAGTAATATTTTGGGAGGTGGAGAGTGGACATGTACTTGTTACAAATATAAAATTTCTGGGGGTTGATTGACTGAAAACTAATTGCATATATACTGTGTTCATCTGACACTTGCTACATGTCTGATGTTTCATTTGCCGTTCCTAAATTCGTGTGAATGTTATTCTACTTGGAAATGTCAAAATCACACACCGCCATGAACAGAATAAAAGCAGCCCTTGGGACAACTCCCTGGGCTCTATATTTCTTTGTACAGTGCTTTCCTATAAATTACTGAAATTAGAAAACCATGTGATCTGGACAAGAATTGACAATCAACAATATTCAATTGGCAAAACTTCGAGGATGCATAACTTTAATATTGGATGATTATTTGGGGGGAAAGCAACGATTAAAGAGCAAGGGATAATTGTTTTAATCATACTGGGCTATAGTAGGTTAATAAAACAATTAAACGCTTTGTTTTAGTATATATTTTAGATATATATACATATATATATTATATATATATATACTAGCCAAAATACCCGCGCTTCGCCAGCGGAGAGATGTATTCAAATAACCTTTTTAGTAAGAAAGCAATAATGTATCAAGATTGCTGTAATACCGGCACTTGATATATTAAAGAAAGACAATCAATAAGCTTTACGATAATGCAACCATCATTAACTTTAATTTAATATATATTTTTATTCAACTACAAAATTTTGGTGAAAATAAAACCCCCACCACCCCTCCCCGTCCGCCCCCAAACCCCCCACTATTCCTCTCTGTCCACCCTCAAACCCTTCCCCTTACACCTCAGCCAGTCCCGCACACACCCTGAAATTTTGGTAAAATCGGTCCGCCGTTATTCAACTACGAAAATTTGGTGAAAATAACCCCCACCACCCCTCCCCGTGGCCCCCAATACCCCCCACTATTCCTCTCTGTCCAACCCCCAAACCCTTCCCCTTACACCTTAGCCAAGTCCCCGCACACACCCTGAAATTTTGGTTAAAAATCGGTCCAGCCGTTAGTGTTGCAGGAGTTCAAAATTTTATTCCCCCCATTCACCCCCCCCTAAAAAAATATTTCGTTAACCTTTTTATGGTTAAAGGAGTATATTGCATACAAAATTTGGTTGAAATCGGACCAAACCATATAGAGTTGTATAGCTTGAAGCTATGGTAACCATAAGTCTGTCTGTGCAAGTCAGATACTCACCGTTACAGGGGGGAATTTCAAACGAAACCGCTTAATTTTGTAAGTAAGGTGCAATGAATAAGCCTGCCAAAATTTAAGCCGTCTGCCTCCACGGCAAGTTGGAGAAATTAGTGAGTGAGTGAGTGAGTGAGGGCTTTGCCTTTTATTAGTATATATATATATATACACGCACACATACTGTCATCATCTATAAGAGAATGTCTGTTCAAGAACTCTGTATAAACACCAATACCTAAACAACAGTGTGTGTTAATATATGTGCTGAATTGGATTAAAAACTAGTTGAAGGTGGAGTGGATAGATATAAAGATGTCTGTGTTTCTAGAACTAGAATTAGATAGACAGACAACATGCTTGCTTTCCTATATGTGAGACAAATCAACAAAAGATGAAGAAGATCGAATAATAGCGATAGTGTAATTTCTGGTTCCATCATAACCCAACAGCCAGTACAACCCTGAGGTATAATTAGATGATAAAATGAAAAAGAAAATGATAGAGTGAGAGGCAAAATTGCTAGGAGGGGGGTTGGGGAGGGTGGAGAAAATAAATCCACTTTAGACATATTTACCTCTAGGAATGCTAAGCGACTGGACAGGGAGGCTGGATTTATCATATTACGTCACCTGGCATATGGTTAACAGACACAATGCTAGTCAATAACTCGGCTGAATAATACCCTGGTTTTAAATGTTTATCTCTAATAAATGAGTACCTCAATAGGCTCCCTCTCTACCTCTCCTCTGTTGGATAAGCATGAATTACTCTTCTTGGAACTGCTGCTAATATAGAAGGGAAAGGATGATAATTGCTTGTAAGGGGGGAGGAAAAAGTATACCAGAATTTGGACTTCTTATTGAATTTTCCACAGTGCAAGCTTGGTTAGTAAAAGATTTCAGGGTCCAAAGAAATCAAACTCAGAACAGCAAATCACGTAGGTACCTGGGATTACCAATCCGATCCGCTCAAACGCAGGTGGGAGGAATCTCTTGGGACAAACCCGGACACAGTTCCCCGACACAGCAATTGAATATGTAGGAGAGGTAGAGACTCCTGCACACTTGAACCGCACAAGACGGAGCACAATGTCAAGATAAAAGCAAGTCTTTATCATACATATTTAAACAAGGCGGCACATAGAAAGCTAGTCAGGTCTGTCTCTGAGTTTCCATTGGTTGCCGTCTTGTTGCGGTTCAAGTGGTTGCAGAGTATCTATCTCTCCCTAATATCCAAAGAAATTAAAGCAAGCATTTTTTTACTGCTATGACTTGGTCCCACATACAGTAAGACTATTTGGCACTGGCTATGAGTTATGTTGGAACCATGCAAAGGCCTTAGAGAATGACGATTTAATCTTTCTTAGGGCGTTTGGGGGATAAGATGCTACCATATGCTTTAACAGTATCAACGAGTGCAATTTACATGCAACATTACTATAATGATTTCAAGTTGGTATCTATGTGGCATTTAGCATTTGCTGCTAGATCTAGATGAAAACTGGTGGTTCCAGGGATTGGCACAAGTTCTGCCCTTCATCAGTTCATCAGGATCCGCAAAATTTTTAATACCGAAATCATCACTATTGCCATTACACAGTCAAATGGGAACCCAACACATATCCACTCCTATTCAACCCAAAACAACTCTAAAACAGCATTATTAAAAATGCAGGAAATAAATTGACTTGGGTTTGAAGACCGTGTCAGTTCTTTGAGGACAGGACCTCCCTGTACTCCAAAAAGACATCTACAACATTAGACATCTAGCGGTTTGCAGGCTCCTGCCAATTTCTATTTCTAGAGTTTCAAGGGGGGATTAAAACATTTCCGATTTTGGACAGATGTACAGTATCCCCTCTGTTTAAATGTATGTAATGGAAATAATACTATGGCTTCTGTATGCGGCCAGAACCTATGCTCATTTGCCAAAGCTCATGTAAGAAGAATGACATGAGTGGCAGTCTCTCTGTGGGATCCAGGACTGATGCTGCAAACAGCATTTGAACAAAGCTGCTACAAACTTTCCCAGCAGGGTAGTGTTACTTTGTTAAGGTGAGGTGTATACAGCGCATATAAACCCATTCACTGCTGGAGTTGTTAAGGAGCCGCAGGGGAAATCGTGGCAGATCATGTTAGCCCTTTATTTCTTCTCTTATGACACCGTATTCTGGCGCGAGCAAGCACTAATTAAAACCAGATGATGCACCATTAGCACTGAACTGTGGAGCAAGAAACAATAAAAATACAAAACTTCTTGCTCTGCTGGAGAGTCCTGGTCCCTGCAACAGAACAGCCAAATAAAGCAAAAACACAGCTACTTGTCACCTAGTGCACTGATTTACACTAGCAATTATACACAATTCCTCGGGTGTAAACAACTTGGGGTCCTCTGCACCTTTATTATACCGCCATTCATGGTATTGATTATAATAATGTCACTGGCCAGGATTAACGGACAAAGCTGTGAATATTCAATACACAGCATTCATGTAAACATTCCACTAGTCCATGAAATCATAAAATTTTAAACCAGAAGAAAACATTACACCAAATACACACACACACAGTTAACTGCTTATCATGGAGGATATAAATCTGCCATTTGGCTTCTGCCAGCCAACATCCTGTCATCTACAGGGCTGAGATGGACCATCCTTGCACGATACACTGTAGCATATCCAATCAAACCAATATTGACATGCTAGCGCTATTTATTTGTTCCAATGAGATTTGCTAGCCATGGATTCCCCTTGAGACTGAAAGCCCTTCTCTGAATTCGCCTACAAACCAACCCAGCTGGCAACTTCCAATACCTAGATGAGGAGTTGAGGTTGTTATCTGCTGTTTTGACGTTTAAGACAACATCTTTTAATAGGGTTGCTCCTTTCAGATGGACTAGCCTTGGTGGCAAGGAATGAGGGGGAGTTTCTCGCCCATAATAGGAAAAACGGGCCTACCTATTTTAAGTAGAAGTACACCCGATTACTATTCATAATTGAAAGCATGAACCTTGAGTATGGTGTAAGATGTAACTTCAACATATAAAATGTTAACTTATGTCAGAGCCACTATATTTTATGCTTCCAGTATGCCATAAAAAAGTCTTGTGTGCATGTGCACTTTCTAGCCCACAATCTGATCTCAGTCACGCTCCCTTGTGAAGATCCCAAGCTTTCTTTTCTGTAATTAAATATGATTGGCTAGAGACTAGGGGTCTTTACCTTCTGTAACATTTCCAGAAGAGGCTCAGAGCTGGAAATGTGCAGTTGGTGAGAGACAGAAATTCTGGGAAATAAGATGCATGGCCCACATGTTAATAAGGTGCATTTCTTAAAAGCCATAGCAAAATTTAGGTAAGACACCATTCTGAGTGCTCTGTCTTCTGAATTAATGTTATTGAAATTGTTAACCTAAATCAGATGGTAACTATTTTTTTCAGTAGTCTCTGAGAAGTAACAACTAGAGATGGCCGAAACTCACCAGCTTCTTTCAATTTCCTGAAACTCGGGAAAATGCTGAAGATCCGAAAATGGAACGGATTTTCGTTTATTGTCGAATGTTCAAGGTACTTCGAAAATTTCCGAAAAAAACTTTGAAAGTTCGATAATTTCAAAAGTATGACTATTTTTCAAGTTTCTGATCGAACCCAGATCCCATTCTAGTAACAATAAGGCTTAATTTTTAATATAGAAAAAAAGTCCAAATGCTTCCAGCTAAACTGTATAGAATTCCGAGATGACACAGGAGAGATATTCTGTACCTATTATGCAATAGGGTTGTTCGCCATCAGAATACTACCCAATTATAATTTTGGGAGCAGTTATTAGGGATGTGAAGTTTCACCTGAACCTGGATTCAGGGGCAGAACAACCAGTTTGGGCAGTGGTGTAGCATAAGAGCCCGTGAGTGCACAATGGAGGGTAGGTATGCAGTAAAGATACACGCAATCAACTGTTTTAAACTTCAACGGTTTGGTTCTGGTCTTTAAAACAGCTGATCGCACGTACTTGCATAGGACTGTGAAAAAGCTGTTTAAAAACAGCCCATCGAGGAGCCTCCCCGGGATGGGGTGTGCCAGGGGCCAGCTCAAAATCTTGAGTGGGGGGCAGGGGTGGTGCAGTTTCTACCTGGTAAACAGTCAAATTGCAGCTGAAATTTTCGACCTGAAACTGAACTTTTTTGAATTTGGTTTAGACTGTAAACATTTCCTCCTTGTGGCAAACCCCACAATGGAGCTAAACCCAGTGCAACTCAAATAGTCACCTAGTATAACACATGCTTTGCCACACCATTGCAGAGGGTTCCGGTACACAAAGAGTTACAGAAAACTTGCATTTGTTCACATGTACATGTGGAAGTGAGAGATGATATAAAAGTTGGAAAAAGACAGGAAGAATTCTAATAAAAATCAAAATAGAGTAATTACAAAACAGTCTCCAAGGAATTGTAACACAAATTAGGAAAGAATGATGAAAAAAATAAAACAGGAACCTTTCCGATATGAACGTTATTTTGCGGTATCTAGTTAGAATAACAGCAGGCAACTTTTAATGGATGCAGCACTTTTGATGTGATGACATAAGACAAACCTTCTGCGTTTCCTTCAGCCCCTAAAAGATAAGGAAACATCTGGAAGTTAACAGCTCTATAGTGATGCCAGCAAAATAATATCAAACAATAGGGAAAGTAAAGACTGAGAAACTCTTTTTCTTTCTATCTTTAGTTAACGTAATCAAACTTTATAATAACATAAGTGTGTGATTTATAATGGGAGTGCAGTGGTATATATCCTTATAAAATCACCCAGTTATGTCACTAAGTGACTTATTCTTATATGTCTTATATCCCAACTGCTCTCCCCATTCCAGTGTTCATGTTGGAGACAAAGACTCAGTGTTTTTTGCACTTCATAACTAATGTTCTCTCTCCTCCACATGATTGTTTGTTCCATTTACTGGGTTTAAGTTACAGAAGGTAGTTTGGGGGGTTTAAATTAAGGTGGGAGGGAAAAGGCTAAAATTTAAATGCTAATGGGGTGAAGGAACACGATACTTATGTATAAGAAATAACAACAAACCGTTTACATTATAATATAAGGATATTACACTGTAAGGGGCACATGATCCTATATTTATTGTTCTGAGAATTATTATTATTATATTAGAGTTCCCTTCATTGTATTTGACAAAAGTTGTTCTCGTGTCAATAACAATATTTTTTCTTTAAAGCAGACTGAGAGCTGGCAGTAAAAATTATAAAGCAGTTAACTCTTTCATGATAGCAAGAGGGGCTTGGTATTAACAGTGGACGAATCAGCACACCCAGCCGGGTTCATTCCACTGACGGGTGGTTTTAAAAGTTTTTTCAGAAATCTTTTGGTAGTTTGGCAATCCTAATAATAGTAATATTCTAATAAACTTGCTACCTATACAATTATAGATTATGGGGGAAATAAATACATTTCGAGTGTAGTGGTCTTTAAAAAATGGATTTTCAATGATACATAGTCATTAGTGTCTCATTGGTGCTTAGGGAAAAGAAGAAAGGACACCACATCACAATAAATCAGATTTTAGATCTTCTGGCTTAAAACAAATTACCATTTAATAGTAGGAAAATTCTTAAATGTATTAAAGTCATTTGGTCCTAGTAGTTAAGCAGGTTCAGTGATTTATGACCTATACAAGTCCGCCATCTATAAAAAGAATTTGATGAATAAGATTTGCTTGTATTATTTAGAAAAAACTGTTACCGATAATTGAGATATTTCACAACCTTACATCCTGGGCTTCTAGTACTACACACGAGAGGACAGGTCTGGATATTCTATTATCAGTAATATGGATGGTAAGCACTGGGTGATTATTTACTCATTTGAATGCAAGTATAAGGACACATACACAAAAGCCCTATGTTATTCTCGCTCTTTGTGATATTTGGCAGTGTGTGAATAGAATACGCCAATATCAAAAGTCATCAAAACTTTAAGCAGAAAGGTGACAAGGTAAATATTTAAAGTTTTCTATTCTATAAGATTCTTAGCATGCTTAGTAAGAAAAATATTTTCATTAGCCAGGATTCGGTCCATAAAAACCAAAAAGATTTTGTGAAATTCACAAGTATATCTTTATTCCTTCATAACCAATAAATGAACATTTGAGTGCCAGTGAAATAGAAATTCCATCCAAGCTTTTTTTCTCATCAATCATTTGTGCTCATGCTGGATAATACAATGACTAATATTGTAAATCTTATATCTTGGGCCTACATAATAAGTGAGTGTGTGGGGCAACAGGTAGATTATTACTGGATTTTCAAGATGATAATAAGCTTTATAAGATCTATGAACTAAACCTGCAATAATACAGAGCACAAGCATTGTATTGAGACAAGGCTTTCAATATAAAAAAAAAAAGATGCAAGAATTTTCTTCAGGTGAAATAAAAATAGATTTTTTATAGTAACTACTGCTAAACCTGGGTTTACGCACACAGGACATATTTTTAAGAGAAAGGAAAGACAGGATCTGTAAGATCAAGATACACACAATCCCGAGCATTCCCCATACACCGCATAAGGAGAATGCTGTGACTGTGTGTTCCCTCAACCGCAGCCTTTAGGAAGACAACTGCGGCCAAGGCAAATGTTCTTTCAGAACGAGCGATCGGCTCTGCCAGAACATTGGAAGCCGCACGCTCATTTGAGAAAGAGACCACACACAGTGCTGATAAAGCCCCAACGGTATCAGGGCTTTATCGGCACTGTGTGTACTAGCTTTAAGATATTTAGTCTAGTTTATTCTGAATCAAATAATCATATGACAATTACATCTTCACTTTAGACATAAAGTAGAAAAACACAATATAACTGTGAACCTTTTTATCTTTACTAAGAGAGAGCATTTCAATTTTGGAAACATTCAGGGTTATTCAATAAAAGTTCTTATCATTTAAAATGGTGCTAATTTTGCCCAAACAATCAGACGTTAGCTTTCAAATGCTACATAATATCCGATTGGTTGGGGCAAAATTAGCACCATTTTAACAATAAGAACTTATATTGAATAACCCTGATTGTTCTTTACTCTACAGTCAATATACCACAATTAGGTTCATTTACCCAGAGCTGCCTGGCTTCGGGTAAATGTCCAGATCGCCATTCAATATTGCGTTTGCGAATGTGGGTAAATTCAAAAAGGCCACACTGCACGATTTTCAGCGTTTTACATTTCAATGTAAAGTGTTGTTTCGTGCCATCTAATCACCATATTTTTGAGGATCACATGCACTATGATAAGGGACAATAAACATGTGTGGATTTTGTCTTCAAAAGAGTTAAGTTAGTCTGAAAAGCCAATGAACAGTTTATACAAAAGAACTATCCTGAGCAAACGGCCATTTTTATTTGTTAGTATTTTATTATTTTTTGGGGTGGGGTTGGGGTTAGGAATTGCTGTGCTCCTTCTAGATAGATGATGTGATTTCACTTCCATTCTTGCTTCCAGCTCTGAAGGTGAAGCTAAGGGGCCTATTTATGAAGCCACTTTATGCATCAAAATGACATGTTGCATGAAATGTTCACCCTACCGACTATTTATAAAACATTGCATTTCCTGAATGCTTGCGGCCAATTCATAATGCCAGTTCTCTCCAAAGGTTATTTACAATGCATGGAGTTGTATTATGGATTTTTTTTCTTTTTTGCCCATAACCATTTTCTAGGTTTAACTTAGCAAAACCCTATTAAACTCTATGGGAATGGGGAAGAACCACTTCCTCTAAGCTTCACAATTGATTCCTAGGTGAACTTCATTATAAGGGAATGAAAAAATGCATCTGGTGTAACTTTAATGTTTAAATGATGATACCTGACAAACTAAGAGCAGTAGTTGCAGGGGGGGGTGGGGGTGCATTGTTGTTGCCGTTTATTATTTAGACAGATTTTTCTATGTAAAAATGTAATCCCTTGATTATTACATAAAAGATTTCCTGCAGAGCTTGATGAATCCATTAAAAAAAAGCTTGATGCTGCATTAAACCGTTATAAACCGCAACAGTTTGTTTAAGCTTACTCTTAGTTCCTGCTTAACAATTATAAAACTGTAGTCCAACAGAGATAGAAGTACCACAGAAAACAGCGAGCCCAGTGTTAACACAAGAACTCAAACCTGTTATTTCACAATATTGACACATTCTTAAAGACAAGCTGGGGGAAAACTCTTCTACGACATCAAACTACTAGAACCAACACTTGTAATAGAGCAAACTGTCTGTGTATTTCCTAGTAGATAGAGATGCACTGATGTTAAAGCCTTCCAATAACATCACATCCCTCCTACTCCCTAAACCATTGACCAAGACATGATCAGTTTACTTCATACAGGGGAGAGAGATGAAAGAAGGATGTTACTTAATTTACAATCTTTGGCTAAGATTTACCTAACAAGATAATGATGTTGATTTTTTTATTATACATTTTAGGCGTAAAAAAATGTATTAGCTTGAAATTCAAACCCCATTTATATTGTATTTATATATGAAACCATATTGTTCACATGCACAGTGCGGTTATATAATATTAAAATACTATTGTTACTTAATCACCTTAATAAATCAGATGTGAAGTCAAACTGTTTACGATGTACAGTATACCATCCACATGCATCTTAATTTAGCCTCCCAAGGCTAAATAATATGTTTTGTGGGGAATTGAACATAATAGAAGGGACAATGGCAAATGAACATCCCTTTAATGACTTTCTACACCGCACCAACATGTTACCCTGCGGTAAGATGAACAAAATTTAATGACCCATATGCCTATTTTCATTTCCCTGTTGCAATAAAACCTCACAGTAGAAAGGACAACTCAAAGGCACATTGTGTGAGTTATGATTCAGTGTTTTTCTTTGTTATTGGTAAGAATGGCAAGTTTGGTGATGATCCATCAAGGGCAGTGAGAGTGGAAGTAGTTGATAAAGACATCTGTTGCTAGAATTAGTATGAAGGGGTCATGCATTAGCATAACTAACGTTTGAGGCAAGAAAAATGAATGCTATAGGCAGCCAAATATTTTCAGTCAATGTGGCTTCTTGCTTGTGTCTATATGTTCATTAATCACTGTACCACAATGAGAGTATTCAACACGAGAATAAGCAGCATCTACTGTATGGTAATTTCTATTATTCTATTTTCTATTATTCAGACTGGGGTAATGTAGAGCATATTTCTAACTGTAAGTGAGTATTTACTACGATTTAACAACAAATACTGATAAAATATTTAACGATATATATAGATAGAAAAATATTTCTAAGATGATGTTATCATAAATCTAAAAGCTCATTAGCTGTGTTAAAAAAGTCAATTAACCTTTTCAAGTCACCCCCACTCCCTTAATTAATAGTATCCAGGGTGAGGACCTAAGCCATGGGCTCCTTACTCCTGGGTCTTCCATTTTTACTAAGAACGAGCCCTGCAAAGTTTCTAAAGCAGCTTTCAGGGCTCCCCTGCTTATGCGAGTGCTGACCAATGGAAAGAAATTGTTCAAGAAACTTAACAACCTAGCAAGCCAAGTGGGAATATAGTGGGTGTCCTTATAAAAAAACTGCATACATTCTTTCAAATGAAAAAAATAAAAATAAAATCAATCAAAAGGGGAAAAAAAACCTATGGAAACAACAATCACATACCGTGTGAAATAATAAAGCCTTCCCTTTTCAGCGATGTTTGATTGAGTTGTAGTGAACAATGATTAGAAAGTTGCAGTCCGCAATCGGAGGGATGTAATCCGCAAAAAATTTTGATCACATGCGCTCCAAAAACAAAAGCATCACATTGATGTGCACTGCGCTGGGATACTCACGTGCTAACGGATCGTAATCATTAGTGCTTAAGAAAACAGAGCATTGTGGCCTAGCCCTAAAATGGCTTAAATCTTACAGTGTTAATATGGTTATAAATTGGTTGATTGAAAATTGACAGGTAAGGAGGGATGTGTGGTGGTTTCATCCCAAACCTGGTTGGGGAACTACTGGCTGAAACTGCAGCTGATTTTAAATGTGAACAAGAATTTTTAGTTAAGAGGTAGATTTTCTGTTTTGCTGTGTTTGGTCGTCTAAATGTCAAAGCTTGTTCCGTGAACCCGCAGACAGAAGGAACTATTGGGATTGTGCAATTCTGCTGAGAAGACCTCAAGCATGTTGTTTTTTTTTTCATTATTTTTAAATTGCAAAATTCAATTAAACTTGAAAAAGTTGTCAGTAAAACACTTTTAAGACCTTTAAGACTAATAGAGGTAAAAAGATTTGCTTAGCAGTCTCCCCTAGGAATAAAAAGTTAGGGTCCTATTATTAAAAACGGACATTACACAGGTAATAGCACAATAGTCAGTACACCCTTCTTGGGTTTACAATCCACCTCTCCCCAGTTACACCAGGCAGAGCTGGATCAGAGACAGAAGGACAACCCTTTCTTTTAAGCACCTGGAGACAACTTTGTTCCAGAAAATCAATTGTGATGTGTTTAGTGGATGTTTGGAGTCATGCCACGGAAACAAATGCATTCTAAAAGTTAGAATTGGATCCATAAAACTAAAGGGGGGACGATGAACAGAGGTTGCAAGGAAGATCTTTCAGCAGGAATGAGTTAACTGTATGGTACTTGCCCAGAGGGGGTATTTAAAAGGATGAGGAGGAGTTTTATTAATATAGTAATTAAACACTGTAACTGTTCCAGTCTGTATAAGAGGAATCATTCTCCACCTCCTGTAAGTGGCACATAGTTAACGTTGCATAGTCCAACATCTCCCATCATTAATCCAAGTCAAAATGAACAGATACTATTGACTCAGATACTGGAAATATTCACAAAGGGATATAGACCAACACATATTATATATATAGCCTGACTTTTTTTTAGACATTTTTCATTGAATTGCTCGGTGTATTTAATGGTGGGTTTGCTGAATGCTAAGTTATTTATCTGAAGTAATGGTGGTAGGGTCAGAGAAAGTAGAGTTTATTTTATGAGGTTATAGTGGAAATCTTATACATTCTACTTTAATTTACAATGAGCTTTAGTGATTGGCTGGACAGTTCAAGAATTTATAATAATTCTTGTTCTAGATAATATACTTTTTTTGTTAATTGCACGTGCATTTTATTTTAATTAAACATGACTTATGAACAGAAAAATTCCCTGATTAAATTTCAAGAAAAATAAGGTTTTTATATTTATGGGCTTTGTCTTATTAAAGGCAAAATCTTTACTAATGCCCTGCGGGGTACAGGCAAATACAAAGATAGAAGAGGAAGGCTATTGGCGGGGGGGGGGGTGGAAGGGACAAAGGACAGATAAGGAGAGGCAAGATTAAGAAAAAGCCACAGACAAGCGTATTAAACAGTAAGTAGCAACAGAAACAAGTAACAAAAAAACAATAAATACACTTAGGGCCATATTATAAAGACGCAGTATTGCTTTTTTTTAGCGATGCAGTGCCTTTAGCAAGGGTTTAATGATCTAAACTATTGTTAATTTTCGATCGGTTTTTAACGATCAGTAACTTATGATCTTATCGTAAATTACTGATAACGATCATAAATTGCCAATAACGCAATCGTAGATTTACGATCTCCATGTTATTCTACAACTGAATGTTTGTTAATTAATGAACGTCGGTGTAAATGTATGACATTTACAGCCATTCATTAACAGCAGCTGTCCTACATTACCGACAATGCGCGGTATTGCTAAATTGCTATACCACGCTTTATAGATACCTCCATCATCACTGGCACCGTAAGGTTTATATTTTTCTGGGTCCTTACCTACCAATGTATATTCCCTTATATTCTCCCCAGCTGTACCCTCTAATTTGAAATTAGTAAAGGAAGGGAGGATTCTGGGTGGTTCCTGTATATCCATAGTAGCCCTTGAGCAAATTCTATACCTACTATGAGGCTCCTAACAACATTGTACAAGCCAAGTGCAGAACCAGAAAGGGATCCTTGTTCGTCGGTACGAACAACTGAATGGGGAAGTGCAGATGAAGATAAGAGTAAAATGCAACTGAGGTTTGGGGGGGGGGGTCCTTCGAAATATCCAAAGTTTTATTGAGGCTGGAGTACCCTTTAAAGGATTAAGGTACCCTAAGTATTTTTTTGTATACGATTACAGAACTAGAATGCTTTCCTTCCTAGGAGCAGTGTCAGCACACATATCACTGTAAATATATTATGGTTATTTGTGCACAATGAAATAAGATGTTTTTAGCAGCCATTCCGAGGTAAATAGCTCCTTTGAAGTATTTCTAGTGTGCTAGAGTATCATTGAGCATCTGCCTTTCAAGCCCTGCCTGATTAAACCTTGTTGTTTTTGACTGCCAAGACTTAGGAATCTCTCATTATTTGCGAAAACGCTGACCAAGAAATATATTTCCAAAGCAGCAAAATCTACATTTAATTTATTTCTTCTTAATGATTTCGTTTTAAACTTTGGTGGTGTCAACAAGACATTTCCAGCAACTTCAAGTATAAAACAGAGGTATGGCCTACGTGTATAGGAAATTCAAACTTTGATTTACTCCCCGTATTCAAGCAAAGGGGAATAATTCAATTATTTAATAGGTGCACTTTATTGAGATGGAATGAAAACTCAAGACAGGCACCACGAAAACCAAAACAGATGAATGTACCTGTACTACAAGAAAAGTCTCCCCTTTTCTTTATCACAAACCATTGTTATTGTGATGCTGTTTTAATGGAATATGGACATTTACCTAGGTCCTAGAGCAGTGATTGGTGAACTTTAGAGACTGAGGGGGAGATGCAATACATTTCACTATTGCAACCTAGTGCACTCGTTTCCGCAATGTATTAACCACTTTGCGACCGTTAATACATTGTGTGAAAATGCTAGCGGTAAGTTGTGACCTTTTGGCATATTTTAAAGACACAAACTGAAGAGACGTTAATTGTAGCGCAAAAAAACTAGTGCAAAAACCGGCGCAAATGTATTGCATCGCTTTGCGCTGTGCAAAGAAAAACCCCCACTTATTTATTGCATAGTGCAAACACGACACATTTAACCTGAATGCTGAGACTTTACTTTAAGAAAACAAAACTCAAACAGACAAGGAAAGATACGATAGATTAATCAATATAGATACCTGTTAAAGGGTATGTCTACTGATTTTTGTTTGCTGTTTAACTGAAGAATGGGAGGTAATGTGCTATAACTTACTCCCGTTCTACAGGAAAACTTGCGGGAGAGATGGAAGAAACTTCCGTGTATTGATCCAGCGCCGCTGTCAGTCTCCAATGCCACTGACAATCCATCGTCTTAGCATTGTGCGCGCATGTGCACACAGATAAAGGAGCATGGATGCGTCTGAGACTCTGAAGAAGCCATTGCGAAATTGTTCGCGGAGGTAAAACGCACGTAGGTTGTTTGTAGTTGGCTGTCTGGCATCTGGTAGATGAGTAGGAGGAACTTTTTAAAAGGGGAATTGGAAAGCTGTGGGGAAACAGTAACCTTACCATCCGGATGCCTTCTAAGATATCCCTAATATCGGGTGAAGAGTGTGGTCTGTCCCGGCTAAAGTAGCTCACGGGTCCAGGCTTCTCACGTAAGTCCCGATACAAGTTGTAACACTGTCTCCATTTGGTAGTAATTAGTATGGGAAGAACCCAAGGAATATCTATATCTGTAGGGTTATACTGAAACGTGGATTAATGGTGTTGATCAGAAGCGACTCAGTATACTACATTGATGCTGGACTATGGTATAGCATTTGGGGACGCCCAGTGCATAATTCTCTATTTATTATTTTATTTATTGTGAATGTGGGTGGTTTTATAGTTGTTACACTTTTACACATCATGTGGTTATGGTTATAGGGGACAATGTGGAATGTATAAACTTGGATGTCAATAAACAGTTTTTGCATATTTTGGACCTTAATGGATAGTGGCTGTTTTTAAGGGTCTTTTTTGTTAGAGGGCCAGCTTGAGCTCTTTTTTACATGTTGTAAGTCTTGAGACTGTCCGAGAAGCCATCGCTGGAGCAATCTGTGGTCAGTCCTTTACGCTCCTGCAAGTTTTACTGAATAAACCGGAGGTAAGACATCTGCAGCAGAGAGAGACACCAGTACAGTAAATTGCCAATTTGATATTCCTTACCATGCTGCGGCAGCCACGGAACAGAGAAGGACAGAGAGCTCATGTGCAGCAGCTTCTCACTTACTGCACTCACCATCCTTGTGTGCTGGAATGTGCAGAAGCAGAGAGAAAGGCGATGTTCACTTGACCTTTCTTACTATGGACAGCTGCTTCACTTTCTCAAGGGCTGGGTTTTAAAAAGAGGGAGCAGGCGGGCCATGTCTATCTGGTTTTCTGGTAAAGAAATATCTGAACTCTGCTGGGTATGAGTGCCACAGGAGGGCTCTGAGTGCCACCTCTGGCACAGGTGCCATAGGTTCACCCCACTGTCCTAGAGCATTAGCTACAATACTTTATGTGCTTATCAACTATGCAAACCAATAATTGCATTTGTTTTTTATGACATGGTTTACCAATATAATTTCTATGCTGTCGACAGCAGCAAATATTCGTACACACGTGCGATCACAGGTCCCAAGCTGCAACGCACTTGTGCGCGAACAGTCGTTTGGCCGATAATCGGCCCATGTATGGGCCCTTATCGGACGAAATGGGCGTTTGGGGGGATCATTGCCCTACCAACCGGGGTGATCTCCAAACGACTGGTCGTTTGGCCGATAAAGTGCCCATACGTGGGCCGATTTCGGCCGAAAAGAACATTCGTACGTCGGGGGTCCGGACTGCAATCGCATATGTGTATGAACCTTTACAGTTAAAATTGGTTACAATGCTCTTATCTGCAATTAAAAACATATGTTTATTAATACCCATTTAACATTATCCCTTATGTTACAGTCTTAAGAATAACATTCAGGGAGAGTCAATAAAAATTCTTAGCATTTAAAATGGTGTCTAATTTTGCCCCAACCAATCAGATCTAAGTAACATTTGAAAGCTAACATCTGATTGGTTGGGGCAAAATTAAAGGACATCTCACCCTCATAAGAAAATCTTTTAAAAAGAATATATCTTTAAAATATTGATATATCATACTTTGTCTATGAATTCATTACTGTATGCCTGCTGTATGCCTCATGGAAACTAAGCAATTTAGAAACCTATACTGAGCCTGGGCATGCTCAGAAGAGGCAGACAGGGGATTAACATTCAATCATTGGTTGTGATGTCAACTGTCAAATCCATAACTGACAGTTGCTAACTGGAAAAACCAGGAAGCAGAAACAGGGGAAACAGGACATTGTGCAGGATTTCAGGTTAGACTTATATATTTCACATTTCAAAACTATTACCATTGGTTTTGGGGGGTGATTTACCAGTATGTAAGTTTTCATTTAGGGGCAGGACTTGCCATTTAAATAGATTTTTAACTGTAGAAATTTTATTGAATCTCCCTGATTGTAATTTAAAATTGATCAAATCATGAATTGTGTAATGAATTCTATCCATCATTGCCCGCAGTAGGAAAACAGTGTTTCCATTTTAATTGTTTTGCTTAATATTCAAAATAATTTTTGCTATGTGTCACCACAAAATACAGAACAATCCAACCAACAGCAAATAAAAAATAAACACTATGGGTGAAGAGGATTGATATGTAGGGCCTTTATCACCAAATTTGGACTTAAATCAATTTATAAAGCAACAATAACAGGCAGCGAAAAGTTTTTTTTATTTCGCCACTTATCACCATGGTAACTGCAGAAGTGGCTGAGGTGGTTAAAACGCATGTGCCATATATAGCCTGTCAGGGGTCCTTAGATGTTGTCAGTATATTGTCGAGTGTTTCTTATACAAATAATGGTCCAGGAGTTTTACTGTAATACGATCGCAGATATTCTGTGTTTACCAAGATTGTCATTTTTAATTTTTGCCGCAATACGGGACTTAACGCATAAAGTAATTGCTTTAAGTCCTGTATTACGGAGAAGAGAAAATTCTATGGCCACACATTGATGCTGCAATACTTTTCACAACAAAAGTGTTCAGCTTCATAAATGTGGCAAAAATAAGGCTCTTTACCATTACGGTGTGTGGCAATAGTTAAAGGGTTTAAAATAGTGATCCGTTCTAAATATGCCCCTTAGGGGCATATTTATAAAGGTTCGTTAAATTTCGCTGCCTTTTCACTGACATTAACGCATAAATCGCTTTTAGCACGATTTATAAATGTCCGAAAACGGCCCCGAAAAGTTAACGAAGCGTTAACCCTTCGCGCGATACTATACTGTTACCGCCGCTTCTATTTATAAGCGGCGGTATGTGTTTCGCTTTGCTAGTATTGGCTGTTTTACTTCGCCGGTGATCGCACCCGCCCCGGAGACGCCCACCCCTCCCACAACCACCCGCCGCCGCTTCCCAGCAGCCCTCCCAACCCCTTCCCCACTCGCGGAATCTCGGAACGGGAGGCTAGGAGGGGCTGCGGGAAGGGGCCGCAGCAGGTGGTCGCGACACCCCACGCCGCACCCCCTCCCCAGCAACCCTTCCAAGCCCCCCCCCCCGTCGCTCCCGGGGAGGGGGAGGGAGGGACTGCTGGGAGGGGTGGAGGCACCCTCCAGCGGCCCTGAGAAGGGCCTGTTTGGGGCTTAAGGGGTCCCGCAGCTCGAACCGGGACCCCCCTCCCCGGCCCTTGTAAGGGCCTTTGCGGCGTACAAGGCCATGCTGCCGCTCTGACCAGAGCCCTTTGGGGCTTAAGGGGTCCCGCAGCTCGAACCGGGACCCCCCTCCCCGGCCCTATCGGGCCTTTGCGGCACTTATAGTGCCCTTGCGGCTCAACAAGAGCCCTGGGGCTAGGGGTCCCGCAGCTCGAACCAGGACCCCCCTGGCCCTTGCGGCACTGACGGCCTTTGGCGGGGTCCCGCAGCTCGAACCGGGACCCCCCAGTGTGCGGCTCTTAAAAGAGCCCTTGGGCGACGTCTTCGGGCTGGCGACACCAACCCCACTAGGTCGCCGATGCCAGGCAGACTCCACTGCGGCCGCCAGTGAGCCCGCTGCACCGCCGGCCTCAGCGGAGCCGATGTTGCCAACCGCTTCTTTCTTCAGCCATCTACTGCGATGGCATCTGAGTTCCGCAGCGGAGTGCAACTCTTTATATAGGTTTGCGAGAAACCCCTAATTTCATTCTGATTGGTCAATTTTTTAATGCTAGGTTTGCATGCTTATACATTAACAATCAGATTTCAGAACTTTCCAGTAATCTGATTGGTTAATGTAAAGCATGCAAACCAAGCATTAAAAAATCGCAGTAGATGGCTGAAGAAAGAAGCGGTTGGCAACATCGGCTCCGCTGAGGCGGCTGGTGCCAGCGGGCTCACTTGCGCGCGCAGTGAGTCTGCCTGGCATCGGGACTGAGTGGGGTTGGTGTCACCAGCCCAAAGACGTCGCGTCGGATCAAGACGCCGGCAACATCGGCCTCGTTGAGGCCGGGTGGTCTCCGCCGCCGCGGGGGGTTGTGGGCGGGTGGGCGTATGCCACGAATTAGACTTAAAATTACCGCAACACATCGCGGCCGCGATACATATGGGGAATGGTGCTCGCCATTATAATACGTGATAGCGCTATTTTCGGGCGCGATCTGCGGCGGTAATTTTTTGGCGCTAATTTCGTTTTTTTTATAAATATGCCCCCAGGTCTTTACTTTGCTCAGGGAAGAAGATTGCACTATTAGAAGAACATCGCACTATTCAGGTGCAGTGGCTGACTATAATCGTTTTGTATAGTATCACACATTAAACTATCATTATACAGAAACACAATGTATTTTTATTTTAAATGTGATTGTAAAATTTTAGTTTAAGAATATATTATGCTCTGGAGTTTATTTTCTGACCATGTAGCTTTCTTCCCTGAAAAATTGCTATGACATTCCCTTTGGCTTTCTCAGTTTAACATGTCACACTTAGAACTAAGTGGCTTGGCTCAATGTAATAATGCATGAAAGCCGCAAATCCTCTCTTATACCAGGGAAATGTGTACCACTGTTAATTGTAGACAGCTGAAAGAGTTCAGATTGGGGGATCAGCAATACTGCAAAGTGAGTGTATGATATTTCATAGGATATATATATGTGCATGTATAAAGCAATCGCAGACCTCATCCCATTGTTTGTAGTTATAAATTATTCAGTAATTGACAGTTTATGTTACCCCTGAGTATTCAAGTTCATTGACTCTTTATGATGCAAAGTTTGGATGTGACTAATATGAATATAAATATAGGTAACCCAACAACATATGATATTTACAACTAACATGCGCTAAAGGACTGATAACTCGGTGCTTCAATGTCAGCTATAATGCTATAAGTCAAATTTTATGCTAAGGGCCCTGAGAAAGTGGCATAGTACCATAAAGTTTTTGACAGAGTTATCCTTATCTTGAATTTAAAGGGCATGTCCACCCCCCAACTAAAATTTAACCCACTACTACTGCCCCCACTGTGTAGTTTTATAAAATCTTTACCTTACATCTCTGCTCCTTATGCTTCTGTTGCAAGTGCTCATCCAAAGTCCAGGAAACTGAAGAGTAGGAGCTGTCTTCCTATTCAAATGTTTCTGCTCCTCCTTGTCCTCTGATAGGACATGGCATGCACAGGGGAGCCCTTTCCTCCCACCCTAACTGATCCCTACCCTGGCTGTCCTTCACCTAGCATTAAAAGCATTTTCTGTAGTGTAAGGAATCCCGCCCACCCCCAACCACCGGGTTAGATTGTTAAAAAAAGAAGTGAAACTCTAATTACAATATTCTCTCCTGGGGCGCTCTCCCATTGGCTTGCCTCTCAGCCAATCAAAGCCACGACTGCCAGGCGGCCCCTGTTTGCTAGTTCCGGCAAGCAGGAGCCGGATCGTGCGCTGCAGGAGTGACAGGCTGTTAGTAGTGTTCTGAATCTTTTTTAACAATCTGACACGCCAATGGGTGTGGGCAGGGATGCTCTACTTTATAAAAAGTTTTCCTGCAGGGTGTAGATGCCCTTTAAAGCTGATCCCCACTTTTAATTATACATACATAATAAAGTTGTGATTTTTATAGAAAGGTTTTCCGAGCCTGCCTTGTCACTGTTCTTTTGTATCTATGTATGTATGTATGTATATTTTATTTATATAGCGCACTAGGGGAGCAGCGCTGTAAAACAAATGATTTTAAAATGGTTGAGCACCGGACACCACAGGGCTCCCTGACCAGTCTCACAATCATGCTGTACTGTACTTCTGTTCTTCCAAGATAGATGTGCTGAGTTTCCAGAAAATCCCAATATAACAGATACACTATAACATCTAGCAAGTAACATAGTAACATAGTAACATAGTATTAAGGTTGAATAAAGATATTCGTCCATCAAGTCCAACCTATTCCCTTTTTTTTTTTTTTTTTTTTTTAACCCCACCTAAACGTTGATCCAGAGGAAGGCAAAAAACCCCAGCTAAAAAGGGGGGAAAGGGGCGGGAAAGAAAAAGGCAGGGGGGGGAGGAGGGGGGGAACCGGAAGGGAGGAGGGGAAAGGAAGTGGGGGGAAAAGGAAGGGAATGGGAGGGGAGGAAGGAGGGGAGGGGGGGGGGAGGGAAGGAAAGGGGGGAAAAAGGGGGGGAGGACGGAGGGGAGAAGGATGGGAAAGGAAGGAAGGGGGGGCAAAGGGAAAGGAAAGGAGAGGAGGGTGGGGAAGGAAAGGAGGAAGCGGGGGACGGAAAGGAGGAGGGGGAAGGAAAAGGGATCGGGGAGGGGAAAAAAAGGAAGGGGAAAAAAAGGGGGGAAAACGGAAGCAGGGGAGCGGGGGGAGGAAAGGAGGGAAGGGAGGAATGGGGGATGGGGAGGGGGAGGAGGACCAAAAAAAAAAAAGGAACCCAAAGGGCCGGGAGGGAGGAAGGAGGAAAGGAAGGAGGAAGGAAGGAAGGAAAGGGAAGGGAAGGAACAAGGAAGGAGGAAAAGGGAGTGAGGAGGACGGAAAAGGAAGGGGGGGGAGGAGGGGGGGAATGGAAGGAAAGGAGTGCAAGGAGGAAAATGGGTGAAGGGGGGAAGGGGGGGGAGGGGAGGAGAGGGCGGGAAAGGAGGAGAAAGGATTGGGGGTGGAGGAGGGGAAAAGGAGGGGAAAACGGAGGAGGGAAGGAAGGAAGGAAAAGGAGGGAGGGGAAAAGGGGGAGTGAAAAGGGGAAAGGAGGGGGGAAGGAGGGGGGAAAGTGGAGGATGGGGAGGGACGGAGGGGGAGGGGAGAGGGAAAGGAGGGAATGGGAGGGGGAAGTGGGGGGGAAAGGAAGGTGGGGGAGGGGGAATGGAGGAGGGAAAAAAGGAAGGAGGGGAGGGGAATGCGAGGAGGGCCAAGAAAGTGAGGAAGGAAAAGGGGGAAGGGGGGGGGAAAAGGAGGAAAGGGGGGGAAAGGAAGAAAAGGGGGGGAAAGGAGGGAAAAAATTCCTTCCTGACTCCAAACGGCAATCCGAAAGTATCGGATCAACCGATCTATATGCTAATACCGTAATTTCATATTTTTAGTTTTAGAAACTTAGTCCAGGCGCTTTTTTAAAAGTATTGTAATGAACTTGCCATTACAACATCTGGGCTGGAAGACAGTTCCACAGTTCACCGTTCTCACTGTAAAGAAACCTTCATCCTAACCGAGATTGGACACTTCTTTTCTTCCCAAACCTTAAAGGTGTCCACGAGTCCTCTGATAGGACCTATTAGTTGAACAATGCACCAGAGAGTTTCACGGTATGGGCCAATAAATATTTGATAGGTTATCATGTCCCACGCAAACAGCCGCTTCTACAATGTAAAAAAAACAGCCCTAAACTTGTCAATCTGCCTGCATATTCAAGGCCCCTCTCCATTCCCCTGTATAATTTAGTTGCCCTTCTCGTGAACTGCTCAATTCCAAGATGTCCCTTTTGGATATGGGATTCAAAACTGACCGCATATTCCAAATGTGGGGCCTTACCAGGGCCTTGTAAAGAGGGAGAATAATATTTTTCTCTCTGATTCCATCCCCTTCTGTATACAAGACAATATCTTTGCTAGCTCTAGCGTTGCTACCTGGCATTGTTTGCTCAGAAGTCTGTGACTACCAGAACCCAAATCTTTTTCCATTTCAGATGCACTTAACACAGAGTTATTTATGGTGTAGTGCACAGGATTATTAATCCCAACTGATTCCACTACATTTATCAAACATGGAACTCAATCTTGCATTCTGCTGCCCTTTTGATAATCTAGCTAGGTCCTTGCTTGAAAAGCACTTGACATCATGGAAGTTTCCAAAGACTGCATAATTTAGTGTCATCAGCAAACACAGAGAATTGCTCTCAATGCCCCCCTTCAAGTCATTTTAAACAGATTAAACAGAAGCGGCCCAAGTACAGAACCTGAGGAAACTACGATTAAGAACTTAGCCCACATAGATGTAGCTCCATAACACCAATCTATGGTTGCGGTCCAATAACCAGTTCTCTACCATGAACAAATTGTTTTCTTCAGGCCAACAGTCCTCAGTTTATACATTAGTCGCCTATGTGGCACAGTATCAAAGGCTTTGCAAAAATCCAAATAACCACATCCACAGCTGGTGCCTGAATCTAACTTAACCACTTCTTCATAAAAACCAATTAAAATTCGTCTGGCAATGAATATTTCTAATAAATCCATGTTGACTACTACTAATAAGATTGCTCTCTGAGACCAAGTCAAGGATATGATCCCTGTAACAAAGTTTTCCATCACCTTCCCTATACTGAGTTAGGCTTACAGGTCTATTAGTTACCAGGCTGTGAAAGGACGACATTTTTTTGATATATTGGATGACATTGCTTTTTTCCAATCCAGCGGCACATCCCCAGGCAAAATCGCGAATCTGAAACATATGAGACACAGTGGTCTTGCTAAACGGACTAAGCTCTTTTAAATCATAGATGCAACAAGCTGTCCTGGACGCTTTATTGATATAACTTTTTGTCTAATGATGCGTACCATATCCCTATGTTATCCAATGTGAAAACTTTCTTTCCTCCCTGCACATTGTTTCAATCCCACTGTAAGGATTCGCAACAGTTTTAAAAAACCGATGTTTTGATAAAAAAAAGGTTAGCAGATTAGCCTTTTCGGCCTCCTCTACAACCACCTCAGCTCCATATTTAATGGTCCCACATTCTCGTCATTCCATTTTTTACATTTATGCCTTAAAAAACATCTTGGGGTTGGATTGCTTGTTCGGCAGTATTGTTTTCATTTAGCTAGTTAATGCTTCTTGCACTCTTTATTACAAACTTTTGAAGCCCTGTAAGGCTGTTCTGTGCCTTCTGCTTCAACAAAAAAAAAATTTTAAAAAGCCCTTTTCTTTGTTTCCATTCCTTGTTACCTGAAGCCATTAAGCAAGGCAGGAGGGACCTAATTTTTTTAACTGTTTTCCTAAAGGTACCAATTTGGAAAATGTTATAGTTTAATATCCCTTTAAAAGTGGTCCACATCGCTCAGTATCTTACTAGAACAGTTCCCCCAGTATATGAGCAGGAGGATTCCTTTAAAAAGCATAAAAATTAGATTTCCTAAAGTTAAAAGTTTGTTAAGCCAGTTACACTGTAGTTTTCTGCAACCTATATTAAATGACACTTATATATGTCCCTATTCCTAAGGATTTCCCCGCCCCCAGGTCTTTAACTTTGCTCATGGAGAAGAAGATTGCACTATTAGAAGAACATCGCACTATTCAGGTGCAGTGGCTGACTTATTATCGTTTTGTAGATTATCACATCATTAAACTATCATTATACAGAAACACAATGTTATTTTTATTTTAAATGTGATTGTAAAATTTTAGTTTAAGAATATATTATGCTCTGGAGTTTATTTTCTGACCATGTAGCTCTTCTATCCCTGAACAAATTGCTATGACAATCCCTTTGGCTTTCTCAGTTTAACATGTCACACTTAGAACTAAGTGGCTTGGCTCAATGTAAATAATGCATGAAAGCCGCAAATCCTCTCTTATACCAGGGAAATGTGTACCACTGTTAATTGTAGACAGCTGAAAGAGTTCAGATTGGGGGATCAGCAAATACTGCAAAGTGAGTGTATGATATTTCATAGGATATATATATGTGCATGTAAAGCAATCGCAGACCTCATCCCATTGTTTGTAGTTAATAAATTATTCAGTAATTGACAGTTTTATGTTACCCCTGAGTATTCAAGTTCATTGACTCTTTATGATGCAAAGTTTGGATGGTGACTAATATGAATATAAATATAGGTAAACCCACAACATATGATATTTACACTAACATGCGCTAAAGGACTGATAACTCGGTGCTTCAATGTCAGCTTATGCTATAGTCAAATTTTATGCTAAGGCCCTGAGAAAGTGCATAGTACCAAAAGTTTTTGACAGAGTTATCCTTATCTTGAATTTAAAGGGCATGTCCACCCCCCAACTAAAATTTAACCCACTACTACTGCCCCACTGTGTAGTTTATAAAAATCTTTACCTTACATCTCGCTCCTTATGCTTCTGTTGCAGTCTCATCCAAAGTCCGGAAACTGAAAGAGGGAGCTGTCTTCCTATTCAAAATGTTTCTGCCTCCTCCTTGTCCTCTGATAGGACAGTGGCATGCACAGGGGAGCCCTTTCCTTCCCACCCTACTGATCCCTCCCTGGCTGTCCTTCACCTAGCATTAAAAGCATTTTCTGTAGTGTAAGGAATCCCCGCCCACCCCCAACCACCGGGTTAGATTGTTAAAAAAAGAAGTGAAACTCTAATTACAGATATTCTCTCCTGGGGCGCTCTCCATTGGCTGCCTCTCAGCCAATCAAAGCCACGACTGCCAGGCCGGCCCCTGTTTGCTAGTTCCGGCAAGCAGGGAGCCGGATCAGTGCGCTGCAGGAGTGACAGGCTGTTAGTAGTGTTCTGAATCTTTTTTTAACAATCTGACACGCCAATTGGGGGTGGGCAGGGATGCTCTACATTATATAAAAAGTTTTCCTGCAGGGTGTAGATGCCCTTTAAAGCTGATCCCCACTTTTAATTATACATACATAATAAAGTTGTGATTTTTATAGAAAGGTTTCCGGTAGCCTGCCTTGTCACTTGTTCTTTTGTATCTATGTATGTATGTATGTATATTTTTATTTATATAGCGCCACTAGGGGACGCAGCGCTGTAAAACAAATGATTTTAAAATGGTTGAGCACCGGACACCACAGGGCTCCCTGACCAGTCTCACAATCATGCTGTACTTGTACTTCTGTTCTTCCAAGATAGATGTGCTGAGTTTCCAGAAAATCCCAATATAACAGCATACACTATAACACATCTAGCAAGTAACATAGTAACATAGTAACATAGTAATTAAGGTTGAATAAAGATATTCGTCCATCAAGTCCAACCTATTCCCTTTTTTTTTTTTTTTTTTTTTTTTAACCCCACCTAACAGTTGATCCAGAGGAAGGCAAAAAACCCCAGCTAAAAAAGGGGGGAAAAAATTCCTTCCTGACTCCAAACGGCAATCGGAAAGTATCCCTGGATCAACCAGATCTATATGCATTAATACCAGTAATTCTCCCTAAATAGAGGTGGGGGGGTTCGACACCAACTGTCTGCCATGTACAATGCTGTTTTAACACCTTACTCTGGGCGTTCCTATAACACCTCTTAGCCACTATCTAATCACACCCTTAACACCTGGCTGTGATATGCTAATTGGGATTTTCCAGGGTACATAATTGCCACAGATTCTTGTACAAGTCATTCTGAATTGAGAAAGCCAGTCGGATGACTAGCGAAACGTCTTCAAGAACTACATTTCAAGTCCAGTTGATCTAATTGAATACAACAGATATACCATGACCTGGATGAATGAGAACCTTCACAAGCGGAGTGGAGTATGATTTCTCTTGCTAGTAGCACAATTATTACATTTTATCAAAACGGAACCTAGGTTTTGGGGGTCCTGCCTTATATATTCATTTTTTTTCTAAGGCATGGACATTCCCTTTAAATATCTGGTTACGGATGCACATAATAAACTGGGGAAAATAGCAGTTGGAGTTGCAACAGATAACAGCCAAGCCACTTTTTTTGTTTTAAGAATGGACATGCCCTTTAATGTAAGTACAAACAGTATAGTTCTTCTTTAAAATCCCTTCAATCCTTTAAAGCTGCACGTGTTTTGTAATTAAAAAAAAAATCTTCCTTGGTATAAATATTTATATATGTAATAAACAAAAGAACATATCTATTGGCCAACAATGGCATCATTGTATGTGTTTCATAAACAAAGAATATATATAAAAGTATATCCAAGTGAAAGATGCATTATTGTGGAGTAATCGTTAGTGTACTTTGTTTGTATGCCCATGGTTTTTGGATAGAATCAGGACAGTTACATCCATTACCGCATTTGCTTTAGATTTCATTATCAAAGATAAATATGCCCAGAACACCTGTCAAATAAGATCTTGTAACCCATGAGTTCATAGGGGATCTTCGAGAGATATAAAGTAAATATAGAAAGAACTAACTATCTGCTCTGTAGGATTACTGGGCCTCTGTGAGTCTAATCTAATAGCTGTGCAAAGTAATACTGCCTGCTAGGGATCACTATAAGACATGTAATGTAACATATTCCACCCAGAGGATTACAGAATCAGCATCACGTGCTATTTATATTTAACAAGGAAAAGCCAGGCTACAAGGTATTTGTTTTGTTGACAAATGTTCTGACCATAACTTGCCTTAACATGACCTCATGGGCACATTTCTAACTCGGCTATGGTAAAATATGTCACATTCTTTATAAACAGTTTTGCATTAACTTAACCATAAACAGGATTAATCTTCAAGGTGTTGGATGGAGTTATTAAAGCACGGAAAGACTTACCCACCTGGGAGATATAAAACAAGCCCTGCTTGGCCCTGTCTTGTAATACTGGTAGCTGTAAACTCAGGAGACCAATAGCTTGATAGCCATTACCTCTATCAAGAGACCCATCTGAGATTCCTCTGTGTTCCACACAGAGCTTAAACCATCACACGGCAAGGAACAGCATACGTGAAAATGAAAGTAAAAAGGGAAATCTAATTTACTTCTCAGATGCGTGTTTGAAGCTTGGGGGATATATTTTTTTTCATTTCCATTACAAGGGGGGAAAAAATGAAGCCTCAAAGCTTTCCTATTATAAAGGCAATAGGATGAACTGTGTATTTTCTTATTTACACTGTGGGGGTGGTAGAATAAAAATATTGTTTCCTTTCTACACTTACTCTGTTTGGTCAGATCTTATGCTATTTAACAAAGGTGAGAATAACAAATGCACTTTCTAGTCATAGCAACAGCATTTTAAGAAATAGTCTGGATTTTCTAGCAACGAGATGCTAATTTTTGTAGTAGAAGGAAATTTATTTATGCCCTCTGACTGAATTTAAAGGGTATCTATTCCCTCAAAAAACAAAAATCCAATGTTAGTTTTAGAATTAAAGGGAAAGTAGAAACTAGAGACTAGTTAGGCATCACAGTTTGGAATACATTAAAGTGCATGTCCACCCCTTTTTACAACATGTTTCTGTAATGTAGGGCTCCCTCTCCCAACCCCAAACGCCATATTAGTTTCACACAAAACACCCCTGATCTGTACTTACATCACCTCTTTCCCCCATCAATGTGTAATGGCCCTCTGCTTGCATGAAACTGCAAGCAGGGGGCCAGAACGGCAGCCATGTCCGAGATTGGCTCAGAGGCAGCCAATCACGGACGTGGCTTCTGGCTGTGCAGATGGGGGAAAGAGGCGATGTAAGTACAGATCGGGGGTGTTTTGTGTGAAACTAATATAGCGTTTGGGGATGGGGGAGGGAGCCCTACACTACAGCTCCTGGTGGGCAGTTTTTTGGACTTAAGGGGGGATTACTGGACAACCATTTGGAGCTGGGATGTGAGGTAAGGATTTTTCTACACAACATAGTGGGGCCAGTAGTGGGTTAAATTGTAGTTTTGGGGGTGGACATGCCCTTTAAGCTGAGTGATCAGCTGATAGTGCCTTCTCCTCCCCTTACACACATGCCCTAGTCTCTTCAGAAGATAGTGACATTTCAATGACCATAATCTGCCCTTCCAGTGATTTATCTGTGCATAAATAAATGTACTGAATTGCTTTTTGAAGGCCCGCCTAAAAGTGTCCATTAGGATCTCAATCCCAGGGTTGATGAGTGCTCAAGAGAAACGATGGTCGAAACTCACTACTTTCGCTCTGTTTTTGGATTCCCAGATCTTGGGAAAATCCCGAAGATAAGAAAATCCGAAACCGGAACAAATTTTCGATAATACGATCGAAAATACGATCTGAGACCATTTTTGAGTTTCAGATCGTATTTTCTAAGATTTTCGAATGTTCAAGGCTATCTTTGAAAATCATCAAAAATAGCACCCTACTTTCGAAAATTATCAAAAATACTGCTAGGTATGTGTAACATAGATGAATGTTAACAGGGTAACCCTAACATAGATGAATAGATAATTACCTTTTTTCACTTCCTCTTTAACTCCAACAGGAAGTTTTTGTTAACTTGATCCCCACCTATATGACCCCCCCTCCAGTTCAGACAATCCCCAGCATGCTCTGTTACTTATCAGCCAGCCACCCATTTACAATACAAATTATTACTCTAGTGTAAATGAAATCACATGGCTGCATTTCTAAACAAATCCCTAAACCATCCCACATAATATCTTTGCTGGGCAGAAAGGGTTAAGTGAGTTTATTAAAGAATCCCCTCTCAAGTAATTACATTTTATCCCCCTCAATGACTGTTTCAATTTAACCACTCTCCTGTCACTTTTCACTTTCCGTCTCGGCACAGGAGCAGCTTGGCAGAAATACGGCAGTACAATTAGTTAGATGTGATATTAAAGATTCAATCGAAATTAAATATTAAAAAGTTATTCCGCTGATCCATGCACATACCAAACCCATCTGTTGCTATAAACCCAAAAGCTGCCATATGCCAACTCAGATGACTGATACCCCATACACTGCAGCATATGTGGGTTGAATAGGGTCCTAAGAATTCTGGGGTTTATTTGGAGGGTAACCTTAAATTGAACATTTAAAGACATTTTCATTGCATACAAAATTGCTGTCTGCAGACAGAATCTAAATGTGTGATGTGCAAATCTGTTTCCCAGGGGTTATAAACAGACCAGGTATTCCAAATCTTTTTAATTAAACCTTAATTAGCATTCCACCATACATAAAGGGATTAATGGTAGTTCCCCCTGACAGAGGATTATGGGATTGACTCCTGTGATTCTACCACAGTCATCATATTTAACAAGCGAGATGCAATTCAACAACAGCCTCTGACTAGGAATAAAGGAATCTGCCGTTAAATACCAACAAGAGAGCTATAGGCTTTCTGTCTCTAATCTGGCACACAATCTCCCGCTGTCTTTCTATGTGTCATATTGAGGTCAATCATACAGAATAGAACAATTCCTTATTTTAAAGAGGGAAGCTCATGGGAAAAAAAGAGCTGTTCACTGGTTGGTCAATGATCTGTAATTTAAAGAAGAATTGCCCATAATGTTGCTCTTTAAAATAAATTATTAACCATGTTATATCCCAATCTTTAAACCCAGAGTTGGGCTGGGGAACCTAGCGACTACTCTTTTTCTAATAAAAAAAATTGCATAGATGGTCATTATGAAAGCAAATGTTTCTATAAAAAACATTAGAGATGGAGTTGGAGAACACGAGTTCGAACGGACTCAGACTTCTCGAACTATCCCGGACCCGGATTTCTCGGACTTTCGATAATTTTTGTACTTTCTATCATTTTTGGACTTTAGATAATTATCGAATGTTTGAACGTTCAAGGCGTGCGAATATGCGAGTAAAATGTCTATTATACCAATACGCAAGTAAACATCGAATGAACGAATATGCAACTAAAGTGTCTATTATACCAATACGCGAGAAAATATCGAATTATCGAATATGCGAGTAAAATGTCTATTATACCAATACGCGAGTAAATATCGAATTATCGAATATGCGAGTAAAATGTCTATTATACCAATACGCGAGTAAATATCGAATTATCGAATATGCGAGTAAAATGTCTATTAACCAATAAGCCGAGAAAATATCGAATTATCGAATATGCGAGTAAAATGTCTATTATACCAATACGCGAGTAAATATCGAATTATCGAATATGCGAGTAAAATGTCTATTATACCAATACGCGAGTAAATATCGAATTATCGAATATGCCAGTAAAATGTCTATTATACCAATACGCGAGTAAATATCGAATTATCGAATATGCCAGTAAAATGTCTATTATACCAATACGTGAGTAAATATTGTTTATGCGATAATTATTGAATGTTCGAACGCGAGAGTTTGAAATTAGCGAGAGTTCGAGAGTAAAATCCTTTTTCGAGAGTCCTGGATATTCAAACGTGTTCCCCAGACCATTTCCCAGGTCCCACAGCCATTTACATTAAGTTACCATTGATATTTTAATTGTATTTAATTCAAACTTTTCAAAATATTTGACTCCCATTGACTGAATGGAATGGGTCCGTTTTCAAACTTTAGAACTTTCCATATAGTTCGAAAACTGACCGAACTTTCGAAAGTTCGGCCATCTCTAATAGAAAGAAGATGAAAATGGATCTTTCGAAACAATGATACACAATTTTACATAAAAGACTGCATATAAGGGATCACTGTACATACAGGTAATGATAAGGAAATTACTGTAGACGGAACTTCATCATAGCTCAGAGCCATAAAAATGCACCTTATCATCATATGGGAGCCTGCTATGATCAAAGAATGATCTAGTTATATTAGCTTATAAAAACAAAAGAAAAGAACCCGAATCTCCAAGAGAACAAAGCCTGTAACCTGTTAAAAGCCCAAAGCTTTTTATTAAAAGATGGGGGGGTACAAACCTGAATTGTGAAGCAGCTGCATAGTTGCTAAGCAATATGTATAAGACTTGAAAAATGTCAATGTGCAAAAAAAAAAGCAAATTAAAAATCCTGCCGTAGTTGCAGAAACACAGAAACAAAAGGTTTAAAGCCCACACCTTCTCTTTTTTTCTCCCTAGAGATCATCATGCTTTCACCTGGTGGTGGCACATCACTCAATAGAAGTTATTACTCATTAAAACACATTCCTTTGAACCTGAACATCTGTGAGATTTAACCCAAGTCTATTGGAAGAGCAAGGAGCAGCTGCCCCTGGAAGACACAGTGACGTATGTTTCTCAGGTTTCTAAACTTCTGTATTGTTATGTCTGATGTATAGGTCTGTATAGTGCCACAGTGGTTAGCATGGATACCTTGCAGTTCCGGTGTAAATTCTACATTGGTGAACATCTGCAAGGTGTTAGGCATTTTTATGTTCTCCATTTGCTCTTTGAGGGTTTCTTTGGTATAAATACTGGACAATGCAATATTGCAAGGCACCTAGCCTTACCTTACTGTGATCCTTCTGTGCAGCATTAAGATATTGCACCCCCCCCCACAATTGTATATGATAGAGTACTTAGATTGTAAGCTCATTGGGGCAGGGCAAAATTGATAAAGTAATGGGTTCAGTGGGAATACAAATTAATACCAAATATTTTGAAATGTCTCTGGCTGTATGAGCAGGAAAAACATTGAATATGTCCTATGGAAATAACAGTCACATAGTGTATGTCATTATAAAGTATAATGCTGCTTTCTATAAAAACCTTGTAGGGAATGATTGCAAGATTTCCCCCTAGTAAAGAACTTAATAGGCTGCCCATTGGTCCCCACAGACCTCCCATACCCTAATAATATATACTGTAAGGTTTGTCCTTAAACCATTAATGGGCAGTAAAGCTTGGAGGAAAGAGCTTATTATGTGCATAAAATATCCTTTCTCTGCATATTTGAATATAAACTTTTACTTTTGAAAGTATTCATCAATATACTACTGACACAGCTAAGCCAATGGGCCATAAAAAGAGCAAGTCTGGTCATATGCTGGTCAAATGTACAGGAGGAATTTAAATCCAGTAATAATAACCATCCATTCTTGTTGGTAGTGTGGGTGGCATACATGTAGTTATATAGTGGCTCAGTGGGTGGCACCAATACCTTGAATTGCTGTGTCCTGGGCTCAGATCTGTCCTTGGATACAGCTGTACTCTGGTGTCCCATAAAATCATAAAGAGATACTGAAGGCATATTGTGTATAACAAAGACTACCCCATAAGGCTGTGTACTGATACTTCAGTGTATCGGTCGATCGGGCCAAAAACTGCATGGCTTTGTGGCGGGCTACAACCGAAATTTGACTGTTCGCTTAAATTGGACGAATGAGCAATCGAAAGGCTACTTTTGTCACAACTAGCAGTCCTTCGTAGGACATAGGATCCCATGGTGTGTACCCAGCTTAAGTGTGTAATATAAGGATATAATAAGTAACTAAGTTCATAAACACAATAAAAAAATCTGAAAATACAACACACTTTTTCTCTGCATTACTAAACACATCCTTATTCCATAGAAACAAAGTCTTTTAGGTTGCAGCCTTTAGAGAAGAAACTAGATTCTGGCACAATAATAATGTAGCATCACTGCAGACTTCATGGACTGTAGCAGATGTTAAAATAATTTGCAAATGGATGCATTTTTAGGGGAATTTCTGCAATAGTCTATCTGCTGATTAAATATAATATCCAGTATCCTATTCCAAGATAAAGGCTTCTATGGGGTTCTGGGGATTGTGGACTGTAGAAGGATTGCAGTTTACTGCTATATATTTTCTCCTGTTCTCTAGAATAGTCCTTGGATCAACACCTCTAATGTCAATATTGTTGAGTATAGGATGGAATGCTGCAACAGGAAATCCCTTACTGTATACGCAGCATTTCAACAGAGGGCTTCTGCCTTCTTCCCTCAACAATGTTAATTATCCTCTGGCAGACAAAGCAAAGAACTGTAAATTTGCTTTTCTTATGAAAACAAGTTTACTGTATTTGGTTCCTAAGCTGTGAGGCAAATGCTGTTGACATCTTTTCTTATGACTCAATACCTTGACTCTATACAAACAAAACTAGTCATTCAGTCCAACCTTTCCTCTTTCGCTCTATACATGTGGATCTGTGTAAGTCAGTAAGTCAGTGTACTTCACTTACACGGCCATTAGAATCCTTATTTTTCATTTTATCCACGGTGAGTGTAATAAAGTTCTAGGCTGCTCTTCAAGGCTAAAGCGTAAGCGCAATAAAGACAACTGTCATGGTTCATATTAAGTTCAATTTCATTGGTTTTTATATTACACCTCGCAGCAATATCGGTATATGGTAATCAAGGCAGTGTGGATGAGATATTTCAGCCTGACGATTTGAAATGTACTCTGTTTTATAGGTGCTTCCCCAGAACAGATTGCACCTAGGACAAACAAGAAATTAAATCATGACTTCTTTATGTCAGCTGTCTTAATGGCGAATACATTAGTCATCTGGAAAGCAGAGCTATGTTCCAAACAAGCACAGGACAATTATAGGCAGTCTGTGAACTACAGCTTCATCATAACTGAATGCATTTAGCTTACATTCCCTGGATTAAGAAAAGGCTTGTCTTCAAATCTTTTAACAACATTTAGAAAAAGAAGACAGGGCCAATGTAGCCAAGAATGGGATCTACCATGAGTATGAATTGCACCTATGCATTTCCATCTATAGATGTGAATGCAAAAGCAAATATATGGAAAAAATGTGTTCCAGTGGGAAGTGTGCACATCGCCTAAGAATGTTGGTCACCAATATGTAGCAAAGTGACTACAAAGAGTTAAAGGGCAGCTCCCCACTAGGTAAAGGTAAGTATTGATTTTAGTGGGGAGGGCGGACATTTTCTTTATATTGCATATAATAGAGGAAGGTATACTTTTAAAGAAATAGTAGCCAACATTTGTCTTGTTTTATTTATTTTTTCCAGCATTAAAAAAATGTCCCTGGTCCAGATTCAAGCCAACTAAAATCCCTAAAAAATAATTACAGTTTTTAAATCTATTCAAATATAATGTTAATAAAAAAGGTTCAAATTCACCCAAAAGGCACACTAAATATTTTATTGAGGTTTGAGTCAGTTTTTATTTTTGCAATCTGTATATATCGAGACGTTGTCCAGAACTATTCATTTCAATATAAACGATTAAACCTCCCAGCGAGATTTCTCATTCGTTTCTCCTGCCAAAAATATCATTTCTGTATGTATATCCCCTTGTTACATTGAACAATACATCTGCATTGTACGCGTGAAAGAAAAACATAAATTTAGATGAAAGAAACCGGCCTAACTATTGAAGTTCCAAAAACCTGTTTCTAACCCAAATGAATAGGATTTTTTTTCCATGATAAGTTTAAAAAAATTCTAAAAATTCTGTCAGATGCATGTAATTTGGGAAATAACAGTTCTGAATAAAAACCAGGTTGGCTTCAAAACCCTGACTTACATTAAGAAAAGGAAAGAGAAAATGAATGAATAAATGATAAAAGAATATAGAATACATATAGAGAGAGATTTGTAGCAGGTGGGGGTAATTGGACAAATGGGTGAAAGAGCTGGTTTATGTTATATCCTTATATACCTTATGCTGTCTAACATTATAAAGCCAACTTGGCTTATTAACTCACAGTTCCTGCCTTACTGGAAAATCTGTGCTGATAAGAGGAGCATGAAATCGACAGGCAGAGTTGATGTTATAAATATGAAATTTAAAGGAAAAAGAAATCTGAAATATAATTGAGCATGAATTGATTCTACAATTCCTAACTAACTGTTATCTGTATCTCTCAACAATGAAATCATCAGCTTTGTGGAGCAATTATCTGTAATGTTGCAAGTTGCTGTCTTTTTATGATTTCTGTAGTCTGCCTTCCTAGTGAATATTAATTACTTTGACAAAGTCAGCCAGTGATAAGTTGACAGCTCAGGTAAGGGGGAGATGTCACAAAAAAAATTAACTGAGCATGTGCAGATATTAGTTCTGAACCTGGTTTCAATTTGAAACTCTTGGTTCCACTATCGAACGTCAACACAGCAGTTTTGACACAATTAAATCTGGATTTTGTGGCAAAATTTTTAGTTTCAGTTAAATTTTTGTATTTGTTAACCGTTAACGTTACACCTTAGCACATCTCAGTGAAATGCATTTTTCAATAGTGTACCGATGTAAACCTCGGAGGATATGGAGTAGGCCCTCCGAGGTTATTGTATCACGGGATTGCGTAAAGGTAAGACGCTGGTGTTAGCACTCTTTTAAAGACCCAATACAACCCCACATTAAATTTCGCGCCATTTTTTTTTTTTACTATACTTTTCCTGGTGAAAGACAAAACATCCAAATGTAGCTGGGTTTTCTGCTTATTCAGCGTTGGCGCACCGGTTTAGAATACACAGTTTAGAAGGTCACAAGTTCAGTACACCAGATATACCTTTTTTTGTTTCTATTATATTCCATGCTTCTAAATGTACCTAGGCTTTCAGCTTATTCAGTGGTGGCTTACCTTGTAAGACACACACAGTTCAGACAAGTTTAGACACATACAGTTCAGAAGGTCATGAGTTTGAATCCCCAAACTTACAGTACCTTTATTTTTTGTTTCCATTATATTCCTAGTACAATATTCTACATGTACCAATGGTTTATATCATGTCTCTATTAGCCTAGAGGTAAGAGCTCTCCTTTTAGCAAGACAAAGTAAATGTACAAGTTTCAGGTTCCATTACCCAGACAGAGCCTTTAATGTGTTTGAAAACAAAAAAATGAAATCCCTGTTCTGTGTCAGGGAGAGGGAGGATCTCTGTGCTATAATGTGATTGGCTGTCAGCTTCTAGGAAGCAACGCTGCAATTTCCTTGTTTTGATCTGTTGAGTACTACAGAGCATGTGCTTGTATGCAGACACTTACCTGGGGGTTTACCCAGCTAAGGTGCATTGTGGGAGCTGACCCCTAGTACTCACAAGTTATTTTCATAAATCACCCAATGGCCACAGCAAAGGGAGAGGTGAGACACAGCTTGTTGTATGTTTGTGAATGTGCTCTGTCTATTGGGACAATGTTGTCTGGAGACTTTAGTTCCCCTTTAACTTAGCCTATATTGAATAGGCTATGCCATGCTTTTTCTAAAATGTCTTGGAAATGGTGCGGCCAGTGCTAAATTAGTAAAAAAACCCACGCCAACCTTATAGTACCAGGTAGTGTGGATTCTGCATTAATTTGACCCTATAGTGGCTGATATAAAATTGGCCTGTTAAAATGCCACCTCATTTTAGCTGATATAGAAGGATGCCTCCATTTCTTTATTTTTTTTTTTTACCTGGATACAGTTTAACGGGAAACAACCATATGAAACCGTACCCCCAGCGTATGTGGTGTTAATTCTATCTCTTTCAAGGAGAATTCTTAATATGTGTTACTTTTGTTGTGATGATATGTATTGATGGGCAGAAACAGAGAAAGGGCCATCATAAGGATACCATTGACATAATGTCATTCAAAACAAAATAGGTAGAAAGAAATGTTCTGGAGGTTGAGTTATGCACACCAGTTTAAATATATTCAAAGCTCTGCAAGGGAAATAAATGATTTATTTATTGGATTTGATCTGCAATTGCATGAAGTGCTTTTTCACAGAAGGAAGTTTCAGTGATAAGCACAAATCATAAAATGTTGCCTGAAACTCTCACTAGGATAATATACATAGTTTCTCTTGCCTTGTTCCAATGATTTAAGGAGAATCATCTTAGCGTACAGTCAGTACCATATTTTTTTTATTTTCTGAGATCCATAGGGCAGTTTCTTGTACAAAGAAATTTAAGGCATTTTTCTCACTGGTCCAGGAGTCCATGGTCTGGGTTCATGGTCATCATTGCATTTTACCCCATTTTCCTGTAACATGCCCAGTTTTTCTTTCAGGTAAATAGCAAGACTATAACAATAAAAATGGGCTAGTGAACAGACCTAACAATAATCAAGACAGGGCTGTATTATCTACCAGGGAACATAGGCAGGTGCATGAGGCTTGCTTGGAAGAGGGGGCGCACTGCTAGTCAACTCCAGGGGCCAACTGTGATAATAAAAAAAAAAAACTCAAGTACCATCAGTGCCCTAACCATGCGTGGCACAAAAAAAGTCCTGCAGGATCTGTGTGTGTCTCACCTGTCTCTGGATCATGTGCCTGCCTGCTATCAACCTAGTAGGTATAAGTAAGTTCAAACTTTTATATACTAGTCACGTATCAGTCATGCTCACTGTGGGCAAACTTGTATGTGAACTGGGGGCCTTGAGGGTCAGCAGCCATTGTTAAGTTATCCCTCTAGTTCAACAGCCACAGTTAAGTTAGCCCTTTCACAAGCAAGTGTTAGTAAGCCCACCACACCCACCTCCACAAGCCATGCCCACCTTTTTGCTGGAGCACAGTACGACATGAATAATTAATCAGGGAGGTGTGTACTGTATGTATATAAATTAATAATACGGGAGTATTAATATTGTTTTTAAAAACAGTAAAGTTTAAAGTGGGCCCCAAACTCACCATTTGTTAGGGCCATATTTGTCCATAATCCAGTCAAGGTTGAATATTAGAACGGAAGGAATATCCAGTTTGCATCAGAATGTAAAGGCTAGAGGAAGAATCCATGCAAATTTGCAGCAACCAATCAGATGTTACCTTTTTACTGTGTTTCTACAACTACATTGATTGGTTGCTGTAGCACGGGTATTTTTATATGTTGCACAAGTGTTGTATCAATAGATTTGTGATTTCTGTTATAAAGTTAATAGCTGTTGGAGCATTTGTTGTATCATAAGTTCTTTGTGTTTCTTTACCTGCAAAACCAGGGACTGTAAGCAAACCTTCCATGTGGCTCTTTTTGGCTCAGTGGATTTGTAAAGCTGTCTCTGTCTGTGTGCATTTATCGTTAAAGATTATTTATCATTGTAACCCTAAGATATCATTATATATTCTATCTCATTGTTCTGTGCATCTGGCTGTATGTTTGGGTCTGTGAGCACTGATCTGCTCTTTTAGTATCTTCATAGCATTGCATGTGTTTCTGCCTGATAAAGGGCTGTGCTAATGTATCCTGTGGAATCATACATATGATAAAGCTGCCTTACAATGCTGATTCTATTTATATATCCCACACTGACAGACATTAATAAGTCACAGGATTGCGATTGGATTTTGTTTCCCAGATGCTCTGTCTGTGCAGCAGGGGTGCGTATGCCCTTCCCTTGGGGGGTGAGACATGCCATTTCAGACATTGTTTCACTGGTTCAATAGCTTTTTAGAACAGATACTTGTAGGGAGCATTGGATTTGAAACCAATCAATTTTGTATCCGCCACCAGCATTGTTCACCGGTACAAAACCTGCTGGGCTGTTGAACCTCCCGCCACGTGCAGTGGCTGAAATTTTATTGATCAATATGATTCATTTCTCAGAAATCTGAGCGACTAGAAAGCAGTCACTTAGCTGTAATGTGTCAGCGGTCGGATTCTCTCCATCGGAGCTTTGGAAAAGGGATTGAATCCCTTAAGTGCCATGAAGACTTTTAGCACACGGCAGGCTAACACTTTGCAGAAATAATTTGTCAATATGCTAGAGGTTTTTATTTTTTCTTTTGCTCACAGCTTCCCTTCCCTGTCACACGCAGTAGATCGGATCCTGTCTAGGTCATAAAATGAGCTTCAGCATCAGTAACTGTGACCGAAGATGTTTCATGTCATGGGGAGAGAGATATAGATAGGAGATGGGCACCAGACAATACACAAGAAACATTATGTAAATATTGGGTTCCTGACATTAAAATCTCTACATCTCCTTTCACACATAGAAAGACTAGTAAAAGCTGTTTTTCATTTGCAAGAGTTGCAGTTCATACAACCACAGAGCTGAATATTAGATCCCTTTATATTCCTTCATTGTAAATAAGGAATCCCTTGTTATACCAAATTTATAAAATCAGGAGGCGTCCACTAAGCTATTATCTACTGATAATTTTAATGCGACATGTTTTGGGTCTACACTGACCCTTTCTCAAGCCAAAAAAAAAAGGGGGTCAGCTTGAGAAATGGTCAGTGTAGACCCGAAACATGTTGCATTAAAATTATCAGCAGATAATAGCTGAGTGGACGCCTCCTGATTTTTTAAATTTGGTATAACTTATTGTCTGCAAGTGTGGGAGCAGAAAAGTGAGGTGCCCTTGACGCCATCCGGACGTGCCATTTATTAAAGGAATCCCTTGTGTTCCTCATGCTACTCCTGATGTACCATTATAAAAAGTAATGGCCAACATACTTTCAAAAGTTTAAAATTTAGGGACCGATGTGATATCACCCACGCTACCCTATGTACTGTAATACATAACTAATACCGTGCTGTCTGTGCCTTTTCCAAAAATTTGTGAAAATAGCGCAATGAAGTATTGGCTTAATTATGATTAACGCAACAATTTTGCACTAATCTTAACCAGAGATGTCCGAACTTCGAAAAATCCGGTCCGCGCGAGGATCCGCGGATTTTCAAAAAAATCCGAAAATTCGAAAATCCGCGAGCGGACCCGTTAAAACGTATTAAAATGAAAGTTCGGCAAAATCCGCATTAAAAGTGGTCTAAATAGCCTTGGTAACGTACACTTAACCACTCAGGGACCTGGGTAATGGCCTTAGAAGCACGTATAAATGCCAACAATACCTAAAAAGTACAGTCCGCTAGCGTGACTTTAAAAAAACGGTATTTTTCGAAAATACGAGGATTCCCGTAAAAACGAAGATTTCCGTAAAAAAACGAGGCTTTCTGTAACTATGATAGCTGCCATTGGCTAATTTGGATCATGTGGCTTGCTCCGTCTTGAAAATTTACACGAATTACTCGTTTTTACGAGTATTCTCGTAATTACGAGAATACTCGTAATTACGTGAATCCTCGTAATTACGTGAATCCTCGTAATTACGAGGATCTTTGGTTTTTCCGTAAAAAAAATCCGCAGTTCGGAAGTTCGGAAGTCCTGAAAGTCCGGAATAATCCGCCGTTCGTGGACGGGAGAAATCCGCGGCGGATCCGGGTTCGGGTCCGCGAACCGGCCATCTCTAATCTTAACGCCATGCAGTAAGCATGGCGGGATCCCAGTCAGGTAAGACGTAACTTTACATTGGCCCGTTAGTAACCTTTCGGGCTTTACATTGAGTGTAGTGTGATTAACTTGTAAAAAATGAACTGTTAATTGACTGCTGTAGATAATTACTCCAGACAAATAACGGTTCATCAAACTTCACTAAGTAGGTAAACCTGACGTAGCAAATATACAGGAGCTTAGTCATAAGTTACTTTTATCTGACAACAGGTCCTCCTGTACCGACAATGTGAATCCTGTAAGGCAACAGATAAAAATCTTTGCATGTGAAAGGCCTGTGAGTAGAGAAAACTGGCAAGTTTCACCACACCAACAGTTCTGGCAGTTCTGCGGAATGATGGTTTTTAAAAACCATTTAAACCATTCAAAATAGAATTTCAAATTTCTGACACCACATTTTGAATTTTCACCATCACCTCCCAAAGAAATTCTACTTTTACCCCATTGAAAAATTACAAAGTTTGTAAAACCTGCAGTGAGGGCCATAGTGTAGAACATTCATCCGACCCATTTTATATTGAAAAGTTAAAAAGTAACTAGGACATAACACTTTTAACACTGGACTGAATTCAAGCACAGTGATTTTGCCAGTTTTAATGGATTATCCAGCATATTTAAAGCATATCAATGGGTGCTGGGATCCAGGTGATGGCAGTACTTAAGGGCTTCTAATTGATGGGGTCAGGGGTATAAAAGTCTCCTTCTTACATCTGTGATGCCAGAGAACTGATAGGAGACACTCAGCAATAATCTGATGAATTTATTATACTTTTTCATTGGACGGCACCTCAGAGCCTGTTTTACATCTGTTCAGTATCATGAAGCCTTGCTTCAAAGGTTAATGCCTAAACAAGCTTCCACTTCCCAGATGTTTATGAGATTCACTATATGTCAAGTAACTAATTTCATCCTTAACTCCTTAGTATCCAGAAGTTTCCATATATAAAACATGTTAACCCAATAGTTCAGTAAAGATACTAACAGGTTTTGAATGCAAAGCTCAAGCAACATCCATGGTCTCTTTACATAACAGTGTCTTTTTGTTTTATCCTTTTCATTTCAGTTATGTATAAACATAAAGACAAAATAAATAAATGGGTGCTTGGGTAGTGGTCATTCGTTAATCCATTCTGGTAGATTTTACTATATCCTGTTGCCTTCATATTGCCTTTATGTTGCCTTTATATTTTTGTACATTCACTAAGTTAAAGGAAGTTCAGTGCAATTACACATGCTTTTATCACTAGAGATGGGATCTGGGTTCAACATGGAGCCCAAATCCAGACGGATCCTCCGATAATTTTCGATAATTTTCAAATGTACGCTATTTTCGATAATGAAATCAACAGATTTTTCAAAATGGAAGAGAATATGCAGAATAACAAGTTATTCATAATACAAAATTTTAAAATGAATAAAAACTTCCAATCAACTTTTCCTTTAAAGGAATGATCTATTCATTCTAAGGTATATGTATCATTATATAATGTATATGTTCTACAGATAAACAATCTGTATATATTTATAAATTAGTCCCAAATCATTCTATTTTTCTTAAGGGTCGCTAAAAATATGTGTAGACCGAATGTTTATATTTCACGCATCACATATTTTTATTGGAAATCTAGAATTTATTCATAATCCTGGTTTACCCAAGCATCAAGTTTTATCTGATGTTCTGGATTAAGTTCAATATTAATAAAGAAAAGATAATCTGTTCGACATCAGTACAATTAAAATGGCTGAACAGGATGATATTTCCATAAACAAATCAGAATAAGTGTTAAGAAATGTAACTAGAACCTTAATGAAAGATTATTTTTACATTGCTCGTGTCCCTGAAAACCTGACATCAAATTTTCTGAAATACTAAAATTTTAGGACATTTTGGAGCCCACCAAATCTTTATTTGCCTATGGAAAATCAGCTAAATAAAATATGGGCAGTTGTAGGGTCTGCCATTGAGATTAGGATTATGGGAAAATAGATAGCTACAGTATTTTGAAAAGTAAAGAGGGGAATTTAATGAATTTTAGTGGTTTGAAAGCACAGTGGCTAATCAGATTTAATCTTTGTTTAGTCTTTTCTTCTCAGCATTTTTTTATTGTTATTTGTATTATCTACATAATTCAACCAATAGAGCCCTTACAAATCCGCACTCCCAATGTCCATAAGATAGAATTTGTTAACAATGCTTGGCAATGCTGTAATCAGCGTAAACTTGGGCACAGTCATTTTCCCAAGGGTCACTTAATTAAGAGGAACTGTGGTCCAAAAATGACTTTAGGTAAATTGATAGGAATTGTTCTCCTGAGAGTTTTTGCAATTTATTTCCATTGTTTATTTTACATAGTTTTGAAGATATTTACATTTTTGTGTGTGATATGGCAGCAGCATCACCAGGTCCCCTGCTCTTCCTGCTTCCTGCTCTGAAACCTGTCAGTCAATCTGCCCTGTGTCTCCTCCCCTTTGCAGCCCCCCTGGTCCCTCCCACTCATGGACCCCATGGTCCCTCCAGTTGCAGGCCCCCCTTGGCCCATTCCTTTACAGTCCCATGTGACCCCGCCCACTCGCGGGTGCCATGCCCCCTCCCACTTGCGGGTGTTGCGGCCCCACCGTAGTGTCTAAGCCCCACCCACTCACGGGTGCCTAAGCCCCACCCGCTTATGGGTGCCATGGCCCCTCCCACTCACTAGTGCCTAAGCCCTGCCCACTCACAGGTGCCTAAGCCCCACCCGCTCACAGGTGCTGTGGGCCACTCTGACCCCCCTACCCCCCCGAAAACTCTGTGGAAACAGCCTTTTTTTAGGCAGTGAGAACTCTGTTTTCACATAGTGAGAGAGAAGGGCTGTAGATTCCCTTCTCTGCAGCTGCAGGTGCTTCACCCAACAGAGAGGAGGAGGGACTGCCTGTCTCTCTCACACACTGAGGGAGTCTGAGGCTGTGCTCGCCGGCGGCACTGTGCAGGAGAAGCCTTAGGAATGTCACCCTCCCACCCATTAACTTTCTAGTCAGTCATTTCTTTATATCTTGGGCTGTGGAGCATGTAGAGAGGTGGTTGATGGCTTGTTTTAAAGGTAGGAAACTGGCCTTTCATTTAAACTCAACTTGTTTGGAGACTTCAGTTCCCCTTTAATAAAGATTGTTCACCTGAAAATTAAAGTAATTTCTTGTACTCAAATGCTGTGATTAGCAACATGTTGTCTAGATGGTGAAAGTCTAATTGCAAACCAGGATTTTAGAAGATATTATCATCAAAATTACACATTGACAATTCTGCATAACTTGATGTATCCCCCATAAATGTGAGTTAATCTTTCGTTTAATAAAAAAAAAAACTAATTACCTTTAATAATTAATTCTGCAATATTCTAAAAAAATATAACTAGACTTCTTCCTGGATTGTCGTTCATGATGCAAAATTCCTAAACTGACTAAATATTATTTTGCTAAAGGTTTAAAGAAAGTTTATGGAGAGGAAAAAATTTTAAGCTTTTTTGAATTTTTTGATTTGCATTTGAAGGGGAGGTTTAAAGGAGGTATGTGGGCACATGTTCACAATTAAAGGGCATGTCCTACCCCATTAAAAACTGCACTTACTATCAAAATCCACCCACCCTCTACCCCTCACACGATCCCTAAATTTTTTATAGTTACCTTTCTCTCCACAATCTCTGCAGCTGTCTATTACTCAGGTCTCTGCCTGCCAGCATTGGTCTCTCCAGCCTTATCTGCAAGCTCAATAAGCTATGTTACAGCTCATTCAACCACCGAGCCATACATTATTGGCCATGACTGACAGCTGCACCCTGGAAGAAGTAACAGCACAGAAAGGAACTGCTGCAGAGATTGCAAAGAATTGAGAGCTTTACAACTTTTAAGGATCTTGGAGAATGAAAATCAGGTAAATGAACATTGAAGGAAATGTTTGGACTTTTTAAATGGACAGGGCAATACAGAATTTGTGCTGTCTAATAATATCTGCACATTATTCTCTCTCTTTAAATTGGAATGTTACATGCAATTGGAGGTAGTGATTGTTTCAAACTTGACTTACTGTATTTACAAATAATTTCACAACGTAGATTATAAAAAAAAATACATCCATGTAATAGAATCTTTTGTAGGTTTGTTTTTGCTTTTGTTTGTTTACTATCAGGGTTATTTAACAAAAGTTCTTATCGTTAAAAATGGTGCTAATTTTGCCCCAACCAATCAGATATTATTTAACATTTGAAAGCTAACATCTGATTGTTTGGGGCAAAATTAGCACCATTTTTAACGATAAGAACTTTTATTGAATCTCCCTGTATGTCTACAAATGTTAATATTGAAATGTATAAACTCATGGACTGGACTGATTTTAAATGTAGCATTTCACAATGCATAACTATAGCCGGATATAATCCACCAGTTAACATCCTGTAAATTATATCCTTATAATTCGTATTTAGGTAGCAGTATCACAGACTTGTGAAACATTATGTTAATGTAGTTTAAGATATGAGGGTTAATTTTAATGTTTGGGTTTAGTAACACAAATTTAAAACAAAGATCATTCATTTGTTTCGTATCAATGAATTCTGCCAGAATCCAGAAGTATTCAGATATTTCTCTTACGGGGCCAAAATAATGTTACCAATCAGTGTCTTTATTTCACAGCCACATAGGCGACTAATGTATAAACTGAGAACTGTTTGCCTTGAAGAAAACACTTGTGCATGGATAGAGAATTGGTTATTGGATGGAGAGTGGTGGTAAATGGAGCTACATCTATGTGGGCTAAAGTTATAAGCGGCGTGCCTCAGGGTTCTGTACTGGAGCCGCTTCTGTTTAATCTGTTTATAAATGACTTAGAAGGGGGCATTGAGAACAAGGTCTCTGTGTTTGCTGATGACACTAAACTATGCAGAGCTTTGGAAACTTCAAATGATGTGCAAGTGTTGCAAGCAGACCTAGATAGATTAGCAACATGGGCAGCAGAATGGCAGATGAGATTCAATGTTGATAAATGTAAGGTGATGCATTTGGGATTTAATAATCCCTGTGCCACCTACACCATAAATAACTCTGTGTTAAGTGCATCTGTAATGGAAAAAGATTTGGGGGTTCTGGTAGATAACAGACTTAGCTGTAGCAAACAATGCCAGATAGCAACAGCTAGAGCTAGCAAGATATTGTCTTGTATAAAGAGGGGAATAGATTCAAGAGAGAAAGATATTATTCTCCCTCTTTACAAGGCACTGGTAAGGCCTCATTTGGAATCCCATATACAAAAGGGACATCTAGAAAATGGAAGCAGTTCAGAGAAGGGCAACTAAATTAATAAGGGGAATGGAGGGGCTTGAATATGCAGGCAGATTGGACAAGTTAGGGCTGTTTACATTGGAGAAGCAACATTTGAGTGGGGACATGATAACCATATACAAATATATTAATGGGCCATATAATGAACTCTCTGGTGCATTGTTTACTAAAAGGTCATATCAGAGGACTCGTGGACATCCTTTAAGGTTGGAAGAAAAGAAGTTTCATCTTCAGGTTAGGAAAGGTTTCTTTACAGTGAGAACGGTGAAACTGTGGAACTGTCCTCCAGCAGATGTGGTAATGGTAAGTTCATAAAATAGCTTTAAAAAAGGCCTGGATAAGTTTCTAAAACTAAAAAATATTGAGAATTACTGGTATTAATGAATATAGATCTGGTTGATCCAGGGATACTTTCCGATTGCCGTTTGGAGTCAGGAAGGAATTTTTTCCCCCCTTTTGCTGGGTTTTTTGCCTTCCTCTGGATAAACTGTTAGGTAGGGTTAAAAAAAATAAAATAAATAAAAATAAATAAAAGAGGGTGAATAGGTTGGACTTGATGGACTTGATGTCTTTATTCAACCTCAATTACTATTTTTCTATGTTACTAAAGGACCTGTTTGTAAAGGCGCGGTATCAATTTTTAGCGATACCTCGCTTTTAACGATAGTTAAACTGATTGTTGATTTACGAACGGTTTAGCAATCGTTATGATTGTAAATATACGATAACACAATCGTAGATTGACGATCCCCATAGAATACCATTGTGGTAGTTTACTACCGCATGGTATTCTATGACCAAACGTTTACGGCTGCGGTCATACACCCCTTAGAAAAATAAATTATATATTATATATATAAAACCTAGGTTCTGTTTTGTAAAAATGTAATAATTCTGGTCCTAGGCTAGAGAAATCATACTTACAAGTTCGCAATCCAGTGCCGCTTCCTGTCTCTCCACTCCCTCTCCAATGCAGCTGCTCTGTTCTTTTTGTGTTTCTGAGCAGTGGCAGTGGAGGCTCATCAGGAGATGGCAGTAAGTGATTGGCCATGACGTCGCTGTCACGGCCGACAACTGACTGCCATACCCGAAAATGCCAGAGAGCCGCGGTGGTGGATTGAGGAGCTTGTAAGTATGATTTTTCTTGCTGGGAGCAGAATTATTACATGTTAACAAGACGGTATCTAGGTTTTAGGGGGTTCTGCCTCACATATTACATTTTTTATAAGGGGTGGACATACCCTTTAACGATAATGTGCGGTATAGCTAAATTGCGATACCACACTTCATAAATATGGCCCTAAATTATTCCAATGGCAAATACACTGTTGCAGGATCAGGGACCCAATGGCTGGAAGTATGTAGGTATGGCCAGCACTAAACTCCCCCAACCTGGGACCCAGAACCAACCCAGAGCTATAATTTGTACTTACTTACTTTTACCTTTATAAAGCATTTCCAAATACTATCCTCAACTCTTATTGGTCTACATCTATATATAAATACTTAGGTTTACCAAAATGCTAATTTTCCTCAGTTTGTCCACATGGCCCTTAAACAGACCTGAGGCCAATTTACAAACACAAGTACATAGGAAATGACCCATGATTCCAAGCAACTTGCATTTTATACAGTATGTTCATAAGATACGTTCTGGAGTAGTGAGGGCCGATGTTGTAATGCGACAGGCGCATCTTACCTGACCGTGATCCTGCAATCCCTTTGTGAGACTTTCAAGACAAATCTCTTTAAAAGTTTTCACCTGCAACTTAATGTGCTTAGTGTCATTGATTTTATGTGACATTCATTGACTTGTATTAAAACGTAAACACAAAGGTATATAGATTGGAACATGTGTAACTGACCTTTTACATTTTAAAGTATTATGTGTGTTTTAATATAATACATTATGGGTCAGATTCATATTTACATTCTGTTGAAAATTCTAGACCTGAAAATGCTGAATGGGCATTTTTTCTTTGTGTTTTGTTTATGCTGATTTTGTGTGATTTTTTTTTTTTTAGAATTATTATTAGTCTCCATACAGAGTCCTAACACAACAAATCTGTTACTAGAAGCAACTGCAGATGTTTGCAGATTCTCCATTGTCCATGTGGCTGCACTGCAAATATCAGATTCTTTGTAATAAAACTTAAAGGATCCAATTAATTTTATTCATCCAAGTGGTTTTAATTACAGGGCAGTTTCCGAAAGAGACTATATGATAAGATAGCGCTATGGTAGGCAGCATCAAGACCACTTACAAACAGCTGAAGGAGATGACAGGTATCAGTTCTGACAGCTAATGCCTTTCATGTAACATAATTGATAAAACCTAACGCATGCAGCCCCAGGATTCACGCTGAGACTTTACATAGTTTTTAAAACTGAAGTATCTAATTCTCTTTTATTTAAACCATATTGCAGCTGTGCAGGGTCTGCAAAATCAGAACGAAACTCTCCTTCACTCTAAACATGTTTCGACCACACTGCCCTGATTAGGTATTAAGGGACAGCCTAAGGCAACCTTTGGCTAATCACAGGTTTTTAAGCAGTCAAAGATTTATTTAAAACCACAAGAACAGCGGATGCCCATTAAAACGTTTTATTGATCTATTCCCAGAGAACCCGGTTACATAACTAGCATACATTATCTTTGGCTGGGCCAAAAGGCCCACCCGATCGGATATGCCACAAACAACCTTGTTAATTCTTGGCTTTCTGTCCACCCCGTGTCTGAACTAGCTAATAATGACTAAAGCCTTATGCACACCAGCATTTTACTTTAAGGGCATGTCCACCCCTACATAAAAACACATACTTACCTCCCCTATCACAGAAACCCCAAGATCAAGCTACTTAGTTTTCAGAGTTTCCTGAAGATAGATATTTAATATAGAGTTTACTGTCCTCTTGAGTAGATGCTTCCTCTTAAAGCTGTACAAGCTCTCACTTATGCATGGGAGGGTGGATTACTCAGCAATAGTAAGTCATTCAGGTATGATGTCATGACTATTATCAACTGCTGTACTGTAAAGAAGAAGTAGTAGACTGTAAAAGAGGATTGGTGAATTTTGGATTGAATACTTATGTTCAGGATTTTCTGAGCGGTGAGTTACTATTGTGGTCTTGGAGTTTTCTGGATAGGGGAAAAATGTATTTATATTGGGGGGTGAAAATTGCAACTAATTTAATTTTGAACTGACTGTCAATTATGGAATTGCTTGAATTTGCCTACTAAGTACAGTTTTGCTGCACAGATGAACAAAAATTATTATAAATGCCCTCAGAAGTGTTTGTGTGACATGGTCCTCAGATCATCTAATGGTTGAAGAAGACTGAATCTTATGAAATATGCAGCTCTACATCACTAATTGGAATTTGTTTTCATTTAAACCCCTTGATCTGACTACAGCCTGGATTTAACACATGTCATCCCATCTTTGTTTTCTTAAATGTTTCTTCATAGTTGAATTGCTAGCAAAATGACACTTTTTTTTTTTAGAAATGAAACCATAAACATCTATCGGTATGTCTGTGGCAGGAACTATTAATCATTTTCTCCTTCAGATAGGCAGAATACATTTGTCAGCACATGTCGATAGGAAAGCGATTACACCAGTTGTGGCCATAAGTATGGATGCTGAGAATTAAACATCAAATCAGATGCTGGGGCTGTCAGTGTGAAATCCCAGGATGAACAATCCTGAACTGACAAAACAGTTTGAATCTATAACAGAACAAAGAGATAAAGGAACTTACAATAAAATTGAAATTGAAAAAAAAATCCCTATTTTGACCACATTTTCAAATATAACCAGTTCATCTGTTTATGGAATTGTGTTGCCTCCTTGAAAAATGGCTTTCCGATCTGACATTAGAAAATCTCGTTGTGCAAAACATAAAGTATTTTCTCCAGTTTATGCAGCTCCTAGCACCAGTGGTATTTCAGAAAAAAACAGCTGCACTCCAAACAAATCCACTAATAAATTTTGGTTGTGCTCAGATATATGAAATAAAACAAAAAACAAATGTAAAAGTTTTCACACTTTTAACATTCACTGGGATACACTCAATTGTAAATCACTTAAAAATAGAAATAGGGTAATGTCTCTTTAAAAACCTTTAAAACTACTTCTAGGCAGCCAGTATAAGTGATGCCAATACTGTTTAGGGTTATAGAGAATAAATCCAAATGTTTAAGACCTTTTGCTGCTTGTAGGGTTTGTAGCTTCCTCAGGAACAAAAATTTAGATTTGCCTCCAGCCCCCCGAATATATTCAGAACATTATTTGATTTATTATTAACCAGATATTTAAAGGAGAATTATACTCATGACTATATTCTAGCAGTAACTGACAATTTTCAAGCCCCTCCCCATCCCTCATTAACATATGTTCCTCAGTGTCATGGATGGGAGAATTGTCAGTGACAATAATTGTGGGAGGAGCCAGAAAGAAGTCAGTTACTGCATGAGTATAATTGTCCTTTAAGTATAATTATTGCCTCCATTTTGGCAGACTTAGGGCTAGGCCACACTAGTGAGTTTTTTCTGCGTTTTGCGCTCCATTTACATTTTACGATCTGCAATGCCATTTTATTTATAATGTAAATCACGGGAAGTAGGCCCCACTGTGTACACGCATGCAATCATCATTTTAAGTCCGTTTTTGTCAAAATCGCACTAAATACAAGTCTATGGAAGCGCATAAAAAAGCGGACAGAAGTGGATAGAAGCGGACACAATTACTATGACATGAGTAAGTGCAAATGCATGTAAAAGAGGATACAAGCGTATGGCAAAATTGGACAGAAACGCATAGCGATTTTTTGTGCGTTGTAGTGTCGTCTCAGCCTATGCTAGCTTCTCTCTCCATGCAGTCAATCAAGGCCATAACTGCTAACATCATAATCAATGATTGATGCAATAAAGCACTGTTTGTGGTTAAAACAACATGCTAACCCAATTGCATTAAACTTAAAGGACAAGTGCACTGTAAAAAGTAACTTTTAAAAATGAAAGTTGTATAGGATTACTTATTACTACCCCCCAAAACAATTTCGTTAAGGGGTACTAGCATTTAAGTTTTTTATCTGCCAGGTTTGTGTACATTCCTTCACCACTATCTTTGAAGCACCGAGAAACCTGGCAAAAGTCGTTTTTTTTTGTACTGGTACCCACACCTCCTGGAGTCCTGGGATGTAGGACTACCTTCCAGCCCCAGGTTCTTTTAATTTTAACTGTTCTTTTGTTTTGTTTTGTTTTTTAAACTTTATATGCGCTAGTTCTCATACATGTATTATATGTACAGTATGTATTATATTTTTGGTCTCTAGTTGCACTTTAATATGGATGTACAACAGCCCAATTTTCTATATATTGTGTGCACTGTAGTTCTCCTCTGATTGTAAGTTTGGTGCTTACATTTTAAACTGGGTCATAAAGACCCTGCAACCCGGCTTTGCTTTCCCTGCTTCTGTGATGCAAATGTTGGTTACTGTCGCAGAAAGATAAGCTGTGCCAGGGGGGGAAGTTTTGCACCTTTTATTGCATCAGTTAAAATCAGTGCAAAACTCACTTTATGACAGTGTAACAATTGAAACAGTACCAGTTGACTGATAGTTTACATTGCTGATTTTCCTCCAGTACACTTATGTAACATGTAATATTTAGTTAAATTAACTGGGCATGAAGTATTGTTTCTTGACGAAGTTTACCTAGTCAATTCTCAAAAGTCCAGTTGAGAACATACAGATTAGGGATGGTATAGAACCCGAGTTTGAGCCGAACTGTTCGAGTTCGAACGGACCCGGACTTCTCGAACTATCTCGGACGCGGACTTTCGATATTTCCCGGACTTTCGATGATTTATCGAATGTTCGAACGTTCGAATTCGCGAGTAAAATGTACATGGTATCTAGGCGCGAACATCGAATCTGCGAGTAAAGTCTCCATTACAGCCTATACGCGAGCATCGAATCTGCGAGTCAAATGTCCATGTTACCTCGAACGTTCGAACGCGAAAGCTCGAAAGTAGCGCGCATGAGAGTAAAATCGATTTTACAAAAGTCCTGGATATTGGAACATGCTCCCCAGACCATTTCCCAGGTCCCACAGCCATTTACATTAAGTTACCATTAATATTTTAGTTGTATTTGACTCGAACTTTTCGAACTATTTGCCTCCCATAGACTTTAATGGGTCCGTTTTCGAACTTTCGAACTTTCGAACTTTTACAATAGTTCGAAAGTTCGAAAACGGACCGAACTTTCAATAGTTCGACCATCTCTAATACAGATATGTTCCTTTCAGAAAATTCTTAAATTCTAAAACCGGATGGTCTTTGAATATATTCAGTGTATTTATCATCCCAAACATGTGATGTTAGCATTCCCCTGGATTGTACAGTACAGTCAAAAAAAATCCCCTCTGGTTATTACAACTCCAAGAGTTTAATAAGTAGTCCTGTGTATGTCAAACCAAAAGAGCAATGATCTGCAGCAATGTGCATGGATTTAACTGCTGATGGAGCAGGGCGAGCAGGTGCCCTGTGCTAGTTAAGCCAATTATCTGCAAATCTCTCGAGGCGAATGTATAAACACCAAAGCTCATGGGAGTAAAATTAAAAAAAGAATAAGCAAGTAAGCTTAAAAATAAAACAATAAGCAGAAAAAAAGACAATGCAGATTTCCCGCTGACTTGGGAAATGGTAAACCGTGGCTCAAGGGATTAGAATTCACCTTAGTGTCTTGTCTGAAAATGGAATGCTTTGATAAACTGATGTGCTTGGGGTAACAGATTTTAACTCATTTATTGTTCAAAAAAATATCAGACTTATTAGATTTTTCATGTATTCTATTACCATTCATAAACATTCTTCAACACTTTTATAGTCATATACCTAGTGTATAGTCATATTTATGAGCCCACTGGATCTGTTATTACTGTACCTATATCATGGGTTTATGCCCAGCATTTCATATATGGCTGTAAATTACTGATCACTATTGGCCATGTTGTTATTGGAGGATTGCGGTCCCAAAATATCTTACTATACGTGTAAAATACAGGTAAGGGTGGTAAAGACTATTATAAATGCAATTCAGCTCACTATTACTACTTACTATGGTAATCTATAACCAATACCACGTGATAGCAAAAGACATTGTGTATAATACTGATACCAATCTGTGTTTCTGCGATATCACACTCATAACTGCACCTTTAGTAGCTAATGCAAAGGTGCAAAAGATGTACTTTTAGTATGCAGCCACTAGAGATGTCCGAACTTCGCAAAATCCGGTCCGCTCGAGGATCCGCGAATTTTCAAAAAAAATTCGAAAACACAAGAAACCCTCGTAATTTCGAAAATTTTCGAAAATACGTATTTCCAAAATTACGAGGAATCCTCGTAATTTCGAAAATTTGCGAAAATATGTATTTTCGAAAATACAAGAAATCCTCGTAATTTCGGAAATTTTCAAAATTACGAGATTTCTCGTATTTTCGAAAATACGAGAAACCTTGTAATTTCGAAAATACGAGAAATCCGCGGTTCGGAAGTTCGGAAGGCGGAAAATCCGAAAAATCCGGAAAAATCTGCCGTTTCGCGAACGGGGTAAGTCCGTGGTGGATCCGGGTTCGGATCCGCGAACCGGCCATCCCTAGCAGCCTCCAATCAGGTGTCATTTAACTGCAGTAACCCAGTAAAAATCTAACTTCTGATTGGGTGCTAAAAATGAATAGCATGGGGACACTTTTGCTACTTATATTCCAATGGTTCCTTAGTGTGTAGATGTAAGGTGCCCATTTTTTGTCATGCAGTGAATGGACACATAAGAGGTTAGAACACATTAAGACTTGTATGTATAGGTGTATGCACAAAGAACATGGATTCTGTATGCAGAAAAACTAGATCATATATTGTTTCCTTTGCTTGTCAGTAACTGTTCATCTCTGACATGATCCTTGTGTGTGTATATATCCATAGGGATCAATGATTCCTTTAGCTTCTTTCATTAATTATACTAGGATTAAAAATACACAGATTGTTTTGAACACAGCCATATGTATACAGTTACCCCATTAAAGATCAATGCTAAACAATCAATGGAGAGGTAGATATTAAAGGATAGTGGAGTGTCAATGCGGGTTTAAACATCTGGATGACCGTAGGTTGGGCATCCCTGCACTAATGGTGGCCATACAAGTTCATTATTGCTTAAACCATTTTAAATGTCCCGAGAGATATTTCTTCTCTGTCAATTAAAATCTTAGCAAATGTATAGTAAATCCATTCATTCGTATGAACTATGACTTTTTCGGACTTTCCAAACTACGAACTTTTGGACTTTTCGAACTTGCGGACTTATTTATGATAATTATCAAAAATTAGACGATTCAGCTATAACCCTCGAATCTAACCCTCAAATTCGGTCATTCGGTACGAATATGGCGATAACCCTTGAATGTAGTGTTCTCTAGCAACCTTATATATTAATGAAAACCCCAATAATGGGCTTTATAGCCTAGAGAGTTGGCACATTATTGCATAGCCACACTTTCTGCTTAAAACCTTACTGTTTGTTTACATATAATTTAATAAAACATTTTCTCCCGGCAATTCATAGATCAAAATCCTTTACATAATAATTGTCTCCCTATATCATATACACAGGTGGCAATGAGGAGGAATACTGATCTAGTTATTAAAGCTACCTTTCTTTCCCACTATAATAAGGAGGGGATGTGAAAATATAAATTACTTTACTGCAGTGTTAATGATACCCTTTGTGCGGACCCCTGAGGCCATAAACACTATAATGATGGTAAAAATGGTAAATACTATCAATGCTAAAGATAGTAACAATTTACCTGTAACCCACCACCCCATAGACCACAACCCTATGCTTCCAACCCAAGACAATGACAGCATCTGTTTACATTCCTAGGGTTTGTCCCTTTAGCTAGTGAGCAGCAAACAGGCCATTTTACTTGTAAAGGTAAGTGGTTACTTTTTAATGTAGCATCAGGGCCCTTGGCAGACCAGATAATCTTAACATGGCAGAATACTAAGGTATTACTTTAACTAACCAGGTCACATTTTAAGTACAAGGCTCATGTATCGAACATTCATAGTAACATAGTAATTCAGGTTGAGTAAAAACATACGTCCATTTAGTCCAACTTTTAAAGCCTCCTCTTTAACCCTACCTAACCGTTGACCCAGAAGTGGGGAGGGGGAACCTAAAATGAGCGGGGGAAATCCTTCCTGAATCTAAATAGCAATCAGAAAGAATCCCTGGATCAACCAGAACTACAGTATACTACAGTATATGTATTAATACCAATAATTCTCAATATTATATAGTATCCCTGTACCAACCAGAACTACAGTATATGTATTAATACCAATAATTCTCAATATTATATAGCATCCCTGTACCAACAGAATAGCATCCCTGTACCAACCAGAACTACAGTATATGTATTAATACCAGTAATTCTCAATATTATATAGTATCCCTGTACCAACCAGAACTATAGTATATGTATTAATACCAGTAATTCTCAATATTATATAGTATCCCTGTACCAACCAGAACTACAGTATATGTATTAATACCAATAATTCTCAATATTTTTTAGTTTTAGAAACTTATCAAGACCACTTTTAAAGCTATTCAATGAACTTGCCATTACCACATCTTCTTGAAGACAGTTTCACCGTTCTCACTGTAAAGAAACCTTTCCTAACCTTAAGATGAAACTTCTTTTCTTATAATCTAATGTGCACTATAGTTAAAGTGAAACCGGAAGTGGTCTGGACCTGTCTGTATAATCCACAGAACTTCCGTACTAACAGAAAAGGTATTAGGGAAACAAGGGACTTGATTTGATTTATTTGATTTACATAATGCACATCAGAAGATGACAGCTTACATATATTAAGTATATATAGCAGAAAGGTTGATATTGAGCTTTTGTTTTTTGCATTGATCAAGGTTAAGTCCATAAATACCCCACCTGGCTGTGATATGCTAATTGGGATTTTCCAGGGTACATAAGTGCCACAGATTCTTGTACAAGTCATTCTGAATTGAGAAAGCCAGTCGGATGACTAGCGAAACGTCTTCAAGAACTAAACTTCAAGTCCGGTTGATCTAATTGAATACAACAGATTTAACCCCCCTTTCTTCAATCAATGCAAGATTAGCATAAAATTGTTGGACAAATCTTAAATAAGCCTTTACTACATAGGCTGGAACTACCATTGATACCACTTCTAAGGAAGCACTGATTTGAAAAGTAGAAATATCAGCTTATTTCCAATACCTTAATGTAATATTTTGGCTTAATAAATCCATGTGCAATTTTATTTACATCAGCTCGGAGGAAGAGTGCTGAGAAAGAATATAAACACATTACCAGCACCCAACCTTACACTTTATTATTCAACCACTGACATTTTTATTATATTGGGAAGCAAAACAATAAACGTCTCTTGAATACATTTAAATACCTTGCCCTAGTTTAAACATTCTAGTGTGCTTTATTATTACTTGCTGAGAAAGGCACTTTCTGGGAACTTCCACACAAGATTAATGCATTCTGATATGCAGGAAATATAAAGAGGAATAATAAGGATACATAGCCATCTATAAATTGGTATAACCTTGTGAAAGCCAATTGTCATTAAGCTGTTATGTCTTACGACATAGATGGATGTTTGTATTCAGTGCAGTTCCCTTACATTTACCAAATTCTTAAGATATTTGCAATAATTCTTAATAATAGTGTTCCTCTAGCCTTAGAAATACATAATTACTCTTTTTTTTTATCTGACAAAAATTCTAATTTTATTTTGTAAAGCAAGTTTCCCTAAATCTTGTGCCTTTAGGTAAAGTTAAACATTGATTTGCCTTAAAGGATATGAACACTGGGAAATATGTTTTTTAAATTGCTCTAAAAACTGTAATTCTTTCAAATTATCACTGTGCCATTTTTTTGTTGATCTGTCCCTTATTTCTTTATCTATCCTGTCTGAAGCATCTAACATTTCAGTTATCAATCAAATGGCTTTTATTATTATAAACTCTTTTTTTATGTATACTTTGCTGTAGCTGGAATAATGACAGTTGATATGTGAACTGCATGGTGGGAAATCCCCTCTCTCAATGCTGCCTCATAGGGATAACTGAGCATGCTCGCCCTCACAGAGAGTCTGGCAGGAGGCAATTGGACTGAGGGACTGAGCCTGAGCAAAACAAGTGCTGGATTGAAGTCATGAAGCAACACAAATACATCATAGTAAGTGCTGCTTCCATGTATTCATTTATAGATTGAAATGAGGCAGAGTACAGGGAATTCAGGTCAGTTCAGGGAATGTCACAGGTAAGTTAATAGTGCATGGGCACCTTAAGACTATTGTTTGATCACTAGATCAAACAATACCTGCAGCATTTTACAATTAATTCATTGAAAATATACAGGGACATTCAATAAAGGTTCTTATCATTAAAAATAGTGTTAATTTTGCCCTATCCAATCAGATTTTGTTTTACATTTAAAATCTAACTGGTTGGGACAAAAGTATCCCCATTTTTAACAATAAGAACTTTTATTAAATCTTTGTGATAATGTTCAGAATACATTTGCATTATGTATAGTCTATGTATTGCGCACTCAATAGGTTAGATATTGTGTATAAATTACTATTGAAATATTTATTCAATGGTCAGTTGAAAAAACCCAAATGGATAACTCTGGTCTTTTTGCATTTTTATTAGCCTAAGCATTGTAATGAATATTTTCTATTCCTTAAATTATATTGTCATCAATGCGACCTATTCTCTGGATTTCCACCATTAAAGTAAAAAGAGAGCCAGGAAATTTGTGAGTTCCAAAAGAAAGAAATGTCTAATCTTTAGAGACACTGCCTAAATGGCTATGTTGCCCAACAGTCAGTCTGCTGCTTTCAAACTTTATAAAAGCAATTTTCTTTTTTAACCATCTGATCAATATTAAAGCAGCTGACATGGAATCAATATAGGCAGGAGCTAGAGAGAAATGTGCATATGTAAGGGAGGAGTAATTGTGACAATCACATGCTTCAGTTGCTTGGCTTGTCCAAGAATTTTTTTATAATGAATTTCTTAGCAACAAGTAAACAACAAGTAGACTCCCCCATTGGGTAAACGATATGATTAATTGTGGGATTTATTTGAGTCATGAAAAAAAGTAAATAAAAAGAGAATTAAAACTTTTGGGGTTAAATAATAACACTTCAGCACCCAGTTAGTTCACATTGCACAAAATAGCTTCATTCTGTGCTCACCGGTGCAGGAAGTGATGGAAGAGGAAGTTGATCTGGGTACATTGGGTATTGATGGTGAAAACCAGTCAGTGCAGGGTGTGACATTCAATGGGTTGATGATGAAGATGTTAAATATTTACTTTTGTAAAGACCATATTTCTATTTAGTTTTCCTTTAAAACATTGCATCTTTAACCTTCTTGTTAATTCTGCACATTTCCAGAATCTGTATGATTGCTGCTATGTATGTATAGTTTATTTTATAAACTATACATTCACCCTTATATAAATCCAACCCAAATGAAAGGAGAGTAGAAAAAATATATATAATTTGTGTTGTGTGAAAGGAACCCAAGTCTATACTGAAGTGGGGTACTAGGCTACATCTAAGAAGGCTGAATATAAATAATAATGGGATCCTGCAATTATGAATCCTTTCTATAGAAAATCTTTCATGACTGTAATTTTGAAGGCAAGAAGATGAAGTGCGTGTGTATAAGCAATTCTTTATTGGAGTTTTAATTAAGCCTCTAACAGGTGCTGCTACAGCTTTAAAAAGTGTATTCTATCTTCCAGACAAACTGTATTGGAAAAATCAATTACAAGCTGCATAATTGGAATAGAAATCATAAAAATGTGTCAGATGAGACAGATGTGCAATGAGTGCCTGATAATGTTGCATCTTAAAACAGTGTAAAGTAATAGGGACTTAAAATACGATTGTGTACTGATTTAGGTCCTTAAGAGCAGGCTGCTGAATGATTTCTTATTATTGAGCAGTAGAAATGACTAGCTTTACTTTGCATTTTATATATAACATCCTGGAGAACATCATTATTATGAATCTAAAGAATTAGTAGTCACCGAGTCCCCACTATTGGCAGCATCATAAGATAAGGGAAAGATTTAAACTAAAGGGGCCCATACTCGGACAAATCCCGGTCGTACTTTATCAGGGCGTGTTTGTGCAATCTTTATTGGCGTGTGTATGGGCCCCTTAAGACAGCTACAATTGTAAGGGATATAAAAAAGAGCAAGTTGTCTCCAACAGAAAACGTTTTCTCTTGGGAGAACAGAAAAACACACACTTACACACGCCATATTCAACAATGGGCGGGGAACTACATGCAGAATGCACAGACCTCTGGTAAAAACTGACCTTATTATGTTATACAAACATAGGAACAATAGTTTAAAAGGACGCCCAACATGTTTTATGCCAGCCCACGGCACTTCATCAGAGATGATCAGACGCATTTAGCCTTGTAAGTCTTTTTACATATTGTACAGTATAACAAGTAGAACCTAACCTTAAAAGTGACAAAGTAAGTGAGAATGTTGTATAAAAAGCTCTGCAAGTATGCATACAAACAAAAGAAATATAAAACTTAACAACTTAACAAACATACTCAATGGGCTATAATATTAGTCCAATGCTGTAAAAGTCTACTAGATATGGAATGTATACTAGTACCAGTCATTCATTACTTATATTAATCCGTATAAACTATATATATATATATATATATATTATTATATTATATTAATATATATATTATATAATAAGGATTACTCAGCACTTTCATTTATCATATTTAGAATTCTTTGAGAGATTTTGGGGGAGATTCAATATGGGCCTTTTCCGTCTAAAACCCACGTTAACCCAAAGAAATTTCGGGTTAACGTGGGTTTTAGACGGATTTTAGAGCACAGCGCCATTTACAAATGTTTTTGGAAATAGCGCCGTGCTACAGATGCAAAACCCCTACCGTTAAGTTGTAAAACTTAACGGCACTGGGTGGGAGGCGTTAAACCCACGCTCTTACCTTAGCCCGATCCCGTGATGCAATAACTGACGTAATCTCGTTTACGTCAGTTATTGTATCGCGGGATCAGGCAAAGCTAAGTAACGCGGTTTCAAGGCAGGAACATTATTTTCAATTTTTTGTTTTTTGTTCCAGCAGAACTTTCAACAGGTTGATGGGAAGAGTTTTGCAGGTGTTTTGTTGAAAATGGGTGATGCAAAGTTAAAAATTTGGTTAAATTGTGATGAAAATTCAAAAAATCTGATTCAATTGGATCCAAAGAAAATTTTTATTCCACCTGTTTTATTCATCTCTACTCAAGAAAGCCTTTACAATGTATGTACGGTATGTGTTTTTTTTTTATATATTACTGAACATATTGCATAGCACTTAACAGTTATTTAATCCATTTTCTGTCCCAATTTCCAAAGAGCTTACATTCTAACTTTCCATTTTCAAACACATGTAAACTACCATATCAGTATGTTTTTATTATTGTGAAGGAAACCAACACAAGCAAAGAAAAAATATACCAATGTGAAGAGGTAAGTGGTTGTAGGCAGATCCAGAAACTAGGAGACTCCAAAGATATCTCAATTCAGCAATCTTTATTCACACATGACATGTTTCGGACCAGGGGTCCTTCCTCAAATGTGTGGAGAACAGTGAAAAAATATACCAACTTCTTCCCAATGCGGCTTAAGAAAAGACTCCAGTGCTGCAAGTTTACACCTAACCACCAAGATTCCGTAACCACCAAGATGCCGTACTATTTATTAAAACCTTTTACTGGAATAAAATTAACCCTAAACATTATTAATATAAGGGGGAGATACAATATGGCTCAAATCCTTCTAAAACCCACGTTAACCCAAAGAAATTTCAGGTTAACGTGGGTTTTAGAAGGCTTTTAGAGCACAGCACCATTTCCAAATGTTTTTGGAAATAGCACTGTGCTATAGATTCAAAACCCCTACCATTAAGTTTTAATCTTAACGGCACTTTGAATGGGGCTTTAAAGTCGCGTTACTTACCTTGGCCCGACCCCTCAAGCTAACGTCTGATTGGTTGGGGCAAAATTAGCACCATATTGAAACTATATTGACCTTTTTTGCACCCATCTACTTATCTCATACTATATACTATATACTTCTTAAAATATGTGCTAGGAATGTTCCTACAGCTTATTTGAAGTGAATAGCCACTTCACCGATACAGAATATAAACAATATATACCAGGGGGGCATAACTAACATAACTATCAGTGGTCCCCCATGATGTATGATTTTTATTGATAATAATAATGATAATAATAATAATAATAATAATAATAATAATAATAATTGTCATTATTAGAAGTTTTATTAGGGTGGTCAGTTGGGCACCCCTTGAAACCTAGGTTTCTTCTATGATATACTGTCTTAATCTAGCTCATTAGAATAAACTATAAATTCAAGTAAAAGTGAAAGTATCACTTCTAAAGTGTTCAAAGGCTCCATTCTAACAGAACAGATGGGAATTGCATTTGTATCACACTAACTCATGTTTAACAACACAGATCTAAACTCAGGATGTAAAATGTGTCATGTAAGGATAAATGAAAAAAAAAGGGGGGGGGTAGATAAGTCTTCATGATCTTTATTTGTTTCCAGAAGCTTAAATCAGCTGTCATAAACCAGGTATGGTCTCAGTAAAATAAAGGTCTTCATGTAATATGCAGATATTAGCATAGATATTAAACTCCTCTGCTTATCCTATAGTCACAATACATAAACCCTGTGTAACATATTTATTTGAAGACTGAACTACTGAACTACACAGGCCTATTTAGTAGCAAAAAAAACACCATCACCTATGATTTGTTTCATTGCTTATATATCAGCCCTACAAGGCTATGAGAAAGATTTCCCCCACAGGCTGTACATTTGTGCTGTATATCCAATGCCACTATTTTAAGAGTAAAGAATATATTAATAGTTTAGTTGTACATAAAACAACAGCATGACTCCCTTAAACATGTATCATCCATTGTACATTGTACAAATAAATATTTAATCTACACTACATCTGGTATAGGTTAATTTATGTATTGGCTTTATTTCTTCTTTGCTTTTTATCACTTAAATGTATGAAACATCAAGATAAACAGAACAGAGCATTTGAAATCCAAATTACACTAAATTGTACTTGAAATATGAAAATGGAGTTTCTTGGCAGTGTGTAGGCATGCTTATCCACACAGTCTCTTGAAATGTGTATTAAACATTCTTATTTAAACCAAGTGGCATCAATGTATTCTATGTTACAGTCACAACCTGCATCAGGTATCACAAAGAAAATGGCAGAAATGAATCAACCCACAGTAGTTACAGAGATTTATAAATTGAAGGGGGCCTTATTTATTTATTTATTTATTTATTTATTTATTTGGTAATTACTGTTTAATAGTTCCATCAACTCTTGGGCAGAATTTGGTAGCAGCAAAAAATATTCTATATATAAAGGGCAACTGTGGTCTCCAAACAAGTGAGGGTTAAATGAAAGTCTGCAGTATTTACTTTATAATGAGCCAACAATCACATCTCTGGCTTCACCCTGTGAGAAATTATATTGAGGTGAATGTTCAATCTTCCTGCTTCCAGTAGGTTGAGTGACATCACCTGACCTCTGCCTGCCCCTCTGCCCCAGGGGAGAAGCATGCTCAGTAAAGACTTAATGCTGGGGAATTCAGGAAGTACCTGGGGGGAAAATTGACAGTTGAGAAGAGGAGCCTATTAATGCAGACAGGCTGGTCACATGGCTTCAAGCTGGTCACATGGCTGAAAACAGGAAGAGTTCAAGCAGGAAGTAATGTTGCTGAACCTTTCAAGCAATAAATTCTCACAAATTGTGATTTCGGTTTTATTTTGAATGTACGATGGAAGGGTTTTTATATAATCCTTACTAGTTTGGGAGAATTGGAGACCATTGTTACCCTTTAATCTATAGTTCATTGTTTTGCTAATGGTGTAAAGATTCAAGGACAATTATAGTCACCAAAATCTCCCTCTCCCAGTTTTAGTACCAAGGATGAGAGGAGCTAAACTCCTCACCTCTGGGTATAGTCTTAATCTCCAGATTTACTTACATATTCTTTCCTTTGCTGCTCCAGTCTAGCTCAACGGACAGTGACAAGTCCAAATGGACAATGCCATCTGCTAGAAACGTGTCTTCCCATTGGCCAGATTGTGGACAGCTGTGAGATGTGGAAGTAGACCGGAGTGCTGAGGGAAATTATAGGTAAGAATATCTGGAGATACATGGATGGAGAGACAGTACCCAGGGGTGAGAACTTAGCGGTTTAGCTCCTCTCACCCTGGGTACTTTTAATTGACAGTAGTGGAGGGGAACAAGAAAGGTAAGTATTATCTAACTAAAAGTAACTTTTTGTCTATTTAATTAGGAAAAGGAAAGCCCAACCCTAAAAACTACTTCATTTTCTGCCAGATTACAATGGACTACAACAATGTAGCAGTGAGAGTTTTAACTATCTGCTGGTAAGGGATCATAGAATTGATTTTGAAATACTTCTCATTTAGGTATATTATTCTAACTTGTCTGGAAAATGTTAATTATGCAGTTCTTGATGGTATTTAATGTTTTTATGGGACACGATGTTGCTCTCTCTAATAATAATAAAGTTATATTTTAGCATTGGACTAACTTGGTGGGACGTAGGTTCTAAAGACTTACTGAATTTATATAAATTCCCTTAAAAAGATAATTGGCATAATTCTGCTCCCCGCTCACACTCCTGTGCAGCCATCCCACTGTTTTAAGCCTGCTTAATGGATGTGCAGGTCAGAGGTGAGTGACTGTGATTCTTTTTAGAAATCAAATTAGATGTGTATTGGAAATGTAGCGTTCATGGGAATTTTACAGGTCTACAAACAAATTCCTCTAAGGTATTATTTACACTGGAAAGGCCGAGGATGGTCAGGTTAGACAAACAGGCTTGTCAGAGTGAAGTAATGAGTTTAAATCCTTTTTTCAGACAGGAAACATATTAAAATTCAAAGACTGCAGGAGAGTTTAAATAATTCTGAGACATATCTAAAACCCACAGCTCTTCTCACCGAGAGGCGCCTATTACCTTGAAGTTCATAAGGTATAATTTACTTTAGAGAAGATGGAAAGGGTCAAATCATTTTATTGGCTACCTTGATATGCAGTATTGACACTCATGTCTGATCTTGATACAGAATACAGTAAATGGATTGCTAGAATATTAGGCCTTCACCAGATAACCTACCCCTCAAGTGGCAAAAGTGGCAAAATATTGCATTAACAGGAAGAAACAGTATTAGGCACAGCACTATATTTACCTTTGATTCCTCTACAATGCAGTAAGTGCTCTCCAATACTGCATCATAGGAGCCTTGAAGGTAAGTAGCAAACCCTTTGAATTTGACATTAAATTTGGTGATAAATTGAAGGCAATTCCAGTATTCATTTTTATTTCCCAGCTTGTGTTGCACTGCAGTATGATTGGTACGGGTCCTGCACAACCCCTTTATAATATTGGTAATGTGGGATTTACACTGATTTGGCTGCACATTCTCTATTTCCATTACATATAAAAATGTTTGTAGATGGATAATTATTTTACCTGTCTAAGGCCTATAAATTGGCATGTGTGTGATAGGGAATTTAAGAAATAAAGATAAGATATTTTTGAAAACAGCCTCAAATGTTCGATAATCCTCCAAAATACGATCGGAGACTTTTGAGTTTCAAATCGTATTGGATCATTTGGATTTCGGAACCGAGGGGTTCCGTATCGGACCCGGATCCCATCTCTAGTTATGAATCAAGCTTCTTCTTTCCATTTCTCTATATAAGGACTGCACCAGCCACAGAAGGGAGAATTTTTACAGCACAAAGGAGAATTGGGAATGAACCCAACCTCAATTTTCTATGGATGTCAAAATGTTTCACTTTTTTAGCTTTTGGTAGTCTAATAACCACCATGTCCACATTTATCTTTCTCCACAATGACTGCAGCTATGGATCCAGCACTATGTCAATCAAGGCAGTTTTCAAACACAAAGCTATTGCTAAAGTAACAGCAATTTGCCTTTACATGAAATACATTTTCCAAAAATACCCTTCAAAAACGTTTTTCGCTTTATTCCACTAAACCTGTAAATTCCAGAATATATACATTCCCATTCCCATACACATTATTCTCTGCTGTGTCTTCTTCTTTAGAAATGCTAAATCCATTTATGATGGTTTAATGTCAAGATTGCCTGCAAGGTTATTGTATTCAAACACTGCTAGATAGACATGTATTTGTGGTATTGACCCCTTTTAAATGAGATATTTCCATGCAAGCATCTAAGAGAAGACGCTTACATCAGCTACTTTCTCCATACTAATACAATATCCCTTTAGTAAAGAGTTAGCTAACTTCCAATAATAGTGGTAACTGTGATAAGCCAATCTGTTTCTTTCTATATTCTACTGAGCTAAAATTCCCAGAATTCTCTGCAAGGATAAAATACTTGTCATAGTTACTGGAACATTAATTCCAAGGGCAGTGGTTCAGTAACTGGCCAATATACCGTATGTACAACAATGCACAGGTCTGGGTTCAGGGCAGCAGACTTGGAATAAAAGACATTTTATATGTGATTCTTCACCTGGCATCTTTGTACTTTATTTGTTACAGGATAGATGGGATTTACAGTTCTCAAATGGGATTTACAGTTCTCAAATAGATTGAAATGTGATTGTAACACTGCCAACATGGTTGATCTTTGGGTCAGTTTTAGCATTAATTGGCTATAAATTGCAGACATGACTTTTTCCCATTCATTTTTGGCCACAATTGGTTGGTTACTAAGTTTAGATGTGCTGTTATCTTCAACGTGCTGCCTGATTGGCCATGTCAGAATGTCAGCAGTACTACTGTAACTCCCAAATAACAGCCCATGGATTGGTATACCTATTGGGAATATTGGGCATAACTTTGCCCGTTAATACCAACCCAACACAATTTTTGTTCCAATATCAATGATTGTACAACTTCTATTCTACAGATCATATGGGAAAGGTTTTGCGAATAAAGGGTCTTTTCATATGCAGGATCTCAGTGACAGCTGGTAAATGCATGGTTGGTTGTACATACAGTTAAAATTAATTTTTATTATCATGTAGACTGAAGTAATCACTGTAACTTGTATCTGTTCTGCTTATTTACAACCTAAAATATAAACTGAACTTTTTATCGTTAGGGTCCTTAACTGAACAAAGGGTGATCATGAGGCTAGGTTTTTTTTTTATATACTTAAATACCTGTCTTTGTATTGAGGAAAAAGAAACAGAGACTTCTGGGTAATTTCCATGTTTCCATGGCAGCTCTCAGGAAAGCTAAACCTTTTAAAAGCTTTTTACAGCATTCCACAAGCTAAATGCAAAACCAGAGCGCCAACGAAATACCGGTTATTTAAATATACTGAAGGGGAGCTGTGAAGCCTTTTCCTCTTCCTATCTATTTAATTTATTAGTGAGGTTTGTATTGAGGATAAAGACGTTATGCTTAATCCAATTATCCATGCATAGATATCCTCCATTGCATTGATGTAGAATTGCTTCAGGTAAAATTAAAGGTGGAAAATGTCATCTTTAAATCATCATTACTGAAAGCCAATCAGTATTCAGTTGATGTAGGCTACTGGCCAAAACTGAGGAAACCCATATACTGTAGCACTCAAAATAGTTATTGATTAACAGTCAGTATTCCAAATGTTACATTTAAAAGAGAAGCGTGGTGCATATAAAGTTTAAAAAAATACAGTTAACATGAAAATACCTTGGGCAGGGAGGTAGGGTTGCGAATTCCTACCTCCCAATATTGTTTCTGTCAGAGCAAGGACAATGAAAATTACTAAGACCCGGATCCCACACGGAACCCCTTGGATTTCGGGACTTTGGAGCTTACTTTCTATAATTATTAAACGAAGTCCCGAAAGTATGTTCCGTTTTTGGATTTTTGGATCTTAAGGATTTTCCCGAGATCCATAAATCGGAAAACGGAATGAAACTTGACAGTTTCAGCCATCTCTATTGGTAGAGATCTGAGCATGTTTGACCCATCCAACAGCCAATCAGTAGAAATTACTGTTAGGAACAATTAAAGGAAATTTGCATTCTTAGAATGAAGAAGAAGAAGATGTTTGCAAAACCTACAACTTCTTTTGGGTCACAGCAAAATGAATAAACAATTCAAAAACAATGAATTTTTCTAAAAATGACAATATGTAGAATTCCTAGTTATTAGGCATACAGTAGATACATAATTTAAAGGGCAAGTCCAGCCCTCAAATGAAAACTTATATACAGACAAAACACCCCTCAAAACCCTAAACGGTAATAGTTTGAAATGTGAAATATATAAGTCTAACCTGAAATCCTGCACAATGTCCTGTTACCCTTGATTCTGCTTTCAGGTTCTTCCAGTTAGTAACTGTCAGTTATGGATTAATAGTTGACATCACAGCCAATGACTGAATGCTAATTCCAGCATGCTCAGGCTCAGTACAGGTCACTAAATTGCTCAGTTTCCATGATATTCCATGTTATTATGAGGGTGGAGTTGTCCTTAAAATAATAGTTTTACTAAAAATAATTTAGATTTTAAACAATTTAATAACTTACGCTTGAGATTAAGATTGCATTTTTTTGATTTCCCAGATTTGATTTTTTTTTTGCACTATTTAACCCTCCTCTAGTTGCTGGTGATGGGGAGGCAGTGCTCTGCCAGTGTATGTTGGTGGTAAGATATTCAGTGCCTTTAGTAATTAAACAGTGCAAGTATTAAACTTGTGACCTTCTGAACAGTGTAATTCTAAACATGGTGCCTTACCTAGTGCACGAACACTGAATAAGCAGAGAACCCATATAAATTTAGAAGCTTTGTCTTTTGCTTGGAAGATAATAGAAACAAAAAAAGTCTGAGGGGTATTGAATCAATGACCTTCTGTACAGTGTATTTTTAAACCTGGTGCCTTACTTGGTGCACCAACTCTGAAGAAACAGAGAATATGGGTACATTTGGAACAGGTATGGGTACAAATGGTATATGGAAGTCCCTGATAAGACTTCAAGCAAGTCATACTGACTGGATTGTTGCAGGGTAACAAGCAGCTTTCAAAGGCTTTTCAGGGACTTTCATTTTGGTGTGCAGACATCTGTATAGAAAATACTCTGTGCATAGAGACAGTGAATACCGGGGTCAGGGGGTTGTGGTTCTTTGATGACTTCATGGGCTGTGGGTTGTACTAGCAACAACATGGAACCCTTCTTATTTACAGAATCTATTTCTCACATGTACTAATTGCAACTTACTAGAGAAGAATCTTACAATGTATAGGTGTTCTGGGAAGAAAAACTTCCACATTAGGTTTTTAAAAAACAAGTTTAGTTCTCCTTTAAATATGGGTTTCTTCTCCTTTAAATGTACTGTATATGAAGACCTTTTATTTTTCACTATTTCTTTTGTATTTACTTCAGAATCAGTATGTGATACTTCAGTAGCAGATGGAGATAGATGTGTTTGTTATCAGTTCTACATATTTCTAAGTATTTTTAAAGAAAAGCTATTAAGACCTCATTCATACAGCTATAAATAGAATGCAACCCTGGAAAGTAGCATTTATTAACAAAGCGTTTTTTGTGGGCAGAACAAAAAAATGATAACTTTTCCACCCAACGCAGTGGAGTGGCTCAATAATCCAGGGGAAAATAGGACAGGACGTGCACAAATGCTGACTCTGTACAGATAACAGGGATTTTAGTTGCAGTAATAAGTGCTGAGGTTTGGCCTACAGTACAATAGTTTTAATACACCATTTAAAAAAAAAAATTACAATGTATATGACCTATCTCCACGCAAAACAATGATGCTTTAAAGGGGACATCCACCATCCTTAAAATAAAAAAGTGGTGAATTCTCAGTTATTTGCCTGCAATCTCAACTGCTAATTTTAATAGTTTATTACATGCATTTGTAACCAGATATTTAATGATAAATTTTCTTTCGTTCTGGCAAAGGTATCTGCCTCCTCCTTCTGCTCAATGAGCTTTTTATAAGCTTAGGCATGCGCAGAGGAGGCAGCAGGGGAAACAACAGTCATTCGTTGGATGTAATGTCAGCAGTAACAGCCTTGATTGACAGCATGGAGGGAGGGGTCAACTTACTTGGCCACAATAGGGACAATAATTATCATTAAATATCTGGTTAGTAATGTAGGTAATAATGTGCTGACTACTATATATCAGTTGGGGTGGGGACTGGTAACTGACAAGTGACTATTTTTGTTTTGTTTTGTTTTAAGGGTGTATATACTAGAGATGTTCGAACTTCGCAAAATCCAGTCCACTCGAGGATCTGCGAATTTTCGAAAAAATTCGAAAATCCGCGAGCGGACCCATTAAAATGAAAAATATCCTTGAAAATACGAGAAATCCTCGTAATTTCGTAAATTTTCGAAAATAGGTATTTTCGAAAATACGAGTAATCCTCGTAATTTCGAAAATTTTCGAAAATACGAGAAATCCGCAGTTCGGGAATTTCAGAAGGCGGAAAATCTGGAAAAATCCGCCGTTCACGAGCAGGATAAATCCGCAGCGGATCCGGGTTCGGATCCGCGAACCGGCCATCCCTAGTATATACCCTTTAAAGTACTTTTGGAAATCTTTGCATAACAAAAGCTTTAAATAAAAATAAATTTTATCCAATTTACTTTGTGCAAAACAAAAAGTCAGTACTGAGGAAGCCATGAGATAGGCAACTCTCCTTGAACGCATGTCATGAAGGGGATGCCCCTGTCTTTGTTTTTAGCCTGGTACATGTTGATTTTTAACTGTGACCAGGAGAGAAATCAAATTCCCAAACACTGGAAATTTGGAAACATTAAAGGAGAACTAAACCCAATTTTTTATACTCCAGAATCTGAAAACAACCCCCCTAAAAACACCAATAAGCTATAAAATCCCACTCCAGTAAATTGTATTAAAGTAAATGTAAGCGTATTAAGAACTGGATGAAGTATCTGTGTGTATGTGCAGTGTCAGACCACACCTCCTGACCTCAGTCACATGCTTCCTTGCTTTATCTGTCCTGTAAAAGGATTGGCTAGAGATTAGTAATGGGTGTGACCAACTGTAACAAGTTTCTGCCATAGCTAAGGACTGAGCATGTGCAGAACATAATGGTCGTTGACCTAACTGTTTGATACTAGAATGCTGAGAAATAAAGCACAAACCATATGTTATTTATGCTTGTGAAGGTTCTCATTCATCCAGGTCATGGTATATCTGTTGTATTCAATTAGATCAACTGGACTTGAAATGTAGTTCTTGAAGAGTTTCGCTAGTATCCGACTGGCTTTCTCAATTCAGAATGCTGTACAAGAATCTGTGGCAATTATGTACCCTGGAAAATCCCAATTAGCATATCACAGCCAAGTGTTAAGGGCGGGATTGCATAGTGGCTAAGAGGTGTTATAGGACGCCAGAGTAAGGTGTTTGAAACAGCATTGTACATGGCAGAAGTTGGTGTCGAACCCCCCCACCCTATTTAGGCTTGGTTTCTTTATTTTCAAATAAATGGCCTCCTTAACAACTCTCTTGAACCAGTCACTTTCCTTCGCCAGTATGTTAACATTACAATTTCAAAGGTATGTCCTTTATCCTTAAGATGCAGATACACGGCTGAGTCCTGACCCGAGGAATTGGCTCTTCTGTGCTGGGCCATACGTGATGAGTTGCTGTTTGGTCTCCCCACATACAAATCAGAGCATTCTTCACTGCACTGCACTGCATATATGATGTCGTTTTCTTGTGTTTAGGTATTGGGTCTTCGGATGTACCAATTGCTGCCTCAGTGTGTTGTTCGGTTAAAGCAGACAGGGATACGATGTTTTTTGAAAATTCTTCTTAATTTCTCGGAGACCCCCTGCTACATATGGGATGACCATGTTCTTCCTCCTGTCTTGCTTTTCCCCTTCACTGTTGGTATTCGTGTTCTTTTCTTTCCTTCTACTTCTTTTGACAAAGGCCCCAGTCTGGATATCCACAAGTTTTAAGGGCTCCTCTGAGATGTTTTATTCTTTAGCCTTCACCTCTGTGCTAGTGGGGATGTCTCGGCTCTGTGTTGCAGGGTTCTGATGACCACAGCTTGTGATTAAAGGGTGGTGGGAGTCAAACATCAAATACTGATCTGTGTGTGTTGGTTTTCTGTAAACCTCACTTCCAGTTTACCATTTTCCTTAACTTCTACCAAGCAGTCCAAGAAAGCCAGTTTGTTGTTTTGTACCTCTTCCCTTGTGAATTTAATGTTTTGGTCCACGATCATTATGTGTTCTGTGAAGCTTGTACTTCCTTCTGGTGGATTTTAACCCAGGTGTCATCAAACTATCTGAACCAGTGGCTGGGTGCTAGGCCCTTAAAGGTATTAAGCGCCTGTGTTTCTACCTCCTCCATGTAAAGGTTGGCCACAATAGGTGAAACTGGAGATCCCATAGCACATCCATGTTTTGCTTATAGAACTTTCCCTATGTATTTGAAATAGGTGGTATTCAGGCACAAGTCCAACAAGGAACACACCTGTTCTGGGTTGAGATCAGTTCTGCTGGTAAGAGTGCTGTCTTGGCCCAGCCGTTTTCTCACCATGTCAACAGCCTCCTTGGTGGGTATACAAGTGAAGAGAGATGTCACATCATAGGACACCATAGTTTCTTCTACACCGAGTACTATATCTTCAATCTTGTTGGTGAAATCCTGAGAGTTCTGGATGTGATGCTTAGAACTTCCCACCAAAGGTCCTAAGATGTTAGCTAGATATTTTGCCACCTTGTATGTTACAGAGTTGATGCTGCATCTTAAGGATAAAGGACATACCTTTGAAGATTGTAATGTTAACATACTGGCGAAGGAACGTGACTGGTTCAAGAGAGGTGTTAAGGAGGCCATTTATGTGAAAATAAAGAAACCAAGCCTAAATAGAGGTGGGGGGGTTCAACACCATCTGTCTGCCATGTACAATGCTGTTTTAACACCTTACTTCTGGGCGTTCCTATAACACCTCTAGCCACTATGCAATCCCGCCCTTAACACTTGGCTGTGATATGCTAATTGGGATTTTCCAGGGTACATAATTGCCACAGATTCTTGTACAAGTCATTCTGAATTGAGAAAGCCAGTCGGATGACTAGCGAAACGTCTTCAAGAACTACATTTCAAGTCCAGTTGATCTAATTGAATACAACAGATACATATGTTATTTAGGTAAATTTCTCAGTGCCAGTATCAAAATGAGAAATAAGACACAGATTATTAGTTTTATATCAAGGTGTTCTGCCTTCTGGTTTAGTGTTGTTTTGTGGCTTTAGTTGTCCTTTAAGTCAGGGTGTATACTGTGTCACTAAATCGTTGGTTGCTATTGATAAATGGAATCCATATTATCCACAAAATATTGAAACAGCGCAAACATATGTATTAGCAACCATAAGCCCATAAATGAATGTAATGACATGACATTGGGTGTAAGTGGTTTAAGTATGGTTGAGTTGTAATAGGAAAGCCAGCCATGTTGCAACAATATAGATGCTTGATTTCAGTTCTATTTGACTTGTGTTACATTTGTAACTCAATGGCAATAAATAAGATGCAAGCTAAAACATCACAACAATATTTTCATATAGCTCAACCCAAATAAGCTAGTGCTTTAGCCGCAGTAAAGTGCTCATACATAATATATAAATGTGCACACCACTGGACCCATATACTTACCTTTGTCTGGCAGTTATAGGGTAATATACCCCTGCCAGTAGGGTTACATTCATTTATTGGCTTATGGTGGCTGAGTGCCACAGGGATTAGATTCCCCTGTGTACAGACAGGGATCTTTTCCTCTGACCCTTTGGTCAGGGGACTTCTATTCTTTTGGCTTTCTATATTACCCCTTCCTATCACCCCCCTTTTTATACACCAACGTCACTTTGTGACTTATATAGCATACACAAGTATTAAGATACATAAAAATATTAACCTGTGATAAATCAGTGAGACTAATTAATGGAAATGACTTTTATGGAAAAATGATTCAGATTAACATATAGTAATTAATTAGTTATGAATTGGGCCACATTTATTTTTAGCAAAATGTCTCAGGATTTGGATAAATTTAAAGCAAATTCAGAAATGTGTGGCATCTGCCCTAGCTTGGTTGTGGATGAAGTTAGGTTATGGCAGTTTGGCTGGAGAGAACACAAACACAAATGACCCGCATGTTGTAAACTAGAGATAAACGTATCCGGTGAGTTTCATTCCACAAGCGATTTCACAGAACTTTCTGATTTCAACCCCATTGAAACAGAAATTTCAATTACAATTTTTAACAGCGATTTCTTTTTAATGCTCAACCGTGGTTTACGATTAATTCCCACTTCAAAATTCTGAAAAGTATGCCAGGTATGCAGATTAACTTAATTTTACACATACAGTTCCATCAAAACTCATTGGGGTTCCTTCATTGGGAAGGAAGCCAGATAATAAGCCTATACATGTATGCGTGTTTCCATGTGTGTGGTAGCTGTATGTAACTTTAATGTCAGAGCTTAGTACTTTGATGCATTGAATACTGCTGTGCCTTTAAAATAAGGACAAGTCTGTAGTGTGCCAAGGTTCAGTGTGGCAGGCTGCCCCCGGGGAGCTTAGGGATAGTTGTGTTTGGAACACTGTACTGCTGAGCTTGTCTAAATCTGTTTTCCCAACATAATCCAGCTGTGAGCTGTGCTGCTCGGTACATGGGTGCATGTGCGCCAGAGGATGAAAGGCATGAAATATTTATTAAAAGCAAAATCCCCTTCTAATGTATTCTTGATCTGCTTAGGAGAGAGACTGAGGTGGGTCTGTTTTGTATTCACAGCTCATAGGTGCAGCAAACCTTGGCTCTGCCATCTGTATATTCTCCGCTTTTCCTCAGACGTAGCTGGCACACTGCTCGTTACTGCCTGCACCCTCTGCTTTATCATCACAAACCACATGCTAACAAACTGACCACAGAAGCAAATGGCTGTGACCGAGAACAGAAATACACGGCTGGAAAATGTCATTGAACCCTCAGACAAATCTCTTTTAAAGTCTATTAAAAAGAAACTTTGATAATCCTATTTAGCGTTTGACTCCAGAATGTTGTGAGCTCTTTTTTGGAATTTAATTGAGCCAGTTTAATTAACGTTATGCATTTAAATACTATGGCATGTTTGAGTTGTTTTGGTTATCCTCTCCCGTCTCTCCACATTAAAGACTAACTATAGTGTCCTCCCGACATGAACAGCTTTTTAAAGCTTATGGGGCTCATTTACCCAGAGCCGGGTAAATGCACCTTCCGCGATTTAATATCGCGTTTGCGAATGTGGGTAAATCCCGCTGAGGGATGAGCTATTTGCTGGTGTTAAAATCCTGCGCTAATACTAGCGCAAACGCAATATTGAATCGGGAGCGTCGGATGCGCGGGTGATTTTTGCGTAAACTCCATATATTTGTAGGAATAAGGTTCTAACTCCATAATATATGTAGTTTTAGATTAAATAATTTTAAGGGCATGTGCATCTGTAAAACACAAAAACTGGTGACTTATCAGTTATCTGCAATCAATCCCAACTACTATTTATACCAGTTTATTATATCCATCTATTATAATAAAACCCTAAACCTGTGTATTTGAATCCGTGTGTGTCTCGTGTATCGGCACTCGAGAGGAGGGTGCATAGCTCTGCGGCCGTGTGTGTCCGGAAGGTGCCCTTTGGGGCCCTTACAGAGGAGATTGGAAGTGAGTAGCTACCACCCAGGGTCCGAGAGAAAAGTTACACCGAGCAGTGCTTTATGTCCATGCGGGTCAGGGAGTTGGCCCCCTGCTCGATACTGGGCTTAAAAACAGTTCTCTATCTCTCAGGGTCCCAGAGCAAAATTAAGCCGACTTTAAGTGCCCTTTTCTTCTGGGCCCTTGGTCCGCGGGCCACACCCTGGGTGAAGAGCCCAGGGTCTCCTCTGTCCAACGAGCCCCGACCCGCTGACAAAAAGGGCCTCAGAGATAGGGCCCGACTTAATGATAGGAGGAGGACGACAACTTAATGTCTAACGCCCACTTATATAACGGGCTTAACTGTCTAATTTGTAATAAGATATTTAATAATAAGTTCTTTTAAGTTTGGCAAAGGTGTCTGCCTCCTCCCTATTCTCTAAGAGCTTTTTATATGCTTGAGCATTTGCAGAGGAAACAACAGGTGAAAGAGCAGTCATTCATTGGCGGTGATGTCAGTTGTCATTGCCTTGATTGACTGCATAGAGGGAGGGGCCAGCTTACTCTGCCAGAGTTAGGACAATAATATGCTCCACTATCTTTTGGTTTGTCTAGGAATGTATCACAAATCAATCCAGCGGGCAACACTGTTCCAATTTGGATCTCTGCAGTTTAGTGGAAAACAACTGAAGAAATGAAACTTTTGACTAGATCTGTAAAAATAACATTTAGGCATGACAGAGTTTTTAACAGAATTTCAGAATACTGTATACCAATGAAATTTCAAAATGGAACTACCATAATTTGGACCATCAACACCCAGTTTTGGTGTTAATATTTTATGGTTTGGACACAGAGCTACAGTTTTGACAGGCAAATGTCCACATTGAACTTCCGGCGGTTCAGTGGACACACCCAATTAACCCCTTTCTGCTGGTCTCACCAAGAAACTTGGAACAGAGGTGGAAAGGATGGCAAGGAGAATAAGTCATATTTTACCTGGCTGTTAATGAACGTAAGGCCTACATGCTGATGTGCATATTGTCCAATTCACAAAAATATTGAAATTGAATATAAGGTAATCTGCCATGTTCATTAAATTACACGTTTTATATGGTTTTTTTTATCCAGATAAGTTTTTTACTTCAAAAAAACTTTTATTAAAACATTTCAGTGCTACACTGATATATTGATGAATGTACCTGGATGAAAAAGTGTGGAGTAAGGCATCCACGTATCCATTGTATGCAGAGATGGACTGAGTAAAGGTGTGTCTACATATCAAATATATATATATATATATATATATATATATATATTAGAATTCTCATTATGTATTTGCTGGTATGGTCTTTTATGTGTGCATGTTTAATCTGCACATTTCCAATCTATATATTTCTGCTTTCTTTATAACAAATCCTGTCTTAAAATTAATGGACTATCAGGGTTATTCAATAAAAGTTTTTATCATTTAAAATGGTGCTAATTTTGCCCCAACCAATCAGAACTTATGTAACATTTGAAAGTTAATATCTGATTGGTTGGGGCAAAATTAGCACCATTTTAAACAATAAGAACTTTTATTGAATAACCCCCAGTGTCTATTGTGCTAATTATGCAATCTTATGTAAAATGTAACGCTTGATCATTGATGAAACTAACCTAACTTGTATATAGACATAGGATATCAATATATCATTAAAGACTAATAGGGACTACCTTTAATGACCTGAAAAGCCAATAATTTGGCCAATAATTACACATGTTAAAGTATAATATATAGTATGGTAAATAGTTCCCTAGACAAGTCACTGAGTCATCCTTTATTTCTTAGGCAAATAAATCTTCACATTTAATGATTTAAAAAACAAACAAAAAGGAAATACAGAGAAAAGTGAACGAACTTTGGGCACATCATAGAGTGTACAATGAATCTGTGCAAATTACTCACTGATTATCTTTTGTTTATAGTGATCAATGAGCTTTACGTTTTCTACCGAAGGGAAAAACCTTAACCCATTAAATAAAGATGGCAAGAGAAACCTAGATTTTTTTGTTTCAAAAATGACCATTTGAAATGATGGATCCTGCATACTGGCTGTTGAAGCTACACGTATTTTTAAGTACATATTTGCATAGTATTATTCTTTCTTTAATCCAGCTAACTGGTTTGGATTTGAGGAAACAGATTCTTTATTTTTGCAAATCAGTAAACATGCTTAAAGGACATCCAATCCCTGCCACTCCCCTAATTAAAATGCCCAAGGTGAGGACCATAACTTCTAGGTCTTACCCAGGGTAATTTGAATAGGAGGGGGGTGGCAGGGATTGGTATTGTTGTCCTTTAATATATTTAAAAAAAATATATAGTGAGTCCTATGATTCTTTGTCCCTAATATGGGCTAGTTCCTCTATTTGTTATTATAAAGCAGTTAAAATCTGACAAAGCATTACATCAGAAAGGATTTAAAGGGCATGTCCACCCCCAAAACTAAAATTTAACCCCTTACTGGCCACATCAAGTAGTTTAAAACAATCCTTACCTTACATTCCTGCTCAAAATAGTTCCCCTGCTGTGCCCCTCCAAAGTCCAGGAAACTGCTGTGTAGGAGCAGTGTGTGACTCATGCTGTGCCTGAGACTTCCTCAACCTCATCAAGGTTGAGGCATGCTCAGTGCAGCCCTCCCTGCCTCTCAGCCAATCACGGACTCAGCTGCCGGTCCCGCCCCCTGCTTTCAATTCCATGCAAGCAGAGGGCCTGAACACTGCAGCGGAGGAGAGAGGGCAGGTAAGTAAGAATCGGGGGACTTCCTAACAATTATATTAATGCGGTTGGGGCTGGGGGAGCATGCCCTACCACATATCAAAAGTTAAATTTCGGGGTGGACATGCCCTTTAAATACCAGCTCAAATGCAAAGTAACATAGTAACATAGTAACTGAGGTTAAATAAAGACATACGTCCATTAAGTCCAACCTATTTATTTTTTAACCCTACCTAACAGTTGATCCAGAGGAAGGCAAAAAAAAAAATTTCCTGATTCCAAACAGCAATCGCAAAGTATCCCTGGATCAACCAGATCTATATGCATTAATACCAGTAATTCTCAATATTTTTTAGTAGCCAATAGATATAGCCGATAGAGAAGCCAATTGATATACTTTCTGATGGAAACTCAATTGGGAAGTTAAGATTGAACTAGATAGAAGATAATGTGGTCATGGATGGGACAAATAGAAAATGTATCCAATATCACCAGGCAGTCTATCAAATAGAAAGCCATAAACCGATAAAAAGGATGGGATTTCTAGATGTGTGTGCATTTATTTTTTATATACAGTAGTGCTGAGCATGTCTTGCAACATTTTACATTTTTATTTAATTTACCAGGCCCTGTCCTGAAAAGCATACAATCTAAAGGTGGCCACATTATTGTCCGATATGGGACAATCATCAAAAAAGTTCATGGTGTCGGTTTACATTTTCGGGATGGATAAAAATTTTGTCCAGTTGGTATTATCAGCCACAATCGGCAGATAATATAATTCTGTGTAAGGCTACTTTAAGAATCTACCTTGATTGCAGGGAAAACCCACAAAAGCATAAGGCGAACTTTCATACTCTAATGCACATGGATGATCAATAATTAGTTCACCTTACTGTCTAAACAGATAAGTTAACTGTCCTGGATTATTGTTTGACAGAAATAATACGACAACATGGCTCCTTTAACACATGGTTATATTACCCGGTAAAAGCTGATTTTCAATCTAACCCCATTATCAATGTCAATTACACATGTTTTTTTACACATTTACCATTTAAACCAGATTTGGAGATTTAGCAACATACTATAAGTTTAAAAAAAATGTAGTTAAGATGACGTCTTATCCATTTATATAAAGGGACATAAAATATGGATTCTTTTTAATTAGATTGAACTTGATTTAAAACTACATGCTGTGGCACTAATTAACATTTAATTATACGCGTACTGCACAGATTTCCTTTAGGTCATGGCTCCAGCACGCAGGTTTTTATGTGATTAATTTTTAAGAAGGAGATGGCAACCCTGTTACCCCTATAAACATTTCCAATTGATACCTGTAACATAATGTGCAAAAGCTTTTTTTAATCTGTAAAAATTCATTCTTACACCTTTTAAAGGGTCCTGGCTAGTCCAAAGACTGATCTGATTGGCTTAATCTGTCTATTTCTAGTTTCTGAAACACATAATTGCAAGCCAATTTAGGCTGGGTACACACAGGATGATATTTCATATCAACCAACAGCCTGGTTCTATATTTTGGTTGATTAGGTTCTGACTAAAAGCTAGGCCACACTGCCGCATATTAATATGCAATCCGATCGCATGTTAAAAAGTGCACACTAGCATTGGCCAATTGGTCTGGCCACACTATGTGCGCTCTGCTGTGTTGCACTGAGATCTGCTAATCAGAGCTATTTGTTATTAGGATTTTCCAAAGTCTTGACCTAAATGGTCTAAACTACCAGTCGAATTGGTTTCTGATTTGAAACCACACAATTTTGACATAGAGACTTTGTTTTGTCAAAGTTTTGGCGGTTCTTGACTTTCAAAACTAATAGTTTAGACCCAAAACCAGGTTTGTGTCAAGACTTTGGCAACTCGTAATCACAAATAGCTTTTGTTATTGTTTTGAAAATAATATTTTTTAGAATAAAATTTATATAACAGGTGTTGGGGAAACCAGCCACTGTAATATTGATTCCCAGAATTCCTCTAATAGCTCCAGGATATCAAGGGGCACTGGGATTAGTAGTTCAACAGCAGCTAAAAGTCAATGATGCACATAGGTTTTTTTGCCTTTTAACTAATTGGAAAAATACTATGTGTGTTTGCGTTTTGTGTCCATGTCTGTTTCTGTGTCTGGAATAACTCAAAGGGAACATACAATTATATTGGAATCACTCTGAGTTGAAATCAGTGTATATGCAGGCTCTTGCCCCTTTATCAGGCTTAATGAGTATTCAACCCTGATTGCGAATATATCCTCTGGGGCCAATTAAAACATATGATAATCCCTAACGAGTTGCTTCTTTTCTGCTATTTTGCTTAAGTTGCATGTTCCTCCTTAAATATTTGCAAGTTCAATGAGCATATGAATCTGTAAACAATAAATGATTTAAAGGAATGCCTGGACACAATCCATTAGGACTTTAAAGGGTATTGTAACATTCTAGCATAGTCTTGCAAATTTATATAGTAATGTTTACATTAAAGTGATTAATATGTTCTTATGTAAAGGACTTTTTTTTAAGGACAAGCCTGCTCCTTGTCCTTGCAATCTTAGTTAATTCCTTTCATTAGACTGAGGCCACACTGGACCAGATGGTAAGGCAGTTTGCGCTACGATTCACACAAAAAAATGGTGATCACATGCTCTTCAAAATCTCAATGCAGTGCATGCAATTTGGCCACTGACATTGACATGCACTGCTATGTGATTTCTCATGTGCTAATGGATTCTAAAACCCGACCGTAAGCACATAAGAAATGCGCTAGTGTGATCTAGCCCTCACTCTTAATGTAGCAGTCTCTGACATACTGATCTCCCCATTCAACTCTGCTAGTACTTTCAAAGTACTTCAAAAGTTAATGGCACTTTGCAATGCGCCCTTGGTACATCACCCTATTACTGCATAACGGTAGCAGGGTAAAATAAGGAGCGTTTATTGCAGGGTTTTACACTACATTGTGTCTAGCGTTTGACATAAGATTAAAACAAATTGGTAAATTTTCCTATCAATAATTTTGATTGCTTTAAGAAGCTTAATAGGCTGATGAATTCTTATTGATTTTCTTATAGCAGATTCTGAGGAATGGACGGCATTTTTAAACCCCTGAATCATTTAATTTTGCCCCCGGGGTAATTATTTTATCAATTAGTCCTCTGTGCACTAAAAGTTCCAGGTGAAATATATATATATAATTACTGTAAGGATTTTTTGTGCATCACTTCAGCTCTCAAACTGTTTACAATAGCTCTCTGTTAGTGAGTGCTGTCCATGGTGCTGATACTGCAATGTACTGTATTTTACAATACTCACTGATGCTATTTAGCTTTCCAATGTCCATGGTGCTGAAACTGCACTGTGCTGCCGCTTAATGTATCATCAATACTTCTAGGTGCTTGCTGCCCACAAAACTCTTACTGCACTAAATGGCGTTTTACAGTTTGTAGCTATTTATTACTGCAGTTTCTCTTGGGCATTCTGCAAGATCCCTTGGAGCTCTGTGAACAGATGGCATTAATCGGATAGTATTCTAATCCAAGTAATTATGTATTTTATAAAGTTAAAGCTATTCTCTTTAGGCGCTTACCAATCTTATTACATGTTATTGGCTGCACCTTCCAGGTTCTGCACATAAGCTCTACTGCAATACTGTGTCACAAAAAAGACACACCTGGGACATGCAGATCTCTGTCACAATACTGGAGCTAGTTTAAAATCTGGTAATCCCGAACCCATATTAAACCAGCAGTGCCATTACAGGATTAATTATTTTGTTTGTGGCAGAAAATGGTGGGAGTTGTAGTTTTCAATCATCTGAAGTTTGGACACATCTTTTATGGCACATGGGAATGCAGAGATATTAAGGAAAACATTATAACTTTATAACTATAGAGCATAGTAATTCTTGGTTATTATCATTTGAAAGTGTGTTAAAATTTCCTCCTAAAAATGAATTCCAATTAAAAAAATAAATGTTATTAATCTGGAGCAACCAATCAGATGTTATCTAACTGCAATAATAAATGTGAATATCTGATTGGTCCTGCAAATTAATAGCATGGGCAAAATTTCCCCCATGATTTTATCCAACATTTATTAAGTTTAATCAGTGTCACATTACTGTAGTATTCCTAATACCCTATAAAACAAGGATGGGATGAAATTGATTTATTTTTAAAGCTGCATGTCCTGTTCTTTACAGCAAAAAAAATGATAGAAAAGAGATTTTAAAAAATATTATTATGTCTCATTATTTTATGATTATGTCTCCTTATAATATTATTATGTGTCCTAGAATAACCAACAATTTATGCCCCACTGAAATTATGTGTGAGCTTTCCCTTGATAAGGGAAATAGTTTGATAGATAGATAGGTAGATAGATAGATAGATAGATAGATAGGTAGATAGATAGATAGATAGATAGATAGATAGATAGATAGATAGATAGATAGATATAGAGATACTTCACAAAACCCAGCATTGTTAAATGATAAGCGCACAGCAATATATTCAACCAATTAGCTTTAAAAGTGCCCCGGCTAATTTGCAAGCCCAGCCTCATAGTGCTGAATGAGTTTTCTTTTGGATGCTTTGTGCACTAACCTTCTTGCATTACTCTGCATTACCAATTTGTTTGCTGTACCTTCTTGTACCAATATTGTGAAATTTGTCTTTACTAGTACTTCTGCACCAGTATAATGAAATTCCCAGTTTGCTGTACCAATATCTTGATTTCCAAGTTTGCTGAACCAATATTATGGAATTTCCAGTTAGATCTATTAAAATCACAGAATTCTCAGTTAGCTGTACCAGTATTATGAAATTCCCAGGTAGTTGTACCAGTTTCATGACATTCCCAGTTTGCTGTACCAGTATCATGGACCTCCCAGTCTGCTGTACCAGTATTATGGAATTTTCCAGTTAGCTGTGTCAGTATCATCAAATTCCCAGTTAGCTGTACCATTTTATAAAATTCCCAGTTAGCTGAATCAGTTTCATGACATTCCCAGTTTTGCTATTCCAGTAGTTAGCTATACCTGTCATTAATTTGTGTCTATCTCTAATCTCTGTCTACCTATCTCTCTCTCTCTAATCTATATATATAAGCTATCTATTTTACCGAGGGCCATATTTATAAAGGCTGCGACACCGCATCTTTAACAAACATAATTTTACAATTGCCTAAAATATTATTGTGGTACTCTAGTACCGCATGATATTGTTAGGCCAAATGGCCCTAAATATATGGCTGCACTTCTTCAATATTGAATATGGCCCTTTATGTATGTCTATCATTCTTTCTATCTATCTATCTATCTATCTATCTATCTATCTATCTATCTATCTATCTTCTATGTATCTGTCTGTTTATTGATCTCTCTGACTGTCGATCACTATCAAGTGCCTATTTGAAATCTGACCTGTGCTTATGGCCCCATTTGGTCTTAATCTGGCTCTACTGTTACTGCTAAAACCCTTTGCATGTTTTTAGATAAATTAAAACCAAAAGAAACTTTCATGTCTGTTAGTTTTCCATATTGCACCCAATAATGTGCTGTGCGATTTACCCAGGAGCGCTGCCAGTACCTCCTGCCCCTTCATAACGTTGCGCTAACTGATTTACACTCAGTTAGCGCAACGTTAAGGCTTGCTTTGCGTCAGCTGCACGGGATCCGGAACAGGAACTTGTGCAGCCATCGCAAACCTATTTACCAGAGGCTGCGCGGCTCTTAAGACGTAAGTATTTAACGCCACTAATAGCTGGCATTAAATACTAACATTAGGGTGAGATTCACCCAGAGCCGCGCAGCCTCTGGTAAATCCCGTACGGGAGATTTGCCCAGAGCAGTTGCGGCTCTGGGTAAATCTCCCTAACAGGGTCTTAGCCAATTAAAAAAAAGTACTATATTCTAGGCAGGACGTAATGTCTGTGTATCATAGGGAAACAGCAGCTGGGCTCACTTCCTATCCCCCTCTCCATAGACAAAAGGAATACTTCCTAATGGGGGCAGGGGCCAGAACCAGCGTGCATGCAGCCTGGAGAAAAAGTAGAGGGGGAGGGGCTGGAGGGGCTGGAGGGGCTGGAAGAAGGAAACTTTACTACAGAGGTAAGGGTGTGTCCCTATCTCTTTATTTCTATGTCTGTCTGTCTGTCTGTCCCTATTCCCCCACATATACATGAATGTAAAGTTCACTAGCCAATAATACCATTGGTAATGGTGTCTGTACACATACCCAAATAAATAACACACACACACAAGTACAAATGCCTCTATCCATATGTGCATACCTTTGGTAATGGTGTCATATAATGTCCCATTTATTTCAGAGTGGGCAAAAAATAATGTTTGGTGTTGTGCAGCTATAACAGGATACCAGTTCAGTGATACAAACACAAGTTTAAATACCTAGCTCTAGGGTCCCAACCAGTAGTACAGACACCCAAATGCTTCCACAATAAATGTAGCCAAAGTCACACAAACACAATGATATTAATAAAGACTGTCCCATTACATAAGTCCAAATGTCTCTGTCAATATGTACATATCTTTAAAAATAGTGTTATATGAATGTCCCATATATTACAGAGCATGCAGAAGTACAAAATGTAGTGTTTGGTGTTGTCAAACTATAAAAGGATACCAATACAGTAATATATACACAAGTTTAAAAAATCTAGCTGCAGGGCCTTTATGATGCCCATACATTAGTGAACATTTCTCATGTTATTTCTTTAAATAGTAGGCAAAACTTACCAAGTCCAGAAATAGCAAAACGACCCAATGCTGTAATAAAATCAACAAGTGTTCCAAAAAGTATTAGTTTAGGGTATGTGACACTAACAGAACCAGAATTTAATTGGATTTGATTTCTTTATTTACTTTTTCTTATTTCTTTTGAACGTCTTGCTTTGTTTCTTTTTTTATTGTACAAAACCCTGAAATTGTATAGAGTGTGTAGAGATTTTATATAGTAAAAATACACACACAAAATTCCTATTGTGCACCAACAGGCACACTTTTGCTAATATATATAAACACACATGTGTTGCTTTGATACTTTCTGTTAACATGGTCATTACAGATTGTTTTTCTTTGGGAGGTTATACAAGAGTTAACCCAGCTCTGCTCTGTTCTCTCCAGAAGTCAGGGGGAATTTTACAGGTTGCCCATAAATCATATCTGACTGTGTTATTTATTTATAACTATTGATTTCTGCATCTGCAGGGATTTCTTCGAAATACTGCGCTCTCCATCCAAAACCAGCATAATTTCAGTGGGGACTCTGTATGCAAGACCTGATTTTGGACAATGGTTGTTCTAATCCAATTTTTATGCAGCTAATTCTAAACAAAGGATTTTCATTAGTAAGAAAATAAAGAGCAGCTGCAAAGCAAAGAGTATAAGTGGAAGGTAGTGCTACTTCAGAACTTTCGGGGCTGAGAAAGAATTGCTGAAGCCTGTATACTGTACTCCATCAATTCCATGCATACAATATAGATGGACTGAGTATTACATCAGACCTAAGCTTCAGCTTTTCAGTGGATCCAGTACCTGCCTGCAAAAAAACCCTGCATAAATTCCATTGTATTTAACATTAGAGAATGAATAAATCAGCACACTCATCAAGGGAAAAACTAGAAAGAATGTCAACAAACAACCCACCCACCCCTTCTTAGTAGTTTGCATAGGCTGCTGGGGTGTTGCCTTGTATTTGTGGGAAGGCAGTGTGACCCCCTGCTACCCTGGTAACTACACCCCTGAATTGCAAGCTTTAAGGAACAACTAATCGACACCATGCAAGCCTTACAAAAGCAGCTCGTCTCTGATGACAGAAGGTGTGTTATGTTATTTTATAGCTGTTTATAATGTTTATATAAATAATTATGTAGGTTTTATTTCTATCTGTACTGAAGTAGGACATATTCACTTTAGTTTTCTATAAATTAAATAAATTAAACATGATGACAGCACATTATTTACAAAATGCCCTTTGTGTCTGATTCATTTTTTTTATGAGCATAAATATGGGGTGCAAAAGTTACTTCTGGGGAAAAACAAAATTGAATTGACAGAGACAATTACTGTACAAAGCTACCAGAGGCAAAAAAAATATCCCAAACATGTGCAAAATGCTAGGCTGGATTTGCTGAAGTACTTCTGAGTTAATCATCTCCTATCCAAGGTAGTACTATTGTCTTCATACGGAACTTTTATTTTCCAAATTCATTACGTGTCAGTATAATGTCCCTTTAAAGGACTGTTAGCAGTAAGGAACATTGCTCTTGCAGTGCTATAAGACGAACACAGTTCCTGGTTTCCAAGCTTAACCCTCTTGAGGGACATAGTTGTTTGCGGCTCGATGCATGCCTATTGAGTTTGCCAGAAAACACATTATTGTATACTTAACAATCTTATTGTTTACCTTTCCAAACACCTTTTAGTGCAAGTAAAAAGCAATTATATTGTAGCTATTATGGCTATAAAACAAGTCAAGAATGCCACTCTAAACCGTAAATCCAACAACAAGAAAGTAAACATCATCATAATGCAGATGTAGTGTGTGCCACGGTTAAAACACAATGACAATATATCTGACTCAGAAAAATGCTTGTCTAACCCTGGCACATTACCGGATAACAATAACACCCTAGTGATGTGCTGTCATTAAAATGAAATTAGAAATCCTTATGCCCAAGCTGCTTTGAAAAGAAGTCCAATTGATTACTGGTGCCCTAGTGCATTCCGAACACATCTGATCATACTGGTTTTAGAACAAATTTTATTATGTCATTAGGACTCAGCACATAAGGGTTCAGACCATTTATATCAGTGTGTGAGGTAGGAGAAATTTTTCGGAGGGTTGAAAGCTGCAGTTTGCATAAATTATATGGAAATAGTGGTTTGATCACCTTCTTTAGAGTTTAACTTTACAGAATCAGGCAAGCTTAGAAAAGGAAGATAAGTATATGCTCACAAAATACAAAGCAAAGGTTAAACTCTGGTTACATTCACTGCTCTTAATTGTAAATTATAATGAACACGTTTCTTTTAAAATTAAGAAATTTAAGACAGAATGAGACAAAATACGTCTGCAACAGAGATGTTCGAAACCGGCAAGTTTTGTTCCATTTTCGAATTTTCAGAATTTAGAAACAATTTGAAAATTCAAAAAAATGGACCCATAGAATTCAAAGAGGAAAAAAACATCTTTTTTAAGAGAAAATGAAGCAATGGTAACTTACTGCAGTTGGCTCAGGCACCTGGGGAATGGTCAGGGGAACACGTACAAATCACCAAAACTTAAAATCATATAAAATGTAATTTCCTTCATGCAAGCTAATTTCAAGCTTCTGCATGTATATTCAAGGTTACTTTCAGTAACTCTCAAACGTAGCCTCAAATATGCACTAACCCTCGAAAGTAGCCTCATATTTTCTGTAACCCTCGTAAGTACCCTCAAATAAGCAGTAACTCTCGAAAGTACCGTCAAATAAGCAGTAAGCCCCGAAAGTATCCTTCTAGTTTTGGTAACTCTTAAAAGTAGCTCAAATATGCTGTAACCCTTGAAAGTAGACTCATATTTTTAGGAAACCCTTAAAAAAAAAAATTTCCGAATGGAACGTCGGATCCAGGAGTTCTGATTCAGAACTGAATCCGATCCAGATCCCATCTCTAGTCTGCAGCAGTCCATTTGGAATGTATGGGAGTTTCTGCCCGGACCTGATTTTGGGTCAGAAGTTCCGGCTCTACCATAAAACATTTTATCATCAAAACTACTGGTGAAATTTCAGTGTCAATTGTCGAATTACCAAAACCTGGTAAATTTTTAAGTGAAACTGTCAGTCCAGTTAGTAACACTTATGTATTAAGAAGTGTAAATATTTTCCTATGTGCACAGCCATGTTATTTCATAGGCCCCTTTTATTCTAGCTCTGCACAATTCCTGGGACCACAAACCATACACAGAACAATCAGTGATTTCAGCAGAAAAAAAATCTGCCTGACATTTAATAGTAATAAAGAAAAAAAATCCAGAATAAATGAAGCTGGAATAGAATGATTTTTCCTCTTATCTGTCCTTTAGCTAATATTAGTGCTTAGTCACTTCCAAGTCATTGTCATTATCTCCCCCAGTCCTAAAGAACATTAACTTGCCTGCATTAAATGTATTTTTATACTATTTTCACTTCCTGAATCTGCTGACTCATAATTCCATTTTATTCACACTATGGGATAGTGGGGCTAAGTGTTTTATGTGTATCGTTTGCCTTTTTATGTTCATTAGAGGGAATGAGTAACGTTAGGGATTAGGAAGTGACTGTGTCAGTGTGAATTTTTAATTTGCTTCTCTCAATTCATTTTACAATAAAAAAATGAAGGCATTACAAAGTATTCCTGCTTCACATTGGATGATGGCCTACAAGTCAGAAAGAATTGGCATGGCATAGGAGAATCTTTTAAATGTCACACCAATGGATAAAATATTAATAGATTTGTTTAGCTGTTAATTGTGTCCATTTAATACGCTAAATGTCTTTCAACCCTTTCTCTGCCAGAGGGTACGCTAAGTCATAAATCTAAGATGGGGATTATCTGTGGATAATGCACCATAATGTGTCTGTAATGTTCCTCCAGGGCACATTTGAAAACTGTGAGAGATAAATAGCACTTTATTTATCTCGTCCTTTCTTACTGGAACAAGCATTCCGCCAAAATGCTAACAGATTGAGTATATTTTAAATAATGTGCAGCAGGTGCCTGTTTAGTGACTTGATCTCAGCAGGAGGTTTACAAAACACACAGAAATCAAGAAAACACATTATTAACTCTGATTTCTCAACCAAAAGAAAAATCCATGGAGTCTGAGATAATTGCCATGTCTGGAATATCCTCTGTGGAATATGTTTATTGTATAGCTGCAATATTGTAATCTAAAGGTAAAATAATGGCTAGCAACATGAAGCACAACCTTCTAAAGGAAAACTGACCATCTAGCTCCCCGTGTCTAATCTCAATATTCTGCAAAGCAGCTGAAGGGCTGTAGTCCAGACATAACTGGCTCAACAGTGGCACCATAGTCTGTTATAATAACAACTAGAACTACTTGTAATTCCAATGGGTTGATTTAGCAGCTTCTACAACTTGGAAACGAACATCCATGGAGTATAAATAAATGTTTTTATGGAAGAGTTGCAATAACTAAAAGGTCACATCATTGCAGTTAATATGGTAAGTGCTAGAAGCAGTGGTATAACTAGGAATCACTGATCCCCCTAGCAAAACTATGATGGGGCCTCTATCCATGCTTCATCCACAGTGGTTTACTGGGAGGAGGCTATAGCTGTCATAGGAAAAATAAGAACATGGGGGCCCCTTGGCTCCCAAGCCCCCCTACACCCCCGCTCCCCCCACTCCCCTGGTATCTATGTCCCTGGTTGGAAGATTTGCCTTCTTTATAAAATATTAAGGCTACACCATGCCTGACAATAACTCACTACAGCTCACTAGTGTGCGGATACTACAAACCCAGAACAGAAATACATTTTGGCTGCTGCTCTCCATGTTTTTTTAGATATTTTCTTCACTTCCTGGATAGTATAGTATAGTATTTGAGGTTGAATAAAGACATAAGTCTATCCAGTCCAACCTACTCAAAAATACCCACACTTCCTGCCTTCAGAGTTGGTTCAGAGGAAGGCAAAAAACAAAACAAAACAGTATTAAGGGGGAGAAAAATCCTTCCTGACTGCAAGTGGTAATCAGAAATGTCACAGGATTAACTCCAACTATATGGATTATGACTAAATAAGAACCAGGTTTAAAGGGCACCTTTCCAATGCAGGAAACTCTTCCCAACAACAATGGTACCCCTTTTCCAAATCTGTCCCCACTTTCTTTAGATATCCAATCTGAAACTTCTTAAATTCAACTGCTCTATTATCATAAACTCTTCTGCGGTGTGCAGTGCTGCTGTAACAATATCATACACTCTTCTGCTGTGTGCAGTGCTGCTGTAACAATATCATACACTCTTCTGCTGTGTGCAGTGCTGCTGTAACAATATGGCAAGATGTAAGAGCAAAAGGATGTGCATGTAAATTGCATGGTGGGAAACTCTCTGAGGTTTTAGAACTACAATGTGCATTTAATGTAATGTATACATTAAGAAAAAGGCAAACATCACAGCTATATAACACTGTGACTGTCTACAATTATACATCTTCAGCCACAATGACACTTTGGCACAAGAACTCCTCAAATCCAAAAGGCGTGTAGATTTCCGTAGCAGCAGGCAGACTAATTCCCACCTTACCCCTGCTTTGACTGAACATATCACAGGCTCTGTCTCCCTGTTAACGCTGCAATTTGATGCTGAAATTGAACTCATTTCTGTGTAATGAGATGTTAGAGGATTATCAGCAGTGTCAGGCCCAACTGACTCCGAGCTCATTCAGCTAGTGTAATGACTATGGCTGTAAGCACTGGTAAATCCACCATTAACTAGATCACGGGAATCAATCTCAGTTTAATGATAGTGCCACTTGGCAGGCACATATGTCTTTTATATCCTTCTTGTGTAGCAAACAAAGTTTTAGTTTGGGATTTGAACAGGTGATTGGGTGGGGATTAAAGTCATTCCCTTAGGCTTAAGTCTTAGGCTGGGGCCAGACAGAGTGCATTTAAACAATACAAGGGTAGCCAAAGGTTCAATTAATATCAGGATATAACAGCCAAATAAGTAAATGCAATTGGATTAGTCATTGTAACCAGAGATGATCAAGCAGGACCCTAGACAGGACATTGATTTGGGGGGCCCTGAAGCATAATAGGCTTTAGGTAGTAGCATTGGTTGCCTTGTGTATAATCCTGCTCTGATTGTAACTGCAGACAGCAGACTGTCTCTTCTTTCCCAACAGGGAAATAGCCCATATGTGCAGTCCAGAAGATAGCAAGCACTGCACAATATAACAGAGTATCCCAGGGAGTTAGAAAGGTGGAACATGATGTAGCATTAAATTCCTAAGTCACATGGACTCATTGAAATGGGATTATCATACATATTGTGCATTAATTCCAGGCAGTATTGGTAGGTACAATTCCTTTTATAAAATGAGCTATTATTGTGATTATATGTAGGTGTTTTATTAAAACATACCACATTGCATAAAATGTTATTGTCTTTGCCTAGCTATATCCATTTGTGCTCTTATTCAGGATGGCTTTATTAATGCCAGAGTCATCTGATGGACAAATGCAACCATTTGTTTAACCTGCAATTTTACCGCCCATGTTCTATGCTAGTTCTAATTCAGGCTGATCAAGCTTTGCACCATTTAACAATGATCATGTAAATGCAAGCTCTAATCTCATAAGCATTTCTTTTATAAAAGCTACAACAACATCAAAAGCAATGAAAGCACTATTGGTTATTGATACATGATTAGCTTTCCATAATGCTTAATATATGAAAATGACACATAATGTAAACATAAAATATCATTGATGTAGTTTGTGTAGGTAACTCGGTTCATGGTCCATCAGAAAAACAACTAATAACAGGGAAAAGCATGTCATCCAAGCTTGTTTGCAAAGGTAAGTCAGTTATTGAAGTTACTGTGGTTAGGAGTAATGCTCCCTGTCGTTGTTTATTGTCCGAGTGCACATACTGTATAATAAAATCATTATTCTGCTAGATGTTTGTGTGCACACTATTTTAGTCCTGGAGGGAACGGTGATTAGGAGACTGTATTTACAGATCATAAAGATGGAAATCTTAAAATGCAAATAGTGTGCACTTTTACCCTATCAAGTTGAGAAAAAGAAATATAATTTGTACAGGGCAGTTCAGCTTACAGGTATCTCCACTGGTGAAACCCCTTTTTTTCTATTTAGTTTTATTGAAGAACGGGAGGTAAAGGAGCTCTGTCTTATGGAACTTACTGATCGCTCGCTCCTCCGCTGCTTCATCTGGTTCAGACGGGTTTAGTAGTCTATGCGCATGTGCATTGAGTAACGTGTCTGTCAGGGACCTGTCAGATGAAGCAGCGGAGGAGGGAGCGATCGGTAAGTTCCTTCTCTTCCCAGCTCCTGAAGGTTTTATTGAAGAACGGGAGGAAAGACAAAGCTCCTTTACCTCCCATTCTTCAATAAAACTCAATAGAAAAAAGGGGGTTTTACCAGTGGAGATACCCTTTAAACGCCAACATTTTTCTTTACCTGTCGGTGATTATTGGAAGCTATTGAGAGCCATTGAAATGGGAAACAAAGCGGTATTTTTCCATCCCGATTATCCTAATATGCCCATCCAGTATTTTGTCTGTGCAGAAAGAAATGTTTCCAAAATACTGACTTCCTGTTTGCAGGACCCCTAATAGAGTCCATTATGGTTGTGCTCTTGACTCAGTTACTGGATTGAAGCTAGCCATGAAACATCAGAGGCCCACGCCCCCACCCCATGAGATTGGAGACCAGGCCTCTGACACCCCCCTCCCCATGGTAATCAGCTATGTTTAGACAGCAGATCGCACATATGCAGTAAAGATACACACTGAAAAGTCATAACTTCTAAAAAGCTGATTGCACATATCTTTACTACATAAGCACCATCAGCTGTTTGAAAACAGCCTCCCCCCTGTCGCAGGCCTTGAGGGTCTGCGCCACTGGTTGAACCGGTTACTCAGTAGAGATCAATCCAACAGTCAATCAGTAGAAATTACTGGAAGATTATAAGGAAGCAGTGCATCCTGGGAAGAAAAAGGGCCATTATAGCGTCTGAAAATGCAGCTCACTACTGACCACGGCAAGGCATAACAAAGGAAATAAAATCAATTTATTTTTGAAAATGGAAGACAATATTTACAATGACTGGGCATGTGTAATATAAACAAAGACTTTACAAAATAATAATATTCTCCATGGAACTGCCCCTTTAAGTGTGATGATGGTGAGTTTTTGTTAGTTCCTTGCTGAAATTCCATCAACGGTGTCCACTGGAGGAATTATTGGTTTCTGACTTGAATCCAAGTTGGCGTTGAAGCTCCTGCATATCCCTACTTTAGATAACAAAGCCATAGATTAGCCTGTCTGCATGTAAGGAATGACAATCTTATCGTGTATGTTTACATATTTCCAAACGATTGCTTGGTGCTCAACCAAGGGAACATTGAACAGAAAAGCAAAAACCCCATGAATGTCAATGTTTGGCTTAAAAAAAAAGAAAAAAAATCCTCATAGTAGTTTCTACTCCTTTTCTGGCCTCTCTTATGATGAATGAGCGTTGCTAGGGTAGCTGTATGTAGCGGTGATGCATTGCGATGGTACCAGATGGTACAGTGCAACTTCTCTGATATGAGTTTTGCCAAGAGGATTTATCAGTTCTGACATTTCCCCAGTGTATTTGCATTTTGATGTAACCGGTGTAAGATTGCAGTATTTCATGGTGCAGAGTTTGTGTCCACTGCTGGGAAAGATAAATACATTGCTGTCCCCAGACTTTTATCTACAAAAGGTTTAGATCCTTTAACATGTCCCTGTCGTCCAGTATGGGCAAGAAAAGGTGAAAACGATGAGGGATAAAAATCAAACAAGGAAACTGGAGACGGGGAAGTATAAAACCAATCGAAACCAAATCATTTAAGCCAAGGGATTTAAACAAACCATGTTTATATTTAGAGAGGTCATTTCACTTTTCTATTAAGTAAACTTTTTATTAAACATAGTGTATTTTATATAAATAATTCCTAATACAAAACAATAAGTATGATGCACCAGGATATTTCAATGTAATATGGTGTTAAAATGCCCCACAAAGTTGCCACTGCTGTCATATTACATGGCTCACACCGGCTAAGCAAGTGTCATTTGCGATACCCACACAACCACTGTAAAATTATCTATAACATTGCTTAGAATGGCTTTTTTTCTTACTGGTCTGCTGTGCATTACCATGACTTCTTAAAGGGCAGGTCCACACATGTGTTACCTGCCCCCAACCCCAGCACATTAGTTGATGTATTATTATCTAGATATTTAAGTATAATTATTGCCTCCATTTTGGCAGGGTGAGCTGGCCCTCCCTCCATGCAGTCAATTAAGGCTGTGGCTGCTGACAGCACAACCACTGATTGACTGCTGGTTCCCCTGCTGCCCCCTTTGCACATGCTTAAGCTAATACAAATGCCTATTGAATAGAGGGAAGAGGCAGATACCTTTTCATAAAGAACTTATGAGTAAGTATCTAGTTACAAATGCATGTAACAAACTGGTAAAAAATAGCAATTGGAGTTGCGGGCAGATAACTTACAAATCACCCTGTTTATGTGCTAAGGGTGGGCGTGCCCTTATGTTAATGGCCTTACCAAAAAGGAGGGCACTACAGTAGCCTTTTCCTATATTAAACACTTAGGGACATATTTATAAAGGTCTGTTAAATTTTCGCCGCCTATTTTCCCACTGTTTTAGCCAAAATCGATAATAATGTGACTTATAAATGGGCAAAAACGAGGTAGAAAAACACCGCCGCACTAACATAGCATCAGTAACTGCTCTCTGGCGTTAACATCAGGCGTTTTAATTCGCCAACTTTGAGCTGGCAAAAACACCCAATGTCCCCTTCAGAGAGGGCAGCCGCCGCTGTAATGCTTTTCACTGCAATGAAGATTGCCTTTATAAATATGCAGAAAATAACGTTTTCGCCACAGCAGTGTGCGGTGGTAATTTTTGGGGTGTTAATAACGGCCTTTATAAGTGTGCCCATTAGAGATCATTTTCTTTGGCATAATAGGTAAAAGGGGGCACTTCCTTTTGATAATGCATATCTTCTAATTTGCATTAACCATATCTGCAACACTTTTGTTTTACAGCCATAGAATACATGCAGCTGAAAGTTATTACAGAAAATGTACAAAATAATAAATGCACTAAAAGGGCATAGTGTCTCCTTATGCACCACCATTGGCTGGCATTAAATATTCCCATAACAGTAAGCTGCTATTTGAATATATGACATGACTCTTACTTCTGCTTTAATATATCACATAAGGATTAAATACATTTGATGGCATACCTATGAGAACTAAACATAAGGTGGATGCGGGTGGATGTTAGTCTTTATATTTTAAAACTGTTTGATGTCAGCTTTGCCTTTATTATTATTTAGAAGGGCGTTCATGAAAAAAGTAAAGACTAGGGATGCATACAGTATGTGGGAAGTATGTAGTCTCTGTCACTATAATGGGGGAGCTATTGCTGTGAATGATAAGACTATGTACAATATACACCAATCCCACTGTAACCTTGGCAGTAATTCACAAAGCAATGCATTATTAGCTATATATCCACACCAACAAGATTCTCCTCATTTGGTCATTGTACTTTTGCAGCTTGGAATGGTATTGGGACATAAACTATAATTAACCTGGGATTCACTTTTTTACACTGGGGTCAATAGGATATGCACTTGCCATGTGATGTAATCCAGCTTAGTCTAAACTGTGTCATTAACAAGCTATTTACTGCTTTTAAAGGAAGGAGTGTGGAAACCGTCACCCTCTGTTCAATCTTTTCCCAAGATGCAACAGTGCAGAAATTCACATCTCCATTGCAACACTGAATCTCCTTGAGCATTTTAAATCTCAATTTTCCATGGATTTTGCTCAATTTATAGAATGTATCCACATCCTTTATTGCTTAGTGCATGCGTGTTTTGTTTTTTAACCCCTCGTTACCAGTTTAATTTTTTTAAAGCTTAGAACATTCAGTGTAACCACAGAGATGGTGCTTAGTAGGTCTTCCCTTCTTGTGTATCAGGGTACTTCAGTTTAAACACTTAAAGGGGAACATAAGCCTCTTTATAAGCCCACCATTCCTCTTTATCTGGACTGTCTCTTAACAGTCTGGAATGACTCTGCTGATCAATTCTAGAGTAGAATAAAAGCCCCAAAATAATAAAATCGACTTTTTTAAGGTTATTTACAATCTATTTTTAGTAGTGAAGGATTTAGATCCCTTTCATTGCAGGGCGTTCCTGAAATAATTTTTTTTCTTAGGAATTCTTAAAGGCAAAGGTTGAAGGCAACTGGATGTCTTTGACCTTTGAGGTCTGAGTTTCTTTAATATTTTATGATGCTTTTTCCCAGGAATTTATATTAGCCTTCTATTTGCTTTTGGATTGCATAAGGATTTATCAAAGAAGCATTGTAGCTCAGCGGTTAGCACTGATGCCTTGCAGCACTGAAGTGCTGAGTTCCAATCCACCATTGGAAACATCTGCAAGGAGTTTGTATGTTCTCCCCTTGCAAGCAAGGGGAGAACATACAAACTCCTTGGCATGGGTTTCCTCTGGGCACTCTGGTTTTCCCACAATCATACAACCTATCATTGATAAGTTTTATGTGCCAAATAAATGTGCTTAGATTGTTAGCTCTTCAGGGCAAGACCTGATGTGAATGTATACATATAATTCTAAAGTTCTACTAAAGATGTTGGTGCTACATAAATCCATAATAATAATAATATTACAGGAAAGTGGCATATTTAGTTTCATGGAATGTTTCCAACTAATAAGATGTTATCCAATGTTTTTTAACTGTAGTAGACCAGTAAAAATGGGCCATATTTATAACGGTGTGGTATGGCTATTTCACAATACGGTGTCTTTAACTATCGTAATTGCGTTTGTAAAATTGTAATCTCAATCTTAAAATTACATAGTTACATAGTAATTGAGGTTGAATAAAGACATATGTCCATCTAGTCCTACCTTTATACCCTGCTCTTTAACCCTACCTAACAGTTGATCCAGAGTAAGGCAAAATAGAATAAACAGATATAAAGGAGGGAAAAGGGGCAATCAGAAAGTATAATTTGTACATTTACGATAGCAAACGTATATTTACAATCGACATCGTAATTGAGGAACAATACTATTGCAATAGTATACTACCGCTTACTGTTTTACAGAAAAACGGTATCATAACATTCCAATACCGCAGGTTTTTAAATACCGCCCATGATGTTATCTAAATGGTTGAGAAAAAATTAACAGTTCTGGCAAAATGTTGCATCTCTTATTGAATAAGCCCCCATATACTGAATACTGAAAGTAATTAAGTGTTGTTTTTTATTTTTAGATGTGACTGTTGAGTCAGCTAAATTTAAAGCAATATGTTCTACATCAAGTATAACCCTAGGAAAGTCTTCAGGTGAAAAAGTAAAACAGGGACTCAAAGTCTCTGTAGAAAATCATGGAATTCCCTGACCTAGACATGACAAATTATTTCTGGCATGTTTGACCCAGTTTAATATTCTGCATTTTATTTTCTGGCTTAATTTAAGAAAAGAGTATTTGTGCAAAATATGCCGGGGATTATGTATTATCCTTTCCTTTAATAAAAATGTTTAATCAGAAAAAGAACATTTAATGAGAAGTTTTCTGCAGAAATTTTCTTGCCCTTTATATAGATTGAAACGTATGCTGTAAGGCATTTTTAGACATGTCACCCCTGAAAACAAGGCACACAATTCTTTCAGTTCTACCCTTGATTTAACAACATTTCACAATGTTTATATGACAGTGCTACCTATGAAAAAGAGGGATTGTTTTCTGATTCCCTATGGATAAATATTTGAAATGTTTCAGATAAGAAACACGGGCTACCATTTCACAAATAATTGACAAACTACAGTACATGACAAACATGTAGCAAAAAAGGTCCTTACATTTCAGGTGATGTCCCCTCTACTAGGTCATTAGATATCGTTTTTTGTGCCTGTTTTTGATTTTGACCTGTCAACACAAGTCACTATGCCTACACGGTAATGACCCTTTGTGCTGCTAATGTATTACAGTGTGCATGGCTGTTACATTAAATAATGTTTGTATTAGCTGTTAAAAAAAATAATAGCACTAATATGGAAGTCCTTGTGGCTCATTTAACCAGAGCCGCTGGGCAATAATATGGGGTTAAAGTCACGCTAACCAGTTCGCTATCGTTTAGCGCAACTTTAACTCCATATTAGCGATGGATGCGCGGGTAAGGCAAAAGACCCACACATTCTGTACTTGCGATCTAATATTACGTTGGCGCTAATTTTACCGCATAATTTTAATGCAAACTTTTGATGCTGCGTGTAAATCCCTTTTAGGATTCACTGACGTGAGATAACGCGATATTGAATGGAGGAAAGAAGATTTGCCCGGAGCGAAAGTGGCTCTGGGTAAATCTCCCCCTTTGTGTCATCTCCTATGAAGTTTTGGTTCAAAGTTACAAGAAAACAGAGCAATCTGCTAGAATAAAAATTCTGTGATAAAATAATAACTAGAAACTATAGGTGGCACTGGCAGCCATTGAGTTATTTTTAGGCAGGCAGGTTTGCTGCACCTTCTGTCACCCATGATTCATGTGTACAATATTAAAATGCCAGTCGTAATCAACTGAACCACGATCCCCAAATACAGCCAGCAAAACTACTTACCAATAGTAATCCAATCAAGAGGACTGTAAACATTAAGTTAAGACAGGAAGCGTCAATAGTGTCTGCTCCCATTCACAATGATATGCACAGGCCTTTGCACTGGAAAATAGCTTTGTTTTTATCCATCACATGCTTTTCATCATAAGAGCTTTGTCTGCAGAATAACCTGCCTTGTGATAATAGGTGATTCCGGTGTTATAAAAAGCTTGGGTGGTACTCTGGATCCCCAATGCTCTGCGTGGGGAAATATTAAATATTGCTCCATTTCTGCACTCAGCATGTGTAATGCTTTTAAAGCCTAGCAGATTTACTTAAGAGCTGTCATAAAAAATAATGGAAATTACACAGACGCCTCCTCTATCATGATATTTATTCTTGTGTATGAAAACATTGGCATTTTGTAGAACGTTTCTCTCTTCAGTGTAAAGGCTTTGTTTTACAGATTCATCTAAAGGGGCACAAGTCTTACTAAAAGGGACACTATACTGAAAAAATGACTTTGCCTCATCTTAATCTATAATTGAATACATGTAAGTAGCACTTACTCTGATTTGTGTGTGTTGCTGCATGCCTTCAATCCAGCACACATTTTGTTTAGGAGCATTATCCCCCCTCCCTCTTTTAACCACTCCTACTTCCATCCGACCTGACTTTTTCCCCACAAATCAACTGTCAAGCCTGCACACAGTATACAGCATCCCAACTGTCAAACTGCACACAGCATACAGCATTCCAACTGTCAAAACTCTGTCGCCATTCCAGCTACAGTAAAACCACTCACAGAAGAATAGTTTTTGAGAGCTTGATTGACAGCTGAAATATAAGAAGGTTTAGATTGGATAACTAAAGAAATAGGGGGCAGATCAACAAAAAAATTATACAGTGGTGGTTGGGAAGAATTATAGTTTCCATTTATGGTCAATTTAAAATAACCTATTTTTCGGTATAGATGCCCTTTAAGACCACGTGCTAGGCTGAACTCTGCTTTTGACTGATTTTTAGGCAAAAAAGATCAGCCTGATTGATTAAAATATAGGAAATAGACAGAAATATTAATTCATGTGTATTAGCCCTAAGGCTGACTGAATAATTCCATTATGACCACGAATGCAATACAGCCTTTTTCGGAATAGGCAGGAGACACCTGGTAATCAGGCAGTGACACAGGAAAGAGAAAAAGGTCTAGAGAGATCATTTTAATATTTTAAAATTCAACACTAGGAGTAGGCACAGTAAGGGGAACTGATGTATTCTAAATGAAAGGATGTTTGAAAGCCAGTCTTAAAATATTAATAGATGTCCTTTAAATCAACATCATAGAACTGAATACAGATATCACAATGCCATTCAGCCTAAAACTTCATTGGATGAAGGATTGTGACACAAAACTTGCCGTTAAATAACAACACAGTCCCAGACAACCAGCATCTGTCCATTCTTTGTAAAGCCCCTCACTGTAACTCTTTAAGACAATTATGAGGAAAGCTGATAAGCCGTTAGGGAAGGTAAGCTATTAGATGCTTGAGGACTGTTTTACAGCACAATTTGTTTAATCCTATTTTACCTATAGTCAGTAAGTAAACAGTGTAAGAAAACAACATGGTATTTTGTATCTGTTACACTGTGTTAATCAGAAACTGGTAAGAATTAGAGTTTACAGTACTTGTATAACTAAAGACAAGTTACAGGGGACAGTTATTGAAATGTTGATATTCTACAATGAAAAAAAGTCAAATTAGTAAGACAGCTTTCTTTTCTGCCTGACCCATGACAATATTACTGCTGTGATGGTCCTCTGTTTAACTGTGACAGGGGAAATTCATTATGCAAGAGGCACATGCATTAAATATGACTGTAAAGCAGAAAATACTTAACAACAGAATCTGAAGAAAGTGAGAGCAGTGCAGGATTGTTAATTTACTTTTAATTATTAGAATCGAAAATTGGAAAATTTATGTTACTAGTTGTTTTCCAAGAGTTCCACAGATTTTTATTCTGTGTATTTTTTAGTGTAAAATTTAGTCATGTCTTGAAATATTATGGTATGCCAGCATTATACAGAATGTTACCTTTACTGTGGATACTGACAGGGCTTTGTACCTCTCAAGCTACCATCTAAGCTTCAATCAATCCAATAAAGTAACTTTTAGTGGTAGAGAAAAAGATGCAAAAGCATAGTGGATGCCCGAAACATGTTGTGGTGTGGAAATGGAATAAAGCAGCCACTAGTGGGGAAAACTAGCAAGTATTGTACCGACAGCAGTGCTGCAGAACCTATTGAAGTTCCCATTCAAGCTCAATTGAATTGGAATTTTTTTAACTTTGGATTTTTTCGCTTTTCAAATGAAATTTTTGCAGTTTCAATTATTCAATGAGAAGTACAGGGTTTTGAAAATGTCAAAAAAATCTGTCAGATCCGTAGGGCATATTTTTGCAAGTGGCTGTTCCGAATCGAAACCGGGTTCATTTCAAACCAGGATTCATCACTGGCCACCAGCAGTTATCTCTGCTTTGCATCTATTTTTCTACCTCTATTACTCACTATACTTTATGCCAGCATTAATTTGATTAAATGAGAAGAAGGATTAATAATAAAAAGAGGCCATGTAGATATTTGGATACTTCTCTCCATGCCAAACATCCAACATATTTTCTTCCATTTGGCCCTGGCACCCCGTCATACCATTTCTGCTTGGTTCTAATTAGGAAGAATGTCTCTCAAACAGTAATCTACTGGGCAGATAAAGTATCATGTGTAAAAAAGAAAGAAACAGAGATTCTATAGATTAGCAACATAGATGAGACAATTCTATTTTTTAAACATTCATTTAAGAGTTTATTGTTTTTAAAATCTAACAGAAGTAAAAGTTTTTTTCTAGACGAATATTCACTAGGTAGTATCAACTGAAATACAAATAAAATGGAACCTTTGTTGTACGTATGCCAACCAAGTGCATGTGTGTTTTATAATTTGTATTTATTGGTTGCTATGGGTTTGAAGCCTATGTATAAAAAAAAATACCACTGATATTTGCTTGCAAGTCATCATTAGATTTGGAAATTATAATCTGCAGGTATTCTTCTTCCTTTATAACTTAAATAAAATGTCCACCCCAGAATAATATCTCATACTTACCTTCTCTTACCTTTTCCCCTATGGTACTAGGGAGGTGCTGCCAATGAGTCAGTTATTTGTTTGATGTCATAGCCGTGACTTACTTCTGCTAACCGGTAAAAGGAACAGATGCCAGCTTTCTTGCAGAGGGGAATGTTTTCCAGGATTCAGGGACCAGGGCAGGTGAGTAAATATAATGAGTAAATATAATGATCTCAGGGTTTGGGGGGATGAGGAAGGTAAGTATGAAATATTCTGGTAAAAAGGACCTGTATATAGATCTCAACTTGTCCAATAAGAAAATAGTCTAAAGGTAGTACCTATACAGTGTGACCACGCTAAAGCTTGTTCTATTATGAAGCATTATATACTGTATTTTACATGAATCCTTTTTTAATCTTCCTTCTCCATATCTTATCCTGATTTACTAAATTTTTTGGAAAGTGAGCATTGTCTGTCCATTTGCATAAATTTAAAATGACGTGCCATACAAGAAACACATCTATAGATTTGACCCAGTTTTCAAATAATTATTGTTTTATTAAAAATAAAGGTTTATTTAATTCAGCATAAAAAAATATATCATCATCTATTTTTCTTGGATCACTGCAGTCGTTCAAAGGAAATGGGGTTTAATGACCATAGTCATTAATGACCTTGTTTGGTGCAAATGTGGATACTATGGTAATTCAAGGTTTTCATGATGCAGATTTATAACAGAGGTGAAGACATCCTTACCATTATTAACTGCATTTCCAGTGTTTTTAAATGGGTCCTGTCAGGTTATGATTTTGACTGTATCTGGTCATTTGTATTTACATTACTAAATTTAATCTATTTAGAAAGTAGCAGAAATACTGTCAAAATACACACTGGGCATTGCGATATTAATGTATATAGTAATTAACAAATGTGTGGTGAAAAGCACCACTGTGATATACAGTAGGTATAAGGCATTTTAGCTGTTCAGGGCAGGGATCTTCTTTCTAATCTATCAAAAAAGGCATTATGAACATGATAATCTCAATTACTATTGGTGGCTAAACTCGTATTGAAATTATCAGTGAAATGCAGTATAGATCAATAATCACTTGGTGGTGGATGTCAGAAATTTTCAGGGTTGTTTGTCCAAGGAATAAAAAAGGGGACTTGTTGGCATTACCACTGGAAACCATGAGAAGTTATTCACAGGGATCCAGGATATTTGAAAACAACCTCCCACTTTATAGAAAGGCACAGGTTGGGATGGAAAGCATTGTCAATGTGTATGATATATCCATGTTACTGGTACATATACCTCATTTCCTGTTAGATGGTTTTAAATTGCACTAATGAGTACTGTCAATGTATAGTCTACAGTATGTGCTAGAGAAAGGGACACAATTCCGAAATGTTGCACTGCTACTACATGGCTGTGCATTGAAAATACACTATTTTGTTTTTGCAAAATTGTGTGTGCAGCTACTTCTTTCTATATATTATTATATATATATATTATTTTATATATATATATATGCATAGATCGTGGTCCTAACACCTCTAACTTGTTGATTCTAATGTCCCTTAGAGTGCCCCAAAGAAGAAGATTTTTTTCATTGATGTTGGCACGTGGGCAGTTCTTTTTCTATATTTATTGGAGTTCTACTCCTTATACTTGCTATATACAAATACACAAATGTTGATGATGTAATTAGTGGTTTAAACCAAGTGTATTTATACAGATCCTAGTGGTTAATTTCAAATCTCTTTTACAAGGTTCTGTTTAGGGTTAATTTTCCACAACAGAAAGCATCAGCCCTTTCAGACTACAGCAAGATAAATTCGATTTTTCAAGGCCACAATAGAAGAGAAACCAGTTTGAAGTGTTTCTATATGTAGCAGTAATAGCATGTCATAGTAAAGCAGTGTAGTTATATGGTTACAAAAAACAATGCTTTCTAGGACGATAAACAGGCAATGCATGTATCATATTGCATATACTGTACTGATAACACTGGGAGGTTTGAAACTGGGAACTCAGAGGCATAGATGATTGGAGCTGGTCTGAGAGAGGCCATATGAGCATGCCATCACTGTATATGTGTGTCCACAGACCCTTAGATGGTATATACATATACATGCCAAAACATATAGCTTGATATAATAGGAAAAACAACAGTTCACCACTTCCAATTAGTGGTCCGGGTTCAGCCACGCCAGACCCATCGTTCCATATGGTATATCCCATGGACCTTCACAAAACAGAACACAAGCGCACGCCGGGAAAAATACACACATCACGTATTCTAGCCAAAACTGTGAACAAATCTTTACTTAACACAACACAACATATCCAGGACCACTGTCAAAGTAAAACAGCATTTTGATATTTTAGTTTCAAACCAATGGATCAAACAAAGGTCACTGTGCAGAGCAGATTCATTCCCCTGTTGGCTGCATTATAACCGAACACAATGACAGTTCAGTCACTGCCAATATGTCTAGCACTAGAGTAAAAGGTTTAGAAATCCAATAAATCACCAACCATAGTAAACACTTTCTCACTCCCACTAGAAAAAATTTGGGGCAGATGAAGTTTAACCCTTTGGGAACCAAACACCTGGGATTTGTTTTTTTAAATTCAGTGCAGTCATCCAGTGGATTCCGATTGAAAGATATATAGGCAACTTGGACAGTAGCAGGAATTCTGCAAGTATTTGTTTTTCAATGTCAGCTGGCATTTTTGTAGAAGTAGATATTATTATTGTGGATTTATATAGTGCTTACATCTTCCATAGCGCTTTACAATTACATGTATACATTCAGAGCAGGCCCTGCCCCAAAGAGCTTACAATCTAAGCACATTTGTTTGACAAGTACAACTTATCAGTATGTCTTTATGATTGTGAGGGAAACTTATGCAATCACAGGGAGAACATACAAACTCTTTGCAGATGTGCTGAGTGGATTCGAACTCAGGATTGCAAGGCATCAGTGCTACCCATTGTGCCACTGTGCTCTCTCTAAAGCTTGGTCATGACACCTCAGATTCTGAAACCTTTGAAATGTCCAATGGGCAAGCAACATGTGTCATTACTACCAATCTACATTTCAGCATTAATCTGTTCTGTAAATGGACTCTTTCTATGTTGTTCCAAACTGACTGAATATGTATTTGCCTGCCAATGCGTTCCTGTGGGGCTTTATCATTTTGACTGCAGAAGAGCTGCTGCTTGCAACCTGTTATGCCAGAACTTCTATTCCCATTCATACTCTATGAAATTGCTTGCAAAATGACATGATAATCGATTGCCACACTACTAGTTGGACTTTATTTAAAATGGGAAATAGGTTCCCTTAAAATCAAATGCTATAGTTAGCAGTGAAATCGATTTGTGTGCAATTTAATCACAAGATGAACGGGAATGTTATTGCATGAAAATCACATGCAAATGCAAATAGCAATCACATCAAAACCGAAGTGCATGCTATTTTATGATGAGCAAAATTACAAATGAGAAAAGCGCCATGTGGTACTTGATTATCTATTTCTTAGAGTCAAACCTTTAATGGGTTATAGAATGAAAATGAGGGGGAAAAAAAATAATGATTGACTTTTATTCATTATAAAATCCGGCACCAAATTGTCAGAAAAAAAAATATCTCTTTGAACTCTTTACTGTTGAGTAGACTTTACTCTAAGAACTCAATTAAAAGAAATCACCGCTTCACCAAATCCTACAGGTGTCCATTTGGAACAAACACCATCTCATTTAATGTTCACAGGGATAAAATAATTGACTCAAGCTCAGCATTCCAGAGCAATTTTAGTTTCTTTCAATTATTATGTTGCTTTAAGCAGCAAAAAAAAAAAAAAAAAAGTGGTTATGCTTTCTGGAACATAAACCATAGAGAATGTACTGGGAATACAATTCTTTTCATAAAAGGCAATATAAGGACGATAGCATCTACATTCTAATACCATTGCCAGGACATTTTCGATGACAAACATTATCCATTGCAATTAAGACTATATATATAACTATGAAAACACACATTTGGGTCTCCTATATAGTAAAATAATTTCTTTACACATCGTGCTTACAGGTAACGTTTCAATAGGACTTTACTCAAGCTCTTGATAAAGGTCTGAGACAGAAGCCAGACAAATGTTTAAAGTATTTTACAATGTATAGGAGATCACATGTACACTGAACTTTTTTCATAGTTCAGTGTAGTCTTATTGATTCATTGGCTGCTGTGTGAGTGTGTGTGTGTGTGTGTATATATATATATATATATTACACAGAAGTCTCCAGCACTCAACTACTCAATAGTCAAAAATGAATAAATGTAAAAGTTAAACATACCTGCAAGCAATGAAGGGTTATCATTTTTGACTATTGTGTAGTTGAGTGCTGGAGACTTCTGTGTAATGTTTAAATTGCCGTTCTCATTTGCACCGCACCTAAAAGTAATTATGAATTAAGGTATTGAGCTGCATATTTTTTATTTTGGTATATATATATATATATATATATATATATATATAAAGGTGAGTATAACAACAGCACTCCACTTAGCCCAAGATGTAAAGCTGGTGCACGCACAGGTGAGGACAACCAGCAATCCTCCAATAACCATAATGAAAGTCAAATTGTGCAGCACTCATTGAATATTTATTATATATAATTCATCATCATTAGATAAGTAACAGGCAACTTTTCGGTAATATCTACTACCTTTCTCAAGCTATACTAAAATCATGTCACATCATTTTAGTATGGCTATTTTTACTTTTTTCTATGTTTACTGGAGGATTATATATATATATAAACCACTATACTATATAATATAATGAAGGTGCTCAGTGTAGCACTGATGAAACGGTAAAAGAAATAGACTGAGCACAGGTGTATCTATATATTCTGAAGCTTCCCCTGGCGCTACTGCAAAGCTTAGTCATTTTTTTAAATAATAATAAAAATGAAATCCCAGATCCCAGAGTGCACTTATAGGGGTCTTTTCCCATCACTTTGTTCCATGTTTGGGTCCGGTTCCCAGGACCTGTATAAAGCTTTGATAAAGGTCCCAGGAACAGGACTGAAACACCGTTACTTGCACATGGAATAGAGTGATTGGGACTCTGGGACTGATATTTATATATATAAAATTGCTATCACACTGACCCCTTTATAAAGCAAGCAACAGACCACCATGCATATCACTGAAGCCTCAAGCAAAATATGCCTATCTATATTGCTTAGGGGTATAGGGAGCAAAGTTAATTATCTGCTAATTAGATAAATCCCAAAACTCTAACCTGTCAACAGGCTTAAAAATAAAGACTAGGCAGCTAGAGTACATACTAAAAATTCCACCTAAAGAACGTGATATCACAAGTCACCAGCCTGTTCCTTTAATAAAGGATACTTCTAAGAACTGCAATGCACAGAATTAACCAAAGAAAAAGCATAGCGCTGCACATTTGTTATCATGGACAATAAAGTTGCATGTGTTTAATATCATTACAGCTCGGCACAATGTTTTTAATGGATTAGAAATATTTCTTAGGTGCATGTTCTACTTGAGTCTAGGATTTTGCTGGGGGTCAGTGCAGCTTTGCCTTTTATATACCATTTCAAAGGGACGAGCAGGTACTCCTAAATACTGGCAATGTTTAATGTCATAACCTGGCTTCAAACATGGTAGAAATTGTAGTCATTAATACAGACACGCGTGCCAACAACGTATTAGGACTGTGATTATTAACCATGGACATATATAGGGCAATGGCCCTCAGTTTTAGTCCTCAAGGATCAGGTTTCTAAAATGAGCACAGGCAGAACTGTCAGATTGTTTTATTCACTGATTAATCCACCTGTGTTTTCCAAAGAGACTATGCTGAAACCTTGTACAGTTTGAGGGCCTATTGCAGTAAAATAATGTATGGATTAGAAAATCTTTCAGCAAAATCTCCATAAAATATTTTTTTCAGCTAAGCTACAGAGAAATCAGATTTATTTCGCCCCTAATGTCTGATAAACTCTCATCAGACTGAAAGTGTGATTATCTCCAATACACATTTACCCGCACATCCATTCTACTACAGCTAAGCTTCCTTACTGAAACAACACGCTTACTTAGCATTGCAGTCACTGTAATGTTATTCATTTTAAAAGGTATTCTGACTAATGTTGATTTTCAAACAGGGTCATTTCTTGGATAACATTTCTACCAGTAAGATACTAATGTACAACCAATTTCATAACAGGGTTCAGCTATGCACAATACCAATGTTCATGCAAAATGGAATCATAGAGTTCATTTCTGCTGAAGGAAGTGCAGGTTTTCTCTGTGCTCTAGTGCGATTCCTTTAGGAATTCTACATTTAATAGAATTTGAGAAAGTCCCACCCTCACGTTTACAAAGCTTGTAAGAAGCTTAATTGCCCGTGATTGCTAAAGAAATAGAAGGATATTATTACACACAAAGCGTTCTATGATGTGCAATCCGCCTACAGACTTTTGCAGATTTTTTTTTAAATTCATCTTTAGAATGAGAAGTACTATGGATGTTGCTGGCGTCTATTTTTATTGGCTGAATGGTTGTTAAGGTATTCTAACCACAAGAGTATTAGCTTGAGATTGTATTAGTGTATTACTACCTGGTAAAAATAAATATCTGTACAGTTATGAATGCTTTCTCATTTTAAACTTTAAGTGAATCTTTAGCCCTCAAAGTCTTTAATTAATGGGTTTAAACTTTATTTATAGATCTTTAATATTCCAAGCAAGCCAGTTTTGTGTATCACATGTGTATGTGGATGTGCTGCAATATATTTAAAATACCAACTGTCCTCATGCTCTCGTTTTACCCATAATCCAATGCTTTGCTAACCTAAGCCTTTTAAAATGAAGTGAACCTAAATATTAAAGGAGGGGGAGTCAATACATAATACTAAAAAGACAACGCCGGACAGGAAAGCTGGAATTGCCTAATATAATGCCTCTACCATTTATTCACTGGAGGTTATTGCGGTATATTGCTAAACCTATCCATCTCTAGGAAATATATTAATGCTTAACCATGAATGACTAAAACCGCATCTTGGGAGTCGGATCACCAGCACAGTTTAATGATGCAATACAGGAGAGATACATACACAACTTCAGCAATCAGCAAGCCATTCAGACGAACAGAGAGCCAAAGTCAGCCAGACAAACATGTTAAATGGTTTTATGTTATGCACGACAGACTTGTCATCGCTTTTCCCCTCACTGCTGTGCTCTTTTCTTCCTCTTTGTTGGTTTGTCAGAGCTAACTGTTGCACTAGCAGCACAGAGAAGGCATCATTGAGTGTATTTCAATGCCAGTTCATTCAGAGATCATATGTTCTTCTTTCAAGCATTGATGGCGCATTAAAACATTAATCAGACTTTGAACACTGTCTGTTGCAATATGTATAGAATTGCTTTTAATCCATGTTGTCAGACACAGGAAGTTACTCATGGGGTAAATAAGGGCACAAGTGCCATGCAAACAATACAAACCACACAATTTAAAGCCAGAATTCATCTCCAAAACTCACATGTACTCAGATACACACACATGTGGGATTGTTTTATTTTGTGTGTTACTTTACCCGAGCCATGATATGTTATTTAGGATTGATAAAGTCTTGCTGTAAAATGACTCTCTTAATGTCCTGTTTTGCTAGACATGCACCATCTAATATATATACTATATGTACTATGTGTATTCTAAATGCAAATCCTGGTGACACAATTGCTAAACGCTTGCCATTAATAAACGTGGGGCTGACAAAAGATCATTGAGGGTCAATGAAGCCGTGGTGCATCAACATGCTTTTCCCATATAACTATTACGTTCACATTCTTAATATCCCCCTACCACATAGATCTAATACCCCATAAAACTCATATCTTCTCCAGGTACTTCATGCAAACAATTCAATTTACAACCTCTACCCACACACATGTTTCACACAAATTGAACTACTGAAGCCTGCAGCTCATTAGCTTTTCAAGTTCATACGTGAATTAATATCAATTACTCACTAAAATAATACCTCGTGCCCTGATGACCTATGAAGAAGGAGGTCACCAGTGAAATTGAACCGGGAAATAGATAACATTGCACCAAGGAGATAAGGATGGAACAAACTCACAGACAAACATGACAAGGACAGAATTTTTCATTAAATCTTAACGTACATAACATATTGAACAGCTTGTGAGATAACATTAGTAACATCATTGGATAACATACGATGTGTGCCTTGTAGTTGGGATTTTAGTTCTGCCTTTGAACGGAATTGTATTTATAAACAAGGACAATGTGGATTATTTTAAAATGCCATATATATATATATATATATATATATATAGTCATGTATTTCCAAACAGGCAGATCTAGGGTCTGGATGTGCTACTGTTTCTTGACAAGTAAAACGTAAAATCAACTCAACATTCAGCCCAGCCTGGCTCCCCCTTGAGACAGATACAACCATATGTCACTAATCCATACAAGTCTATAACCCATTTAAACACCTGATCCCGGTTTGCACACCTGTCCTGTTTACTCAAACGTGTACAACGTGATTATAAAGATCCAGGCATGTACCTTTTGCAGCAGCTCCCTCTGGGTTGAATTGCACAATGAGCAGCAGAGTAAAGCAAACCAGGAACTGTCCATGCTTTGTCTTCATCCTCTTTATAGAGAAATAGTCAGCCTTTTAAGTCAATAGGTATATCACCCTGTTAGGATTCGTTCTGCCCAACAGCGGGTCAGAACCCAGATTGTAGCCTTGAATGGTATCTCCTATTGGATCACAGCATTTGGACACAGAGTGCAGTGTTGGCATCAAACTGCCAGGCTGCACTTTTCTACAGATCTTCTGAGTTTCCCCCACAACTCTCCCATTTGCCTTGTGACAAAATAGCACATTGGTTTACAAAATATCTGCAATGTTTGCATTAATAGCACTGTCATTGCATTTCAATAGCAAATCCAAAGCTGGAGTCTCCTCTTGGATCCAGTCACAATCCCTATTGTAGTTGAATACCTTTCTAATGCTATCGCCACTAACAGCACAGTGTCTCTGGAGACTGTTCACTGCTCCATTTCCCTGCTTTTCTCTGCATTCTCTGGGCACATCAGTCTCTGCAGTAGATGCTATTTCAACCAGTTCATTCTAATAGCAGCAAGTTCTGCTGTCCTGGCAGACTTGTGTGTTCCAGGGCTTGCATGCACTCTCCGCTCAGTCACTACCTGCTTATTTGGCTGCTGAAATGTAAGTGATTTCATCACCTCTTTTTCTAATGTGGTTTGTCAGGCTTTGCATTGATTTAGGGAATGCCCAGTTCTCCTATTTCACTCTTTATATAGCATTTCCATCTTGCATTTAATCTCATTTGCCTGTGTGCCACTTTCCATCCCGTTCTCCTTTATTTCACTGAAGATGTGTCTTTTTCAGCCCTTGTAGCTGAATCCCTTCCCTTCCTTTCCCTTCTCAGCATTGCCAGCATTCAACACCGTCAGCCTCAGTCCACAACATGCTGTTGAATTATTCATGAGCTTTGCTGTGTCAGCAGCCAATGGGCACTGAAAAGAGGTAGTAGGTAGGAGGCGAGGTTTAAGGCACTGCCCCGTCTATGAAATGGATTGTGTGTTGCCTTTGCTGTCTGACTTCTGTTAGTGCCTGGAGAGAGCTGTGCTGAATACATTGCGTTAGAAGATGCATATCCCAATCCCTGAGATATGGTTTACATAGTAAAACACTATACATCTATATTTCTAGATTTATGCATTCAGTTGCATGCTAGCATATATAAACCACTTCACATTTAAACTAGATATTACAAAACAAATGATATGCCCATGCTAAATAACCTCACAACACAGTGGGACCTTTTAGCCAAATAGTTCATTAGTCCAGTTATGCATTCTTATGTATGTTTGTATAATTAAAAATTATAGGATATATTTTTTTTGTTCCCCTAGGGCTATAATCAGTTAATAGTGTAGCAATTGTGTTTATACAGTTGATAGAATTTTTAAAAGTAGCTTTGAATAATAACCATATAACACATTAGAAGTGAATGCATAATGTGCTGTTGTTTGGTAAGTCCTACCTTACCTGTACTGTGGTTAGACAAGGCATTTGAACAGTTTGTCTAGTGCTGATCAAATGGAATTTTCTTAATCAGGAAGACAAGGGATCTCTAGTTGTACAACATAAATTATTCCTGTGAACTGAAACAAGAATACATGTCAAGGGACTGACTTCCAGTGCTGAAAAAGTAATCAAGGATGGGAGCTGTCCAGTGCTGAACAATAAGGCAGCCATGCAAAGGAGCTGTCACTGTGCTGTAACATTTGGTTTCTAAGCATTTCTATGCCCTATTCTAGTATTAACTTTAAAACAATTAAAATAACATGTTTTTTTTCCCCTCTATGCAGGGTCTTAGATAGCTATTTACTATTATAGGGAAAGATAATTTTATTATTTTAAGTCTTATACATGAGAGCAATGCCAGATCAAATCAAGTTTTTAAAACTGCCTTAATTAATAATGTCCACCAAGTGGTTACAGTGTGATTTGTGTACAGTGTGTGTTTAGCTAAACCCTTAACATGTAGTATCTTTATAAGATGCAAACTTTGTTGTGATAGAATTCTTTATTATTCAAAGATTCTGCACACAGCGATCTGCACAAACCTGTTTGCACTAAGATAACAAATGGAATATATGACATAATCACATGGATTAAATATTCTTAATACTTCTCAAACTGTGTAATTAACATATCTATACAATGTTATTCAGGGTGTTTGTTTTTAAGGGATTCTGCATAAAGAATAATAGTAAAGCACAACAGTTTGTGCACATGGGAATATACTTATTATGAGCAGGCTAGTATCTGTCTGTACGGTGTATTGGAGAGCCTATGGTTTTGATGTATTTTTTATTTTAGCAGTAGGGGGCATATGCTGTATGGTAATAGGTTTAAGGAACATTCTATGAAGCATGTTAGGAGAAGATAAAATAGCATTAAATAATCAGTTTGCATTAAAATAAATAGCAGTGTGTTTTTGCTGGTAATAAATCTCACAGTTGGTTTATAAGATGACAAAGCAAAGGCTATTTTCTGAAGTATGTGTGTGGTTGAAAAAAGGAATGGAGATCAATAAACAAAACCTTGTAAAGGTTGGTGCTGTGACATTAGAAAATAAACCAAAGTAGACATATATTTACCCATAATTAACTGCTGGATTCTTATTTAATATGTAATTCAATAAGCTTTTTTTTAAAAAAATTTTTAGGTCCTGAAAGATTCAAACACATTTGTGATGGTCGTAATAATTTCTATGTCTTTGTGCTACCATCTCACACAAAATGATGTCTTTATTTTTGATAATTATGTTATAGGTGAGAGGTGTATGACAAAAAGGAGATTATATACAATATAACATTTTTTTATGTGGTTAACATACACCCAATGCTAAAAGCTTAGCATTTAAGACAAATCACCAACAGAGATGTCCGAACATTCTGAAATGCTTGCAGATTCACAGATTTTTGGAATCAGACCCATTAAAGTCAATGGGTGTTTAAAAAATCCCCAAATTCTCCCTAAAATCAAGGTATAAATAATATAATATATAATATAAAATATATATATATATATATATTATATATTTAATATATATATTAAATATATACAGGGTTATTCAATAAAAGTTCTTATCGTTTAAAATGGTGCTAATTTTGCCCCAACCAATCAGATGTAAGCTTTCAAATGTTAAATAAGATCTGATTGGTTGGGGCAAACTTAACACCATTTTAAACGATAAGAACTTTTATTGAATAACCCTGTAAATTATAATATAATGGTAACTTACTGTAAATGGCTCCAGGACCTGGGAAATGGTCTGGGAAAAATGTATCAATGCCCAAAATCACTGTCCAGTACCGGAAAGTTCATGAGCTTCCTGTTTTAGCATTCTGCGTAGTATTTTAGAAAACTTTAAAAATTTCTAGAAAGTTTGAATTTACGAAATCAAACATTTTTGAAAACAGTTCCGCGGTTTGTAAAGTTCTGGCGGATTTGAGAAATCCACTACAAAATAATGTCGGATCTCCAATCACCAGATATAATAACTCTTCATCTGCTGTTCAAATATATAACATCTGACTGTTTGGGCTCTTCTAAAAGGTAAAGTTCTAGTGCTAAAAGAAAAGAACCCTATGTATATATTTATGTTTTATTTCTAACCTTGCCATGGAGTTTGCTGTTGAAATATTTTTCTCATTCACTTTTAATTATTTTTTTTTTTTTTTACAGATCAACAAGAATAAGTTTGAGAATGAAAAAAAAAAGTCTACTTTTGTTTTCGGCACCAGTGATGTACAGTACAAAGGATGTTGAGCTTCCTGCACCTTAACAAGGTAATTCTATATTCCGGGCTTCAAGATTTAAGGACAACATTTCTAACGATGGAAAATGCGGACGCCACATGTGACGGAATTCATTGCCTATAAACTTGAAAAAGTAAATATGAATTCAGGATTTGCAAAGCTACCCAGAGTACACAAGAATATTGCTTGTAACTGAAAAAAAGAAGAATAACATTATTTTCCAAATAAGGTTTATGTATATCCAGACAGTAAATGGTGACATATTAAAACATTCATTCATATAAAATATTGATATTGTTAGATGTATTATATGTATTTTTCGAGATGTGCAGGAAGTTTATGAATGAATCACAGTAAAAGTATTCAGCAGTCCTAAGCAGCAGCATAGCTACGACTCTATGGGTCCCAATGCTACATTTGGGGGACCTGCCCCCCAAACCTTCCACAGACCATCACCACCATTTCCATTAGCATTAATTCCAACCCTTTGTTCCCCCAATGACAGACATCTCCATCATTATTAATTCCCCTGCAACAGACACCATAACAACCACCCCCACCAATGTAGACGCAATCACACAAACCAATGCCCCCCCTCACCCCACCCTACAGATGCCATGCTTCCTTCACCTTTACTACCACGATTATCCAGTGTCCTGGCTCCTTCTCATACACTGTCTCTCTCTCTGCCTTTCAGGCATGCAGCACTCCTGGTTACACATTCCCCCAATCTTTCCCTCTGCTGCTCTGCACATTGGAAATTCCACGGGAACACGGCCTTGGTTGCAGTTACAACCCTAGTGACCCCTTTTGCTATGCCACTTGTTCGAGGGGTATTTTGACCTTGCCTTTTATAATGGCTATCAGATTTTTTTTAAATGTAAAGAACAACATAATCCAATTATGTTGACCCCCTAATCTGAAAGCTTTTCACCCCAGAACACCCATTCTGTGTTAAATACTCATCCATTAGGTTTAATCCAGTATATGAAAAGGCGGGGAGATGCTCTTTTAGTGGATATAAACTTATTTTATTGTGACAGGCTGTGCACAATGTTTCGGGGTTTCCCCCTTCCTCAGGGGGTTAGCAGTTTGGAGAGTTCAAGAACCTTAGCAGGTTTACAACCAAAGGAGTGCGAAGGGAAAAATACCTTGGATATCCTACATTAGGTTACATTTACTTAAATGTAAGAAATGGAATCTGTAACTAAGATGGCTTCCATGTTACTGCCTGTACATCCCCAAGTCCTTGTAGACTTCAAACAGCCTTCTGAGCATGGCCTTCCCCACTGACCCAAATATTCCCTGTCTCTATTTTTTACAGAGCATTTTCTACAAATGTCTCCACATCAATATGGAATCCCCTAATTACTATTTAAAAGGAAAGTTGATTTTCCAGCCAGGGTGAATATCACAGAGAAAAGATGAAATAAAATATTTCATACAGAGAATTAAATGCCAATATCCACCCTGTTATTTCAAAATAGGAGCATAAGAGCCCTAGCTTACCAGGGACAAGTAACAGGTACAATAACTTTTTAACTCTGTGTCTTACAAAATATAAAGCTGTAGCTCTGACAGAATAGTGATCATATGATCTAGTTCAAGATAGATGGAATCTGTGAAATTATTGGTTCAGATCCAAAATGTTCCTTTTAAAAAATTAAATACATTTTCATTAAGACAAGCAGTCTGTCTAGAAAAACTGCAAGAATTGTTGTTAAGAAATGAAAAGGAATTTGTTGGTGTGTGGGAAGAAAGTAAAGTAAACTAAGTAAAAGTACACTGTTTTGTGTAGGGTCTCTGTACTGCAACACGATTGTCTGTTAGCTTCAAGAGGGCAGGGCAGGATGCAACTCTATTAACTGTACTGCACAGCAGAGCAAAACAGAGCATGTGTGTGTACAGTATACACACTCATTCCCATCACCACAGACAGATGCATTATAGGAGATGACCACTTCATTTATTCGTGGCGTTTATTAGCCCAACAGCTCATTGAAATAAGCAACTACTTTGTATACATAAACCTATATTATAAATTACATTATGTATAATATATTGTGAATAATGTACACCCTATTGTAACATAATTAACTTAAACATTACAATAGAGTTAAATGACTACATAGAAATATAAGGCCACATGCAGATTTTTCTTTTTTTTTTTTATAAGCCATGGAACTCAGAAGGTGCACTAAGGTGCACTAAGAGTGCATTATTTATTAGTACATTTTATACATTGGTATTAGTGAGTCATGTGACATTGTTGAAATAGTTAATTGTCATTTATAGGGATATAATATACAGAATATTGATGGCTCTTCTGTATTGTCTTGTGCATAATGTACCTCCTACTGTAAATTCTATGGATATTAGTCTTTGATCAAATTAAACTGCAAGGCTGAAGGCAGAGTGCTTTTAGAAAGGTCACAAAACTCCAAGGTGACTTCTAATACTTTTAGAATTTAAATTAGTACATTATCCATTATAATTTACAAGTATTTTTAATATATTTTTTTATTATTAAATTTACCATGCCCATAATGCTCTGCATTATGACTGACTGGGGTCAGTAATGATCATGTGTTGTGTCTTGAGCACCTCAGCCTTGTTGAATGTTTAGATGGCAAGAAGTATACTAAAGGAATAGTCCTAAGCACACCTCACTAAATCAATTTTGAAAATTTATTAACGTTTAACTCCACCACCTGTCAACACCAGCCAGCTTCCAGTGACCCACCGCTCCAGCTGTGCCATCTTCACGATCCTGCAACAACAAAATAGCAAAAACCCAGGGGCGGGTGGGCGGGGAACTTCTTCTCTCTCCGTCTGCTTTCCTCTGCCCACGTCTGTCTCGGAACTTCTTCTCTCTCCGTCTGCTTTCCTCTGCCCACGTCTGTCTCTTCTTCCTCCCCCTTTTTCTACCTTCCTCTCTCTCACCTGCAACATTGTTGCAAACCTCCCTCCAATCCCTAGCAGCGATCTCCTTACCCAATCCCTACTTTGCCTTTTTAAATCTGCCTGTCACCATCCTCTTCTCTTCCCTCTTTCTATTTCACCCCCCAGTTCTATGTTTATTTTAACCCTTTCAAATCCAACTCTACCTGCGTTCCCCCTCCCTATCAGCCATGTGTCCCTTTGCTTTTACTGCACTGGACTTCTTGGCTGAGACAGGCGGGAGGACCCCAAATTAACCTTATAACCCCGTACTTCTTACCTTACTTACCTATATACTTTATTCCACCCCTTATTTGCTCCCTCCCTCTTTCCCTTCCCTTTACGACACAGGAGACTTGACTTTTTGGAGCAAAAGGGGTCACAGCTTTATTGTTTACAATACATGTTTCATATAAACCACCTTTTTTAACCATTTTAACCATTGAATTAACATATGACAATATATGTAACAATTTTAACCAAATACGTATTTAACCACATAACTTTCTAATGGCTCACTGGAAGCTACCGTAAAACTTCTGCTCATCAGTCGTAAAGCACCGACTCGATGAGCGCCAGCTGTCCTCTCCGTACCATCTCGGCCCATTGCCGAAAACCGAACTTGGAGCTGCCACCCCGTGGGCTAACTCCACCACCTGTCAACACCAGCCAGCTTCCAGTACCCCCGCCACAACAGAAGTCCTGACGCCTTAGGACTGTCTGTTCCCCCACGCCGCCAAGCGTGCCTCCTCCTTCCCGAGGTCATATTAAAGAGATCCTGCCAATATCGTTAAAGTGCACTCCGTCAGCTATGAACCAAACTTCTCTTCTATCTCGAAGTCCCTATGCCTTATGTACATCCCCCCGTTTCTAACCACGAAACTTGCTAATATTCTGTTAATCTTCGTTCTAGTCCTCTCTATAACTCACCGCTTTGTATGACCTGCAGTTCTCCAATGCATGCGAGTCGTGATTTCCGACCATATCACCCGCAAAGCAGGAAACGCAGCCCACACTCGAAGGAGTCCACACTTAATATCCTTCATGAGGGTTCTGCTGGGAACCGCGCAAAGGTCGTTACCCCCCAGAATGAATTACTAAGATATCGGGAGGGGCCGTGAATCCTAATGCGTTCCATAAACTGGGGCAGAAAGTTACGCCACAGCAATACCCCTCTCCTAACCAATGAACTGCTAGTTTCCTCCTGTCAAAACCCCATTTGAAGACTTTTTTCCTACTAACAGCCGCCCGTCTGGCCGCATGGTGAATAAAGGAGTGTCCCATGATCCACACTGTGCCTGGGTGATCTAACAAAGAAGAAGTAAAAAAACTGTGATGCTTTCGGGGAAGATCACATCAGACTACATAAGTGCTTTATGTGGTCGTATGTAACTTTTAAACTCTGTTACTGCCACCTCCCTACCTGCTTGATCTCTCCGTCCTCAAGGCCCCTCTGGGCGCCTCGGTGGCCTGCCTTCCAATGATCCGTATTCCCTTGCTGGTAACCCCAGACTCTCTAAGCTTTTTCTCAAAACCGCTATAAATTGGTACCGAGATAACGCAGTCCTATCTGAATGTAAAAGAAGGGGGCCTTTTCCTTGTGGTCTAATCTCCAAGAATCTAGTCACACAGTGTACTGGGCATACTGTGCTTCCTATGGCGCTAGCCTGATGGTCCTACTACTTTTCCTCTTTGGTCGGTTTTTGATCTTCGCAACCATATAGATAACTGACGTTCTGATACTGCTATATCTGATTGTTGTATTCCCCCTATTCCTTTCTTTGACGTGGCGTAGTTCGCTGATGCGCAAACCCACAAAGAATGCTAAAACAAATGCTGCCCAAACAAAGGCCTCGAGGTGAAAGCAAATTGTCTCCCAGTTTCTTAACTAATGGCCTGCAGCAGTGTAAACGTAATTGGTCTGGCGTTGTCATGTTCTGCCTGTAGCCCTTATTGTAACCTTTTAAAGAAAAGCCTGCCTGAACCCTTGGGTCCTTTGTGTCCAATCTGTCGCACCTTGCCAACCTTGAAGTGAAAAGACAGGCCCGCCATTCTCGCTGATGCTACTGAAACCGATAACATATTTCAACACTTGTCTGGGAATCGTCCACGCGCTGCTCTTCTTCCTATAAAAGCCATGCATTTTAATCTGTCGATCCAGTTTAAGACACGCCATTGCCAGCATGACCAACTGGCAGTATCTTCGAGCATGGTGGATGCCTGGAGAACGCTTTCGTGACGTCCGTCACTTCTCAAGGGCCATCAACCATAGAGGTAATCGCTATTTAAAGCCTAACCAGAGGAGGAGCTACAACTGGGAACAATGTGTAGCCAATCAACAAAATTAAAACATCAATGTTGTATATCTCAAACACAAAGTCGCGGTACACAAGAGTGTGTAGGAAAGACTATATTCTATATTTCAATGTAAAGGGTCTAATGAACAATATGTCATCCAGATACTATCATATATATATAATCGAACAACAAAACCAACAAAGGTATAGATATATATTTATGACTAAATTATACAGATAAAGAGACTCAAAATGATCACAAAGCACATACCAATGTATATAAGAGGTAGGTGTCAATGTTCAGTCCCACTAGATATAAATAACTAATGTATAATATGAGGAACTAAGATACAAATATATGCACTGTAACTTACATATGATGGCTCTCATTGACATGAATAAGTATCGTATGCTTAAATGTTGAAAAGTAAGCATGTATGTATGAAATTATTGAATAAAGACATGACCAATATGTATCATTTTGAGGACAAAAATAAGATAATATCTAGGTGTCTGAATCCTGTTGTCTAATAAGGAAGATACAGTTATGGGTCTAGAGATATAAATTAAGTGGAGAGATCGCTGATATTCAGAGATATTAATCCTAAGAAGGCCTGATAGTTCAAAATCTCTATTTAAAAACCCGTAGGGGATATGTTTTTCATGGTAATACATCCACTTACCTCCTTCTTAAGAAGCTTCCTCTCAATATCTCTTTTCTAAATCTCTCTTACAAACCTCAATATCCTGAAAGGCGATGTCTGTCTTGCTGTAGGGGTCTATCCACATGTTTGGCCTATAGCAGATCTTATATCCCAATTTCGGTATGGCGTTCATGTGTTCTGCTAATGCGTTTTGGCAAAGGTTTCTGCTGGTTTTGCAATATAATTGAAGCCACAGAAACAGTTGGCCAAAATACTACATAACCCTAGTTTTGCAATTGCAAAAAATTTTTTATTGTATATTCCTCTCCGTGGGAGTTTCTTTTAACTGTTAGAATGATTTTATAAATTACATGCTTCCATCTAGCCATGTTAGCCATTTAACAAACAACACAAGTGGATGCCATGTTTCCACTGAGGTAGATCTAAACAGACTGGGAGATACTGTGGAACAGATGTTCCGAGCTTTACGGAATGAGAAATTGGGTTCTCTCAGATAGACGGCGACCCAAAAGAGGGCTTACCCAAAGGATGCCCCAATTTTGGACAAATCTGTCCTCACTTTAATAACTTTGTGTAGTAAAAGGTTTAATGTTACATATGGTGAGGATACTGTGTCCCCTTCTGTCTTGATGTCTTAATTCTTTTATTTTTATTTATTTTTGTATTGACATCTAGTAAATTTCTCCCTTCTGAGCACTGCTTATATCGTAATGCTTTTTAATATTCTGGATTCTATAGCCCCGGTACAAGTCTATCCCATAAGTCCATGGCTTCTGTGTGAAAGTTTATCCCATGTAGAGCTGATGCGAGAAGTCTTACCACTGGCTGTATGTAATGCCTCTAATGTGGTGTGTGGATGACAAAGAGTGGCGTGTAAGAGTGTTGCGAGAATTGGTTACGATATAGTTTGGTTCCTACAATTGTGTATTGCTGTAAATTTGACATCTAAAATTCTATTCATAATGTATTAATAGTTATATGTAAATTTAATGTCGGAGTCCTGGGTGTTTACAGAAAAAACCAAAGTATCTATATTGTAGTTCGTTAGAATCCTCCCAAAGTGATGGGGATGATGTCATCAATATAGCGAAATATTACTATATTGTGGCAGAAAGGATTATCCTGATGGTATATATATTTGAGTTCCCAAGAATCCCATTATAGGTTTGCATAGGATGGGGGGAAAATTTCGCACCCCATCGCAGCTCCTTTAGATTGTATATATAATGGCTGTCAAACAGAAAAAAATTAGTAGTCATGATACTTCAAACTGGATAGAAAATAAATTCATTTTGTAAATTTGATATTCATATGTGATAGAGCCAAAATTAATGGATTCAATACCTTTATGGTGTTGTAATGATGAATACAAAAGGATACATCCATAGTGAGGCCATCTGTATGTGGGCTTTTCCAGGTCACATCATTCAGTTTATTAATAATATCTGTAGTGTCTCATATAATTAGCTGGGTAGTCTGAAACGAAAGGTATCAATATGTGTCAAGTATTCACCAGATTTCGTTGCGGGAACCAATAGCCTGACATCTATGGGTCTTTTCCCTTAACGTTGTCAACATTTTGGTGTACCTTGGGAACCAATGAAAGATAGGTAATAACCGTTTACTAACATATAGATGCTCAAATTGTCCATGTGATAATAGTAATCACGTAACACCATTCTCTAAAAATTTCCCTCATTTCATGGAAAATATGACGTGGGATCATTCTTTAATGGTAAGTATGTGGGGAATCTCCAATTGCCTTTTAGCTTCAGAATCTAATATTAAGAATCTAATCCAACTATATGAGCCCCCTTTGTCTGAGGACGTATAACAATTTTTATTGTTTGGTCGAATCTTCTATCTCTACGTTCTGGGCAAATTCATAATTACTTTTGTTTTAGTGGTTAAATTCAAAGAGTCCTAGTTCTTCTCGTCACTAATCGATAAAATTATCAAATGTGTGCTTTTACCGTGAAAGGGATAACAGTTGATTTTTTTTCTTTAAACTGAAGTGAACTAAGCATGGCGAACCTTCCCTATTGTACGAGAACCGATTACATTTTTTCCCAACATATTATCGACACCAAAGCAGGCTTGTTTCTCTCCTCTCTCTCCTTGCCAATGCCATTCTATATCTGATCGCCGTTTAAAATTGCCACCAGTGCTGACCAGACCTTGGCCGTATTTTTTCCTTGTGGATGTGCCTATGGACCTTTTTATCAGTTCACGTAATTCCCTGCCCTGCCCCTAATTCCCAAAGCAAGGGGGGGCATGAAAATTCTCTCTTCTGTGCTGTTTGGGGCCAACTGGTGAAACCTGTGCCACTGGCAACGAGACAATGCGTCCCAATGTTATTTTTTTTGTACCCCTGGAATGTGGTTGGGCCCTGATTAGTATGTTGCCCTGGAGGCACCGCAGCACTAAGTGTCTCAACAGCCTGATTACAGGCGGAGATGCGGATGTTAAATTATTGAGAGCCTGTACTACGCTGTTATTATCGCAGTGAAATAGTACCTTTCTAGGGAGCCTTTTTGGAAACTTACAACGGAAAAACCCTATCAACTAGAAAGATATCAAACGTTGAACTGCAATTATTTACGGATGCATCAGGCAACCACACGGCTATGGGGCATACCTAGGGACAATGGAGTGCAGAAAAATGGCCCACCACTTGGAGGGAAAAAGGATTAACAAGGAATTTGTCTTACTTGGAGTTGTTCCCAATAGTCGTCGCTGTTGAGATATGGCATGAACAATTAAAAATAGAAAGGTACTATTTCCACTGCGATAATAACAGCGTAGTACAGCTCTCAATAATTTAACATCCGCATCTCCGCCTGTAATCAGGCTTGTTGACACTTAGTGCTGCGGTGCCTCCAGGGCAACATACTAATCAGGGCCCAACACATTCCAGGGGTACAAAATAACATTGCGGACGCATTGTCTCGTTGCCAGTGGCAAGGTTTCACCAGTTGGCCCCAACAGCACAGAAGGAGAATTTTCATGCCCCCCCTTGCTTTGGGAATTAGCGGCAGGGACTACTGAACTGATAAAAAGGTCCATAGCACAATCCACATGGAAAAAAACGCCAAGGTCTGGTCAGACTGGTGGCAATTTAAACGGGACAGATATAGAATGCATGGCAAGGAAGAGGAGAGAACAAGCCTGCTTTGGTGGATCGATAATATGTTTGAAAATAATGTATCGGTTTCAGTAGCATCAGCGAGAATGGCGGGGCCTGCTTTTCACTTCACAGACACCTAGGTCCCTTCTAACTTCCTTGTTAAGCCTAACAAAGTGGTGAGGGCAAGAGATACCCTTTGTTGCCAGGGACAGTCTCCGTGAGAATACTCTACCCATGGGCATAACCCTGCACGCAAAGTTTAATTTTCCCAATAGAGACTGTACATGGCGCAGTGGTAGCCTCTTACAGTGTTTTGCCTGGCCTATTAGTTGCTGCAACTCCTTGATTTTTTGTTGGGGCAGTCTAAATTCCATTGATAGGGAATCTAACTCTATGCCTAAAAAACTCAGTACTGTCGTTGGACCCTCGGTTTTATCTACCGCTAGTGGTATTCCAAAACGATGTGCTACTCGCTTCATCGTTTCTAGTAGAAAAGAGCACTGTTGTGTTCCGGCCTGGCCGATAAACAGGAAGTCGTCCAGATAGTGTATCACGAAATCGACTCCTGCTTCCAATCTGACCACCCATTCCACAAATGTGCTGAAGCATTCAAATAAGGCACATGATATTGAACACCCCATCGGCAGACATTTATCCATGTAATACTTGTTGTTCCATTTACAACCTAACAAATGGAAGCACTGTGGGTGTATTGGTAACAATCGAAACGCTGATTCGATATCCGTTTTTGCCAACAGTGCCCCTTGTCCGGCCTTTCTAAGCAGTGTAACGGCCCTATCGAATGAGGTGTAAGATACCTTGCATGTCTCTTTGTCGATATCGTCATTTACCGATCCGCCCTTGGGGTAGGACAGATGGTGAATGAGCCTAAATTTTCCTGCCTCCTTTTTTGGTACTAGGCCTAGTGGGGATACCCGAAGATTATGAAATGGCGGTGTGTTAAACGGCCCTGCCATGCGCCCTAAATGAACCTCTTTTTCCAATTTTTTATCTATAACTGTGGGATTTTGGTAAGCTGACTTTAGGTTACGTGATGTTATTGCTGTTTTGTTTGGCTTGAAGGGAATGCTGAAACCTTGTTTGAAACCCTGGTCAAGCAGCGTTGCTGCTTGACGGTCCCTATAAAGGTTTAGGAAAGGTGCCATCGCGAATACGTTCACCGGCGTCCTCCCCTTTTCTTGTAGTGTCACTGTATCGTCCTGTCTGCCTACCTCTTTTGAAGCATCTATTAAATCCGTGGGGTCCCCCGCAATGTGAGCAGTCATGCTTGAATTTGCATGCCTGTCCAAATTTGCATTGGCCTTCATTGAAGGCCCAACAAAAACCCTTCTTGGTGTGAAATGCTGAGGGGGTGGGCTGAAATCCCCCCCCAGCACCCCCTTGAAAGGGTGTCGTTGAAGGTCGGCTGGGGCACATGAGTTTTAACCAGAGACCCATATCCCTATGGTCCCATTGGATCCCTGTTCTGACTGCCTTTCTTTGCCTGAACTGTTCGTCATATTTTAGCCAGGCTATTCCTCCGAATGTCCTATACGCCTCAAAGATACCGTCTAAGTAGCAAAAAAGTGCTGGGCATTCTCTCGGAGATCTTTCACCTAATACGCTACCGAAAATGAGAAATGCTTGCAACCAATTATGAAAAGTCCGTGGTATAAGCCTTATCCTCCTGGTTTCTTCATCTTCCTTCCTAAATTTTTTTTTTTTTCCCTACTTGCTTGGTAGTCGATCTGTTGTTTCTATCTACTGGGAGTAATGCAAATAAATCTACAAACTCTCCTTTCCAAATGCGTTCTCTCAGCTCGCTTTTTAGGTGGGCACCCAATGGGCCCTCGAAGCAAAGGTAAGTTGAACCCTTGGAGAAATCTGACACCCTCACCTCCTTACCAGCTTTTTCTTTAGTTGCAACTTCAATTATAGATGGTTCGACTTCTGGTGCAGCCTCGCCCATCCCTTGTTCGTGTGTCGCAGCAACTCCTAACCTAATCCTGGGTTCCACCTGTTCTGCCCCCCACCATGCCTGTCTTGGATCTAATGCGTTTACCGTTACCGCGTTACTACCATTACTTGCCTGTGACGTGTCTTCTTCCATTGGTCCCTCTGCTGCTAACCTGACCTCCCATGCTTTCATTAATTCCCTCAAACCTCCAAAAAATTCCCCAAACTTCTCATTTCCTGCTTCTGAATAACGTGGCCTGTGGGATAGAGTAGTGGACTGAGTGGGTGTGTTTGTCATGTGCGTGAAGGAGCCAAGACCCCCGTGGGTTAACTCACCAATTAGCTGGTCAGCTCTTGCTGTGCCGACTGCCGTGGGTACCCCGGACGCTGTCCCTGCAGAAGGTATTGCGATGACGCTTCTGAGTGTCGGTCTCTCCTGGTCCTCTGAGCTGCTGTCCTCTGTCCCTCTGTTGCTGTCCTCCTGTGCCGATGTCCCAACTCTTCTCCCCTTCTGTGTTTGAGGCCTGGCTCTTGTACATCCTCCTCTCTGCCTTTGGTGTGATCCCTCCCTGTCCTGCACTGTCTGCCTCACTGGTGCAGGAGAGGGGGATCGTTGCTGTGCTGCTGCTGCTGCTGCTGCTTGTTGCTGGTCTGCTGGCTGCCCCTCTCCCCTGTGGAGCGGGCGTGTATTCCGGGCTGGGGCTGGGTCCGCTGTGTGCCTCTTCTGTTTTCCGGCGCTGCTGCTCCTATGTGCCGGTGCTGTCGCCTGTGCTGACGTCACGGCTCTGCGACGTCCCCTTCCTAGGTCTCGCGATGTTCCCGCCGGCGCCGTTGATGATGTCATCGGTCCGCGACTTCCCTCCGGATCCCCCGCTCGTTCCGATCTGGGCCTAACACTCGCGCTGCTCCTCCTCTTCGCGGGTACTGCTGCTCCAGGACTCAGGCGTCTCGGTGGTCGGGTCCTCCTTCTGCTCCTGGTGTCTCCGGCGTCCGGTAGTGCGGTGATCCTTGCCAGTTCGGCCTTCAGCCAGTCGTCCCCTCTGGATGCCGCCTTCGTCCGGAGCTGGTGCAGAAGCTGGTCGATCTCCGCCATGGCTGTCACGGGAAGCCCTGAGTGAGTAGCTCGATAGCTCTGGGTGTGTAGCCCAATAGCTTTTTTGTGTTTAACAGCTCGCAGGGAACCCGTGAGGCCGCGATTCTTTACTTCTGGTTGTTCTTTTCTTCTTTCTCTGCTGGAACTTCTTCTCTCTCCGTCTGCTTTCCTCTGCCCACGTCTGTCTCTCTTCTCTCCCCCTTTTTCTACCTTCCTCTCTATCAACTGCAACATTGTTGCAAACCTCCCTCCAATCCCTAGCAGCGATCTCTTACCCAATCCCTACTTTGCCTTTTTAAATCTGCCTGTCACCATCTCTCTCTTCTCTTCCCTCTTTCTATTTCACCCCCAGTTCTATGTTTATTTTAACCCTTTCAAATCCAACTCTACCTGCGTTCCCCCTCCCTATCAGCCATGTGTCCCTTTGCTTTTACTGCACTGGACTTCTTTCCAGTGATGCATCTTACATTTTCTGCTTTATCAATTTGGCGAAGATTCAAACGCAGAGGCAGGAAATTTATAACAATGTCTAAAGTAGAAAAATAAACTTCTACTTTATAAATATGGCCCTATATGTGGAAGTGAAGAACAGAGACATGTTACTGTATTTAAGGATCTGAGCTGCCGTATTTGCAAACCCTATCATGGATCATACACTTTCTCTTTCCTGGGCCCTGTTCTAAAGAACTGAACGGGGATTATGTCAAAAGGGTGATCAAATTACATGGGATATAAGGAGAAAAAAAAATAAAGGGAAAAAGATCAGTCGGTGATTAGAGATGGGATCTGGGTCCGAATGATCCGCCCGAATCAACGGATCGTCCAGATTTCGGGACTTTGGAGCCTATTTTCTATAATTATCGGGCATTCGAGGATCTTCGAAAATAGTCTTAAATATTCGATAATCCTCGAAAATACGGAAAGTAGTCTCCAACTGTATTTTTGAGGGTTATCGAATGTTTAAGGCTATTTTTGAAAATTACTCTAGTAAATAGTTGATAGCGCACTGCTACCTCTCAAAAGAGTTTAGCTGTGTGCTGGGGATGAAGATTACACAATCATATACACTGGGAAAAAAGATACCCCCTTATAGTGCAAACAGCAATTAGTGATAAAGTGTAACTGGCAAAAAATATTTTTTTTTGCCGGTTGTACTTTATCACTAATTGCTGTTTGCACTATAAGGGGGTATCTTTTTTCTCAGTGTATATGATTGCATTTTCGAAAATTATTGTTTATTGGTTATTTGTTCCATTTTCGGATCTTTTCTTGAGATCGGGGAATTCAAAAATGGAACGAAACTGGAGAGTTTCGGGCCATCTCTATTGGTGATATAAAGTTCAGTTAGTTTGTTGATCTTCCTCTTTCTTTTTCTTACTACCCTCCATTACAACTGGATCACCTTCTAGACATGATAGTGGCATATTTCTGTTACATTATTAAAGTGGTCACTTGTACCTTTTAGAGATCCAATCTCCTTTAATTATAATTGCCCTTATAATTCTTTAATAGGTTGTACTTAATTAAATATGGAAACTGTTACTTCATACTTGGGTGAGAACCATATTATCTCTAGGAATTATGGCTTAATGCCTGAGTATGTCTCACAAGTTTTAAGAAGTAAGCCAATACACTATCTGCCAAACATATGCATAATGTTCATCCAACACAATACAATCTATCTGCATTTTGTAGTATAGAGGTAACGTACAAATGTGTCTGCACTAAATTGTGCACCTGCATTTTTGGCTTGTTTTGCAGAAGAAATTAACCAATAATATCAGTTATAACCAAAGATAGTATTAGACTAATAATAAAATCTTTAGGATGCATTTGGGCTATAAATATACATGTACAGGATATAAATACCCATTCTGTAAGATGCATTGACAGCACGCTTCGCATAGGAACTCTATGATCGATTCTTATATCTTGCCAAAGATTGGATTATCACTAAGAAATAAGTTTCTGTCACTCAGTCATCGACTTGGTTTTAAGGGGCTATGAATTTCATTCACAAACGTGTAAATGTTAGAGACCCAGAGGGAACCTTGAATTCAGATGTTCTAATTAGCCAGCTTGCTTTGCTGGTGTAACACAACTGCACCTCCAGCTGTTGTAGAATTGACACAATTATCAGCATAGCTAGTTGAGCTTAAATTCAATGCGTTCCCGTTTAAAAACAGCTATAAAGTCAATGGCTACATAGAAACAAGCTTTCAGGAATATTTCCATTTTCTGTTTGTGATCGATTTGCATACACCTGATCCACTGCTGTTGTATTTCAGCTCTGCAGTGAAAACATTACTCCCCAAGATGTGCTTTAATATGTCCTTTCATTCACATGAACACAGCAGTATGCATGGTAAAAAAATGATATCATATGATCGGCATTGGTGAGTTAAAAATATTTCTGCTTGAACGATAGGGCGGGAAATTGGTTGCTGATCGGTCATACGCAATTCGACAATCGCTTTAAGCAACATGTAGAGACCTTTCTTTATGCCAACATCACTTCCCCACCCCAATATACCTTATTGATGAAAGGATGTAATTAATGTCCATTGGACATGTCCTGTATCCATAAAGAGATACAGTGGAGTGGGTACAAGCTAGAGTCCTGCATCGGTTCTGGTACCCGTTTTGCGGGTCGGGTTCGGGAAACCCGCATTGAGTTTGAATTTGTTGCGGGTAGGGTTCGGGTAACCCGCATTGAGTTTGAATTGGTTGTGGGTAGGTTTCGGGTAAAGAGAACCGCGGGTCAGGTTCGGGTCAGGTAGAACAATTCCAGTCTTCAAAAAAAATAAATAATTTTCCTGTCTATGAAGAAAGATCTGTCTGTAATAACTGAAACTGAGAATACATTGTTATCAATCCAAGACAATGTGCAGTGTGTATAGCACCTTACCACACTATGGCAGATAAAGGGCAAATATATCTAGGTGCAAAAGCACCCAACCTCTTACTGTGTTTTTGGCTGGGTAAATATTGAGTTATTAACAGCTCTAATGTATATAGAATGTTATACAGACTGGAATTGTGCATAGGAATACAGACAGCTATGTTGAACTAACTCTTGTAGTGCCTGGGTAGGTTTTGCAGAGATCACTGGGTAAAAAAGCAATTAATGCTGGAGTGACTGAAAAGGCAGGGGTTAAACTTCTGACCTTGGTTTTACTAGCAGACATCAGAGCCAGCAAAGTAACAATCTCCCATAGAACAAAGTAACAAACTTCAATCTGCACCTGCACCTATGCATGAGACCAGAATAAGTGTCTGCATGGGAACAGATTACATGTGATTTGATTGGTCTTTGTAAATACTTCTGGCCACAATGATCTATGGGATATGGATGATTCTAGTGATGATAAGAATAATCTACCACTTGATGAGGTTCAGCTAGAACTACAGCAGGTATGTGGACCTCCAGATCAGGGGTGTCCCTAGGGTTTTTGGCACCTGAAACAACTTTGAATGCTGCCCCTAGACTGAGCGGTGCGCGCAGCGCGCCGCCGCTGGGAAGTGGGCGTGGCTTATGTGTGGGCGTGGCTTGTGGGTGTGGTTTGTCGCATGGGTGTGGCAAATTTCTTAATTTTGTTTTTGAAAATGGTTATTTATACGCTTCTCTATTTTTAGAAAATACTAAAAACATGTTGGTGCAACTGGTACATTACATTAGAAAGCCCTACCATACTCTGTAGAATAAAAGATGTTGGCCAAAAGATTTGTAAGCCCTGCTACCACGTCAAGGTAGACTCTTTCAGCAGGGCCCTAACCATTATCTAGATTATATATTTTATATATAGATTATATATAATTATATAGATTATTTATCTATCTCTGCTATCTGTCTATCTATCTATCTCTGATATTTATCTATATATCTATCTCTGGTATTTATCTATCTCTGCTATCTATCTATATTATGTATCTATCTCTGCTATCTATCTATCTCTTCTATCTGTCTATCTCTGATATTTATCTAGCTCTGCTATCTATATTTATCTATCTATCTCTGCTATCTATCTATCTATCTCTTCTATCTGTCTATCTATCTATTTCTTCTATCTGTCTATCTATCTATCTCTGCTATCTATGTATCTATCTATCTATCTCTGCTATCTATCTATCTCTGCTATCTATCTATCTATCTATCTATCTATCTATCTATCTATCTTTCTATCTCTGCTATCTATCTATCTCTGCTATCTGTCTATCTCTGCTATCTGTCTATCTATCTATCTCTGCTATCTGTCTATCTATCTATCTCTGCTATCTGTCTATCTATCTATCTCTGCTATCTGTCTATCTCTGCTATCTGTCTATCTATCTATCTCTGCTATCTGTCTATCTATCTATCTCTTCTATCTGTCTATCTATCTATCTCTTCTATCTGTCTATCTATCTATTTCTTCTATCTGTCTATCTATCTATCTCTGCTATCTATGTATCTATCTATCTATCTCTGCTATCTATGTATCTATCTATCTATCTATCTATCTCTGCTATCTATCTCTCTATCTATCTATCTGTCTATCTCTGCTATCTGTCTATCTCTGCTATCTGTCTATCTCTGCTATCTGTCTATCTATCTATCTCTGCTACTGCTATCTGTCTATCTATCTATCTCGCTATCTGTCTATCTATCTATCTCTGCTGATCTATCTATCTCTGCTATCCTGTCTATCTCTGCTACTACTGTCTATCTATCTCTGCTATCTGTTCTATCTATCTAGCTCTGCTGCTATATCTATCTATCATCTCTGCTATCTTCTCTCTCTGCTACTCTCTTCTATCTATCTATGCTCTCATCTGTCTATCTCTGCTATCTGTTCTATCTAATCTATCCCTGCTACTCTTGTCTATCTATCTATCTCTGCTATTTATCTATTTATATTATCTATCTATCTATCTTCTCTTCTATTTATCTATCTTCTATCTCTGCTATTTATCTATCAATCTATCTATCTATCTTATCTATCTATCATTCTATCTATTATCTATCTATATATCTCTGCTATTTCTCTATCAATCTATCTATCTATATTATCTACATCTATCTATCTATATACTATCTATTTCTGCTATCTATCTATCTCTGCTATCTATCTATCTATTTCTGTCTTCTATCTACTATCTCTCTCTCTATCTCTGCTATCTATCTATCTATCTATCTAGCTATCTATCTATCTATTCCTGCACTCTATCTAGCTAATCATCTATCTATCTATCTATCTATCTTCTACTATCTCTGCTATCTATCTCTCTCTGCTATCTATCTATCTATCTATCTACTATCCTCTCATCTGCTATCTATCTATCTATCTATCTATCTCTGCTATTTATCTATCCATCTATCTATATTATCTATCTATCTATCTATCATCTATCTATCTATCTCTGCTATCTATCTATCTCTGCTATCTATTTCTGCTATCTATCTATTTCGCTATCTATCTTCTATCTATCTCTGCTATCTTTGCTATCTATCTATCTCTGCTATCTATCTAGCTATCATCTATCTATCTATCTATCTCTGCTATCTATCTATCTCTCTGCTATCTATCTCTGCTATCTGTCTATCTCTGCTATCTGTTCTATCTATCTATCCCTGCTATCTGTCTATCTATCTCTGCTATTTATCTATTTATATTATCTATCTATCTCTGCTATTTATCTATCTATCTATCTATCTCTGCTATTTTATTATCAATCTTTACTAATATTATCTATCTATCTATCTATTATCTATCTATATATCTCTGCTATTTATCTATCAATCTATCTATCTATATTATCTATCTATCTATCTATTATCTATCTATCTATTTCTGCTATCTATCTATCTCTGCTATTCTTATCTATCTATCATTTTCTGCTATCTATCTATCTATCTATCATCTATCTATCTAATCTATCTATCTAATCTATCTATCTATCTATCTATCTATCTATCTCTGCATATCTATCTATCTATCTACTCTCTCTATCTATCTATCTATCTATCTATCTATCTATCTATCTATCTATCTATCTATCTATCTATCTATCTATCTATCTATCTATCTATCTTATCTCTGCTATCTATCTCTGCTATCTCTGCTATCTATCTATCTATCTATCTATCTATCTATCTATCTATCTATCTATCTATCTATCTATCTATCTATCTCTGCTATCTATCTATCTATCTATCTATCTATCTATCTATCTATCTATCTATCTCTGCTATTTCTCTATCAATCTATCTATATTATCTATCTATCTATCATCTATCTATCTATCTATCTCTGCTATCTATCTATCTCTGCTATCTATTTCTGCTATCTATCTATCTATTTTTCTGCTATCTATCTAATTCTCTTGCTATCTATCTATCTATCTCTGCTATCTTGCTATCTAATCTATCTCTGCTATCTATCTAGCTATCTCTATCTATCTATCTATCTCTGCTATCTATCTATCTCTGCTATCTATCTATCTCTGCTATCTATCTATCCTCTCTACTCTGCTATCTATCTCTGCTATCTATCTAGCTATCTATCTATCTATCTATTCTCTCTGCTATCTATCTATCTCGCTATCTACTCGCTATCTCTAGCTATCTATCTCTGCTATCTATCTATCTCTATCTATCTATCTATCTCTGCTATCTATCTCTGCTATCTATCTCTGCTATCTATCTATCTCTGCTATCTATCTATCTCTGCTATCTATCTATCTCTATCTATCTATCTCTGCTATCTATCTCTGCTATCTATCTCTGCTATCCTATCTCTCTTCTATCTACATCTATCTCTGCTATCTACTCTGCTTCTATCTATCTATCTATCGCGCTAGCTATCTATCTCTGCTATCTATCTATCTATCTATCTATCTATCTATCTATCTATCTATCTATCTAACTTTGTATCTATCTATCTCTCTATCTATCTCTACGATTATCTATCTCTCTCTGCTATCTCTCTCTCTTCTGCTATCATCTCTCTATGCTATCTATCTCTCTCTGCTATCTATCTCTCTCTTATCATCTCTCTCTGCGAGACTGCGACTAACTGCCAACCCCACTACATACAATAGTACCCTCACTGAACCCTGTTCTGCAGCTGTAGTTGAACTTGACATCTCACACACACTCTCTCTGCCAGTCTCCACCAGACCCAGCCCCCCCGCTCTCCACTTTACCCTCCTGCGTCTTGGCCTCCTGGTTTCTTCCTTCTTCCGTCCCTGTGTGGGTTCATTGTTGACCGCATCTGCCCGGGGCAACACTCCGTCACGGTCAGGGCGGTTGTCTGGGTGGACATAGTTTCACTGGGTGGGAGGCATGGTCGGGCTGGTCCTGGACGGTACCTCCGGGCGCGCAAGTAGTCAGGTGACGTCACGTACGTAACTTACGCAACTTACGCAAAGCGCGCGCCGCGCGGAGAACTTTCTGGCCAATCAGAAAGGTAGCAGGCAAAATTAAAAAAAAAAAACTATTTCAAGCGATCCTTTGGATCCGAACTTCCGGGTTCCCCGCTCTTCAACATTGGCAGCCGCAGTGATGGGTTCTGGGGTCCCGAGATTCCCCCGAAGGTCCGGAAGTCATTGGCAACTATTGGAGGTAAAAAATGCTGCGCTTTACAAGGGGGAAATGCCGCCTATTATTTATTTATTTATTTTGGTCTGGAGTGCCGCCGTGAGCATGTTTCAAGTTGCTTCATGGTAGAGCGGCGCTGCTCCAGATGATTGACATTTAAAACTCCCAATCATTGTACAACAGCAGAGTGCAACAGGGAATACTGGAGTTGTAGTTTCTCAAAACAGAGCATGAGCATTTAAGGTTAGATATTTCACTGCAGCTCCACCTGCTCCCTACCCATAATTCTCTGTTGTGGTACCTGCTCATTGTAACTTTTGTCTCCCATAATGCAAGTTTAGACAGTGGGTGCAGATTAAAATTTAAATTCTGCAGGACTGTTATAAAATCTTGACAGGTAACCAGTTGTTATCCATTCCTTGGCTATAGAGTAATTGCTGGAGTTGTGTTTTTTAAACCACCTGGTAACTACTGGTTACCTATCCCTGTCACAGATCAACAGAAAATAATTGCAGATAAAGAATTAAAATGAGCTGAAGCCCATGTAGGTAAAGAGAAAATTGAACACAAAGCCAGCTAATTAACTTGCTCAGGAAGGGCAATTGTGGATAGATAAATATGAAAACACAAAGGTAGAGAAAAAAGTATCCCCCTCTCAAAATACCCTACTTAAGTGCATCAGTTTACAGTGACGTGGAGTTAAAATAATCAACTTTATTAGTATACATTAAAATATACACCTTCATAAAAATACTAGAAAAGATAGGAACCATCCAGTAAAATATTCAACGAGATAGAGCATCTGTGGGGAAGACAAGCCCCTTGTCTTTGATATGATTTTTTAATCTTACAATTCTTACCCGATCCCACTGTTCACTCTGGATTTCCTGATCCTCCTCAGATGTTTTCTCTGAGGGGGACATAATACAGTCAACCTTCATGTTTATTCCGTTTTCGGTACAGAGACTTCCATGCAGAAGCCTATTTGCTTGACTATTGACACTGGGAATCGGGTTGCTTCGTTTTCCTTGTTATGAACCTATATCTCCAGTATAGGGATCCAGCATTAGGTTTTCCCTACTTTATGACTAGTAATAACACGTAGTGCCTTAGGGACTCCAGAGTTGGGTCTCTTTTGGGGGGGATTAATACTGTTAGGAGATATCCTACCCCACTCATATTTATACCTGTTTGTCTTTACTATTTTTATTCTGAGTGTGGGAATATTCGTCATTCACAAATACTTTGTGATTTCTACCCACAGATGCTCTATCTCGTTGAATATTTTACTGGATGGTTCCTATTTTTTCTAGTTATTTTTATGAAGTGGTGATATTTTAATGTATATCTATAAAGTTTTATTTTAACTCCACTCATCGATAAACTGATGCACTTTAAGTTAGGGTATTTTGAGAGGGGAATACTTTTTTCTCTACCTTTGTGTTGCCCATGGGTAGGTAGAAGTTGGGGACAGTAGAGGTCCATGGGTAGGTAGTAGGGAACAGTAGAGGCCCATGGGTAGGTAGTTGGGCACAGTGGGGATATATTATATAAAGTGTACATTGTAACATATACCAGGAATCTCTACCTGTGTCCTCCAATGTTTAAAAAATATAACTTCCAGCATCAACTACAGCACTTACAATATCAGAAGGCTTTTAGGGAATGCTGGTAGTTGTAGTTTTCACCCATTTGGATGCCCTGCTATATATTTTAGTGGTATGGTGGTTTGTTTCTATGAATATTTTTGGTTTGAATAAAACATTTATTTTAACTTTAGACTTTTTGTAACTTCCCTGTACAAATTTTAGAAGAAAGACTAAAAGCGGATTGGGTTCGGTTTCGGGTCCGAAAGCTTGCAGGGATGTCCGAATCTGGACATTGGAAGACATTTTCAATAATTTTCGAAAATAGCCTTGATGTTCAAAAATTATTAAAATACGATCAGTGACCACTTTCAGTTTCTTACGTATTTTCAAAAATCGAACCTTCAGGCCATTTTCGATAATTTTCGAAAATAGCCTTGAACATTCTTTGAAAATCTTCGAAAACGATCGGAAAACTTGAAAATGGTCTCTGATCGTATTTTCGAACGTTCAATTTGAAAATGATCAAAAATTCGTTCTGGTTCTGGATTTTCGGATCTTCTGGATTTTCCTGAGATCCGGATCTGAAAACGGAACAAACCAGTGAGTTTTGGCCATCTTTAGTCGTCATAGTCACCCAGCGAGACTGAGATGTCAGTACTTTCTAAAGGACTATCGTTTTGCCCGCTAAACCAATAGACAAAACCAGTTTGTGCAGCGACATGGAGGAATTCTTCAGGAAACTCAGGCTGAAAGAATTCTTTCATGACAAAGAGGACTCCATCACAAAACAACCACACCCGGCCAGTACATCAGATACCCCAAGAAATCATATTTACACCCCAAATCTGGAATCAACCCTGCCCTCGACAAATACACTAAATTGTTTCTGTAGAATGGTTTCAGCTGAGGTCCTTGACAGTAACCTGACTCCAATACATAACATCATCACCTCACAGGAGCAAGAAGCAATTTTAAAAATAAAAACATATACATAAAACCAGCGGATAAAGGAGGGGCAGTGATCATCATGAATACTCCAGACTACATACATGAAGCTCACAGTTATCCAACCCTGCACACTACGACAACTGCAGAGACCACGGAGCCAATACAAAAAGAACTCAAAAGTTTGATGAATAACTTACCAGACAAACCTAAAGTTGAGACCAGACAAACCTAAAGTTGGCTGCTTCTATACACCCCCAAAATCCACAAAGAGGGATGTCCCTTTATCTCAGGAATTGGCACACTGACAGAAAAACTCTCAGGCTGGATAGAAAACATCCTTAAACCCTAGTCAAGTAAATACCCAGGTACATTCGGACACCACAGACCTGATGAATAAACTCCCTGCATTTCTGGCAATGCAATTTTGGCCACAATGGATTGGAGGCCCTATATACAAATATCCCTCATCAAATGGCATTGCACATGTAAAACCTTTTTACAGGAGAGCATCCACACAGAAGCAGTTCTTCCTCAAAAAACATAATCTCATTCAATCAGGAGATCTATCTACAACAGATGGGGACCGCACCACAGTACGCCAACCTGTTTATGGCCAAATTGGAGGGGGTTTGCTATCCTTCTGTAACACTAAACCAATAAGTTACCTTCATTACATAGAAGATGTCCTCATTATCTGGACTGAAAGTAAGAACTACTCTCCTCCATAGGAATTACAACTCCTACCACCCCAACATAAAGTAAAACTTGACTACCTCCAAAGTCAAATTAACTTTCTGGACACCAAAATTAAAATACAAGGGAACACCCTAGTGACCTTGATATACCACAAACCAACAGACAGACTATGTACTTAGGAAATAACAGCTTCCCCCTCAAGCACCAAGAAAATCGATCATTTTCAGCCAAGCAATAAGTTATCATTGTATCGTTTAGACCCAACAGTCTAAACTAAGTGTTTAGTCACTTACAGTCCACATCTGGGATCCTAAGCCCAAATCATAAAAGAACTCCATCCATACTACAAAGGAATGACAGATTAAAAAACATTTCCAGCGCCTTCCCCTAAATTGAAACGCCTACTGGTACACAGCTCCCTGGGCGAAAATAACAATCAATGAAGTGCATAACACAGGTTTCTATGTGGGAGAAACAGGACAAACCCTGCACAAACAGATGAACTCTCATAGATTCAACATCCTGCATGGATTAACGGATGCCCCTGTGGCTGAGCACTTTCGTTAAAGAGGCCACAGTATGAAAGACCTCAAGATCACCATTCGGATGGGCAATTTTCACATAAAAACAGCGTAAGGAATGGGAATACAAATTCATTCAGAAATTTAATTTCCTGAAGGCGGACTAAAAAGGGACATGAGATTTATGGCCAAATATCAACTTATTATACATCCCCACCAAGACTGAACCCACTCACCAGGACTGTCCTTGTTATACATTTCAAAAGACACTTTCCATTTAAAGGGACTGTTCTCGCATTACAGCTATCTACCTCCATTTCTCCACCTCCACTACTGTTTCCCCCCCAGTCTGTATCTGTACCTGGTCATCTGTTCAATTTGTTTGATGTTTACTGTCCCAATGTGTATATAAGTTTTGATTCCTCAGTTTCTTTTGTAACATCCAGCCTATGAAAGGGGCTTAGACTCCCGGAAGCTTGCTTAATATTTTTTTTATCTAGTTAGCCAATAAAAGGTATCACAGCTCTACTTTTGTTCTCTTACTAGTTATGGCTAACATGTACAAACCTCAACACAAACACATATAATATAAGTAATTTGCATACACTAATTTATTCACATTGGAAAAATAAACTAAATCAAATGAAAATTCCCATAATAAAATTTGGATGATGCCAACCAACAATAATTATTATCAGAGCTCAGCTTAGAGATATGGCTCTGAAAAACCAATTTTCTAATACACGGTGTGATTAATACAAGCTTCTGATTAAAAGACAGATGCCATAGTATGCGGATAGCTGATAATATTCTCAGTGTTCAGCTAAAACTGCAGTTTATTACATTTCCCGCTATGTCTTGCAAGTGCAGTTTCATCACAGGTTAATTGTGTATATATGCAAACGAGTTTGCCTTTGGATTTGTCAACAAACATATGGGCTGCCAGCCGGGATCCCTGGTAGTCATTTCCTAATCCTTGTTAAATTTACAGCTTCCAATGGGAGGCCTTGGGGAAATGAAGCAAACAATAATATTAACTACATCATCTTAGCTTGTCCTTGAGGCCCGGGTATTTTATTGCAGACCAAATCCCTGTCCTTCTAAACATGTATTTGGTGTTTAACAATATTATTATTATTAATATTATTGTGGATTTATATAGCGCTAACATCTTCCGTAACCAATATGTATTTTAATTGTATTTTACACTGTTCATTGGTCATTTTTATATAATTGTAGCTTTTTTGTAAATCACACTGGCATTTTTTGCACCTCTTATTAAATAAGTCTGTTTTTTGTTTCCTCAGTTATAACTTAACTAAAGGTAAGTAGTAAAGGAGAACTAAAGCTAAAATGTATAAGGGCTAGGCCACACTGCACGTCATAGTGGGACCTAAATCTACAGAACAATGGCATTTTGTGATTTTCAGACCGACCCACAAAGCACGATGTGTACGAACAAAATTTAGCCGATAATCGGCCCATGTCTTTATGCCCATATATTTTTATCAGACGTTTGTTCGATGTTCGTTGCTCAATCCCCGGGCCGATCACTGAATGACCGCACAATCAGCCTTCCCAGTATTGATAGCTGTGGATGGGGGGATAGGGAGGAAGACTTGAAATTTACGTGTGTCTGGTACAGAACCAACTGAATACAGAAAGGGCAATAATACTCCCCCTTCATGCTCCCTTCCTCTTCTGTGCATGACAGGAACTCTGGGGAGGGTCTAAAGTCTAAAGTCCTCACACCTGGGTACAGTCTATTTCTCCAGATATAATTACTGAAACTTTCCCTAGCTGGTCCAGTCTAGTTCCGCATCTCACAGTCGTCAACGATCTGGTCAATAAGAAGACGCTTCATAGAAGAGCGTCTTAATGTTGGACTTGCCACTACAGCCCAGGGGGGGTAGTTAGCAAGGAGAACAAGAGACAGAAACTGTACCCGGGTGAGGACTTAGCAGTTTAGAGCAGAAAGAGGAACCAGAACGCTACACGGATGAGCAGATGACAAAAGGGGAGAACCCCTAGAGTTCATTTACATAAAGCAATCCAACGTTTTGGGGGACGTATCCCCCTTCCTCAGGGATAATAACAATAAACAATTGAAGCAGCAGCTATATCACAACAGGAAGAGGAATCTAAACTCACCCATTGTAATATAGCTGCTGCTTCACTTGTTTTATGTTATCCCTGAGGAAGGGTGGATACGTCCCCCCACAACGTTGGATTTCTTTATGCCTGAATGAACTCTAGGGGTTTCTCCCTTTGTCACCTGCTCATCCGTTTAGCTTCTGGTTCCTCTTTCTGTTCTGCAGTGACAATTGGCCCTTTGGGATGCGGCATCCAGAATGCTGGGCGAAAGAGATAAGGTAAGTACAATTCGGGGTAGTTGTTCTCTGCAAAACAGAGGGAGAGGGGGGTGGGGGGTGAGGAGGGCTGCAGTGTGCATGCCAAAATTCTCCCAGAGGAGAGACAGGAGCAGAGTCCTATATGGATTCTGCCAGGCTCCTGGTGGCCAGTTTTTTGGGACTTTACAGGGACATTACAGGAGAACCATTTGGAGCAGGGATGTAGGTAGGTTTTATTACACTACAGAGTGGGGCCAGCAGTGGGTTAAATTATAGTTTGGGGGTAGACATGCCCTTAATGCCAGCTATTTGCTAGGTGTTAAAGATTCAATCCTAAAGAGCCGCTATCATCTCAGTGCATTGGTTGCAGCGATTGTGTGACCTTTTTTGCACTTTCGCAACTGCCATTAAGTTGCCTTTAAAGCCATGTTATCCCTTGGTGCATCGGTAAACGCGGATTTAAGGCCTAAAAAGATGGTAGCGTCTTAATTATACTCCTCTGTACAGTAGAAAAGCAGCTAGAAAGCTTAAGAGAGAGGGCCAAAAGGAGCAAAAAGACCCTTCCTGACATAAAAATGAGAAACACCTTCTTATAACAGAAGGCAATCTTGCAGTCTCAGTCTATATAAAGCATTGCCCACAAAACCTAAGAAACAGAAACAAGAAGTAATTTCTTATTCCCATGTTCCCCAGAGTAAGGGGTGAGTAATGCAAAATACTCCTTCATGTCCTTTAGCTTATGCATGGGTACAACCCTGGCTAATACACGCAATATAGCTTAATATATAGAGCCATCATCTGACCTGCAGACACAACGTGTTTCGATCTTGTTAGATGTCGTCAGTGCAAAATACAGATTCGATTCATGGCTCTATGGTGTAGGACTTGGGCGTACAGTAGAAATGCAGTTAGAAAGCTCCTCTTTACAGAAATACCTTCAGTGTCAAACACATTATGATTTAAATCTAGTTACTGATTACCTTGCTTCTCTTTGCAAACGAACCTATTTCATAACAATCTTTTGACAGCTGTGATAGATTGGGGTGAAAAATAGCAAATCCACCACTGAGCAGAATCTGTTTGTGTATGCTTTTAACTGCATTATTATGCTATTTTTGAGCAAAAACATTGAAGGCATAGCAATCTGCCATGTTTCTCTATCGGCTGGCACATATTTTGGTGTTCAGAACAGATCACTAATTGCAAACGCAAAGCATAAAACAAGTAAGCTTTAAGTAATAGAATACTGCTATCAGATATTGTCATATCATATCGGATCTTGGTGTACCTCTAGGTACCAGTCTTGTATTGAGCTGTTATCGGGGGGGGGACACTAGTTTTGAGAAAATGTTGTCTGTGTAAAAACAAGAGAGTGGAAATAACTGACTTGTAATATCTATAAAATTTAACTAGAGTTATATGAAATATGAATAAAAACTTTTCCACAATAGATAGTACGTCAGTATGTACTGTTGTCGTTAGTTATTATAGTACGTAGAGTATTACATTTGTTGTACAATCTAGTATAAGTGCTGTAGTATATATAGTACAGTTAGTTGTACAGTTCACTATAGTACAGTACAGTACAGCATGTACAAGTAGAGTATTAGTATATTACAGTCAATATATAATAATTATAGTACAGTACTGTGTATGTTGTATAGTATAGTACAGTATAGTATTTTTAGTACACACTTGACACACTTGATAAAGGATCTCTTGATCCGAACATCTAATGTGGATGAGTAATAAAACATGATTTGGCATACTGTTTGGTGTCGTTGAACTACCAGGCTCCCACCTTTTTCTACTCCCTACCCTTGTTATAGTATTAGTATAGTACATACAGTATATAAAATATATAGTACAGTATAGTATAGCCCAGTCCATTATTAGTATAGTACAGTAAATACTGTAATCCAGTTTAGTATAGTACAGTACTATGTATTAGTATATAATTGGTATAGTACAGTAAAGTATTAGTTATAGTGTAGTAAAGTATTAGTATAGTACAGTACGTATATAAAATATTATAGTACAGTACTGTGTGGTATTAGTATATTATTTGAGATTGAATAAAGATATTGTCCATCTAGTCCAAACTAATCAGCAATACCCAATTCCTGCCTAATTGTTAATCCAAAGTGAGAGAAAAAACTATTGTTTTTGTTACCATGTGGGCAAACCGCTAATGAAAATTAGGCATTTTGATGAAATTACGATGATGTTTCGGAAACAGGTTTTGAAAAGTTCTGACAGATACACATATTATCAAACAGTTTCAAAACCAAACTTGGTTTGTTATAAACCGAAACCCATCTCTAATTATACCTACAGGTTTTATAGAGTGTATGCCTTTAAGGGAATCACATGAGAGTGTTTATTTTGCTTCCTTTTTTATCCTATGCCTAACATTTTTAACAATTTAGAGGCAGTACAAAGCTAAAGAGAATTTCTTCACAAACTACAGCCATTTACCCAGAACCGCTATCACTCTGGTAAAAGTCCTGTTGGCGATTCAATATCACATTTGAGAATGTGGGTAATCCTGGTAAGCTATTTGCTTGCGTTAAAATCCTGCACTAAAAGTAGCGCAATGTAATATAAATTGTGAGCGTCATTGCGCGGGTTATTTTGCGTAACCCGCCTCTGACGCTAATATGAAGTAGCGAATTGGTTAGCGCGACTTTACCCTCCATATGTTTGCCCGCGAGTCTGGGTAAATGAGGCCCATATTGTTTTCCTTTCAAAACGTCTTTATTAAATGTTGATAGACCCCTATGCGTAAAATTCTTAGCCCTAATATTATTCCACTGTTTCAGAGGAACACATTACAATTCTTTCAGCAATGATTTGGAGAGAATATCATTATCAAATTGGCATCCAGGACTGACAACTAGCTCTTTTTTTTCAATCTGACAGTTGTAATGATTGTAATAAAACTTGGTTTTCCTGCTTTTGATACCAACGTAACTCATTCCATCTATACCAATTATGGCTTAGATGATGTCTCTAGCTGTTGTCAATCCAAAGTTATAGGCTTGTAAAGTATCTATTCCTACTCTGTACAGTCCTGTGTCTCTGTGACAGGCATAGTTACGAGCTCCCTGCTCGTCTAAACAGAGGGTATAAAGCAGCAAACCCGATAAGTATCTTTCATCATCTCTTATACCCCAGCTAAGTTTTATGCTATAAAAATGGATACTGCTTTATATTTAATGTTAAAACTGCAACTTATGGACACCTTTTAGTATATGTTTAACAGTATTTAGTCAACAGACATTTAGTTAATTTTTGACTCAATTTGGGTCTGCCTAGGACTATACTTTAAGAGTGGTGGGTGTATATATATTTCCAACAATTTATTTGTGGGAGGCTGGCCAGACAATAAATTGAGGGGTCCGTTATATACATTGTGATGAATTTTATAGCTGATGCCATGTTTTTTAGAAGATATATACCAAATAAAATTGGCTATTTTTCTAATTTTTTAATTTTGTTTAGATAACAGTCTAACAATCTTTTTGAAGCTAGTTACAGGCTTTTAATCAATATTGCACTTTCCTTTGCATGGACACTTACTTTAAGGAGAGAAAACAAAATATTTTCAGGCTTTTGAATAGTTTTAAAAATGCTTTGGGGCTGGTCAAAGATGCAGCTGGTGATATAGGTGCGCATCTTGAGCCAAGGTAGCAGTTGCAGTAGACTACTATCCTTCATCCGACAATACCACGCAGTAGCAAAATTCACAATGGTATTGTATGGGTGAGTGTAAATCTACATCGCGGTCATAAATTTATGACTGCAAGCAAAGGTTTACGACCGCATAGTACATCAACGAAGTGATCGTTAAAAGCACTGTATCTCAAAATAATGATATTGCGCCTTCATAAATATGGCTTAAAAGGAACTGTGGTCTCTAAAATGACAGAATCCTACCTTTAAAATTACCCACAACCACCCTCCATATGCTGTCGATATGAAGAAACCGCTAATGGAAAGTTAGGGGTGAATCTGCGGTCACAAATCTAGTTCTTCCTCTAATCTGTGGTTGGCACATGCTCAGTGCAGGAAAAAGCAGAAGAAAACAGGAACCATTGAGTTACAGTGACTGAAGGGAAAGAAGGGTTAGGGAAGCACACAGCACATTTCACAGCAGGGAGTTTGTGTAAGGTGTGCACATTTTTGTCTTTAATTAATGGAGGAGGAGACACAAAGAAGAAACCTGGTTTCAGAGCAGGAAAAGCAGGAGTTCAGAGGATCTGGTAATGCTTCTACATATCACACATAAAAATGTAAATATGTTTAAAACTATGTAAAAAAATTTTTTTTAAAGTAAATTGCAAAAATATTCATTTTTGACCAAAGTTACCCTTTATTAGCCAAAGATTGTAATTTGAAAGAGGTAGGAAAGTGTCATGAATAGGAAGCCATTCAGATATTCTGTAATGGATTGTGCCTTGGTTAAAGAGGATGAAGACTAAATATGAAGGGACTAATTGCCATTGTTTAACAGTGTGTTGATATAAATAAAGCTTTTTGCAAGGACCCATAAGTGAGAAAACTCACTCTGTCAACTATAGTTATTTTTTTATAGTATAGGTTGACCAATGAGGAAGAATAAAAAAATATCTACAGGTAAATATTGATTACTTTTAAATATATTCTTCAACTCAGCATTTACTGTATGACAATCTTCTCCAAGAATAAAAAGTTCTAAAAACTCAGTTATCCTAGGATGCACATCCTCTGAGAATTTGCTAGTACATTCATTGTTTGTGTTGGATGTGAAGACGTTTCTCTTATCAGAACTGTTTTCAAACATCTTGTAGATTGTAACTCTCATGGGCAAGGCCCTCTGACCAACTGTTTCCTACTGTGTGGTAGAAAACTTTATAATAAAACCATATAAGAAACAATTTTGTAAAACGGAAACCATGTACTACACTACAAAGATGGGCTTTTTTCAACTCTCCTTCAAATTAAATCTGGCATGTTTGTACTGATTCTTAGTTACATCAGAATAGATGGTCGGACTCTGGCAGAAGCAAATTTAAAAAAATAAAATCTTACATTCTAGTACTATGCATATGGATTCTTTTTTTACAAACTGAATTACTATACTAGATAGTAATACTATTATAATTGCCAGTAAATATTTTAATGAGAGACAACTAGCAAGTGATGGGTTCATTGCATTTATCCTGCCCACTTTTAATGGAAAGACTATTTTCTTCCTTAACAAGCCAAGGAGATCAACATTAATGCTATTTCCTCATTTGGAGAATCTGAGATGGGGAAAATATGTCTTGTCTGACAAATAAAAGAAACAATACTGGTAGACATAAGGCACACAAGTGTAATTAGAAAATGTATGAGTGTGTTTGTTTTCAAAGCTAAAAATGATAGAATGAAAGCAGAGAGGAAAACACAGAACCATAATTATATAATTTCTATTACATTTGTTAAAAAATAAAATTAATGAAATTTTCAGACTAGACCTAAATCAAAATATAAATGAACACACATAGAATCCTGTGTACAAAAAGGACATCTTGAAAATGGAAAGGGTTCAGAGAAAGTCAACTAAAATAATAGGGGATGGGGGAGCTTGAATATGAAAAGAGACTGTAGTTACAATATGTACCGTATAGAAAAGGTGCTTGCATAGGGGTTGATTCTGATAATAATATTAAAAGGCCATACATAAACTATATGGGCATTGTTCACCAATAGAACATGCCAGAGGACCCGCGGACATCCCCTTATGCTATCTCTCTCTCTGCTATCTATCTATCTCTGCTATCTGTCTATCTCTGCTATCTGTCTATCTATCTATCCCTGCTATCTGTCTATCTATCTATCTCTGCTATTTATCTATTTATATTATCTATCTATCTCTGCTATGTTCTAGCTATCTATCTCTGCTATTTATCTATCAATCTATCTATCTATATTATCTATCTATCTATCTATCTATTATCTATCTATATATCTCTGCTATTTATCTATCAATCTATCTATCTATATTATCTATCTATCTATCTATTCTCGATCTATCTATTTCTGCTATCTATCTATCTCTGCTATCTATCTATCTATTTCTGCTATCTATCTATCTATCTATCTATCTATCTCTGCTATCTATCTATCTATCTATCTATCTATCTATCTCACTATCTCTGCTATCTATCTAGCTATCATCTATCTATCTATCTATCTATCTATCTATCTATCTCTGCTATCTATCTATCTCTGCTATCTTATCTCTATCTATCTCTGCTATCTATCTTCTATATCTTCTTGCTATTTATCTATCTATCTATCTATCTATCTATCTATCATCTATCTATCTATCTCTGCTATCTATCTATCTCTGCTATCTATTCTGCTATCTATCTATTTCTGCTATCTATCTATCTATCTATCTCTGCTATCTTTGCTATCTATCTACTCTGCTATCTATCTAGCTATCATCTATCTATCTATCTATCTCTGCTATCTATCTATCTCTCTCGCGTATCTTGCTACTGCTATCCTCTGCTATCTATCTATCTATCCCTGCTATCTGTCTATCTATCTCTGCTATTTATCTATTTATATTATCTATCTATCTCTGCTATTTATCTATCTATCTATCTATCTCTGCTATTTATCTATCAATCTATCTACTATATTATCTATCTATCTATCTATTATCTATCTATATATCTCTGCTATTTATCTATCAATCTATCTATCTATATTATCTACTCTATCTATCTATTATCTATCTATCTATTTCTGCTATCTATCTATCTCTGCTATCTATCTATCTATCTATTTCTGCTATCTATCTATCTATCTATCTATCTATCTACTATCTATCTATCTATCTATCTATCTATCTATCTATCTATCTACTCTGCTATCTATCTATCTATCTATCTCTGCTATCTATCTATCTATCATCTATCTATCTATCTATCTATCTATCTATCTACATCTATCTATCTATCTATCTATCTATCCTCTATCCTATCTCTGCTATCTATCTATCTATATCTATCTGCTATCTATCTATCTATCTATCTATCTATCTATCTATCTATCTCATCTATCTATCTATCTATCTATCTATCTCTGCTATCTATCTATATCTATCTATCTAATCATCTCTATCTATCTATCTCATCTATCTATCTATCTCTGCTATGCTATCTATCTATCTCTCTATCTTCAATCTCTATCTATCTATCTCTATCGATCTATCTCGATCTATCTTGCTATCTATCTCCGGCTATCTACCTATCTATCTATCTCTGCTATCTATCTATCTCTGCTATCTATCTATCTCTGCTATCTATCTATCTATTTCTGCTATCTATCTATCTCTGCTATCTATCTATCTATTTCTGCTATCTATCTATCTATCTATCTATCTATCTCTGCTAGCTCTCTCTCTGCTATCTATCTATTCTGCATCGTCTATCTCTGCTATCTGTCTATCTACATCTTCCTCTATCTGTCATCTTCTATCCTGCTATTTATCTATTTATATTTATCTCTCTATCTCTCTGCTATTTATCTATCTATCTATCTCTGCTATTTATCTATCAATCTATCTATCTTATATTATCTATCTATCTATCTATCTATTATCTATCTATATATCTCTGCTATTATCTATCAATCTATCTATCTATATTATTCTATCTATCTATCTATTATCTATCGATATCTATTTCTGCTATCTATCATCTCTGCTATCTATCTTCTATTTCCTGCTATCTATCTATCTATCTATCTATCTCTATCTCTGCTATCTATCTATCTATCTATCTATCTATCTTATCTATCTATCTCTGCTATCCTATCTAGCTATCATCTATCTCTATCTATCTATCTATCTATCTATCTATCTCTGCTAGCTATCTATCTCTTGCTATCTATCTATCCTATCTATCTATCTATCTCTGCTATCTCTATCTATCTATCTATCTATCTCTGCTATTATCTACATCTATCTATATTATCTATCTATCTACTATCATCACTATCTATCTCTCTGCTATCTATCTTATCTCTGCTATCTATTTCTGCTATCTATCTATTTCTGCTATCTATCTATCTATCTATCTCTGCTATCTTTGCTATCTATCTATCTCTGCTATCTATCTAGCTATCATCTATCTATCTATCTATCTCTGCTATCTATCTATCTCTCTCTCTATCTATCTCTGCTATCTGTCTATCTCTGCTATCTGTCTATCTATCTATCCCTGCTATCTGTCTATCTATCTCTGCTATTTATCTATTTATATTATCTATCTATCTCTTGCTTTTATCTATCTATCTATCATCTCTGCATTTTCTCTCAATCTATCTATCTATATCTCTATCTATCTATCTATATCTATCTATATATCTCTGCTATTTTCTCTATCAATCTATCTCTCTATATTATCTATCTATCTTCTATCTATCTATCTATTTCCTGCTATCTATCTATCCTCTATCTACTATCTATCTATTTCTCTATCTATCTATCTATCTATCTATCTCTCTATCTATCTATCCTACTCTATCTATCTATCTATCTATCTATCTATCTACGATCTCTGCTATCTATCTATCTATCTATCTCTGCTATCTATCATCATCATCTATCTATCATCATCTATCTATCTATCTACTATCTATCTATCTATCTATCTATCTATCTATCTATCTCTGCTATCTATCTATCTATCTCTGCTATCTATCTATCCTATCTATCTCTATCTATCTATCTATCTATCTCTCTATCTATACTATCTATCTACTCTGCTATCTATCTACTATCTATCTATCTATCTAATCTATCTATCTAGCTATCTATCTCTGCTATTTATCTATCATCTATCTATATCTCTATCTATCTATCATCTATCTATCTACTATCTCTGCTATCTATCTATCTCTGCTATCTATTTCTGCTATCATCATTTCTTTCTCTATCTATCTATCTCTGCTATCTATCTATCGTATCTATCTGTCTATCTTTGCTATCTATCTATCTCTGCTATCTATCTAGCTCTATCATCTATCTATCTATCTATCTATCTCTGCTATCCTATCTATCTCTGCTATCTATCTAAAATCTATTCTCTACTCTGCTATCTATCTATCTCTCTATCTCTGCATCATCTATCTCTGGCTATCTTCACTAGCTATCTATCTATCTATCTATCTATCTCTGCTATCTATCTCTGCTATCTATCTCTGCTATCTATCTCTGCTATCTATCTATCTATCTATCTCTGCTATCTATCTCTGCTATCTATCTATCTATCTATCTCTGCTATCTATCTATCTCTGCTATCTATCTATCTATCTATCTATCTATCTATCTATCTATCTATCTATCTAACTTTGCTATCTATCTATCTATCTATCTATCTATCTATCTATCTATCTATCTCTCTCTGCTATCTATCTCTCTCTGCTATCTATCTCTCTCTGCTATCTATCTCTCTCTGCTATCTATCTCTCTCTATCTATCTCTCTCTGCGAGACTGCGACTAACTGCCAACCCCACTACATACAATAGTACCTCACGTGAAACCTGTTCTGCCAGCTGTAGTTGAACTTGAACTCTCACACACACTCTCTCTGCCAGTCTCCACACAGACCCAGCCCTCCCGCTCTCACCTTTACCCTCCTGCGTCTTGGCCTCCGGTTTCTTCTTCTTCCGTCCCTGTGTGGGTTCATTGTTGACCGCATCTGGCCCGGGGGGCAACGACTCCGTCACTGTCAGGGCGGTTGTCTGGGTGGACATAGTTCACTGGGTGGGAGGCATGGTCGGGCTGGTCCTGGACGGTACCTCCTGGGCGCGCAAGTAGTCAGGTGACGTCACGTACGTAACTTACGCAACTTACGCAAAGCGCGCGCCGCGCGGAAGACCTTTCTGGCCAATCAGAAAGGTAGCAGGCAAAATTAAAAAAAAAAAAACTATTTCAAGCGATCCTATTGGATCCGAACTTCCGGGTTCCCCGCTCTTCAACATTGGCAGCCGCAGTGATGGGTTCTGGGGTCCCGAGATTCCACCGGAAGGTCCGGAAGTCATTGGCAACTATTGGAGGTAAAAAATGCTGCGCTTTACAAGGGGGAAAATGCCGCCTATTATTTATTTATTTATTTTGGGTCTGGAGTGCCGCCGTGAGCAACTGTTTCAAGTTGCTTCATGGTAGGAGCGGCGCTGCTCCAGATGATTGACATTTAAAACTCCCAATCATTGTACAACAGCAGAGTGCAGACAGGGAATACTGGGAGTTGTAGTTTTCAAAACAGAGCATGAGCATTTAAAGGTGTAGATATTTCACTGCAGCTCCACCTGCTCCCTACCCATAATTCTCTGTTGTGGTACCTGCTCATTGTAACTTTACTGTCTCCCATAATGCAAGTTTAGACAGTGGGTGCAGATTAAAATTTAAATTCTGCAGGACATAGTTATAAAATCATTGACAGGTAACCAGTTGTTATCCATTCCTTGGCTATAGAGTAATTGCTGGAAGTTGTAGTTTTTAAACCACCTGGATAACTACTGGTTACCTATCCCTGTCACAGATCAACAAGAAAATAATTGCAGATAAAGAATTAAAATGAGCTGAAGCCCATGGGTAGGTAAAGAGAAAATGTGAAGCACAAGCCAGCTAATTAACTTGCTCAGGAAGGGCAATTGTGGATAGATAAATATAGAAAACACAAAGGTAGAGAAAAAAAGTATCCCCCTCTCAAAATACCCTAACTTAAAGTGCATCAGTTTATACAGTGACGTGGAGTTAAAATAATCAACTTTATTAGATATACATTAAAATATACACACTTCATAAAAATAACTAGAAAAAGATAGGAACCATCCAGTAAAATATTCAACGAGATAGAGCATCTGTGGGGAAGACAAGCCCCTTGTCTTTGATATGATTTTTTAATCTTTACAATTTTCTTTACCCGATCCCACTGTTCACTCTGGATTTCCTGATCCTCCTCATGATGTTTTCTCTGAGGGGGACATAATACAGTCAACCTTCATGTTTATTCCGTTTTCGGTACTAGAGACTTCCATGCCAGAAGCCTATTTGCTTGACTATTGACACTGGGAATCGGGTTGCTTCTGTTTTCCTTGTTTATGAACCTATATCTCCAGTATAGGGATCCAGCATTAGGTTTTCCCTACTTTATGACTAGTAATAACACGTAGTGCCTTAGGGACTCCAGGATTGGGTCTCTTTTGGAGGGGAGTTAATACTGTTAGGAGATATCCTACCCCCACTCATATTTATACCTGTTTGTCTTTACTAGTTTTATTCTGAGTGTGGGAATATTAGCGTCATTCACAAATACTTTGTGATTTCTACCCACAGATGCTCTATCTCGTTGAATATTTTACTGGATGGTTCCTATCTTTTTCTAGTTATTTTTATGAAGTGTGTATATTTTAATGTATATCTAATAAAGTTGATTATTTTAACTCCACGTCACTGTATAAACTGATGCACTTTAAGTTAGGGTATTTTGAGAGGGGGATACTTTTTTCTCTACCTTTGTGTTGCCCATGGGTAGGTAGAAGTTGGGGACAGTAGAGGTCCATGGGTAGGTAGTAGGGAACAGTAGAGGCCCATGGGTAGGTAGTTGGGCACAGTGGGGATATATTATATAAAGTGTACATTGTACATATACCAGGAATCTTCTACCTGTGTTCCTACAGATGTTTAAAAAATATAACTTCCAGCATTCAACTACAGCACTTACAATATCAGAAGGCTTTTAGGGAATGCTGGTAGTTGTAGTTTTCACACATTTGGATGCCCTGCTATATATTTTAGTGGTATGGTAGGTTTGTTTCTATGAATATTTTTGGTTATGAATAAAACATTTATTTTAACTTTAGACTTTTTTGTAACTTCCCTGTACAAATTTTAGGAAGAAAGACTAAAAGCGGATTGGGTCGGTTTCGGGTCCGAAAGCTTGCAGGGATCTGTCCGAATCTGGACATTGGAAGACATTTTCAATAATTTTCGAAAATAGCCTTGAATGTTCAAAAATTATTGAAAATACGATCAGTGACCACTTTCGAGTTTCTGATCGTATTTTCAAAAATCGAACCTTCAAGGCCATTTTCGATAATTTTCGAAAATAGCCTTGAACATTCTTTGAAAATCTTCGAAAATACGATCGGAAACTTGAAAATGGTCTCTGATCGTATTTTCGAACGTTCAATTTGAAAATGATCAAAAATTCGTTCTGGTTCTGGATTTTCGGATCTTCTGGATTTTCCTGAGATCCGGGAATCTGAAAACGGAACGAAACCAGTGAGTTTTGGCCATCTTTAGTCGTCATAGTCACCCAGCGAGACTGAGATGTCAGTACTTTCTAAAGGACTATCGTTTTGCCCTGCTAAACCAATAGACAAAACCAGTTTGTGCAGCGACATGGAGGAATTCTTCAGGAAACTCAGGCTGAAAGAATTCTTTCATGACAAAGAGGACTCCATCACAAAACAACCAGCACCCGGCCAGTACATCAGATACCCCAAGAAATCATTATTTACACCCAAATCTGGAATCAACCCTGCCCTCGACAAATACATAAATTGTTTCTGTAAGATGGTTTCAGCTGAGGTCCTTGACAGTAACCTGACTCCAATACATAACATCACCTCACAGGAGCAAGAAGCAATTTTAAAATAAAAAACATAATCATAAAACCAGCGGATAAAGGAGGGGCAGTGATCATCATGAATACTCCAGACTACATACATGAAGCTCACAGTTATCCAACCCTGCACACTACTGCAAACTGCAGGAGGACCACGGAGCCAAATACAAAAAAGAACTCAAAAGTTTGATGAATAACTTACCAGACAAACCTAAAGTTAGAGACCAGACAAACCTAAAGTTGGCTGCTTCTATACACTCCCCAAAATCCACAAAGAGGGATGTCCCTTTATCTCAGGAATTGGCACACTGACAGAAAACATCTCAGGCTGGATAGAAAACATCCTTAAACCCCTAGTCAAGTAAATACCCAGGTACATTCAGGACACCACAGACCTGATGAATAAACTCCCTGCATTTCTGGCAATGCAATTTTGGCCACAATGGATGTGGAGGCCCTATATACAAATATCCCTCATCAAGATGGCATTGCAGCATGTAAAACCTTTTTACAGGAGAGCATTCACACAGAAGCAGTTCTTCCTCAAAAAACATAATCTCATTCAATCAGGAGATCTATCTACAACAGATGGGGACCGCACCACAGTACGCCAACCTGTTTATGGCCAAATTGGAGGAGGGTTTGCTATCCTTCTGTAACACTAAACCAATAAGTTACCTTCATTACATAGAAGATGTCCTCATTATCTGGACTGAAAGTAAGAACTACTCTCCTTCCATAGGAATTACAACTCCTACCACCCCAACATTAAAGTAAAACTTGACTACTCCAAAAGTCAAATTAACTTTCTGGACACCAAAATTAAAATACAAGGGAACACCCTAGTGACCTTGATATACCACAAACCAACAGACAGACGTATGTACCTTAGGAATAACAGCTTCCACCTCAAGCACCCAAGAAAATCGATCATTTTCAGCCAAGCAATAAGTTATCATTGTATCTGTTTAGACCCAACAGTCTAAACTAAGTGTTTAGTCACTTACAGTCCACATCTGGAGATCCTAAGCCCAAATCATAAAAGAACTCCATCCCATACTACAAAGGAATGACAGATTAAAAAACATTTCCAGCGCCTTCCCCTAAATTGAAACGCCTACTGGTACACAGCTCCCTGGGCGAAATAACAATCAATGAAGTGCATTAACACAGGTTTCTATGTGGGAGAAACAGGACAAACCCTGCACAAACAGATGAACTCTCATAGATTCAACATCCTGCATGGATTAACGGATGCCCCTGTGGCTGAGCACTTTCGTTAAAGAGGCCACAGTATGAAAGACCTCAAGATCACCATTCTGATGGGCAATTTTCACAATCAAAAACAGCGTAAGGAATGGGAATACAAATTCATTCAGAAATTTAATTTCCTGAAAGGCGGACTAAAAAGGGACATGAGATTTATGGCCAAATATCAACTTATTATACATCCCCACCAAGACTGAACCCACTCACCAGGACTGTCCTGTTTAATACATTTCAAAAGACACTTTCCATTTCAAAGGAGACTGTTCTCGCATTACAGCTATCTACCTCCATTTCTCACCTCCACTACTGTTTCCCCCCCAGTCTGTATCTGTACCTGGTCATCTGTTCAATTTGTTTGATGTTTACTGTCCCAATGTGTATATAAGTTTGTGATTCCTCAGTTTCTTTTGTAACATCCAGCCTGATGAAAGGGGCTTAGACTCCCGGAAGCTTGCTTAATATTTTTTTTATCTAGTTAGCCAATAAAAGGTATCACAGCTCTACTTTTGTTCTCTTACTAGTTATGGCTAACATGGTACAAACCTCAACACAAACACATATATATATAAAGTAATTTGCATACACTAATTTATTCACATTGGAAAAAATAAACTAAATCAAATGAAAATTCCCCATAATAAAATTTGGATGATGCCAACCAACAATAATTATTATATCAGAGCTCAGCTTAGAAGATATGGCTCTGAAAAACCAATTTTCTAATACACGGTGTGATTAATACAAGCTTCTGATTAAAAGGACAGATGCCAATAGTATGCGGATAGCTGATAATATTCTCAGTGTTCAGCTAAACTGCAGTTTATTACATTTCCCGCTATGTCTTGCAAGTGCAGTTTCATCACAGGTTAATTGTGTATATATGCAAACGAGTTTGCCTTTGGATTTGATCATACAAACATATGGGCTGCCAGCCGGGATCCCTGGTAGTCATTTCCTAATCCTTGTTAACATTTACAGCTTCCAATGGGAGGCCTTGGGGAAATAGAAGCAAACAATAATATTAACTACATCATCTTAGCTTGTCCTTGAGGCCCGGGTATTTTATTGCAGACCAAATCCCTGTCCTTCTAAACATGTATTTGGTGTTTAACAATATTATTATTATTAATATTATTGTGGATTTATATAGCGCTAACATCTTCCGTAACGCAATATGTATTTTAATTGTATTTTACACTGTTCATTGGTCATTTTTATAATAATTTGTAGCTTTTTTGTAAATCAACACTGGCAATTTTTTGCACCTCTTATTAAATAAGTCTGTTTTTTGTTTCCTCAGTTATAACTTAACTAAAGGTAAGTAGTAAAGGAGAACTAAAGCTAAAATGTTAATAAGGGCTAGGCCACACTGCACGTCATAGTGGGACCTAAATCTACAGAACAATGGCATTTTGTGATTTTTGCAGACCGACCCACAAAGCACGATGTGTACGAACAAAATTTTAGCCGATAATCGGCCCATGTACTTTATGCCCATATATTTTATCAGACGTTTGTTCGATGTTCGTTGCTCAATCTCCCGGGCCGATCACTGAATGACCGCACAATCAGCCTTCCCAGTACTTGATAGCTGTGGATGGGGGGATAGGGAGGAAGACTTGGAAATTTACGTGTGTCTGGTACAGAACCAACTGAATACAGAAAGGGCAATAATACTCCCCCTTCATGCTCCCTTCCTCTTCTGTGCATGACAGGAACTCTGGGGGAGGGTCTAAAGTCTAAAGTCCTCACACCTGGGTACAGTCTATTTCTCCAGATATAATTACTGAAACTTTCCCTAGCTGGTCCAGTCTAGTTCCGCATCTCACAGTCGTCAACGATCTGGTCAATAAGAAGACGCTTCATGCAGAGAGCGTCTTAATGTTGGACTTGCCACTTACAGCCCAGGGGGGGTAGTTAGCAAGGAGAACAAGAGACAGAAACTGTACCCAGGGGTGAGGACTTAGCAGTTTAGAGCAGAAAGAGGAACCAGAACGCTACACGGATGAGCAGATGACAAAAGGGGAGAACCCCTAGAGTTCATTTAGACATAAAGCAATCCAACGTTTTGGGGGACGTATCCACCCTTCCTCAGGGATAATAACAATAAACAATTGAAGCAGCAGCTATATCACAACAGGAAGAGGAATCTAAACTCACCCATTGTAATATAGCTGCTGCTTCACTTGTTTATTGTTATCCCTGAGGAAGGGTGGATACGTCCCCCCAAAACGTTGGATTTCTTTATGCCTGAATGAACTCTAGGGGTTCTCCCCTTTTGTCACCTGCTCATCCGTTTAGCATTCTGGTTCCTCTTTCTGTTCTGCAGTGACAATTGGCCCTTTGGGATGCGGCATCCAGAATGCTGGGCGAAAGAGATAAGGTAAGTACAATTCGGGGTAGTTTCTGCAAAACAGGAGGGAGAGGGGGGTGGGGGGTGAGGAGGGCTGCAGTGTGCATGCCAAAATTCTCCCAGAGGAGAGACAGGAGGCAGAGTCCTATATGGATTCTGCCAGGCTCCTGGTGGCCAGTTTTTGGGACTTTACAGGGACATTACAGGAGAACCATTTGGAGCAGGGATGTAAGGTAAGGATTTTATTACACTACAGAGTGGGGCCAGCAGTGGGTTAAATTATAGTTTTGGGGGTAGACATGCCCTTTAATGCCAGCTATTTGCTAGTGTTAAAGATTCAATCCTAAAGAGCCGCTATCATCTCAGTGCATTGGTTGCAGCGATTGTGTGACCTTTTTTTGCACTGTCGCAACTGCCATTAAGTTGCCTTTAAAGCCATGTTATCCCTTGGTGCATCGGTTAACGCGGATTTAAGGCCTAAAAAGATGGTAGCGTCTTAATTATACTCCTCTGTACAGTAGAAAAGGCAGCTAGAAAGCTTAAGGAGAGAGGGGCCAAAAGGAGCAAAAAGCCCTTCACTGAGCATAAAAATGGAGAAACACCTTCTTATAACAGAAGGCATCTTGCAGTCTCATGCTATATAAATGGCATTGCCCACAAAACCTAAGAAACAGAAACAAGAAGTAATTTCTTATTCCCATGTTCCCCAGAGTAAGGGGTGGAGATATGCAAAATACTCCTTCATGTCCTTTAGCTTATGCATGTGTCCAGAACCGCTGGCTAATAACACGCAATATAGCTTAATATATAGAGCCAATCATCTGACCTGCAGACACAACGTGTTTCGATCTTGTTAGATGTCGTCAGTGCAAAATACAGATTCGATTCATGGCTCTATGGTGTAGGACTTGGGCGTACAGTAGAAATGCAGTTAGAAAGCTCCTCTTTACAGAAATACCTTCAGTGTCAAACATTATGATTTAAATCTGAGTTACTGATTACCTTGCTTCTCTTTGCAAACGAACCTATTTCATAACAGATCTTTTGACAGCTGTGATAGATTTGGGGTGAAAAATAGCAAATCCACCCACTGAGCAGAATCTGTTTGTGTATGCTTTTAACTGCATTATTATGCTATGATTTTGAGCAAACAGACATTTGAAGGCATAGCAATCTGCCATGTTTCTCTATCGGCTGGCACATATTTTAGGTGTTCAGAACAGATCACTAATTGCAAACGCAAAGCATAAAACAAGTAAGCTTTAAGTAATAGAATACTGCTATCAGATATTGTCATATCATAATCGGATCTTGGTGTACCTCTAGGGTACCAGTCTTGTATTGAGCTGTTATAGGGGGGAACAATAGTTTTGAGAAAATGTTGTCTTGTAAAAAACAAGAGAGTGGAAATAACTGACTTGTAATATCTATAAAATTATAACTAGAGTTATAATGAATAGTGAATAAAAACTTTTCCACAAGTATAGTATAGTACAGTACAGTATGGTACAATATAGTATAGTACAGTATAGTATATTATAGTACAGTACAGTATTAGTATAGTACAATATAGTATAGTGCAGTTTAGTATATTATAGTACAGTATAGTATAGTACAGTTCACTATAAGTACAGTACAGTACAGCATAGTACAGTAGAGTATTAGTATAGTACAGTACAATATATAATATATTATAGTACAGTACTGTGTAATGTTAGTATAGTATAGTACAGTATAGTATATTTTAGTACACACTTGACACACTTGATAAAGGATCTCTTGATCCGAAACATCTAATGTGGATGAGTAATAAAACATGATTTGGCATACTGTTTGGTGTCGTTGAACTACCAGGATCCCCACCTTTTTCTACTCCCTACCCTTGTTATAGTATTAGTATAGTACAGTACAGTATATAAAATATTATAGTACAGTATAGTATAGCCCAGTCCATTATTAGTATAGTACAGTAAAGTACTGTATAGTCCAGTATTAGTATAGTACAGTACAGTATAGTATTAGTATAGTATTGGTATAGTACAGTAAAGTATTAGTATAGTGTAGTAAAGTATTAGTATAGTACAGTACAGTATATAAAATATTATAGTACAGTACTGTGTGGTATTAGTATAGTATTTGAGATTGAATAAAGATATATGTCCATCTAGTCCAAACTAATCAGCAATACCCACAATTCCTGCCTAATTGTTAATCCAAAGTGAGAGAAAAAACTATTTGTTTTTGTTACCATGTGGGCAAACCGCTAATGAAAATTAGGCATTTTTGATGAAATTACGATGATGTTTCGGAAACAGGTTTTGAAAAGTTCTGACAGATACACATATTATCAAAACAGTTTCAAAACCAAACTTGGTTTGTTATAAACCGGAAACCCATCTCTAATTATTACCTACAGGTTTTATAGAGTGTATTGCCTTTAAGGGAATCAACATGAGAGTGTTTATTTTGCTTCCTTTTTTATCCTATGCCTGACATTTTTAACAATTTAGAGGCAGTACAAAGCTAAAAGAGAATTTCTACAAAACATACAGGCTCATTTACCCAGAACCGCTATCACTCTGGGTAAAAGTCCTGTTGGCGATTCAATATCACATTTGAGAATGTGGGTAAATCCTGGTAAGCTATTTGCTTGCGTTAAAATCCTGCACTAAAAGTAGCGCTAATGTAATATTAAATTGTGAGCGTCAGATGCGCGGGTGATTTTTGCGTAACCCGCGCATCTGACGCTAATATGAAGTAGCGAATTGGTTAGCGCGACTTTACCTCCATATGTTTGCCCAGCGAGTCTGGGTAAATGAGGCCCATATTGTTTTCCTTTCAAACAGTCTTTATTAAATGTTGGATAGACCCCTATGCGTAAAATTCTTAGCCCTAATATTATTCCACTGTTTCAGAGGAACACATTACAATTCTTTCAGCAATGATTTGGAGAGAATATCATTATCAAATTTGCATCCAGGACTGACAACAATAGCTCTGTTGTTTTCAATCTGACAGTTGTAATGATTGTAATAAACTTGGTTTTCCTGCTTTTGATACCAACGTAACTCATTCCATCTATACCAATTATGCTTAAGATGATGTCTCTAGCTGTTGTCAATCCAAAGTTATAGGCTTGTAAAGTATCTATTCCTACTCTGTACAGTCTCTGTGTCTCTGTGACAGGCATATGTTACGAGCTCCTGCTCGTCTAAACAGAGGGATATAAAGCAGCAACCCGATAAGTATCTTTCATCATCTTATACCCCAGCTAAGTTTTATGCTATAAGAAATGGATACTGCTTTATATTTAATGTTAAAACTGCAACTTATGGACACCTTTTAGTATATGTTTAACAGTATTTAGTCAACAGACATTTAGTTAATTTTTGACTCAATATTGGGTCTGCCTAATGGACTATACTTTAAGAGTGATGAGTGTATATATATTTTCAACAATTTATTTGTGTGGAGGCTGGCCAGACAATAAATTGAAGGTCCGTTATACATTGTGATGAATTTTATAGCTGATGCCATGTTTTTATAAGATTATACCAAATAAAATTGGCTATTTTCTAATTTTTTAATTTTGTTTAGATAACAGTCTAACAATCTTTTTTGAAGCTAGTTACAGGCTTTTAATCAATATTTGCACTTTCCTTTGCCTATGGACACTTACTTTAAGGAGAGGAAAACAAAATATTTTCAGGCTTTTGAATAGTTTTAAAAATGCTTTGGGGCTGGTCAAATGATGCAGCTGGTGATATAGGTGCGCATGCTTGAGCCAAGGTAGCAGTGCAGTAGGACTACTATCCTTCATCCGAACAATACCACGCAGTAGCAAAATTCTACAATGGTATTGTATGGGTGAGTGTAAATCTACGATCGCGGTCATAAATTTATGACTGCAAGCAAAGGTTTACGACCGCTATAGTACATCAACGAAGTGATCGTTAAAAGCACTGTATCTCAAAATAATGATATTGCGCCTTCATAAATATGGCTTAAAAGGGAACTGTGGTCTCTGAAATGACAGAATCCTACCTTTAAAATTACCCATCAACCACCTCTCCATATGCTGCGGATATGAAGAAACCGCTAATAGGAAAGTTAGGGGTGAATCTGCGGTCACAAATACTAGTTCTTCCTTCTAATCTGTGGTTGGCACATGCTCAGTGCAGGAGAAAGCAGAAGAAAACAGGAACAGATTGAGTTACAGTGACTGAAGGGAAAGAAGGGGTTAAGGGAACAGCACAGCACAGTTCACAGCAGGGAGTTTGTAAGGTGTGCACATTTTTGTCTTTAATTAATGGAGGAGGAGACACAGAGAAAAGAAACCTGGTTTCAGAGCAGGAAACAGGGAGTTCAGAGGATCTGGTAATGCTTCTACAATATCACACATAAAAATGTAAATATGTTTAAAACTATGTAAAAAAATTTTTTTTAAAGTAAATTGCAAAAATATTCATTTTTGGACCAAAGTTACCCTTTAAAGTAGCCAAAGATTGTAAATATTTGAAAGAGGTAGGAAAGTGTCATGAATAGGAAGCCATTCAGATATTCTGTAATGGATTGTGCCTTGGTGTAAAGAGGATGAAGACTAAATATGAAGGGACTAAATATGCCATGGTTTTAACAGTGTGTTGATATAAATAAAGCTTTTTGCAAGGACCCATAAGTGAGAAAACTCACTCTGTCAACTATAGATTATTTTTTATAGTATAGGTTGACCAATGAGGAAGAATAAAAAAATATCTACAGGTAAATATTGATTTACTTTTAAATATATTCTTCAACTCAGCATTTACTGTATGACAATCTTCTCCAAGGAATAAAAAGTTCTAAAAACTCAGTTATCCTAGGATGCACATCCTCTGAGAATTTGCTAGTACATTCATTTGTTTGTGTTGGATTGTGAAGACGTTTCTCTTATCAGAACTGTTTTCAAACATCTTGTAGATTGTAAGCTCTCATGGGCAAGGCCCTCTGACCAACTGTTTCCTACTGTGTGGTAGAAAACTTTATAAATAAACCATAATAAGAAACAATTTTGTTAAAACGGAAAACAATGTACTACACTACAAAGATGGGCTCATTTTTCAACTCTCCTTCAAATTAAATCTGGCATGTTTGTACTGATTCTTAGTTACATTCAGAATAGATGGTCGGACTCTGGCAGAAGCAAATTTAAAAAAATAAAATCTTACATTCTAGTACTATGCATATGGGATTCTTTTTTTACAAACTGAATTACTATACTAGATGAGTAATACTATTATAATTGCCAAGGTAAATATTTTAATGGAGACAAACTAGCAAGTGATGGGTTCATTGCATTTATCCTGCCCACTTTTAATGGAAAGACTATTTTCTTCCTTAACAAGCCAAGGAGATCAACATTAATGCTATTTCCTCATTATGGAGAATCTGAGATGGGGAAAATATGTCTTGTCTGACAATAAAAAGAAACAGATACTGGTAGACATAAAGGCACACAAGTGTAATTAGAAAATGTATGAGTGTGTTTGTTTCAAAGCTAAAAATGATAGAATGAAAGCAAGAGGGAAAACACAGAACCATAATTATATATATTTCTATTACATTTTGTTAAAAAAATAATATTAATGAAATTTTCAGACTAGACCTAAATCAAAATATAAATGAACACACATAGAATCCTGTGTACAAAAAGGACATCTTGAAAATGGAAAGGGTTCAGAGAAAGTCAACTAAAATAATAAGGGGATTGGGGGAGCTTGAATATGAAGAGAGACTGGATAAGTTACAATTATGTACACTAGAGAAAAGGTGCTTGCATAGGGGTATGATTACTGAGAATAAATACATTAAAAGGCCATACAATAAACTATATGGGGCATTGTTCACCAATAGAACATGCCAGAGGACACGCGGACATCCCTTAAAGGGCATCTATACTGAAAAAAAGGTTATTTTAAGTTGACCATAACTGGAAACTATAATTCTTCCCAATCACCACTGTATCATTATTTTTGTTGATTTGCCCCCTATTTCTTTAGATATCTATACTAATAAAAGGCAAAGCCCTCACTCACTCACTCACTCATCACTAATTCTCCAACTTGCCGTGGAGGCAGACGGCTTAAATTTGGCAGGCTCATTCATTGCACCTTACTTACAAAAGTTAAGTATCTGACATTGCACAGACTTATGGTTACCTAGCTTACAAGCTATACAAATCCATATGGTTGGTCCGATTTCAACCAAATTTTGTATGCATATACTCCTTTACCAGTAAAAGGTTAACAAAATATTTTTTTAGGGTGGGGGTGAATAGAATTTTGAACTCCTGCACACAAATGGCTGGACCGATTTTTACCAAAATTTCAGGGTGTGTGCGGGGACTGGCTGAGGTGTAAGGGGAAGGGTTTGGAGGGTGGACAGAGAGGAATAGTGGGGAGTATTGGGGGCGGACGGGGAGGGGTGGTGGGGGTTATTTTCACCAAAATTTCGTAGTTGAATAAAAAATATAATATTAAATTAAAGTTAATGAGTGTTGCATTATCGTAAAGCTTATTGAATTGTCTTTCTTTAATATATCAAGTGCCGAGTGATTACAGCAATCTTGATACATTATTGCTTTCTTACTAAAAAGGTTATTTGAATACATCTCCGCTGTGAAGCGTGGGTATTTTGCTAGTCCAATATAAAACTTCTTATATTTCAGCTGTCAATCAAGTTCCTTGCTCTCAAAAACTATTCTTCTGTGAGTGTGAGTAGTTTTGCTGATTAGGTTGGACTGGTTGGACGTACTGTATCTTTGTTCAACCTCAAATACTATACTAAATTATTATTATATGTCTTTTCCAATGTTTAGAATTCCAAACAAATCTGAAAATCCGAAAATTGACCCAAAGAAATCAATGGAGGAGAAAAGTTCAGAGTAAAGTTAGTTTATAAATAGCATTGGTAACTTACAGTAAGAAAGAAACCATCTTTCTTTACATGCAAACTATTTTTGAATTTCCACATAACATTTTTGAAAACCCTCTAAATTAGCTAATATACTCAGTAACCCTCAAAAGTAGCTATTTATTTCAATAACCATCATATTTTAAATTTGATAAATTATCATAAATACAGGAAGTTCCAAGATCCGGAACCGGAAGTTCAAAACAGTTCTGAGGGAACTTCAGAATTGAAAGTTCAGGGAAGGAACAGGGTCTGAATTACCATCTGTATATCACAACCAAAAGTATCACACGATATGAAACAAGCAAGTCTTAAATGATCAGATAATTTGTAGTATAGCTTAACAGCTTTCATGAGTAATGGTACAAATGCCCCACAACACACATTTTAAATATTGTTAAAGTGGAATCTTGGCACAAATAAATATGATTTAAAAAAAAAAAAAAGGTAAATCCTACTGTAAGGAACATCCGAAGGAAATTAGCATCCAGTGAAGGAAATGGGAATTTGCAGAAATTATAAAATGGCAGCTCACCGCTGACCACAGCAAGGTAAAACCAAATATATGAAGTCAACTGATTTTTTAAAAATAAAAAAACATGTAGAATACCTAGGTATTTGAAATATAAATAATTAACTTAAAAAATTCCACTGAACTTAAACCCCTTAAAACCACTTGATAAACATGCAAATTGCATGGTAAACTATGTAGAACCAGTAACCCTGGATAACACTTGATAATTTTCCCCAAACAACAGAAGGCAAAAAATGTCCTTCTCCATCCATCAATAAAAAGAGCTGGTTAAAGTCCAGCCAATTAAATGTCACAACACATCACAAAGCCAACAATAAAATATGCAGAATTTAAAGTAGTCTCCAAGGGGAATGTTAACATGGTGTAGTGTATTATAGTTTTGTTTTCATTGATTCACTTACATATTGGCATATAATGACATGTTCCCAATACAATATCTCAACATATCTCAATATGTCATACCTGAGGAAAAACACCTAAAATGCATTTCATTTGATCTGCAGGACACATCAAAAAGGATGCATTGTTTTTTAGGGGGGTTTGCAGACAAATCCTACTGCACATAGTGATGGATCTTGTCACAATACAAATTGATGCAATAAGAGGTGCAAAAATGTACCTGTGCTAGTAATTTTAATTGGAAGAGGAGTTAGGACGAGCTCTATAATATTCTCCATGGGCCCACCAGGAAGAATAAGACCAGTTCCCACCAGGAAAATTAAAATCAGGGCCCACCATGAAGCATTAAGGGGCCAACATATATTTTATCTCTTTATGTCTCACTATTTTACATTATCTGTTTTGCTCCTTCTGATTATTTAGGTTTATTCTATTATTATTAAAAAAAAAAAACAACATCAGTGCCATGAAGCACTTAAGTCTTTGGTTTAAAGGGCATCTATAGGGAAAAAAACACATTGCACCTTTGCAAAGTTAAATTCATGTACTCTGTGCTGCCTTAATCCTATCTGTGCAGCACTCCCCCCTTCCCCCTCCCCTCTGTTACCCCCTCCATGTCTCAACTCCGGCTAACCGACAAGCTTATCATGTGCAGTAGGAGTTAAAAGTTCAACATCCTGAAAAACACACCCACGCACAGTGGTCAATAGAAAGCAAGCTGTCCTGGAGACACGGAAGAAGAAGGAGAATGGTACAGTTTATGATCTCTCACTTTGTGACCCATCATCAATCAGTGAAAGCTATTAAGAAGGGGGGTCAAGTGCAGCCTTATATCTATCATCAAAGCTACCTCTCTTCCCCTGCTAATGCTCTTATCTCTATGTTTATTACAGAGCAGGGAGGGGGGATCACATCACAGGGATTTGATTGACAGTCCAAGTAGGAGTAGAGGAATGCAATCACGTATTCTTCTAACTGGTGTATCTCAGGACAGAGAGGGAATCTGAAAAAAGTGAAGACACTCTGGGGGTTGTGGGGAATTATAGAACACATGGAAAGAAAGTTCATTTTCCCACTATAGATGCACTTTAAATCCTCCCTTTGTCATATCTGCAAAGAATGTATATGCTCTCCTAGCTTGTATTGGTTTCCTCCAGACACTCTAGTTTTCTCACAATCATACAGTAAATACAAACTAATAGGTTGAATCGCCCACCATACAATGAACAGTGTATGGCCAGCATTAAACAGATTACAAAACTGGTAACCTCTAAGACATTTATCTTGCATGTTATAGGGGTACCACACTGTGTACAGGCATCATAAAATAATCAATTTATCAATATCTAAATACTTGAACTGGTTTAAATTCTCCATTACATGCACTGTTTTTTGTTAATTATACTAATAATCAATATTGAGCATTCTTTGTATTTAGCAGAATATGGCATTTTATGAATTATTATGCTGGCTCTAACTACAGGTATAAACATGTCACAGGCCATGTTTCTATTTGACAATAGACTCATTATAATATCTGTTAGAGCAGTGGATCACATTTCCTTTACTGTTTATATATTTGAAATCATAGGCTAACATACAGTATGCTGGTGCATGAAACTCAGGCCTTGATTTTTAAATTGTTACTTAAAGGGCATGTCCACATCTGTAGAGAATTTTTGCCACATTGTAGGGTTCCTTCTCCCAGCCCCAACCGCTATAAAAGATTTTTCAGAAAGTCCCCCAAACTCTACTTATCTTCCCTCTTTCCTCCGCCGTAGATGCCCGGCCCTCTACTTGCATGAAACTGCAAGCAGGGTGCCGTACCGGCAGCCGCGTCCCTGATTGGCTGAGAGGCAGCCAATCACAAATGCGGCTGCTGGCTGCATAGAACGCTGGGGGAGAGAGGTAAGGTATGTAGAGTTTGGGGGACTTTCTGCAAAATCTTTAATAGCGGTTGGGGCTGGGGGAACAATCCCTACTATATTGCAAAAGTTCTTTATGCTAGGGGGAGGGAGAGCAAAACAGGAGGGAGAGGGAGGGGTGGGGTGAGGCCTGCAGTGTGCATACCAAACTTCTCCCAGAGGGAAGACAGGAGGCAGAGTCCTGTATGGACTCTGCTAGGCTCCTGGTGGCCAGTTTTTGGGACTTTGTGGGGACATTACAGGAGAACCATTTGGAGCTGAGATATAAGGTAAGGATTTTATTACACTACAGAGTGGGGCCAGTATGGGGTTTAGTTATAGTTTTGGGGGTCGACATGAACCTTTAAATCTATTCTATAAAAAGTGGTTAAATATGTCTGAGTATTTTCTCACCAGTGATCATTTTTGTGCACAAACTGCTATAATGCGGTTAATACAAAAATAGAAAGGGTTACTGGGGACAGGAAGGCAAAAGAGCCCTGTGTGTTCTAGTGCTTCTGTCTAGGGACCACAATTTAGTAATATATCTGGATTGAAGACAAAGAAGCTCAAGAAGCAGCTGCAAAAAGTTTATTGCAATATACACAAAATGTTTCAGTCTCTAACCCCTTTTTCAAGTGTAATACAACCACATGTGAACTTTCTATTTAACAGGTAAGACAGGAAGTGAGGTAATGCCCCTCCCCCAATAGACAAGGGCTACTACCTATCAGAGGCACAAAGTGTAATAAACAACATAATACAATTCCATGACTACACTGGGGATTTGAGTGGCTCATGGGAAATCATGGAAAAAGTCCACAATGAGGAAAACAGTCCATCATGTGAAAAAAACCCTTACTGCCCTATAAAGGCCTATGGAGAAACCATGTTGCAATGAGGCATGTTGTAAAGGAATACAGTACATTAAATTCAAACAGTCCATCCATGGATGATAAGGTGCATCCAATAAAAAGGCACATCAGAAACAAAAAATGCAGGAAAATAGTAGGCAACACAAGCATATAATATATTGTCTACAGTAAGTAACCATATCATTAGCACTATGAATGCTTACCCACTATGTACCGACTTACCCAAAAGCAGGCATTCAATATCTGAAAAAGAGAGAAAGAGTATCATATAAGTATTATTATTATCATTCAATCCCCGAGGGTATTGAGTTTTTGTATCCACAGTTTCCCTTTGGAGTAGTATTTTGGTAATGTCACCTCCAGAAGGATGTGGTTTGATGAACCAATCATTTCAGTTGAGTGTGGTTGTGGCCTTGTTCTGAAAAATGTCTGGAAACTGAGGTACCTGAATAGGACTCAGGTTTAGAGCTACAAATGTACCCCCTGTGCTCCCTAATCCTGTGTTTAACACTGCATGCAGATTGCCCTACATAGGCTTTGCCACAGGAGCACTTCAACATGTATATAACATGCGTGGTATTGCAGGTGGCATAGTCTCTTAGTTTGATCTTGTGTCCCTTGCTTGGCTGGCATACTAAGTCACCTTTCATAATAGAGTTACAGTTCAGGCAGTTTAAGTAAGGGAAGGTACCAACTTTCTTTTTACCCAAAATAACTGTTCATCACATAGGGTAGTGTCAGATCAGTAAAGTTTGTCACGTAAGAATCAACCCTTGTTATAACTGAAAAGTGGGGGACTTTGGAACAGTTTACCATATATTTGGTCCTGTGTGAGGATAGGCCAAAATCGGTGGATTTTCTCTCCCTGCTTACTCCGAGTGTGATGTTGTGATATGAACGGGATGTGTTTTTTCATGGGTGCTGGAGTGTGCTGGTGTGTGTTTTTTATTGTAGGTGAGTAGTTGGGTTTGTGGGACCTCGTCTACTTCTACTGCAATAGGTTTAACACTAGTAGCGTTAGAGCCCCTATCCACAAACCAATGCTACATTGTCTTGGCCACATTCTGATACTTGGCATGGTCAGAGGCTATGCATTTGGCTCTGACAAATTGTCCCTTAGAGATTGCTCTGATAACATTGAGGCAGTGGAAGCTTTATAGGTTTGCTATAAAGTATTGTGGAGATGTGGTCCTGTTCAAGTGTAACATAATGGGAAGTGTCCATGACTAAGGGCTCCGCCCGAAACGCGTAGGACATTGATATCAACCGTTCCTGGCAATGGTGATAACCTTTTTAAAAGAATGCAAATAAAAGTTATGTTTTTATTATGAGAAGCCTGGTTGCAGCTTTGTGAAGTGCCCAACAGTGCAGCGGCAAACACATTTTCTTATGTGCACTGTAAGTTTCACATCCAAATAGTTAATACTTGTTGCTGGGCTGTCATATGTGAACTTAATGGATGGATGACAGGAATTAGCAGCTAACATAATTTCATCAAACAGTAGAGTGTACCCTTTGCCATATGATGAGTATATCATCTATATAAAGCCAATAGTGGATTATATTGGGGCTATATTTGGCTGTCAAAAAAAATTGCTGTTTCAACTTATGGACAAAAATATTAGCAAAAGTCTACGTTTGCTTCCATAATGGTCCCCTGTATCTGCCAGTAGTATAGGTTGTTGTATACACTGAAGTTTGTGGATAAGTGTGACATGTCAAGGCCTTAAATGAGTGGCCAACTCACCAGGAGTTCATACAAACCCCTTTCATGCTGTTATTGGGTTCTCCTGTTTACTTAGGCCTGGGAATGTTTTACTTCCACTTCTGGTGTGTTCATATACCATAAATAATTTAACAGTACAGCTGCTATTCTTTTAACATATAATGGGAGAATGATCACTCTGTAATTTCTTTTTTACAGCTGGCTGCTTTATGATGACAATAGATAGCCTTGACTTTCTATTTTTTTTGTTTCTAAAGTAGCATTCATAATAGCACATTTTTTTTTATTTTATCTTTTTTATTTTATAACTCATAAATGTTTTTCGCATGGTTTCTAACTAAAATCAAAGGTTCTGTCTCCATATTCTTTCCATTGCGCAATTTGTTAAGAAAGAATAAATTTGTATTCTTACTTGCCTGGTAAACTCTGATCACAGAGCATTATTATTACTTAAAAGTGTGGCTATATTTTTAAACGTGCAGTTTTACATCAAACGCTTGTATAATTATATGGTGTAAACGTAGAAATGATTTTTTGAAAAGTTTTGCAAATTCAAAAACAAGGAACCCAAAAGAAGTCAATAAGAAGTCAAGTTCTGAAAGTTTTGAAATTTTTAATGGTTAAATTTATGTAATATCAATATTAACTTTATACAAATGGCCTAAGGCTTGTTCAGGGTGAGGCACTCTACAACGCGTAGTAGCATGCCAGAAAATGTGTACAATTCTGTGTGCATTTCCGGTGCACTAATACACGTTGTTGTATTTTCGACAACAGTTCTCCTTTACTGGCCTTTCCTACTGCCAATTTTGTCATGATTGACAGCCATAAGCAGTACCAACAGAAATGTTTTTATATCTCCCAGTAATTTCCTATTTGCATCATTGTGATGGGCAGCGGCAAAAGATATTTCCCCGTGTGATGATGTAAATGGAGATTTTTTTCTTTGGTGCGCCAAGCTGCCAATCTTGATGATGTAAAAGGGAAATTTGTATAGGTGCTTTTTGCTAACCATTGTGATGATGTAAAGAAGGAACATTTTTGAATAATGGGTACATGTATGTCAGGCTTATTTTTTTTAATTACTTTTTTCTGTCACTTCCTTAATATTTACTATCTCTCCCCCTAATTCCTTAACATGCCTGTAAGTTGCACAAATGTGTCTGTCTGTAGGGCATTTATGCAAAGTCCTCAGGCATCCCACTCTCCAAGAAGTTCAAGGTGTCTCCCTGACCCTGATATTAATAGCAGATCCCTGACTCCCTGAAGAGTGAGCAAAAATTCCAAATCCTATTGGAGGAGAGCGGGTGAAAGAAATAACACATGTGATATTTATGTAAGTCTGTTATTCATCTTCTCTAGAGATAAGCTTGGGGCCCAAAGCACTATCGCTTTTATTACACGCGTCAATGAGAGGGTCCTAGAGCGTGTACTAGAGATTGTCCTAGAGGGTGTACTAGAGCGAGCACTAGAGAGTGTAATAGAGAGTGTACTATAAAGTGTACTAGAGATTGTCCTAGAGAGTGTACTAAAGCGAGCACTAGAGAGTGTACTAGAAAGTGTACTAGAGATTGTACTAGAGAGTGTCCTAGAGAAATTCACTGAAATTAGTTTTTGCAGGGTGGGATGTCTGTGTTCTAATTTGTGCCTTGTGTGTTTGCTGTTCCCTAAACCCCATCCATTTCTATTTTTCCTTTCCTAGCAGCTCACCATTCACTGCATTGGTCAGATAATATGTAGCCAGTGCCCTCAGTGTTTTAATGGAGGAATGGGATTTCTGCCTGGGAGAAGTTGCTTTAGCAAATATTGTAAATTCTATAAATTTGTTACCATGGTCTTTCTTAAGCCTTGTTATGGGTAACATAGTGTTGAAAGGTGTAATTGGGAGTGGGATCCCATAATTCAGTATGCTGCATCAAGGAGAACAACCCCAAATTGTAAGGTGTATCCCACACCTGTGAATAACTTTGTTGGGTCTCTACTCTCCTCTGACCTAGGTAAAGGCGGTGAGCGTGTTAATGGGAGTGGACCTAAAAGTATTCACTTTTGTGTTCACAAAATCGGTCCGCTCAAGGATCCGCGAATTTTTGAAAAAATTCGAAAATTCGAAAATCCGCGAGCAGACCCATTAAAACACATTAAAATGGAAAAATCCTCGAAAATACAAGAAATCCTCGTAATTTCGAAAATACGTTTTCTTGCATTTTCGAAAATACGTGAAATCCTCGTAATTTAAAAATTTCCGAAAATACATTTTTTCTTGCATTTTCGAAAATACGAGAAAACCTCGTAATTTTGACAATTTTCGAAAACGCAGTTCGGAAAAGTTCGGAAGGCGGAAAACCGGAAAATCTGCGATATCCGCCGTTCGTGAAAGAGGTAAATCTGCTGCGGATTTGGGTTCGGATCCGCGAACTGGGCCATCACTAGTGTCAACTTGTGTGTTTGACAAAGGATCTATGTAGATCTGAAACATGTAGCTGAGAGCACTGAAATTGCAGTTGATAATTACTGCATGGAGCCTCCTTCCAAAATTGCTATATCAAGGAGAACAACACAAGATTGTGTAACATACATTACAATGCTTGAATATACACTCGGCATTTATTTATTTTTTACTTTAGTAAATACCGTACAGATAGAAAAGTTCTAAACATCTTTGCTTCAAAGTTACACGTTAACACCTTAGCTAGAGAAAGCTATTAGTGCTGACTTGACTTATGGATCAAATATTAGAAATGACAAAGCAGGTGTAACATTTTATAATGATTCTGGTGTCTGTGTTAAGTGCGACAGGTCCATTTATCTGAATGATTAGGTGTCATCTCTGCTGCAAACCTGTGAATTAGCTTAGATGGTTTAAGAGAACAGTCCTGGGTAGAAGCAATAAGCATGAGAGAACCAGCTCATTCTGCATAGTTAGTATGTCTATGAATTATATTTGATGCATTAAACACAGGGCATTAATAAAACATAATCATTTAAGCAGGTTTTATGTTTAGCACTTACAAATTAAAATGGGTCTCATAAGCATTTCTTAACATAGTAAAAAAAAGGTTATACTTATAAAGCTAGACTTTTATTAAAGCAAGTCTGATAATGTAACCCTTAATATTGTTGTTGTTGATCTAGAAGGTTCATTTGTGTTTTCTGATAATGCTTTATCCTCCTGATATAGATTGACATGGATTGAAAGGCAATTCCACCCTTATTCTCAATTTCTATACACCAGGGGAACTCCCTTAGAACCGAAAGACCAAGATACACACCTGTTTCTCCAAAGTCCCTGAACAAATCTATTCCTTTTCATTATCACCAGTTTGGTCCAGTAGTTTCATGCCTCCTCTAATATGTATACAAGCTCTAAATGAAAACTAAGCCATTGACTGTGACATCATTGTCATGGTCGTGACTGATGTCTGTTACCTGGAAGGTCCAGAAAGAAGAACAATCAAGCCAGCAATTTGGCATAGGAATATCTTTATCCAGGAATGAACAAGAAGTAGGCAAATATTGTGATGTTGGGGTTTAGGGAAAGTCCTCCTGGTGTATAGCTATTAGTGAAGCAGGGGGTGTGGATAGGGGGGTTTAGACAATTCTAATGTTAATAAAAACATATCCCCACCAATAAACATTTTATTCCAGGATACTGGTACTTTATTTGTAGAGATGGACACAAAACCGAACTTGATCCCAAGATTAACTCAAACTATTCAAACTAGTTCGGGTTCGAACTAGTTAGTTTTTCCAGACTTGCGGCTGTATTTTCGATATTTATCGTAAATTCAGTAACTATCAAATTTAGGGGCTGTTTGCTAACCCTAGAATGTATCATTTGCTAACCCTTGAAAGTATTGTTCGTTTTTGGCAACCCTCGAATATACGGATTGTTTTTGCTAACCCTAGAATGGGCCGTTTGCTAACACTCAAATGTAGCCTTTGATTTTTAGTAACCCTCGAAAGTATCATTAGTTTTTAGTAGCCCTCAAATTTATCGTTCTGTTTTCAGTAACCCTCGAAAGCATCGTTCAGTAACCCTGAAAATGTCCGTAACCCTCAAATGTAGCTTGCATAAAACCCGACAATCGCCCGCTCGTGTTTAAAGGGGAACTGTGGTCTCCAAACAAGTTAAGCTTAAATGAAATGGCTTTAATGGGTCCGAATTCGAACTTTCGAACTTTTACTGAAGTTCAAAAAAGTGCTGAACTCTATAACGTTCGGCCATGAATATTTATTTTTTTAAACAAAACGGATATTAAAACTGTATCAAAGGTTTTCATAAAAAATGAAATGAAAATGCTCTACAGTATCTAGTTCCTTGTACTGTACATTACATTTGTTGGAAATTACCAGTAACTTTGTACTTAAAAATCAAAACATTATGCATTAATATAGCAGAAGTAATTCCCATTTCAGCATGAAAATTATGTGTTTATGATATAGGGACTAGGGATAGATTTTGGGTTAGTTAGTTTCAAACCCAGTTTTGAAGTTCCGTAAAACTTTCAGAACTTTTTGAAACAAAATATATCTAATACATTTCATTGAATTTTTTCTACCAATGATTGAGTATTCAATACCGATTACTGAATATTTGATAATCGATATCTGATATTCTATAATCAATATCAAATATTAATTATCCTGTTTAAAATCGATAATTGCTACCGAATATTGAATATTGATTATTGGATATCAATTTTCGGATATCAAATATCTGTCTTCCATTGACTGCTTCTGGGTTTGTTTTCAAATTTTTTTATTTAGAACAAAACTTACCGGTTGCAAAAATCTCTAAAAGGCCCTAACAATGAAACAAACATGACTTGTCTATTCAGTATTGTTCCTGGTGGGCTGTTCTTTGTGCCATCCATGCTGGCTGGAAATTTTCATGCCTGTTACTGTCCATTATTTGAGCCAGTGCTATCTGCAGAAAAATGTGATCGCATGCACTCGAAAAATGGATCACAGTATAGGGCATGCAATTTAGCCGCCCACATTGACTTGACAATTTTCTGTGATTCTCATGAGCTAACGGAACGCATGTGCATGAAAAATTGCTTAAGTCTGGCCTAGCCCTAAAATGTAACTTCTTTATTCATAAAATTTAAAGCATAGTTATGACATATCTGTCTAGCCCCAGGACCAGTGTTTCATACGTCATACAGCACCAACGAGCTATGTACTGTATTGGTGTTGTGGGGTACCGTATTGGGGTGTGTGGGGTGCTGTAATTGTGTTTTTTTTAACAATAAAGTTGAATTTTAGAGTGCTACTCCCTCTGTAAATATTGGAGGTGGGTGTGAAGTAAATGCAAGTTTGAACATTGAAGAGCATGAGGGTTTCAATGGCGTTCCAAGCAAATGTGGCACAGCACCCTAACCAATAGCATTATCCTGCATCCTTCTTGATTTATATTTCCAATTCTATGGCCATTTACATCAATATGAACAAATTCTGTTTTAGCTGTCAGTAACGTATCTGTTTTGGCCCCTCATTATTATTAATCAGTCTTTATTAATCCAGTAATCAGAAGCTAATCCTACAGAAACAGATTGCTTTCTTTTGGAATTAACGCCAAGGGAATCTCACATCAGTGTCAGGATTTAGGGTCCCAGAATTGTAATAGCTGATTACTGCAAGGGTAATTGTAACTGCACTTTGATAAGGCTCCAGGCTGTCTCCCTTGGTCTGTTATTGTATGTTTTAAATCAGGGATAAATACATTAATCCAGATTCACAGCAACACACAATAAGTTTTACAGCAATTCATTTTATTTTAAACTGCTAAATATTACTCTATATATCTTCATGGTTTCTTTGTTCCCATTTAATGAAGGAACATAAAACTCTGTCCAGCTCTGATGTTGACTTACATGAGAGGAATAGCCACAATATCCTGTGAAATATATTCATAGAAAGTCCACATAGCATAATAGAAAAAAGAAAACAAGGGGCAGAATAAGGTGTACAAAGCATTGTCCTTGCTATTAATTTGTAGCAACCAATCAGTCACTAACTTTTTAATAGATAACATCTGATTGGTTGCTGCAGATTTATAGCATGATCAAACATTTTCTCCTTTTATGTCACAGATTAATTTATAAATGAACAAAAAGAACTTGTTCTCTGTCAGTCTCCAAAAGATCTACTACAAACCAAGCACCATGGGCAAAGTACCATAGTGCATATTAGATCAGAGATGATCGAACCCACCAGAATTCATTCTACGGGTGGGTCCACAGTTTCATCTCTGAACTTCTCCCATATAAACCAAAGTTTCATGCTGGATCTACAAAATTTCAGTGTCGAAAAAACAGATTTCGACTGACAGAATTCTAGACATGTAACCCAGGGGTTCAAAAACAGACTCGGGTAAAAACTCTGCCACATGCATAATTTCATTTTCAAGCAAATTAAAAACTAATGATTAGATGATGATTATATGTAGCAATAATAGAAGTTTCTTTCTATAATAAAGACTTGCAGCCTTGGGCTTTCTTTAACGTAATTAAACTACTCCAAGGTAACTACTTATCTCAAATTATAGAAGGGGTTAATTATTTGCTCTTTTCTAAAAGGCCAGGAAATGTGTAATATTAGAGATGATATCCCAAAGGAAGAAATAAACTTCTGTTAAATATAAAATATAGGTTTCAAATAGGTTTACTTGTATTGTGTTGAAAAAGTCAGCAGCATAAAGAAATCTAATTCAACGGTATTGAATCCTTTATGTTCTTATTAGTGGGGGGTCAAGGTTAATTGCTTTACTAATTAGTGATGGTCACAAAACCGAACCCGAATATTTTCGGTTACCTTGGAATGTATGGTTCGTTTTCGAAAACCCTAGAATGTATTGTTCGCTAACCCTCGAATGTAGCCTTTGACTTTCAGTAACCCTTGAATGTAATGTTCATTTTTGCTAACCCTCCAATGTATCTTTCGCTAACCTTCGAATGTAGCTTTTGACTTTTTGTACAATAACCCTCAAATGTATCGCTCGACTTCGGTAACCCTCAAAAGTATCGTTCGGTAACCCTTGAATGTAGCTTGCACAAACCCAACAATTGCCCGATCATGAAATAAGAAGTGTTTAAACAGGTTTTGGTGATAGTGACATGTTCCCCAGACCATTTCCCAGGTGCCACAGCCATTTACAGTAAGTTACCATTGTTATTTTATCTGTAAATAATCCAAACTTTTCTAACTATCACTCCCCATTGACTTTAATGGGTTTGTTTCGGAACTTTTACTGAAGTTTGGGAGTTCGGAAACAAACCAAACTTCTGTACGTTCGGCCATCTCTAGTACCAACCAATGCTGGGGCTTATTCCATAGGGGAGGTTGAACATTTTACCAGAACCAGTAGTTTGAAAATTAGCGAGTTTACAATATCTGTAAGTTTTGATTCACCAGTAGTTTGGAGAATGTGTTGAAATTCTGTGGAACCGAATCAAACCAAACTGAAATCAATAAAGCAGAATTTTTTAATTTTGGACATTGAATGTGGAAACCACATTTTGAATTTTTTACACCACATGTTAACTCTCTGACACCACATGTTGAATCTCTGACACCACATGTTTTTTACACCAAATATTGAATTTTTGAAACCACATGTTAAAGTTCAACACCGTATTTTGAATTTTTGACACCATACTGTATTTTGAATCTTTTACATGACATGTTGAATCTTTTGGCATTGCATTTCGGCAAGTTTATTTATAATTATTATTATGCTCTTCAGAATTCCAAACGTTTTACCAGGTTCAAAACTTTTAGGCTTGAAACCAGTTAGGTTAAAACCTGGACTCATCACTAAAAATTTCAACACAAAACCAGACTCAGGTCAAAAGCCCATAACAATATTTTTCTTCATATCCTCTTCATCATTTTTCTTTCTGTCCCCAATTTAATAATTAAAATGTTTCCTTCCTTAAAGGGCATGTCCACCCCTTTTTAAAAATTTTGATATATTGTTGGGCTTCCTCCCCCAGCCCCAACCACATTATTATTATTTCCAGAAACTCCCCCAATCCTTACTTACCTTACCTCTCTCCTGCAAGCAGGGGGCCGGACCGGCTGGAGGAGAGAGGTAAGGTAAGTAGAGTTCAGGAGAGTTTCTTGAAATAATAATGCGGTTGGGGATGGGGGAGGCAGAGTCCTATATGGACTCTGCCAGGCTTCTGGTGGCCAGTTTTTGGGACTTTAGAGGGACATTGCAGGGCAGCCATTTGGAGCTGGGATGGTAAGGATAGGTAAGGATTTTATTACACTACAGAGTGGGGCCAGCAGTAGGTGAAATTATAGTTTTGGGGGTGGACATGCCCTTTAACTTTGCTTTTCTCTCTCTAACGTCTTCTCTCTGGTCTCCTAATTTCATTCTAATTCCTGCTACATCTTCAATTCCACCACTTCATTTCATTCTCACATGCTTCCTCCTTTTTCCAAACTCCTCTACCTTTATCCATTCTGCTTTCCCTAAACTTCCTTATATCATTCTGCTTCCCTATTGCTGCTTTTTTATTATTACCCCACATTACATTTTTCGGCCTGTCCTGCTCCATTTTACATTCTGCTTCCCCATTTCTTTCCCTTTTAAAATGATGCTGCACAAAATGCATAAAATAATGATTTAAGTATAAAAACACAGACCAGGGAGCAGAATTTAAAGCAAAACAGTTCTGGTAACATTTCTATGCTCTAAACTGTTCTTCCAAATGGTTCAAAACAAAATAAAGTCAAACAGAAGCATGTCGGTTAAAAAGTGTGAATTAGAGATGCTTTTTGGTTTGATGCATTATGTCTATAAATAAGCAAAGCAAATCAAGTGGAGGCAAAGAGAAAGCAAACAGCCTAGCGCCTCTCAAGAAGAAAGCACTGCTGAGCAAAAATACAGTCTTGGTCGGGTTGTGTGATCTTTTCTCTCCTCTGCTTCAATTGCTCAAATATACAGATTGAAATAAAGCACGGATGTTATTTCCATTCAGTGAATAAGTTAACCTTTCCAACAGATCGTAGCTGCAACATTTGCATTGTGCTGTGTTAATCTAATAAGAAACGAGTTACAAGTTTAAACTGTCACAATGAGTGCTTTTTGCAGAGGCTCAAATTATAAGGGACTCCAGAAATAACCGTGACTGCATTAATACAGATGCCATCTGGAACGAACTGGGCAACACGGCCTCAAAGATCTTACAAACACACACCCAGCTTCATTTATTATATCTTAAAGACAAATCTCCAGTCATAACTCACTGTACAACACCATCCGAAAGATGGATAATAAAGGAACTTGCTAATGTACATCTAATGGGTATAGGAATGTATACAGAAAAAGAAAACTATATTAACTATAGAAATGCTGTTTGGGTGTGTGCACAGTCACATATGCAGAAAGATTCTAAACTAAGCTACAAAGCTTATTTATACTCAGACAGTCACTCTGCCACATACAGTCCACCTGCTGTGTGACTGCCATACGCAAATGCAATGTTTTCTTGAAGAATCGCTACACAGCACACTGCAGTGATTCTACGTTGAAACCATCAGGCATTTCTAAGGTACTAGATATTTCCCTGCACAGAGGGTGAATGTACAAAGCTGTGGCTGCTGTATTTATACCCATTTTTCCTAAGCAATTCACTGAGATTCCCTTGCAGCCTTACAGAGATTATTTGAAGGGTGAAATAGACTCCCTAAATTTAATAATACATCTGTAACATGCTGTGAAACTTTGTTTCTGTTTTTCAGCCTCCCCCCCTTCCATTAAAACTCTGCCAGTGGCCTTTGTGCCGATTAAAGTGCCTGTGTGTTTAGTAAAGATGGACTAGAACTCAAACCCGACTCTTCAGTGGTGTGCGCCATATAGCTTTTTTCTTCTACTGAATTGGCCATAACCCTCAAATGTTGCTTGCGCAAAACCCGACAATTGCCCGCTTATGTTTAAGAAGTGTTTTAACAAGTGATAGTGATAGTGACATGTTCCCCAAACCATTTCCCAGGTGCCACAGCCATATACAGTAAGTTACCATTGTTAGTTTCTGGACGTTTCGAACTATCACTTCCCATTGATTTTAATGGGTCCGAATTTGAACTTTCAAACTTTCACTGAAGTTCAAAAGTTCGAAAACGGACCGAACTTCATGAAGTTCAGCCATCTCTAGTGTTTAGTCCTTCTTTACCTGTACAAGTACCCACCAATCAGATAACAGATTTTTACTGGTTTACTGCAGTTAAATAAAATGTGATTGGTTTGTGCAAATTAATATCATGGGCAAATCTTTGTACCTTTTATTCCTGTGGCCCCAACTTAAGCCATACAATCTATCAGGAAGATGCAATATGGAAAATATATAGTTAAATGGCATGTCTAGCCCAAAAAAAAATTTCAGACCTGAGCAGAGATGACAAAACTGAGATTTGTTCTGAAAGCTTTAGCTCAGAACCTATTAAAGTTCTGAAAATCAAATTCAAACCCAATTTGAAACCAGAATTCATCACCCCCCAAAAACCATATGACCAGTATACCTACAGACCAGAGCACGACCAGTATACCAGTATACCTACAGACCGGAGCACCTAAACAGAGAAATCCTCCCTGGTCTCCAGTGAGATGTCCCAGTTTCCATAAGAGCAATAAAAGCTTAGAGACCTTTAGTTTATGGTCTTCTGAGGGTTGAGCATGGTGGTGTTTTCTACTCAGGTCTAAAGTTTTTTTGGGGGTGAACAAGTCCTTTAAAAAAAAAAATGAAACTTAACGAAGAATCGCAGCAAACCTACTGTACAATTGAGTCTCTTACTGCATTTCCACTATGTTTCTGTTCAGTCACTCAGAGCTCTTTGTATACAACAATATTTGCTGTTATTCATGATAATTGTGCATCATGTACAAATACTATTTCATTAGCGAAACAGTTTAAAAATAACCAACTTACTTAATACAGCTACAGCTAATCCTACTGTCATATCCTCAGTCCGGTACATCTCCCTTATCAATGGAAATCTACTATAAAAATTTGAAAACCTTTCTGAGGCTGTGAATATTCAATTAAATTTTGATAATGACAGCATGTTGACATGGTTAAACACACACAAGCAGGAGACATGGCTTTGATGTGCTCACAGCTGAGCCCAGGAATCTTAGTCAGCCTTGTCAGACCAGGAATATCATTATATACCAACAATGATACAGTCACAGGAGGGAATACTGTCATGTTTTTTTTTACAATAAGTAATGAAGAAGAAATTATATAAAGAGAACAGAACAGAAGATTGTCATTGGACTGGAATCAACCTGACATGTACAAATATGAATAAATTAATGGTGTCATGGGACAGCAGATACTAGCAATGACTAGCAATGTTTTTATATCTTTCTTTTCTGTATGTATGAAGCTTCTCTTATTTAGATTGCTAAGAAACTGCACTGCACTGTAACTGCACTGTACTGCTCTTGCTCCTGCCACAGTCAGCGTCACTAACACTCCTCCTATCTCTGGAAAAGGCAAGCATATGTAACTGAACGGGGGGAGACTGTGGGAGAAGCCAGAGAACACACAACTACAGTATAGTGTCCCTTTAAATGTCCCACACTAAATCAAAACATTGGGTTTGTAGCGTCTGTCTAATAAATGGAACTGCTCTGTAGGGAAAAACTTACGGGCGGCATCAAAGTGACACATGGTGGATTTTTTTTTTTTTAGTTACTATCTTAGGGTTTGTAATTTCTGGTAAAAGACACCGAAGATCTTTGGATGGGGCCCAAAGTCTTGTGCTGCCATATATACCTGCTTATAACTGGACCCCACTCCTACAGTTATGTTGGATCACAAAATATCAAACTCTATATTAAAGCCAAATATGATGTACAGTAAGTTCTGGAGCTAGACAAACCCCATAGAACCCGCCATATGACTGTAGGAACAGCAGCCCTATAACAGTAAAGTTATGCCAAGTCTTTAACTTGAACTACTGAGCTATGGCAGCAATGCATACTTCTGCAGCATAGCAATTTGGAGGCTTTAAGTTGTCAATAAGCTGAGATCCTGGTGCTAGCTCCTTTACTGAATCCTTTGAAAACAGCCTTTTTTTTTGTGTCCTGGAAAACACATGGAAATTGGACAATTGGGCTTTAGGTGAAGCTACTGTATCTTTCTCTTAAGAATTTGTCACTTTGACCTGTATGGATGTGGAGTAGATCTAGTAGGACTGCAGTGATTAGACATTCACTGTATCATTCAGAAAAAATAACATTTAATGTTATTCTCATACTGTGTATGACATCATTGTTGCCCCAATAATCTGAATTCATTTGGAACAGAATGTTTTGATCACAATTTTCGTGCATTCAATACAAATTTTTGGATGCATTTTTTTTTTAAATTAAAAATGTTTCTAATATTCCATATTCTCTTTTTCAAAAAAAAAAGTTCAGTTGGATCCGTTTATTTTTGAAACCGGCAGTTCCGAATCAAAATCAGGTTTGACATTGGGAGTCATCACGGTTAAGGAGGCCAAGTACAATATTAGGGCATATTGTTACAGTATGTATACATTATTTTTCTTGTGATCTACAATATGAGCACAGAAATAATGTTTTTTGCTCATGAATCAAACAACAGCAAAACTTACACATCAAAACAGGACACAAACATCAGTAAATGAACAAAGCAATGCAGACAGTAATCTTTCCCTTACGATCACCCCCTGCACCCCCTGCATAAATCCCGATCTTGCAACCATGTCATTTTTATCTAAGAAATGGTTTTATGGATTGATGGACTGTGTTTTATAGAATGTTGGGATTTTTTTTAATACTGTATTTATCGATTGGTTCCTTGGGTGCACATACTAGATCTGTTACACTAATAAACTCATCATCAGAAGAGGTTGGTTTTTTTAACAAGGGAATTTGTATTGTACCTTGTAGTTTCCCAAAGGTCTGACATATTCGGGATTGAATTTCAATCCCAGGAAAGATTTATTTTATAATTATATTAAGTATACAAGCTAAATCACAAACACTGAAATCAATTAGTTAATGGAAATGGAATGTCGTTCCCATTAGATCTGGGCAACTTTGTATTGAGTCCAGACTAGGGGAAATTAAAGTGAATACACAGTAAAATGCATACAGGGTCATGCACATTGATTGAAACCTCCAGAGAAAGTAAGAAATACTTGCTCCTATTACATTCTTATTCTGTGTGTGGGTTTAGGACTAGAGATGGGATCCGGGTACGTATGATCCTTCTGTCCGGATTTCTGAGCCTATTTTCTATAATTATCGAATGTTCCGGATTATCAAAAATAGCCTCGACCCTTCGATAATCCTCGAAAATACGTTCGGAAAATCGAAAGTGTCCGAACATATTTTCGAGAATTTTTGACTGTTCAAGGCTATTTTCGATAATCATCGAAAATAGCCTCGAATGTTCGATAATAATCGAAAATTCTTTCCGTTTTCAGATTTTCTGGATTTTCCCGAGATCTGGCAATCCGAAAACGGAACGAAACTGGTGAGTTTCAGCCATCTCTATTTGGGACCAGGTATTTGCTGGTATTAAAAAGGTCGCAAGTCCATGGTAGGCTTTTAAACCTGTGGTCTCCAAACAAGTATATTTTCAATATACGTGCTGCTACACAACTCAAGATATGAAGAAATCACTGATCATAAAGTTAGGGGGTGGAGGTTCTGAATCTGGGGTCACAAATAGTTCATCATTCTTATATGCGGTTGGTACATGCTCAGTGAGGAGAAAGCAGAAGAAACCAGGAGGAGATTGAGTCACAGTGACTGAAGAAGGAATGAGTGGAAGGGGGTTGAGGGAGGTAGGACAGCACAGCACAGCCCACAGCGGGGAGAGTGTAAGGTGTGTAAATTGTTGTCTTTTTTAAATGCCTCACACACAGGAAGGTACTGTCACGTGGTTTCAGAGCAGGAAAAAGAAGTGCAGGAGATCTTGTGATACTTCTAACAAATCCCACATAAAATGTTAATATCTTCAGAACTATATAAACAAAACATAATGAAAGTAAAACTCAGGAAAGCAATTCCTGTCAATTTACCTAAAGTAATTTTTGGACCACAATTACCCTTTAAGGGCTAGGCCACACTATCCCACTTTTTCTGTGTTTGCGCATGCGGTTTTTCTAACGCGGCAACGCGTGCAATTGTGTTTCCATTTGCGATATGCAACCGCATCCGATCACCATTTTAAAGTGCAATCGCATGCGATTTCGTATCTCAAAAGAAGAAATTGCATGCGCAAATGCAGCAGAAGCGCACACGTGCTTGTGTGCGATTGCATGTGCGATTGCGTTTGTGGTGCAGTGTGGCCATGCACTCAAGGGCAATTATACATTATGTACCCTCCCTTTAAATAACCCAGGGTGTTGACCTAAACCCCTTCACCCACAACCCTGGATTTTTCCCTGATTCCCTTTATCGAGTCCAGATTCTGACCAATGGGAAGATGCGCTATACAATTCTTCAATTCTTTAAAGGGCATGCCCACCCCAAATTGAACTTTTTTATTGGGGTTGATCATCCTCCAAAAACTTAAATCCATAATACTCACACAGCAGAGTAGTGCAGGCATACAGAATTATCCTTCCCAATCACTGCCACCGACTTCCTCTTCTAACACAGCTACCACTGCAGAATATACTGTTCTTGGAAGAAGAGAGGTCAGGAGACACAATGAATTGGATGTGGATGGATTGCATATCTATGCTGTGCATTATGGATACATAATTTTGGGGCATGTTCTATCTATATACAAAAATTTCATTTTGGAAAGCATTTCCACGCCCAATATACTAATGTATTGCATGTGAACAATGGGGGCACCAGCTTGATCGGGATACAGTGATACAGTGTGAGTATATGTTTTTATCACACAGGTGTGGGGTTTGAAGTGGGCAGCCGATAGTACTGCTAGTTAAAGGGCATATCCACCCCCAAAACTATAATCCCCCCCACTACTGGCCCCACCATGTAGTGTAGTTTAATCCTTACCCCACATCCCAGCTCCATCTGGTTCTCCTGTAGTCCCCCCCCAAAGTCCCAAAAACTGCCCACCAGGAGGATAGCAGAGTCCATATAGGACTCTGCCTCCTACCTGGCCTCCGGGAGAAGTTTGGCATGCGTACTGCAGCCTTTCTCCCCCTCCCTCCCCCTCCCTCTCCCTCCCGTTTTGCTATCCCTCCCCCTACCATAAAACCCATTGCCCATATAATAAAATATGTTCCCCCAGCCCCAACCGCATAAAAATTATTTTTAGAAAGTCCCCAGAACTCTACTTACCTCGCTCCCCCGGCATTCTGAGAAGCTGGCAGCCACATCCGTGATTGGCTGCCTCTCAGCCAATCACGGACGCGGCTGCCGGTCCCGCCCCCTGCTTGCAGTGTCTCGCAAGCAGAAGGCCGGGCCGGGCGTCGGAGGAGAGAGGGAAGGTAAGTAAACAACAGGGCACTTTCTGAAATAATTTTTATAGCGGTTGGGGCTGGGGGGCAGTATTCTATTATATGCCAAAAGTTGTAATTAAGGGTGGACATACCCTTTAAGGGAATGGTGGTTTGGTGTTTGTTATCCTGACAACGGCCTATTTAGGGGCTGAAATGCGTAGATCTTTAATAAATGTTAGCTGATTGCTTTTGAAGACCCACTGAGTGCTTTCATTTTTGGTATTGAAGTATATATATATATATATATATATATATATATATATATATATATATATACACTAGCAGTTGTACCCGGCATTGCCTGTGTACTTGTGGGTGTAGTATTTTTTACGTGCAGGTGTGTGTTTGGCTTAGATGGAAGAGACAGGCTGAAAAAGAAGTGCACAGTTGGTAATGTATTTAATAGTTGTGAGTTGAGGAGGTGACATTGCTTGAGGGACATATAGCACATATGTTTATTGAAAAACCTTATATACGTTATCAGTTTTTCCACTTGGAGCGTAAATATACAAATGTTGTGGTGAACCTACTCGTGAACATGCTACATGGAATTTGCCGTTAGGAAAACAACTGAATATCGCAGCACTTGAGTGACTGATGGGCGTCAGTGTCTATGAAGCACATGACGTGCGGCTTTTTGTCTGTGTTGTTAAAGCTGGGCTTAATTCTGTTGCGCTGTCTGAGCATTGTGTGTTTTTATTAAGTTTGCTCAATTTTTTGCACAATTGTTAGCAGTATGTCACCTTGTTTGCACTTTAACACTTTATCCTTGCTCAAGGACCACTTTATATTGACTATTAGATCCCAATCAATAAAGTTAGTTTCTGGTACAAATTGAAAGTGCCATGATGTCTTTGTTCTTTTAGTTGTAACTGTCTGTGAAGTGTTTGACATGTGGACATGCAATGTGTGTCTGGCGCTTAAGTCCAGGTAATGCAGGTAATTCCTGTGTAGTCCATACCCCCCAACCACCCCAGTTTGAATAGGTGGATGGGGCATGTCTGCAATGTTGTGGCTGGTGGGGGCACGGCATTCTAGGGTGTGGACGGTCTGGGTCGTGTTTGTGATGTTGTGGTGTCCAGGAGGCTTGGACGTGACATTTGGTGGTCGCCATATTTGGGGGCATGGCCATATTGTTTCAAATCGTGGGTGTGCCATTTAGGGGCGTGGGTGTGGTGTTTAGGGGTGCACCTGTGATGTTTTGGGGCATGGACAGGATGTTTGTGTATGTGGGTGTGATTCGGGAACAGACCTGGGATATTTGGGGGTGTGGCCATGATGTATGGGGGCGGACCATAATGTTTGGGGTTTTTTTGGGGGGTGATCACAATATCTGGTAGCGTGGTAACAACATTTTGAGGCACGGTTGCGTTGTTTGGGGGCATGGCAGTTATCTTTGGGGGTGTGGCCTTGATGGTTGGGGTATGAGCATGACCATGATGTTTGGGGGTGTGGCCGTGACAGCAATATCTGGGGGCGTGGTCATATTCCAGGAGGCTCTGCTTTAAATTTCTTAGCATGATAACTGCAAATGTGGTTCATATCACCGATAGTAACATAGTCTTTCCAGGGTTAATATTTGTATATAAATGTGATTCATATCACGAATAGTAACATAGTCTTTCCAGGGTTTATATTTGTATATAAATGTCATTCATATCACCAATAGTAACATAGTCTTTCCAGGGTTTATATTTGTATATAAATGTGATTCATATCACCAATAGTAACATAGCCTTTCCAGGGTTTATATTTGTATATAAATGTCATTCATATCACCAATAGTAACATAGTCTTTGCAGGGTTTATATTTGTACTAGCAAAATACCCGCGCTTCGCAGCGGAGATGTATTCAAATAACCTTTTTAGTAAGAAAGCAATAATGTATCAAGATTGCTGTAATCACTCGGCACTTGATATATTAAAGAAAGACAATTCAATAAGCTTTACGATAATGCAACACTCATTAACTTTAATTTAATATTTTGGTGAAAATAACCCCCACCACCCCTCCCGGTCCGCCCCCAATACCCCCCACTATTCCTCTCTGTCCACCCTCCAAACCCTTCCCCTTACACCTCAGCCAGTCCCCGCACACACCCTGAAATTTTGGTAAAAACTGGTCCGCCGTTGTGTCCAGGAGTTCAAAATTCTATCCCCCCCCCCCCCCCCATTCACCCCCACCCTAAAAAAAATATTTTGTTAACCTTTTACTGGTAAAGGAGTAATGCATACAAAATTTGGTTGAAATCGGACCAACCATATAGATTTGTATAGCTTGTAAGCTAGGTACCATAAGTCTGTGCAATGTCAGATACTCACCGTTACAGGTGGAATTTCAAAACAAACCTGCTTAACTTTTTGTAAGTAAGGTGCAATGAATGAGCCTGCCAAATTTAAGCCGTCTGCCTCCACGGCAAGTTGGAGAATTAGTGATGAGTGAGTGAGTGAGTGAGGGCTTTGCCTTTTATTAGTATAGATATAAATGTCATTCATATCACCAACAGTAATATAGTTTTTCCAGGGTTTATATTTATAATATTTATATATAAATGTCATTCATATCACCAATAGTAACAAAGTCTTTCCAGGGTTTATATTTATATTTGTCTGGTTCCCTCTGATATAGAAGCTATTGTTCTGTGTGTGCAGCTCTCTGAGTTGTGTAGCCGTACATTACACTGTTGTTGTGTCACTCTGGACTCTGTGTCTGTGTTGTTGAATTTGGGCAGCACACAGAGACCAGGCCCTTCATCTGAGTTACTGAATTGGGGAATCACACTCTGCAAGTGACGTGCAGGCTTTTTATCGTCTAAACTGGACTTCATGGGCGCCGGCCCTTTCAGAGGGTGTCGCTGTTATGTGGATGATTCAGGGGTGTGGCTGTGAGGTGAGCACATACATACATACCACATACATTCACGATTTTCTAATTTATATAGTAAATATATCAGTCCAAAGACTGGCTCCTGCCAGGTGCAATGTTATAATCTGGGTGCTGCTTTTATTTATTTATTGCATACATAAATATAGACATATGAACAGGAATGGACGCCACGCAGAGAGTTACTGCAAACACAGAGTGTTTATTAAACCGACATGTTTCGACCCACAGCCGGGTCTTTATCAAGTGTATGTCTACACTTGATAAAGACCCGCTGTGGGTCGAAACATGTCGGTTTAATAAACACTCTGTGTTCGCAGTAACTCTCTGCGTGGCGTCCACTTCCTGTTCATATGTCTAAATTTACATACTGCGGGAACGGAGCAGTAGGAAGGTGTGACCCAACACAGTAGCCTGGCAGCGAGGTGTACAATCTTTGTGTTTATGCATACATAATAAAATAGACAAAGAACGGTTTTAAATAAAACAACAACAATTCCAGGTGGCAAATAGCCCATAATATCTAGATATCGTTGATAACTAGGAAAATGTTTTTGACCCATTGCGGTCCTCCTATAACCTTGCTATTGATATGTTTATCAACCAGTTTATGTTTTATATGTTTTATATTGTTTATATGTTTTATATGTTTTATATGTTTCATGTTCTACAATTTGTTGTATATGCCTTGCCTCAGCTGCCCATGTCCACACTCCCATTAGTACACCATAAACCCTCTTCAAATGCCAGACACACCTCCCAAAATACAAATCTCAAAAACACCCTCTTCATTCCTGACCTTAATTAAGAATCCAAAACAACCAACCATCAAGAAAACTCCAAATACAATGGGAATTAAACTGCATCATATAATGTCAGAGGACTCAACTCCCCCGAAAAAGATTCCTGCTATGGAAAGAACTCACAAATACAAGATAGATATAGCATGTATTCAGGAAACACACTTAAACAAAGCATCGAATCATCTCCTCAAACACAAATTATACAACAACATCTTCCACTCATCATCAGATAAGAAAAAAAGAGGAGTCACCATCGAATAACAACTCATTAGCATTCAAACTATATGAAGCAAAGATAGACTCCCAGGGCAGATATATAATCCTACACTCTCTCCATAAACACCAAAACCTAGTTATAGCCAACCTATATGCACCCAACCAAAAACAAATCAAGTTTATAAAGATTATCTACAAAGTTAAAGAATACACCCAAAAACACAATAATATGTGGAGACTTCAACCAACTACTAGACCCAAATTAGACTCTACCAACCCAAAACAAAGAAAAGCAACCCATTCTCCAACCTCCTAAAATCAGAGGACCTATTTGATGCATGGAGAACATTCCACCCAACCGAGAAAGACTACACCTATTTCTCCCAAACCCACAATATGTACTCTAGATAGACTACATTCTAGTGGACAAGTGGACCCTCACAGAAACTCCCTCACCCAATCGCCCATATTACATGGTCAGACCATGCACCAATAACAATTCTTCTGACAGAAAGATTCAATCTCAACCAAGTAAGGCCATGGAGACTCAACCCAACAATACTGACCAATGAAGAATCCAAAAACAAAATACAAAAAGCTCTTTCCGAATACTTCGAAATAAATGAATCACCAGAAATAGATCCGTTCATACTATGGAATGCACACAAAGCTGTCATAAGAGGCATCTGCATCCAACAAGCATCCCAAATAAACAAAACCAGAAAACAGAACAAATTAACACTGCTACAAAAAATAGCTACATTAGAAAAAGAAAACAAACAAAAACCATCACAACACCTAAAACTACAACTGAAGGAAACAATAGACAAACTCCATTCCCTAAATCTCTACGACTACGAAAAAATGCTTAGAAGAATAAAAGCCTCCTCCTACACCCAAGGAGGTAAAGCAAACAAATACCTGGCAAACAGAATCAAAAATAAAATAGCCAATACTAAAATTTCTTGTATTATAGAAAAAAACAACAAGATTCTAAATCCCCAGGAGATAGCTAACCAATTTAGTATATTCTACTCCAAACTATACAATCTTGCAGAGAACGAAGAAGTCCAAAAGCCTAATAAGGAAATTCTGGAGTCATTCCTCAACTCAATAAATTTACCCTTCATCACAGCAGACCAAAAAGAATACCTAGATAAAACAATCTCCCAAGCAGAAATAACTAAAGTTATCAGGACAGCAAAACTCAACAAATCCCCAGGGGAAGACGGGTTTACCAACGAATATTACAAAACCTACTCTACAACCCTTACCCCACATATGCAAAACCTGTTCAACAAAGCCTTTGAAATCCAATCGTTCCCTAAAGAAATGCTGAAAGCTATAATCATACCAATCCCAAAACAGGGGAAAGACCCGACACTCATTGGAAATTACAGACCAATCTCCCTCCTAAACAACGATCTCAAACTATACTCCAAAATACTAGCCGAAAGACTTAAGGATATACTTCCACATCTTATCCACTTAGATCAGGTGGGGTTTATTAAAAACAGACAATCGACAGATAACACGAGAAGAATTATCGACCTCATAGACTGGGCCAACCACAACAATATCCCATCATTATTTATATTACTAGATGCAGAGAAGGCCTTCGACCGTATTAATTGGCAATACCTAGACCTTATACTGGAAAAATTTGGAATTCAAAACTCCTTCAAAAGAGCAATTATGGCACTATACACCAACCCATCTGCAAATGTATACGTATCCAACATGCTTTCTAAACCATTTAATATCTCCAATGGAACAAGGCAAGGTTGCCCTCTATCCCCATTAATCTTCGCTTTAGCCATGGAATCTCTGGCACAAAAAATAAGAGAAGACCCAAATATCACAGGCATCAAAATTAACTCCATATCCCATAAAATAGCACTCTTCGCAGACGATGTTATTCTAATTGTCACAAAACCAATTACCTCATTAATACATATCTACAAACATCTTCACCAATTTGGACTGCTATCTTACTACAAAACCAACGAGAAAAAAACCCAAGTTATGGAAACCAATATCTCAGGGACTCTGAAAATATTCTTATCAAGTAAATACCAATTTAAATGGGACTCCAACGAAATAACATACCTGGGAATCATACGACATCTAAAATGATGATTCTCCCCCAGTATCTCTACATGTTCAGATCAATCCCAATAAACATCCCAGATCCCTTCCTCTCAAGAGCACAAAAAAACATAACTCAATTTATATGGAACCAAAACAAGGCAAGAATAAACAACCAAATTATGGCCAAAAATCGAAAAACAGGAGGCCTAGCAATACCAATCCTGAGAGATTATTACCAAGCAACAATTCTTGATCAAATAAGACACTGGTGGAAAGGCAAGACAAGCACGAACCTATGGTGTGAAATAGAAGAAAAAATGTGCCATCCCAGGAACTTGAAACAAATTATGGGAGCAACACTCCTAGAAAATAAACAAATAACCCTTCCTTATACCCTACCCCAAACAACTATCAAAATCTGGAAAAATATACATAAAAACCAAAATTTCCTAGCTCCACTATACGATTATATACCCATCAACAGTATCGAAATACTCATCCCAGATCTACAGGTTCATTGGGATCATTACCAACTAAAAACAATTGATCAACTCTACCAGCATGAAAAGCCGATCCCATTCCCCATATTACAAAACAAATACCAGCTCAACCCGAAAGATTTCTTCAAACATAATCAAATAATCTCCCTGCTCACAACCTCCAAATCAAAATGGAAAACCTCCAAAGAATCAACTGAACTACAATTCATAGCCCCTACAACCCCCACCAAAGGAATAACAACTTTCTATAACCTGATTAACAACAAAAATATATTCACTAAACTCAAGCCACATATAAAATGGGAGGAAGACCTAGGGAAAGTCTTCAATGACAAACAATGGTCTGAAGCAGCCAATATCCCCTTTAAACTGTCCAAATGCTCACAACATTGGGAAACCTCAAGAAAATTACTGTTAAGATACTACAGAACACCAACTATATTAGAAAAATGGAACCCCAAATACTCACCGATATGCTGGAGATGTGGGGAGACAGAGGAACTTTACTGCACATATTCTGGACATGCAGGAACATAAGGAAAACATGGAACAAATCTCAACTAATACTATCATCAATACTGCAAAAACAGATTATTCTCACCCCCGAATTAGCTCTCCTGGGGATAGATCTACAACAATTCCCTAACAACCAACAAACCATTATCTACCACACCACAATAATTATCATACAATTTATCGCCAGAAACTGGTTAACCACTAAAATCCCCAACATTGCATTTATACTGAAGAATTTAAATACCAATATGCAATATGAGAAACAATACGCTATAACCCAACTTAATTTTCACAAATTCTATAAAAAATGGGAATACTGGTATACTGATAATAGATCATTATATCAAAACAGCTAACTCTACTCCTGTCCAAAAAGGTAATTTTGTATATGTCAGACGAAGACAAGATATATAACCCGGCAGCTGAGGCGGCATACATTTTAATTTATTTTCGACCACTTTAACTAATGAAACCTACTCTTCACTGTAAATGATATCTAGTTATTACTCATTTATTATTTGATATTTGATATTTGATTTGATACTATGTCAATATGTATCCAATTTATTCTGAAAACTTTTCAATAAAAATTGAATGATTAAAAAAAATAAAAAATAAAAGGATAGAAATATAGAGCACTCCCAAAGGACTTTATACAGTTTTATTTGTGGTCAACAGGCTGTATATATATATATATATCCCTTATATTATATAAATATATTTATATCTTCAAAGGAGATTGCATTGAGTTTTTAGGAGCTACCAATGAGGTGGGGGGTATATGATATTACATATAGGAAAGGTGTATATGTATGTGTGTACTATGTCACTATTACTATTTAAATGAACATCAGTAAATGTATATAAAGTATAGCACTGACTTATATTAGGTACAACAAAAAATATACAAAATACACAAACTTACTTACACAGCTGAGATCCCTATTTCAAATTAGAATGGTCAAATGGCAGCTTAAACCACACCCCTGTCTCTGCTCCATATGAAAGGAAGTGTAATACAAAAAAAGTTTCTGTCTGCTACATAGGAGGATGTGATGTGTATTGTAATGGACATATACACCAAGGCTCCTTATTTACCACCTCCAGCCTGCAGGTGGTATCAGTTAGTAAAGAAAGTAAAGGTAGATTGTAGTGTGTGCTTTGGAGAGATATTAACTGCAACACAAGATCCTGTGTATAAGATCCTGTGTATAAGATCCCATGTACAAGATCCTGTGTATAAGATCCTGTGTACAAGATCCTATGAACAAGATCATGTGTACAAGATCCTGTGTATAAGATCCTGTTACCACCTGTTGGGAGGACAGATTATTGGACAGACAAGTTACCTTATTGGATAAAAACTCTGAGATAACAGATAAGTGTACACCAACTTACAAGGACACACAATATACAGGCCTGGTCAATATTCAAAGTGGTGCACCATAGACAGGGACACCCGATTACTGCATATGTTATGGGTTGAACCTATTTATGTGCACTGTCTGCTTTGTGCCAGACCACCAGAGTAACTGACCACCAGAGTAACCCACTGTGTGTGTGCCATGCTACCCATAATCCTTCCATAAAGCAGTGATCTGGTACAAATTGGTGGCAGCAGTGCTGGTAATACCATTTATTCTCCCTGTTTTCTTTGTATGTATGTTCTCTGTATTAAGCTATGGAGGCTGCTACTGATAGTATTGACTTAAATCCTCCTATCCTTGTACCTGCAGATGAAATACCCCAATTAGACTCCATAGCTTTACCAGGCCCAATTGCCAAAACTTATTTTAAACCTGATCCATTTGATGGGGTAACTAGGGAGTGGACTGATTGGCTAGAACAATTTGAATTGGCAGCCAATATTAATGTTGGGATGAAGGTGCTCGCTTGCAAGTCCTTAGCCTTTTGCTTAGTGGGAAAGCCAGGTAGGTATACTAAGGATTTACTGTAATACTGAAATAAAAAGCAGTGATCAGTTATTAAAAATTGCTCTGAAGCTATTTTTTTTTTTCAATTAGATCTGTATAAAAGATTATATAAAGGATAAATCCATTTCTTTAGGTAAATTTAATGAAGGTAGCACAAATGCTTATGGGCTCTACGCTTAATATAATTAGCTCAATTTTTACTTACATATAATGGTTGGTGACTCGGTTGTACAGACCCCGAGTCCTTCGCTTCCAAACTTGTACACACTCAAAAAAAATATTTAAGCACTTATGTATGAGTTTTTGCCTCTCTTACCCATCAGCCAGTGGCCCGGATGCCAAGCCCGTCACAAAGCGGCTGATCTCTGGAATCAAAATTCAAAAATACTGGGAATTTGCACAAACCAGGACAGAGAAGACCAACACTGTGCTGCTGTTATGCCTATGATTAAGGACTTTTTTGTCCGAAATGTGTAAGGCGATCATAATAAAGGCTATTTTACCTACAGCAGCACGTTGTTGGTTGTTGGCCTTCTCTGTCCTGGTTCGTGCAAATTCCCAGTATTTTTGAATTTTCATTTCTTTAGGTAAACTGGGAATGAGAAATGTTTGTTTATACGTTAGATGTTAGGGCAATGCTATTATAATAACATGATGCTGTGAGGTACCTCCTGTTATAATATATGAGGTACCATCACCACTTGCCATGGTGAATACTAATAAGTATTAACCTAGCATGTTTAGTTTCAACCACACAGTGTGGCAGGATTGCCTGTGTCTACTCTCAGACCTGCAGGATTATCCTATTTGGTTCCTCTGGAAGCTGGTGACTGTCTAAGTAACAGTTTAAAATATACCTGTGTAAAGATTCTACAGTATATCCACACACATAATTTCCATTGTGCCATAATTTCCATATATATACTATTACACAAAAGACTCCAGCACTAAACTACACTAATGGCCATAAATGAATAACATACAAGAGTTATACATATATGCAAGAAATGAAGGGTAATCACTAGAGATGGCCGAACTTCCATTTAAGGATTTGCTGATTTCGAAAATGTAAAATCCATGAATTTTGCCATTAAAGTAAATGGGGGGGAAGTTCGCAAAATTCCGCCTAAAATAAGGAAATAAATAGCAGTTGTAACTTACTGTAAATGGCTCTGGAACCTGGGAAATAGTCCAAGGAACCCTACCCCCACAGGAAGAACAGCAATCCTCTAGCAGCAAATTTGAGAATCCCTGAACATCTGAGGAATGGCCGAAAGTCCCACGGCCAGAAGTTCAGGGGTCCCACGGCTCAACCCGGGACCCTCTACTGGATCCTTAGAAGGACCATGTGGGACCCCTTAAGCCCTTTAGGGCTTAAGGGGTCCCGTAGCTCGAACCGGGACCCCCCATGGCACTTATAAGTGCCCTTATGGCCCTTGGAAGGGCCCTTGTGGAGCGTTCTTTGGGGCTCAAGGGGTCCCATAGCTCAAACCGGGACCTCCCTCCCCGGACCTTAGAAGTGCCCTTGAGGCACTGACAAGTGCCTCTGTTGGGGTCCTGCAGCTCGAAAACAGGACCCCCCATCAGCTTTTAGAAGGGCATGTCTTCTTTCTTCTAGCTGGCGACACCAGCGCCGCTGATGTCGCCGGCACCGGGCAATGTCACTGCGGCCTCCAGTGACACCGCCGGGGGTGGTGACATCAACGTCGCCCGTGTCTTGACCCTGATCACACATTAACCAATCATATTTTGAATTTTATTATTCAAATATGATTGATTAATGTGTGATCATATGATTTCAAGCATGGTGTTGCCGGCTGGAAGAAAGAAGGCACGTCCCCAAGGGTTCTTCTAATAACCCATGGGGGTCCAGTTTTCGAGCTGGAGAACCCACAACAAAGGCACAAGGCAGTGCTGCAAGGGCACTTCTAAGTGCTTTGGGACCCCTTAAGCCCCAATAGGCCCTTGTAAGGGCCACAATGGTCCTTCTAAAGACCCAGGTTGAGCCATTTGATTTTTGAAAATTTCCAAATGGAAATCCGCCGTGGATCTGTGAACTGGCCATCCCTAGTAATCACCTTCAATAAAGTCAAAATGGATACCTTTAGTTACATACAGGGAGATTCAATAAAAGTTCTTATTGTTTAAAATGGTGCTAATTTTGCCCCAACCAATCAGAACTTATTTAATATTTGAAAGCTAACATCTGATTGGTTGGGGCAAAATTATCTCCATTTTTAACAATAAGAACTTTTATTGAATAACCCTGATTATTTGTACAAACATGCTTAAGCCGACGCACCCATCCAAGGCAGTATCCAAGCATCAGTCCTAACCTAATGTGTAAAGTACAATCCCTGTGGATTATTATTTAGTATGACCTCTTCCAGAGAACCATGTGAGCTTACAAAGCTTATAAACTTTGAATGGCCTTAAAGGGGCAGGGAATAAATTTACACAGGGAGCAAGCATACAATAGAACACAATTGCACCACATCTGAAAATAATTTTGAACTGTATGTATGTGTATATGTGTGTGTATGTATATATATATTACCTTTATGAATTTTGAATAATTCCCCTCTACCCTCTATTTATATTGGTTTCCTCAGGGTGTCCTTTTTTATCCCACCTAAATAACGTAAAACTATACTGATATATTCATGTAATTAGATTGTAAGCTCTACTGGGACAGAAGCTCATATGAGTGATTTAATGTGCTCTGTAAGTCTGTATAATGTAATGTTCCCATATAAATAGAGACTAATAACCTGGCTGAGATAACACATTAACCTGCTTACACAGGAAGGCCAACAGTTACCATCTGCCCTGAAACAGCTGGTAGTTTGGGGGCCTCCTTTGATCCCTATAACTGGTCCGCAAACCACTTTACACCTTTACACCTTATATATCTTTTCATGTTATAATAATGATAGTGATTAGAAATGTAGGTTTATATGGTTCATTTAAATTCTAATTAAATAGACTGGAAAAACATTTTACATTTTTGATTAGGCTAATTATCCTAATTGACCCTCTATCTTGTATGTGCATCAAGCAGTGTGCTCCCTGAGTGGTACAATGTACTTAAATCTGTATACATCTGATTTTTCTGATCATTCACTGAACATTAATACCAGGAAAATCAGAGGTCATTAATGTTTCCATTCACAGGACTGCTCGTTAAGCAGAAAGGTGCGTAACCGATGCAGACTTGTTTTTCAGGGTTTGGGAAAACAGCAGCGAGAATTTGTTCCCAATTAGTCACAGGTTAGACAACTGCAGCTGGTGTGAGAAAAAGAAGATAATTGTATGACAGCCCAAGTGGAGACATCTAGGTTACAGACACAAAAAGCTCAAAGACAAAGGTGATGAATGACTTCGGTAGCCTGTCCATCGTTATGTTTGGTGTCACAGTAACAAAGGTTTAGACATCTTCCATGGCCCATCATAGTGACAAAAAGACAGGATTTATTAAAAACTTCATGCCCCAGTTTTAAGGCTGACATCATACAGGTCAACTTACTAATGTTAGTATCAGGGATGCTAAAGCCAAATATCTGCTTTTTGGACTCATGCAAATTAAGAATAATTTTGTATTTATGAACTAAAATGTACAAGGGCTGGGCAAAAAAAGGTACAAAAGATTGCCTGTGCTAATAATCTGCTGCAACCAATCAGAGGCTATCTGACTTCTTTAACCCAGTAAAAAGCAAATATCTGATTGGTTGCCACAAATTAATAGCAACTTTGGCACCTTTTATTGCATCAGCCCCATAATAAATATTATTTGACTTCTCCATGTTTTTCCATGAGTACTTAGTACCTCAGCATTATTACAATTACTGTAGGAGCGTGTTAATAAAGGTTTGTTGACTTTTTCCTTGCATTTTTGCAAAATTCTGTGCAATAAAGTGTCAGTCTGAGTGCTCATATATTTAACCTGTGGATGTCAGTGGGACCTTGGAAGGTGTCAGTACATCGTGGAGTGTTTCTTAATACTAAAACGGGTCCAGGGGGGTGTTAGACTATTTTTCAGTATTTACTGTAATAAGATCGCCAATTTTCGATTTTGCTTTTTTTTTTACCTACGCTTTCAGACATTTTTTCGCCGCGATATCTGACAGTGCAATGATTATGCCAATGTCTTGCTTTTGAGTCCATTGCCTTGTATGTCCATGTATGTGCACTGTTAATGGTAAAAACTATGTCATGCAACTGCTGCAAGCTATGTACCGAGCCGATAATGGCTCTTTAAGACAGATACTGTAGCTGGCGTTAAAGTTTCAGAATGGGTTAACCCCATTTGCTATGCACTGAGAGATGCTATTGGCTAAGGGCATTGCCTAGTGGAGGCAACAGAGAGTGAAAGCAGCTTTTGATGCACTGGATCTGTTGGTCTTTGACATAAGACGGAGAAGACCCTCATTTCTATATATTATTAAACTTTTGTATAAGCCTAAGGTACTCGTTATTCATTTACAGATATAAACACATGCAGGACTCGGAATTGCTTAATCCAATCCCTTTAATTTACAGCAGGCTGGTAAATATATTTACTCCACCTTCATACACTCACACCTTATTATATAACCCAAAACACGGTTGATCTCATTATGTTTGTGTACAGACAGAAAAGCATGACGACTTGCCTAGGTTCAAGAATCTGCCCAATCTTTCCACAACTGAACTGAACTGGGAAAAATTTCTAGAATCCAAAGGGACAATGAGAGACATATAGACCAACATTATGCCTTGGTTTAATTTGAAGGCTCAAAACACAGTAGGATTTTAGGATGCTAAAGTTTTGTTTTGACAACAGCTTGGTGAAACCTTTTGAAGTTCCAAAAATCGGATTTGAAACCCTATTGATTTAAAATGTATGAAATTTTCAATTGTAAATTTCCAATATTCGATATCATTTTAGATTTTTTAATAGGAAATTTTGATTTTTCGATAGGTATTTCCGATTTTCTTAAAAGAATTTCCGAATTTTAAATTTTTCTAATTTATGAATGATCCTTAAAATCCTTAAAATCCTTAAGATTCACAAATTTTCAAAACCAGGCAGTTCCAAATTGCAACTGGGTTTGTTTCAAAACTGGGATTCATCACTACCTCCAATATAAGAAGTAAAACACGTTTCTCTTTATCTTTGAGATCATTTGAAAGGGACACTACAGTGGGCAATTTTTATTTTCATTTATATTTGCCAGGAAGATGGTAGAGGGTTCACATATCAGCTTTCCCAACCAGCGGGAATCTTTTCTGTTCCCCAGTTACCACTTTGATAAAGGCAGGGAACACGGGGGGTATCAAAAGATGTGTCAGTCATAGTCAAGTAGCATGTTTGACAGCTCACTTATCCTCTTATATTGCAAAACAAAAAGTAAGAGTTCTCTCTTCTACTCCCTGTATATACACATTTCAAATAAAAATAATGTCCCATTTAAGAGCCCATATTCCCCCCTCCCAAAATAAATTGTATTCAAACCCACAGCTTTTTTTTGTAACAAATTTGTATAGTAAAGGTTTAATAATGCAGTGTTTCAGCTCCCCCCCTTACGAGAACACATCAACAGTAATTTTGCATTTAGAACAATGCATAACCTTTAACAAGCTGCATTATGTGAGATTGAGGACGTATCGCAGTCTTATTCATAACTTGAACAAAATAAGCTCATTCCATTGTTTGAAAAATATATTTTTCTCTGTAAAAAACTCTGTATATTCTTGCAGCAATCTGTAAAAATGTAAAGGAGCCTAACAAAGGAAGATAATAATAATAATAGAAGATTATAATGAAGCAGCACAAGCTGTAATTGAATTGAAAAGCTACTTTGCCAAAGCAAATTACCAGTAAAACATTTTGAAGCTTCTTTGTAAGCATTTTTCCAGGAGATTTAAATTCCTTTTATGTGTTAGCAAACACTTAAACATGCATTGAGTAGCCCCTGGCTGATGTCTTGTATAGGGGCGGACTTACCAGGATGCTTGTGTAAGCTGCACTTGAATCAATATTACTCTGCAGTATACATTTTTCCACTGGTGATTCATCAGTGTGTAGAAAAGGTGACAGTTCTCCAAGGCAGGATGGTTATAGAGATGAGCAATCCAATCACTTTTCCTGCTGGCAATATATTGACTGTATCTTTCCAAGGGGACTCTGCAAATTCTTCTAATACTACAGTGTAATGTTTTGCTTTCTTTTTTTAGGACCGGGCATCTTCCTATCAGTCCTCTTCTTTTTGTGAAATACCATGTACATCATTACCTTAACCAAAATGCTGATATTTTAAATAGGAACATAACATATCAAATGTAATAATACAGGATTAATGACTTTTACTAAGAAAAGCAATGACAGTATAAATATTATGGCAATTACAATTAAAAGATAACAGACAGCTAGGTCACACATCATGTTTTGCGATCCAAATATGATTTGCGCGGAGCATACCAGTGGTGGGCAATGTAGCCAGCCCCACTAGCCTCCAATCCGTATCGTGTTGTTTGTTATCACCACTTTTGGTGCAGATCGTATGTTTTATAATTAGGGGTTATTACCAAAATCGCTTGTGCAACACGCACAGAAAAACACATTTCTGTTGCATTGTAATGTGGCCTCAGCCTTAATGTGTGTCAATGTCAACATTGAAAGGCGGGGAGGGGGGGTACATTCAACAATTAATTTCTTTAGTTACAACCTCAAAGCAGTAAAACAAACTTAAAGTAAGAACAGTGATATGGAACAAAAGCTTTACACATGGCAATAGATTAAAAAAAAATCATGTTTGCCCTTTTTATTATTATTATTATTGTGGATTTATATATAGCCAACATTTCCATGGCGCTTTACAGTTGTATTAATATACACAAGGAAAACATACATGTTACATACAAGGGTAATGCAAGTAATACAAAGTGCAAATAATTTAAGTGCTGGTCCAGCAGCATTCGGTGTGGTAAGCTACAGCATTACTGTGGCACAATAGGGCCCTGCCCGAGAGCTTACAGTCTAGAGGAGATGGGGATAAAACATAAGGTAAGCAGATCAGTAACTGTAACTAAGTTGTCAGGAGAAGATCATTGTCAGAGAGGAGGTTACCCCTTGGTTAGTATCTGTTTATCAGATCAGAGATGTATGGGGGGGCTGTATTGTAGAGAGCCTTGTAGGATAAGGTTAGTAGCTTAAATTGGATCCTTTGGGTAATGGGAAGCCAGTGGAGAGATTGACAGAAAGGGGCAACATGTGAGAAGTGGGAAAAGAGGTGAATGAGCCTGGCAGCAGAGTTAAGGATTGATTGAAGCGGTGCCAGTCGGTTGCTTGGTAGACTGCACAGGAGGATTTTACAGTAGTCCAGCCAAGAGAAGATAAGGGCATGAACTAGAATTTTGGTAGCATTCTGTGAAAGGAAGGGACAGATGTGTGAGATGTTTTTGAGCTGTAACCAACAGGAGTTGGACAGGGTATTAATGTAGTGTTTAAAAGAACTTTCTGAGCCAAAGGTTACTCCCAGGCATCGCACGTAAAGTGTTGTGGAGATTGGTGTGTCATTAATGAGGATAGTAATGTTACATAGGGGGGTAGATTGAGAGGGTGGGAAAATGCCAAGTTCAGTCCTATCCATGTTGAGTTTGAGGACACGGGAGGACATAAAAGCACAGGTGGCATTTAGGCAGTCAGGGACCCGGGATGTCAGAGTAACAAGATCAGGGGCGGAGGTGTAAATTGGTATCATCAGCATACAGGTGATATTAGAATTCAAAAGAACTAATGAGCTGACTTAGCCCAAAGGTGCAAATGGAAAAGGGAAGAGGGCCGAGTACTGAGCCTTGTGGTGCCCCCACAGGGAGGGGGAGAGTGGTCAAGTTGGAGCCAGAGAGGGAAACACTGAACGTCCTACCTGAGACATCCTACCTTAGAGGTAGTAGGACAGCCAAGAGAGTGAAGAACTTTAAACTCAAACCCTCTTTCATCCAAAATCCTTTCTATCAATAGATGGAGAGGGGAATCCCAACATTTCTAAATAACTGCAATCAGTAATAGTAATAGTAATAGTAGTAATTTTTATTTGAGTATCAAGTATCAAGTTCTTTTAGACATTTTGCCTGCCTAGCATCAAACATCCTCATTTTTCTCTGCTTTTTAAATACTTCCTGAAATATCTTTTTACACCAACTAATACTTTGGGTTTGTGTACCTCCTGAACATAAACCTATACTATACCTATATAATACACCTATACCTTTCCCACAACCCAAACCCTGAGATTGTTATTGTTATCTTCCTCTCTGCAGTCCCTAAAGCTTATAATCCCTACCTTTCTTCTGCATGGCAGCAGTCATTCAGTGCCATGAGGGCAATGTTCCTTCTCTGAGCTTGCAGATGAAGCATGCACAGGGAAAACATGCACATCAGAGAAAGGTAAGGATTATGGGGAATTGAAACATTATGGGCTTCAAGGACTGCTGGGAGGTAAGTAACTATAGTTATCACTTGGTTTTGGGTGGAGGGAAAGGCAAGTATAGATATGTGTTCTGGGGTGGACATGCCCTTTAGCTTCTCTGTGTGTAACCTGGTGCCTGCTACGTCCTTGTCCTTTCAGAGGACTCTGGTATGTGTAGTGGAGCTCTCCCCCTGCAGAAATCTTCTTTTAAAAACCTTCCTATAATGTAGGGACCCCCCCAACACTAAACGCTATCTTTATAACCAGGCCAGAAATGTACTTACCCAAACTCATTCCCTCGGCTCCCCCTGCTGACTGGCAGTTGTGTCTGTGATTGGCTGAGTCTCAGCCAATCACAGATTCAGCTGCAAGTCTGGCCCCTTCAGGCAAATTTTAAAGGTAGCATTTAAGGTTGGAGGGGGGCTACATTATGTGAAGTTTGGCATTTGGGGATGAACATACCCTTTAATCTGAAAGTATCATGCACTCTTACCTGCTTATGACATCACATTATTCTGATATTTGCTCCAAAAGTTTGTTTTTAAATACAAGAAAACAGATATCTGGCACATCCCTATTATTGTTTCAAATATTAATTAATGTTACAGTGAGTGTCTGAAAGGTAAAGAAAGACTCAATCCAGCTACTGAGCTTGAACTGGCTAGGCTTTGCAGGGTTGCTAAATGTTTCAAAGAGCCATTTATAGTTTAGCTTTAGTTCTCTTTCAATTCATAAATTCCAAATTTTAGGGGGAAAGCTTTATTTTGAGGCAGTTGTCTATTTGAACATCTTTTGCTTGCTTCCTCTGTTTAAAAAAATAAACACATTGCTAACACATTTATAAAGTAAGTTTGAATGTAGATGAATCTCTAAAAATGTGAGCTTAGCTTACAAAATGGTGATGGGGATTATGCCTACAGATGCAGGATATCATTCTGTTAGATATTCATTTTGTAATTGCCTATTGTGGCACTACTGTGCCATTGTTTGATTATCTGAGTGAATGATGAGTATTTCTAGAGCAGTATAGGTAATTGCTAGTAATCTGTAATGTGTAACAGGCTGAGATAAGATGAATCTAAAAAAGGTCAGTGCTTATCTTCCACAATATATTATATGTGCAGATACCGGTGCCAGAATGAAATATGTCAGTCTCAGCAAAGGTTTCAAACTTACAGCATTTCAGCTTCTGTAAGCTGAAATGCCGACAGTGAATGAAGGACAGATGTAGAAAGGGAGTTCCAGAGCAGAGTGGCAGCATGAGCCTCCTGGGAAGAGGTTGCGTCTGGGACGGTATCTGAGGATCAGCTCTGAGTTGTATGGGGGGGCTGTATTGGATAGTGCTTTATAGGATAGGGTACGAAGCTTGAACTGGATCCTTTGCTTGATAGGCAGCCAGTGGAGAGACTGACAAAGATGACAGGCATTAGAAAAGCAAAAAGAGAAATGAATGAGCTGGGCAGCAAAGTTTAGGATGGATTGAAGCAATGCCAAGTGCTTGTTTGGTAAACCTCACAGGACTGTATTTCAGTAGTCAAGCAGGGATATGATTAAGGCATGAACAAGTATTTTGGTATGCTTGTGAAGGTTCTCATTCATCCAGGTCATGGTATATCTGTTGTATTCAATTAGATCAACTGGACTTGAAATGTAGTTCTTGAAGACATTTCGCTAGTCATCCGACTGGCTTTCTCAATTCAGAATGACTTGTACAAGAATCTGTGGCACTTATGTACCCTGGAAAATCCCAATTAGCATATCACAGCCAAGTGTTAAGGGCGTGATTGGATAGTGGCTAAGAGGTGTTATAGGAACGCCCAGAGTAAGGTGTTAAAACAGCATTGTATATGGCAGACAGTTGGTGTCGAACCCCCCCACCTATATTTAGGCTTGGTTTCTTTATTTAAGAAAAGCCTTAACATCCCTCAAGAAAGATTTCAGTATCACCATTCTACCGGCAGATAAAGGAAGATGCACAGTGGTACTCAACACCTCAGACTACCATGATAAGGTGACCATGCTCCTGGCCGATAACAACACATATGAGGCTCTAACAAGGGATCCCACCAGCTGTTACAAGAAAAAAGTCATAGACTTACTACAACAGCTTCAAAAGGATAAAGCCATTGACCGAGCAATGTATCATCGCCTCTACCCTGGTGAGGCACATCCATGCATATATGGACTCCCAAAGATACATAAGGAAGGGGCCAGTGGCTGTCAGCAGCATCAACTCTGTAACATACAAGGTGGCAAAATATCTAGCTAACATCTTAGGACCTTTGGTGGGAAGTTCTAAGCATCACATCCAGAACTCTCAGGATTTCACCAACAAGATTGAAGATATAGTACTCGGTGTAGAAGAAACTATGGTGTCCTATGATGTGACATCTCTCTTCACTTGCATACCCACCAAGGAGGCTGTTGACATGGTGAGAAAACGGCTGGGCCAAGACAGCACTCTTACCAGCAGAACTGATCTCATCCCAGAACAGGTGTGTTCCTTGTTGGACTTGTGCCTGAATACCACCTATTTCAAATACAGGGATAAGTTCTATAAGCAAAAACATGGATGTGCTATGGGATCTCCAGTTTCACCCATTGTGGCCAACCTTTACATGGAGGAGGTAGAAACACAGGCGCTTAATACCTTTAAGGGCATAGCACCCAGCCACTGGTTCAGATATGTTGATGACACCTGGGTTAAAATCCACCAGAAGGAAGTACAAGCTTTCACAGAACACATTAATGCGGTAAAACAAAACATTAAATTCACAAGGGAAGAGGTACAAAACAACAAACCGGCTTTCTTGGACTGCTTGGTAGAAGTTAAGGAAAATGGTAAACTTGAAGTAGAGGTTTACAGAAAACCAACACACACAGATCAGTATTTGATGTTTGACTCCCACCACCCTTTAGATCACAAGCTGGGTGTCATCAGAACCCTGCAACACAGAGCCGAGAACATCCCCACTAGCACAGAGGTGAAGGCTAAAGAAATGAAACATCTCAGAGGAGCCCTTAAAACTTGTGGATATCCAGACTGGGCCTTTGTCAAAAGAAGTAGAAGGAAAGAAAAGAACACAAATACCAACAGTGAAGGGGAAAAGCAAGACAGGAGGAAGAACATGGTCATCCCATATGTAGCAGGGGTCTCCGAGAAATTAAGAAGAATTTTCAAAAAACATCGTATCCCTGTCTGCTTTAAACCGAACAACACACTGAGGCAGCAATTGATACATCCGAAAGACCCAATACCTAAACACAAGAAAAGCGACATCATATATGCAGTGCAGTGCAGTGAAGAATGCTCTGATTTGTATGTGGGGGAGACCAAACAGCAACTGCATCAAGGTATGGCCCAGCACAGAAGAGCCAATTCCTCGGGTCAGGACTCAGCCTGTACCTGCATCTTAAGGATAAAGGACATACCTTTGAAGATTGTAATGTTAACATACTGGCGAAGGAACGTGACTGGTTCAAGAGAGGTGTTAAGGAGGCCATTTATGTGAAAATAAAGAAACCAAGCCTAAATAGAGGTGGGGGGGTTCGACACCAACTGTCTGCCATATACAATGCTGTTTTAACACCTTACTCTGGGCGTTCCTATAACACCTCTTAGCCACTATCCAATCACACCCTTAACACCTGGCTGTGATATGCAAATTGGGATTTTCCAGGGTACATAATTGCCACAGATTCTTGTACAAGTCATTCTGAATTGAGAAAGCCAGTCGGATGACTAGCGAAACGTCTTCAAGAACTACATTTCAAGTCCAGTTGATCTAATTTTAATACAACAGATATAAGTATTTTGGTAGCATCATTCGAGAGATGTTTCTGAGTTGGAGCCAACAGGAGTTCGTAAGTTGACATAGGGTTTGAAGGAAAAGTCATAATCTAGCGTTATTCCCAGACAACGGACATGAGGATATCGGTGTGTCATTAATATCAATAGTGAGACTAGGGAGGGGAACAGATCCTGATGGTGGAAAAATAACAAGTTGAGTCTTGTCCATGTTCAGTTTATGGAAGCGGGAGGACATGAAGGCAGAGATGGCACAAAGGCAGTCAGGGACCCAAGAAGTCAGTGTAGGGAGATTTGGGGCAGAGATGTAAACTAATGAGTTGTCCATGGCCATAGGTATAAATGGAGAAAACAAGAGGGCAAAGTACTGAGCCTTGCGAGACCCCCACAGGGAAGGGGCGAGGGGTGAAGCTAATTTCAGAGTGGAAAGACTAACAGGCTCATTTATCAAGAGCAGCTGGACAATAATATGGAGTTAAAGTCCCGCTTATATGTTCGCTATCGGTTAGCGCGAGTAAAGGTGTCTTTAACTCCATGTTAGTGGCGGATGCACAGATTAAAGGGCATGTCCACCCCCCCAAACTATAATTTAACCCACTACTGGCCCCACTATGTAGTGTGAAATTTTTTTTACCTCACATCCCAGCTCCAAATGGTTCTCCTGTAATCCCCCCCCCCCCCCCCCAAAGTCCCAAAAACTGTCCACTAGGAGTACTGCAGAGTCCATATAGGACTCTGCCTCTTGTCTCCCCTCCAGGAGGAAAATGTCATAAAATGTCATGCGCAGTTAAGCCCTTCCCTCTCCTTCCCTCCCTCCCCCCCTCGCTCTCCCTCCCTCCACCTAGCTACAAACCCTTTTGATATAATGTACTGCTTCATCCCCCAGCTCCAACCGCATTAGTATTATTCACAGAGAATGCCCCAATAGTAACTTACCTTACCTCTTTCCTCCGCCGTTCTGAACTCCCAGCAGCCACGTCCATGATTGGCTGCCTCGTGATTTACCCACAGCCGCAAATGCAATATTTAATCCCGTTCGGTAAATTTACCCAGAGCGTTAGCGGCTCTGGGTAAATGAGCCTGTAAAACTCCTACCAGAGAGATAGGAAGATAGCCGTGGCATGTTTAAAAAGTACCAGTGGATAGGTACAGGTTAAAGAGAGAGGTTAGAACTGGTATGAAGGGAGAGGAGAGATGGGAAATGAGATAAAAGGGAATGGGGTCAAGGGGACAGGTGACATGTCCTGGATAGAAGAGATAAGAGTCCCTGTTCTGTAATATTGGTGAAGCATGTAAGGGGGTAAGTAGAGGGATTAACCAATGAAGGGAGGTTAGACAGTGCAGCGCTGGTGGTGAAGTTGGAGGGGGTGGACAATGAAGGGAGACAAGGCAGTGCAATGGAAGGGGTAAAGCTGTTAGGGGCAGACAAAGAAGGGAGACTAGGCAGTGTTGTGGTAGGAGTTAGAATCTGTAGGGAGGAGTTAGAATCTGTAGGGAGGAGCTAGGGTGGGCAGGAATTTCTACGGTTTTCGGGCTTTTTCTGTGAAATATGTAGCTATTTTATCAGCTGATGGGCAGGGTGTAGGTGGAGAGGGTGTCGAACAGAGTTAAATACTTTGAAAAGCTGTTTGGGGTTATGGTATTGTGTGGCTATAAGATAAGTAATTTTGCTTGGCTAAGGCCAAAACACTTCTGATCTGGAAAAAGCCACGTATAAATTCTATAAAGTTATTATTTTTGTTGCTCTTACACCAGCGTGGTTCAGCTACAAGGGAGTGCCTTTTCAACTTTTTAATCTGATCCATAAGTCATTGTTGTGGGTTTTTACGACTAAGGCAATAGGTGGATAACTGACAAAACTGAGGTCCTTGTTATCCAAAACCAGCGCTTGGCACCAAAACACCCCTAGCCTAAATCAACACCAATCAGGATTGGGATTTCAGACATTAATAGCTCCGACCTTGTGCGCAGCCTCGGTGTGCTAATCGATGGGGAATTGAGCTTCAGAAACTAAATTTTGGCTGTAGTCAAATCTGCCTACATTCATCTGAAGAACATTGCAAAAATCAAACATCTGATCCCCCCAGAAGATCTTCCAGTTCACACCTTCATCACATCACGGCTGGACTACTGCAATGCCTACAATTAGTGCAGAATGCTGCTGCCAGACTGCTAACAAACCAGCCTCGCCACTGTCACATTACACCAATCTTTCACTCACTGCACTGGCTACCAGTACAATGAAGAATACTCTTCAAGATTGGACTGTTGACTTTCAAATCACTGCACAATCTGGGCCCTGGATACATGAAGGACTTGCTGAAGCTGCACCACACCTCTCACAACCTCACATTAGCAGGTTCCATAAACTTGGTCACTCCCAGAGTGCGCCTCAAAATCTCTGGAGACAGAGCTTTCTGTCATGCTGCCCCTACCCTTTTGGAACTCCCTACCACACCCAGTAAAGACAGCCTCCTCCCTGGAGTTATTCAAATGCAGACTGAAAAGCCACCTGTTTAGCCTGGCATTTGCGGATTTATGGGCATATTTATAAAAGAGCGAAAAGCAGCGAAATGTTTTCGCATTCGCTTTTCGCATGGGTTTTCGCCAAAAAGACAGTTAACGCTATTTATAAAGGTAGCGTTAACGAATGGCGAAACCGTTTCCGCGAGCTATCGCTAAACCCTTTTCGCCTTACTTCGCAATGGTAATTTTAGCGAAAAGGGAGCGAAAAGGCATAACGCGATTTATAAAAGAGCGAAAGGTGGTTTTTGCGTTAAAAAGAGCGAAAAATTAGCGCAACCCTGAAGGTGGTGAAAAGTAATTGTTTGAGCGAAAAGGCATTCTAATGGGTAATATGCCTTGAAAAAGCGAACGCGCATTAGAAGGGCGATCGTGCATTAGAATGAAATATGCCTTGGAAAAGCGACATTAGAAAGGCGAACACACATTAGAAAGGCGAACGCGCATTAGAAAGGCGAACGCACATTAGAAAGGCGAACGCACATTAGAAAGGCGACCGCGCATTATAATGGAATATGCCTTGGAAAAGCGAACGCACATTAGAAAGGCGACCGCGCATTATAATGGAATATGCCTTGGAAAAGCGATCGCGCATTAGAAAGGCGAATGTGCAGTGCAAAAGAAAATTGTATTCCAATTGAGAAATTCTAAGAAGATTGACTAAATAAGACATGGCTGACTTCTTGGTAAATGTGAGGTGGCCATTTTGAACTTGACATCATTTTCTAGTGGGCTTTTCTGGTTTTGAATGGTTTTCGCAATGCAGTCTTCTTAGATGCGTTAAGTTTTCGCTGCGATACTTTTCGCTCTTTATCGTGCCCGTTCGCCTTTTTCAGCCGCGAAGTGTGTTTTTTTCGCTTTTTTATAAATAAGGCGAAACGAAGCCCCAAATGGCGCTATTTTCACTGCGATGTGCTGCACTAATTATTTGGCGAAAAAGGCAATCCTTTATAAATATGCCCCATAGAGTTCTTTCTCTATACCACAATTTACCAATCAACCAATTATTGGTCTGAGCCATGCTCACATCGCTTTGAGTCCTACGGGAGAAAAGAGCTTTACAAATGTTGTTTTTGTTGTAGAAATGTTACCTTTACACATGTTTTTTTCGAAACAAAAATACTACATCTATAATTTCCTGTTTTGCCATCCATGAGCGTGTGCCAATCACATGCCAGTGCTTTTCATTTTGAGTGGCCACACTGTTTGTCTTGTGCACGCTGCAATCGGGTGCACAAGACATCACCATTTTTGTATGCGCTCTGATTTATTTATACAGAGATAGACAGATACACAAGACAGGCAGATTATGGCAATGGAAATGTGAAATACTCCGTTTTTCCATAAAAACATGTGTATTTGTATTGAACCTACTACCCTTTTAAGATCAAACTCTGCACTGTAACATGCTTGTTTACCAATACAAAACTACACGTGTGATATTATTACCAAGTGAGTTGTGGAATAATTAGACCTTAGCCTACATTTCAGTTGCCTATTGAGTAAGCAAAGAGATAGATGCCTTTATGTCCTAACAATAGACAAGCTATTTTAAGAGCTATAAAGTAAAAAGGTGATGGAATTTTCTCCTTTGATAGGTCAAAGCTAAAAAAATTAAATTGATAGTAGATTTCCATCAGCCATTACAGAGACAGGTAACCGGAGGAGATCAATAAAGCAGTGTGTGATGGACCAGTCACAATATTATCAGTGGGTATAGATTTGTTTCATAAAGGGCTATTCTGTGAGCTCTTTTGTCATTTGTACTATCATAAATTCCCTGTTTACTGTAAAACCTTCTACTATCCAGTATATCATTATCCTACATGCTCTCGTACACCCAACAACTGTAATACGAGAGTAAAATAGATAACATTGATGTCATTCTCTTCAGAGCTAGTTAAAACTAGGGATGCATTCCACTGGCGGATTGTGGGACAGACCCTGGTGGATGAGTGGCTAGCACTGATGACTTTCAGGAAATGTTATTGCATGTACAGTATCCCAATACCCAAGAACTTTTTTCATTCTAGACAGATATTTTTCCAGATGTTTAGTTGCATTTCCTCTGTGAGTTCTCTAGCCCCCCTCTCAATCCACGCCAGAGCTGTCAGTAACGACAGGGTTTGGTTAGATTTAGTTATTCTTTTAAGTTGCTATAAAAGCTACAAAACATGAGGTTGGCCACAAAGGAAAAAATGGCCTTCATGGTTCCTGGTACCCCTCTTACATATAAACAATGACATAATGTAGAATAAGGAGAGCTTCAAATTGACTGAACAAAATGACATTTTTCACTCTAAAAGTAATCAGAATGCTGCCTTTGTTTCCTGGGGAGGTAGCAACTACAAGATTGGAAAAGGAATTCAGATTGAAATTGGACAAGTTCCCCGAGGAAATACATAGTCACGAGAGTCTGCAGGTTGTGTTCAAGCTTTATAACAGAATCACATTTATTTTGTTAGGTTAAAGAGAATCATTTCAGCCTCCCACCTTCTATCAAAGGCCCCATAGATTGCTCGAATTTGTAAGATTTTAATGCGCTTGACACATCATTATATTAACTCATAGCCTGTGTGCTGGGTGTTTAAGATGTAACGTAAGGTCACAGACACTGAGTGTTACAATAAATCACTAACATTTTGTTGATTAATGTAGTTACTGACAGTTGCCAGTTACACCCTACTTTAATTTAGCATAGTGCTATTGAAGGGGTTTTGTGGGTAACTTCTTTTAGTCCCTCTCTTTAAAGGGAAATTATATTTAAAAAAATGACTGCCTCATTTTAATCTATAAATAAAACCATGCAAGTAGCTCTTACTCTGAGGTGTGTGTGCAGCTGCATTTCTTCAAATCAGTACTCTTCAACTCTTAAACGACTCCTCCTTGCATCTGAGATGACTTTTTGCACTCAAGTTATGCATGCTCAGTCACTAACTAGGAGGGGGAATTTTCCACCATGCTATTCTCACATTCCAACCATCACCATTTCAGTTAAAGCAAAACTGCACACAGCAGAAGAGTTTATGATAAAAAGGCAATTAATTGACAGCTGAAATATAAGATGCTTTACATTAAATATCTAAAGAAATAGGGGACAGATCAACAAAAAATGACCCAACAATCTTTAGGTAGAATAATCATATCCTGTAATGGGCAATTTGAAAAAAAAATCTGTATAGATGCTCTTTAATTATTTTTTTTATAATGATCACCCTCAGACACTTATTACACCTATTCAAGTTTTTTTAAATCTCTCCCTTCCATGAAAGCTCTATTAGTAAAGGCACATACACACGTGTGATCGTAGGGGGCCGACCCACAACGCACTATGTGTATGAGTGCCTGTTTAGGCAAAAATCATGCCGTGTATTGTCGCTTTGTCGGCCAGAACGAGCATTCGATTGGGCCTAGTTGATCTTGTTTATTCTTACCCAACATCTGAACAGAAAATCATCTGTCGGATTATGTCTGCCTCTGTCTATTCATCTTCACTTAGTTCACAACAGAAAAGAAATTCATTGTTTTAAGCAGTGGGCAAAACCTGCATTTAATAACGCTGGTAAATAACAAATGTATTTATACATATTATCCCCTTTTAAAGGCTACATTCAGATGAAAGGCCCAATTACCACTTATATAAAAACAGTTTTTGCTTATTTCAGTGATGTCCATCAGTATTAGTTACACCTTCCATACTTAGACCTACATCAGATTAATCAGTTGGTGCAGTGTTTTTGACAGGCTGCACCATCTATCAGCTGTTTCTACAAATACTCAATGTCCCTTGGAAAATCACGCTACCCTGTGGCTGCATTCTGTTAATCTTTTACAGCTGTCATTACTGTGTGACATTAATTTACCAGCTGTCTAGTCCGCTGTCCGTATGGTTATTTGTATTACTGTAATCTTTAATTTGAAGCAGTTTTTTCCCCTTCATTTGCTGTGCAAACTATTTTGTCAAACATCTTAAAAAGGAGCCTCATCAGATGTGTAGAGAGAAGAGACACAAGGGGTTTATTTAATAAGAGATGCAAACATTTGCACATGCTATTAATCTACACACAACATCAATGTTATCAGATGTTTTTGAACTGCAGTTGTCAAGTAAAAAAAAATAAAATCTGATTGTTTGCAGAATAAGGCTGTGTACACACGGTGTGATATTTGGGCCCAACCAACCCAAATTTAAATAGATCAGGTTGTAATATTGATGGTGATTATCACCGTTATGGACCAATGCTGGTCGAACATTCGATCAGACAGGCTGGCAAATTTTCCAAAAGTTTAGATTTTCCATTAGCCTTGTTCATATTATTACTATGCATCCATTACCTAGTACAGCCATGTTAATTTGTTATATATCCACTGTGTTTTGCATAGAGGAACTTGGAACCCCTCTTTGGAACAGATTTTTTTACTTTGGTCCACTAATATACAGCAGGGTGCAAAACAAATCAACCTAAATCCTCATCTTGCTCAGTGGATATCAAGCCTCTATAAGAAAAAAACTTTTTCAGAGCAGTACTTAAGCCCAAGTGTCAGCTTCAAGCAAACAAGGCACGTAGCAGAGTGTCAGCTCATAAAAAGCTCACAGAGCTCACAGTACTATTAGGTAAGGAACTAAATAAGTCAATCACAGGAGAAATATTTTTTTTTTTAATATGAAAGCTTTTCTCCCCAAAACACCTATACATTCCAAGATAATTCTCTAGTAAGTTGCATTTACGTACATGTAAGAAGTAGATTATGTAACTAAGAAGTCTTCCATTTTGTTGCCAGTACATATTACAGCTAGAGCCTTGTGAGCATGCGCACCTATAGCCCCCCCCCCCCCCCTCCAAACCCAGTATTCACTGCCTCTATGCACATATTGCTGCTGTTACCCTGCGGTTTATTTTCCAGTCAACATAAATTACAGACAGACTAACAGGGACAATACAAAAAAGTCAGCTGATTTTACTGCCTTTGTTCATTTTTATTTATTTGTTTTTGCTTCCACTCTATTTCTAGCAAAAGATAAACAGTGTAACCCAGTGCCGCAATCGCCCTGGTTAAATCTCCCTTTCAGAAATCAATATGCGATTTGCGCCTGTGGGTAAATTTCAAAAAGAATTTAACCACATCGCAACTTTAAGCTGGTTTTAAATAGTCCCGCTATAGTAGTGCAAATTGCATTTTGAATCAGTAGCGCCGGCTGGACGGTGTCTCTTGCAATACCTGCGCAGCTGGCACAAGCAAGGGGTAAGATTTTGAATCGGCAAGTGCTGTGGTATATCTATCTGAAAGTGTACCCATATTTTTCTTCTTAGCTTTGTTGGGATAGAGCTCTAATGCTCTACTTTTAGAAACACATTGCCCAGGTGGTGACAGGTTCAAATCCCCACACTTTTGTATCATTTTTTTTTCTTTCTGCCTTAATTCTTGATAGGAAACAAACTGCAAAGCTCACTTTTGCTTTTTGTTTGAAATGCAAAGGAATGTGTGGGGGAGAAGAAAATAGTTTCAAACGCAACTTTACACTGTTAAACCTCTCCTATGTCTGAGAGAAATGCATGTTATTTGAATTTAACTGTATGTGCACTAGGATTCTCTTTTGTGTGAATGTGTTTGTAGGTGTAGTATTTTTGGCATTAGTTGGTCTCCGGTGTGGATGTCCGTGTTTATATTTTGTTTTTTAAAGGACAACTCCACCCTCATAAGAACATCTTTTAGAAAGAATGGCCTCTTTAAAATATGTTGATATATCATACTTTGTCCTATGAATTCATTACTGTATGCCTGCTATGCTTCTGGATGCCTCATGGAAACTGAGCAATTTAGAAACCTGTACTGAGCAGGTACTGAGCCTGGGCATGCTCAGAAGAGGCAGATAGGGGATTAACATTCAGTCATTGGCTGTGATGTCAACTGTCAAATCCATAACTGACAGTTGCTAACTGGAAGAACCTGGAAGCAGAAACGGGAAACAGGACATTGTGCAGGATTTCAGGTTAGACTTATATATTTTCACATTTCAAACTATTACCGTTTAGGGTTTTGGGGGGTGATTTACATGTATGTAAGTTTTTATTTTAGGGCTGGACTTGCTCTTTAAGTCTTTTTTTATTTGGTTTATACAACAGCAGCTTTAAGGAGCTTCTTTAGATTTGTACAACACAAATATACAGCACGGTAATCAGACATATACAACATATAAAGTGAATTAAGTGCATTTACATTGTACATCTGCCCAGCACTCCTATAGGCTTCTAACAGTCTCATACAGTTTAACAATACAAGATCTTATGTTCTGAGTTGGAAAAAGTCTAAAGCTACGCACTGTAATCCCTGTAATGTATTTAGTTACCATGGGAATGTAATGTAGCCAATCCTTACACACATGATTAAAGAATAATGTAAAAGACATCATTTTCATGCATTAAACCTAATAAAAATGCTCAGTCCGTGCGTTCACTTTGATTCTAAGAGGAAATGCACCTCAAATACTTTTTCATTTTCTAAAAAGAAGAAGCGTGGTATTCCCTCCCACCTAGTTTTTTTAATTTCATATACAAGTGGTGGTTTAAAGAAGCGGCCGTCTGCCCTGTGTAATCCTGTCTTGAAAGAGACACAACTGGCATTTAAGTGCCCAGCAGCGACATGCAGAACAGGCTATTCTCTTGCTATTAAGGCTGAACAGTGATCAGCGGCCAATTCTTCAGGCTGATTACAGCTCCATCTAACATTCCCTCACTAAGTGGGTCCCCTGCCGAGGTTGTTCCTTTTGTAGACTTTTCCCTATCTTGCCATATTTCCCATTTTTTGTAACCTAACGAGTCCATGAAAGTGGTATAAAAAGGCAATTATGGAAGGTTTATGTTTTCCAAGTGCGATGATTGCTTTTAAAAAAACAAAACAAAAGAGACCGTAACAAGAAGTAAAGTCCAAACAGGGCTGCAAGCCAAAAGGGCCTAATGGGAGCCTCTATCCTTCAATCACCAGCTGCGTGACTTTGTCTGTTACTGAGGATATTTGCATAAGTTATTTTAAATTTCCAAGTGCTCCTGTGTAAACCACTGTAATGTTAGGCTATTGGACACCATACTAACAACGGAGTTGCAGACTGAAGGTGGCTTGATGGGAAATGTTTACACAAGATTAAGTCTAGAAGTGTTAAGGATAGACAGGCAACTGACACAAGACGGACACCAAAAAGACTTCAGAGTAACCATTTAACATTACAAACCTTCTAGTCTACTGATAATGATAATTTTTACCTATGTTCCTGGTCGGATTTACAATTAAATGTCTGCAATCAAGCCTTAGTGCTAAACATCTAATTTAACAGCCATAGACCTATAGTGGCCATATTTGCAACAATGTGATTGTTCGATCCGAGGATAACAAAACCATCATACGAGCCGACCATCATACGACTATCATATGATTTTTCCTATTGGGCAGGTTGAACATTTTCATACAATCCCCAGATCATACAGTACAAGTACATTGTTGCGCATTGATCCATGATTGTTGTGTGAATGGTCACCATTACTGCAACCAAGATCTACTCACAAACAGTGAATGTTTGAAGAGTGCAGAGCGTTTTTCAGAGAAATCAGCCATTTTATATCTCCCTTCAATCAGATCATTTTGGTCTTAAATCTCTAAGTAACACATTTTACCTTGAGCTATAGCCCAGAAACTAACAAACCTGGTTTTGACACAGAACATGCTGGTATCGATAATTAGCTGATCATTAGTCAATTTAAAATTCAAATAAGCTCCCATTGGCCCGATCACTAAGTGATCAACATTCAGCAATGAAATGAATAAGCCTGGACTTACTGTTTTTGAGGTAAATTGGGAGGTAAAACAAACCTCCGGTCTTATATCAATTTTAAATAGATTCAGTGATGTAACTTTAATTCTACTCTCTAAGTGTGTGGCCAATTTTAGTCAGAACAAATGTATAAATAATAATAATAAGGCCTGGATTCCCTTTTCCTGAGCACAACCCAACTCTGCCTGTGCACCAAGGAGAACAAATCTGGAGGTAAGAGCCTAATACTAGTACAGAGATACCCATACGTTTAACAGAATTAAGCCTACAAGGCAAATAAATTTGAAGGATATTATATAATATAAATATAAAGGGCAAAATATTAATAATCCCATTTCGTTCACATTATAGTGTTTCTTAAAAAACTTTTTTTTTTTAAAGCGAAAATCCAGGGTGCTGAATTGCTGCATTCGAGTATATATTAAATGTCTATTTAAGATTTTGTTTTCACTGTAACTCACTTCCCTAATATGTCAGATAATTTTCTTGATGTTTAAAATTGTGCTTTTGCAGCCATTCAAACAGCACCCTCGCTAAGAGTCAGATGTGTATTATACTCTTACATACTGGCAGATCCAGACAGACAATAAGTACAGGGTTGCTCCATCCTTCTGCATTCAGAGCTTTTATCTTGTGGACGTTCCAATCTATGAAATGTTCCTATTAATGTCCATTTTGTCAGATGCTGTATTGTGCAGTTATTGGCATGCTGTGACCACAATGATACAAAATTATATTTAAACAACATACAAGTGTGAAGAAAAAAAAAGTAGTACAGTACGTGATAGTAAAGTGAAATTCTGAAAAGAAATTTACCATACTGCCACTTAATAAACCATGCCTTGCTGACAAAATCAATGAATTGGCTAAGAATCAAATATGGTAGATTACTGTAGATGGTATGGTTAAAAAAATTCCAAAGCATTCAGCTGTAAAATATGATGAACTTTCATTTTATTATGTAACTAGTAAATGTTAAGGGGACGTGATACCCTTTACATTATCTTTCAGTAAGAGTATGTAACTACTGTGCATATACCCCCCTGCCATCTCATTTTTCACAGTACAGCCCCATTTCTCAGGGCATGTCCAAGATAAACTGGCTTTGTCCTGGTTACAGGTGGGGCTTGGACAGGACCTGGTTTGTCTGTAATGGGGTCTTGGCAGTCAGTCAACAGGATTGTGTAGCACAGACAAGTTGTGCCCATGAACTGTTTCTCTTCCAAAAAATGTTGGTGGTATGATTTTCTGGTTACTAAGTTACCGTACATACTTGAATATAAGTCAATCCCAGTATAAGTCCAGGTACCTATTTTTACCTGAAAAATTAGTAAAACATGATTGACTCGAGTATAAGTCGAGGGTAGAAATTATGACCACTACTGACTTCTGATTCTGTATTGATTTGAGGCTTTAGTTGCCCTTTAAATGGACAGCAGAATATCCATTCAGTAGTCCCATACAGTAATAGCCAAATCCAGTATGGATATTACTGTATGGGACTACTGTATGGGCAATCTTTAACAATCTTTTACGATATCATCATTCTGTATAGTTGTAAAGCATTAGCTGCCCTTTAAATAAAGAGGAATCACACACAGTAATCTCCAATTCCTTGCCACTACAGATGTTTGGAAACCACAACTCCCAGCACTGCACCCCCCCCCCCCCCGAGCCCTTCCAGTTCAGTGGACTTGCCTTTGTGTAGTCTGCAATGAGACTGCTCCTGGTGGAACCTTAAATATAGGCATCCAAATGCCAGGTCCATAACCACCACCTTCCAGCAAGGTCCTGCGATTTGGCCTCTGACCTGGGTTTCTCCTCTCACCAGAGAGGGGCTCTGGCTAAGCTATTGCATCTAAACTTCTGCTGCCCTAAGTCCAGTAATCGGCCAGCTGCTTGCATCCGCATTAACTCCTCTGGTGGGTGATGTACTCGGCGTCGGTCTCTTCCCAGCGCCGAGTAGTGACGTCACCCACCAAAGGAGTTGATGCAGAAGCAAGCGGCCGGACGATTACTGGACTGCAAATGTGAGTGACTCGAGTATTTTTTTAGCCTAAAAACCTCGACTTATACTCGAATATATACGGTATGTGCCTGAACTGCTCTAATAGCAATCAATCAGTAAATAACATAGCCCCATTCTCTTATTTAACAAGCTTAGGCATGATTAGCATCCTTCATCTTGACAGAAACATCTTTCCAGTACTATACAACTTTATCTCCCTATAAGACCATGACAAAATTAATTAGTCAAAATGCACATAGATTAGTAGGAGCTATTGGTTGTCTGTTGGCATGGGCCTTGATGATATGACAACCCATGCTGTAGAACAGTGGAGACCAATTCTACACTCTGCCATGAAATATAAAGTTTAACCTGGTAATTAAGAACAGGTTACCAGTTGAGTTTTGATCAACTGTATGTTGAGTTTATTTCACCTTCTTCTATGTATTGTTATTCTGCTCTTCCTACTGCATTTTTTTTAAATTATAGTGTATGTAATATTAAAAAAGCTTTTATTTATTAAATAGGTGAACTAGATAGATGTATGTCTTTATTCAACCTCAAATACTTTGTTACTATGCATGGCGTTCTATGTCAATAAATAAGCATATTATTTCAAACCTATGTGGGTGAGTGCTATTCATGGGTCTATGGGTGTCTATGTCCTGTGGATTTAATGATTAGTATTTCTCCACCCAATAAGGATAAGGCTGATTAAATTTGGTTAGTGTACATTTGATAAGGAAGCAACTGGAGTCTGCAGCCCGTCTGCAGTCTTACTATTAAAATGAGCTTTGGAGAACACTTGAACACTTCTAGGTGTAGGTTCTCACAAACTGCAGTGCTGAGAAGTTTGACTCCCTGATTCAAGTAGCTTCAGTGATGTTACCTGAACCTTCTACACTAGTGACATCACCTGAACCTTCTACACTAGTGACATCACCTGAACCTTCCACACTAGTGACATCACCTGAACCTTCTGCGCAGTTGAAAGACATTACTAATAAATGCAAGTGGTACATTATTTTAATCAGCAGTTTCTGCACTTGAACTGTGAAATTATCATTTTAAAGGAGTACAAGTGCACAATTACCTAAATCCATACTCCTGTTTATGTATTATTTTCTTGCCTTGCTGCAAACCAAAGGCCATTATCTCTTCTCTCATCGCTCATTTGCAACCTATCTTTGTATCCTCAGCAAACAGACATCCACAAAAAGAAAAATCACGTTGAAATGTTAACTAAATTTCAGCAGTAAATAAAATTCAGCCCATGATTAGCTATTTTGAAAATCAACACTAATCACATTAGAAATTCAACTCTTCCATCAAAGATATGCAGGCTTAATGAAAATGGAAACAAGAGAGCAGACTAGAAAGAAGTGCTTTTTTGACATAGAATATATTAAAGAAGTAATACTAAAGTCAATAGTAAAGTTTTTCTTTCACTGATTCCTCACTTAATGGGGAACTGACATGTTATATTTAGAAATATATTGAATCTGCTGCTTTACCTGTACAGTATATCACTGTAATTGTTGTTGACAATTCTTATTACCCTTCCTGTCTATCAATATACCTAGAAAAGCACTCCAAGTGGTAGTGGTCTATGTACAGAAAAAGACTGTCAACCATGAACAGAGTAACAGTAACAGTTATTCATGATGGGCAACTGTTAGATATACACTGTATTTATTTTACATAGGCTTTTAAATACAGAGTATATAAACAAGGGTACAAGTGCAATCAATTAAACAGATAAATTAAAATTACATAAGGTTTCATACATATGTTAAAAATACATAAAAACATCAGGAATATGATCCTTACCCAGCTTACAATCTAAGTGGGTGGGACAACATACACATACAGGTGGGGGATGGGTACAAAGTGCTTGACACAGCTAACAATTATTTATTGTGCTGGTGCTCAGATAGGTAGGATAAAAGTTTAGATTTGAAAGTATTAATGGATGTCACCTAGCGAAGTGTAAGAGAGAGAGTTCAAAATTTAGGGAGCAGCAAGAGAGAATTGTTTAAGGCAGGAGGAGGCAGTATTCGCTGGGTTTTTCTGGAGAAGATTGCATTGTGAGGAACAGAGATCATGGACTGGAACAAATGGGGCAGGAGGAGAGTGAAATGATCTGAACTGCTAATTTTGGGATTTATTGGAGGGGGACAAATGACAGGCTGGGAGAACAAGAAGAACAATGTTACAGTAGCAAAGATGGGAGAGTTTAAGAGCACAAGCATTTTAGTAATTGATTGAGAGAGTAAAGAGATCTTGGCATTATTGCGAAAGAAAAAATGACACTGACATTGGTGACATTGTTAATGTGATGAAATAAGGAAAGAAAGGAGTCAAAGATTTGTTCAAGAACACAAGCAGTTTCAATAGGGTTAATGGCCACATTATCAATCGAAATAGAGAAGTATGGACTGGGTCCAGGTTAAGGGGAGAAAATAATAAGTTCAGCTTTGGATAGATTGAGTTTAAGGCGGCAGTGGGCCATCCAGGCATTTCAGGTCTGAATTACATGATAAATTACCTGATTTCAATTTATTATTAGACTTCCATTCACCGTTAATACTTTCCATAAAGCAACATTTTCTCCCATTCAGTAGAAAGCAGCTTTCCCCACTTCAAAACAACTTGCATTGTGTGCAGTTGCCTTGGATGTATATATCTATAATACAGACAGACAAGGGAATTAGTCTTTTTACATGTGCATATTTCAAGGCAAAGTAAAATACAAGGGCAAGCCTCAAGCATTAAAAATCTTTTTTTCCAGATTACTTTAATAACCTTCTATGCATTTATTCAATTAATATTCAAAATGTTCCAGAATTAAATACAAATTCAGTTCATTTTTAATAACTGCACAGCCTCAAGCTGGGTACAGATATGCAATAGCACGCACAATGTCCGCTGTGTTGGATCATCAGTGGCGCCCCGACCAACCGCGCATACACGAACACACAAAAACGGTAGTTATTTGTTCAGTCCACATCTGTATATAGACCTTTCCTTTCAGTACTGGGGGTATCGCTTCTCCGCATTATATGGGTTAGAATATAAGAAGTTGTTTTGTATCTATTTTTCTTGTCTATTAATAGGAAAGGACTCTCACATATTACTATTACACACATATTAGATATAGTGGACCTAGGCATTCCTGTAATAGTCCTCATACCAGAGATCCTGTTCATAAAAAATATGCCAGTTCTGATGATCGTTAAGATCATCTGGTTGCAGACTATGGTAATTAAAAATATACCTCTGTTCCAACGGAAGCAACTCCTTGTTAACATCCCCCCTCCTAATAAAAAATGTCTTATTAATCCCCCCCAGTGCTACAAAAGTGCTCCCTTCAAAAAAACCATTGTGTATTTCTTTAAAGTGCTGATATATACGGACAAGTGTTCCCAAAAGTGTTCATTTAAGTATTCACCCTCCTAATACTGAATTCAATTTACTAACATTCAATTTTCTAATCGTCTTTCCAATATAACATTTCTCACAAGTGCATTTAATTCCGTATATTACGTGCGATTTACAATTATAGTATTCTTCCCATCTGTGTTTTTCTTTACTTTCACATGTGTACCGCCAGATTGCATTGAAATTCGACATTAACATGCGGTGGTAACCGCATACACAACCCCCATGTTTTTACTGTTTGCACTAGCATAGATATTATGATACAGTATATGGGGCCCAGGAATGTGCATTGATCATCTCTTGTCTTGTTTGTTCTACACGGCCCTGGCTCACACAGGCTTTTTAGGTAAAGGAAGCTGATACCATCCAACGGAAATTTTCTTTTGGGAATGACCGATAGTGATGCAATGGCGGTAGTTTGTTGGCTTCATTTTCGGCAGCTTTTGCCCCTCACATCTTTGTCAGGGATTTGTCAGGTATCTGCAATGTGTATGGCCACCTTTAGTGTGCCTTCCATATCTTATAGGTTTGGAAACCTTTCTAATATCATTGTCTTGTTGCCGCAGAGCAGTGGTATTTCAAGCCTACTCTACAGACCAATAAATGTTGATTTATGTTTTCTTTCTTTATAGATCCAAGGAATTTTATACTGTTTTGTGTCACACTATGAGACATGACTCTAGAATGTAAGATTATATTTATTGGACATTCTTACAACATCTTGTGAATCAAAAGTTAGATATACTGTTCACAATAATAATCAAGAAAAGAATTTCTGCAACCAGTTTTCCATACACAATAGTACACATTTTTCTTATTATACTAACGCAACAACATTTTTTTAAGCTGGGTTATGATATATATATATATATATATATATATATATATATATATACTGTATACTGTATGAGGTCTGGATGGCTGCAAGAGAAGAAAAACAGAGTCAGCTTTTATAAGCAATATACTGTCGGACGGCTGAAAATATTGTATGCTGTGTGTGCCAACAGGCAAGATTGATCTCGGCCGTCCGTTTGTCCAGATCAGACGAACAGGTTTGATGGTAAATCCCTATGGGACTGCACGATTGGTCACTGTGAACAGTCAGCCACAGCTAGTTTCACTGCGACCAACAGTTATTCGTCAGGATCAAAAATTTTCTGTGTGTACCCAGTGTGGGGATTAGCTCTGTGGACGCCCCGCCACAGGCTATCAAAGGTAAAACAGCGACAACCAAAGTTCAAACACAGCACACTTTTTATTCAGAATGGAAGGGTGTCTGTTAACATGACTTTAACATAAACTTGCAGCTCAATACTGTATAAGCAAACACTGCAAACTTGCAGTCCGAAAGAGGCCGTTTCTGTACCTTTTCACTCTTAGGTCAGTCCTAAGGCTTTTAGGACCACCAACCAAAATGGCCTTGGCTAATTTCTTTCTTTCTGTTTGTATCCCCCTCTGAACTCCTCAGCAGGCACTGTGTCTCCACTCAAACACAGTTTCACCCCCCTCCTTGAGACCACACCCACACAACTTGATGGGAAACCACCAGCAAAACCCAGCCTGGACTAATGGAATTGAGTTTGACCCCGTTTGCATGACTCCGTTCCACAAATACCTACTCCAGTTCTGGTTTATCATAACTAGAAAACAAAAGCTATAAAAATAAAAACTCTGCAGGGAAACTAATCACCTAGAACATTGCAGCAAAAGACAAGAAACTAGGGGACACATACCTTCCCTCTAGCACATTTCCTCCTTCATTCTCACACCAGCCATACAGTTGATGCCAATGAAGGTAAAAAAAATCCTCCCTGACTACAAATTCCATTTGGGAAAATCCATTGATCAATAATTACATAGTAATACTGTAGATATAAATTAAGCAAAATGAATCACTTATTAGTTCCTTAAAGGGCATGTCCACCCCAAAACTATAATTTAACCCGCTACTGGCCCCGCTGTGTAGTGTATAAAAATGCTTACCTTACATCCCTGCTCCAAATGGTTCCCCTGTAATGTCCCTGTAAAGTCCCAAAAACTGCCCACCAGGAGCCTGGCAGAGTCCATATAGGAATCTGCCTCCTGACTCCCCTCCGGGAGAAAAATGTCATGCGCACTGCAGCCCTTCCCCCTCTCCCACCCGTTTTCCTCTCCCTCCCCCTAGCACAAAACCCATTTTCTGTAGTGTAGGGATCCCTCCCCCAGGCCAAACCGCTATAGTTATATTTGTAGAAACTCCCCCAAAGTGTACTTACATTACCTCTTTCCTCCGACACTCTGGATTGCCGGAGGCCAATTACGGACGCGGCTGCTGGTCCGGCCCCCTGCTTGCAGTTTCATGCAAGCAGAGGGCTGGGACTGAACTTCGGAGGAGAAAGGTAAGGTAAGTACAATTCGGGGGAGTTTCTGCAAATATAACTATAGCGGTTGGGGCTGGGGGAGGGAGCCCTACACTACAGCAAAAAAATACAAATGGGGTGGGCATGCTCTTTAAAAAAAATATTTCTTTGACCAAAGAGCCTTTTTCTTCCATAGAAAAGACACGTTCATCTGAATCCTTTTTCTTTCATCTAAATAAGATTGTTCCATCCTTGGAAAGTTCACAACACTGTTCCTTCCACGACTGCTCTCGAAAATAATTTTGTATCATCAAAGAGACAGCTGATTGCACAATTGTTTTATCTGCTACTTTACCAAGTGCAATGCATGTCATAGTTTGACTTCAGATTCACATTGCTATTAATATCTACAAGTCTGCAGAACAGGAAATATTTCAATAGGAAGCACATATCAGTTGATCTACAAATGCTAATATCTAGATGCAATAAGGGCTGCATTGCATATGTGTCAGGCTGCACATCAGTGCAAATTGCTACAATCAGATATTTCTGCATTAAAGTTACAATTGTGGGTGTAAATATAGTAATTTGCTAGTCTGCATGAAAATAAACACTGCAGCACATGGGCACAGCACAAACTACATCAAAACCAGTAACAGCCTGCTGCAGTTTCACATTCTATGGGCCTTATAATGATTAAGGCCACATTGTCTTCAATGATATGGTAAAAGTATGCAGTATATGCTATACAACACAATAAACACAAAAATAATTGATAGGCCACACAGATCTTTTTTGGTGGAGAAAGAGAATGCAGCTTTTATTTCTTTATTGAAAATTAAACCATTCTTTATAACACAACTGATGATGTTATTGCCGATAACAATCATATAAACTTCCCCTTTAACCTTGTGGGAAGCAATGCTATTTTTCATCCCCTTAAAGGCAATGATATTTTATACAGAAATTCCTCCAGCTGTGACAATACAATTACTACATATCATATTGACATCATAAAATAATTAGAACAAATGCTTTCTCCTTTTTTTTTTTTTTTTAACTATATTAACCCATTATTTTAACAGCATCGCAATAGGCAAGCTGGGCAGGGAGTTTACGCAAGATCAACTCCAGGTAAAAGGAATTCTACTTCCTCCTGCCAGTCTTTTATACCGGACCGAGCAGCCTGTCATTGGCTAGCCTAATTGTATAGCAGGTCTGTGATAGCCCCCCCAACACACCTGTGGGAGAATACTTGAAGGGAGACAGGGGGTGTGTTAACCTTTGACTGGCTGGACAAAAATTAACTTATGCCACTGCCACTTTCCCATGAGGCAAAATGCCCCCATTTAGGTGGTTTTCGCCCACATTACTTTACGAAAAATAACATAACGTATACTCATACAGGACATTTTAAGACCATGTCATTATTTTTACAACACAATGTTCTTTTATCGCGATTGCGCGATAAAGGAACAATATCAATATTTCACAATATGGCTGCACTATAAATACGGCCCTTAGTTGCTTTGTGATTACTGTGTGCCATTGTCTGGATTGCTAAGATCGATTCCAGGCTTTCCAATAACAATTTAAATGGGAGCAATATTCTATAATAGTTTGTTATGTTGGGTCTATTTTTTATATTCTTCTTCATTCCATTAGTGTTTACATGTGATTGCTCTTTATTCATAGCAACTAACAATTCTCTTAAAGCATAAGTGCTTTCCATAAAGCTTTTATATTTCTCTGCCTTTTTTTCAGTTGCAGAGTAATAATTAGCCACGTTAACTGTGTTAATAGCGTTTTTCACATTTTGGGGTGAGACTAATAAGCATTGACCTAAAACGTACAAACAACATACATTTTATAAATATCAATTTGCAAATATGTAACATTCTGTGATTGAACTATGTGTAAAGTATGTCTAAATGACATCCCTATGATAAATATTGTTAATTTAATGTTAGTTTGCAGTAATAATATAATGAACCGTTAAATAACAGGCGCTAGACATTAACAGGGTAATTTTTAAATTAAGTTCTTATCATTTAAAATGGTGGTAATTTTACCCCAACCAATCAGTTGTTAGCTTTCAAATGTTAAATAAGATCTGATTGGTTGGGGCAAAATTAGCACCATTTTAAACGATAAGAACTTTTATTGAATCTCCCTGAATGTCTCTCTCTTGTCCGCTAAGGAAAATGTCCAGTAAGTATCAGATGCCGATGCACGTGCATCGTTCAGGCCATGCACTAGAGCCCACTATCTCAGCCTCTGCCATTTCCATATCGGCACTTCTAAGGTAAGCGTCCAGTACGTACCTTTTCGCACGCACATGCACAGAAGCTGAAAGTCACACACACACAGACTCAGGGATGCACAGTTGGGCTGGACCAGGTGCCATTAGCAGCCTAGGCACACATGTGAGCATGAATAGGCAGCTAGGGTCAGTTTCAGGTCGGAGGTTGAATTAGGCGGCAGCTTAGGGATTGGAGGGCTTCAGGACAGTTATGTTGGGCGGGAGTTTGTGTGTATAAAAAGGGCAGCTTTAGGTGCTAAGGGGCTTCCTGTCGGTAGCACTCTTGCTGTGAACTGTAACTCACAAAGAGTTGTACTCACTTACCGATGGAAGCTCTCCTGGTTCAGCTGCAGTAGCGGTTATCAGGTCCAGGTGGAGATGAGTGGGTGCAGAGATGTCTTGCGGATCACAGCAAAGAGCCTTCTTCTCTGGATTGCACTGCAATTGGAAGCATGTTCGCAGGTCAGGTGCTATGATAATCTCCCTTATAGTATAATCCAGATATTGTCCAACGAGGACATATTTCCCCTATATTCCCACTGCAATGTCAGTAGAAAGGGAAATCATAATAACCTTTTCTGTTTTCCAGTTGCACCAGTTCCCATCAGAGTGAAAGCTGTCCTCCATTTCTTTGCAGGTAGGAAGAAACTTTATCCAAAGCTTATTTTAATAAATATATTGGTAGACCAGCTCCATCTTATTGCTTTTGTGTTAATTGATTAGATAAATGTAATGATTCTACAGAACATCCTAGATAATATAAGGTTAGTTGCTGTATTGGGAAACCGCATGGCAGATCCCACATGCATGTTTTTCCTGTGTAGAAATATATGGTTCACATTGATATTTCTGCATTATAGTTGAACTGTATTTTGCCTATTGTGTATTTAAGCAATCTAATACAGTGTAAGTTTATTTTATGTTATATAAGGACATTTTGCAGTTGCACCAGTTCCTATTAGATTGAAATCTGTCCTCCATTTCTTTGCAGATTAATTGATCTTCAATGTTTTCATGGAAGCTCTTAGGAAAGCTATATCTTTATACAGCTAAATGCAAAACCAGAACGCCAACTACAGACTGGTTTCTGCTTTATTGAACCATCATCAGTGTAGTGCATGCCACTGGTGCCAGGCTTATTGGGCGCACAGGCTCCTGAGTTGTAAATCTGCCTCTGGATATGTAACCCCCCTCCAGATTCCATTAGATTCAAAGCTTCTCTCTGGGTGCAGATTTAATAGATTGCTCACACACCCCCATCAAAATGTAACCAATTGCTTTGATTGCTTTCACGTTCACTACTTGGATGCAAAGATCGTGGTTGTACAATATTGCAATATTCCAATATCGTATGATCGCGGGATCATGTGTGGCCCATCAACCAATAATCAGCCAATAATTTTTGCCATTTGGCCAGTTGAATTTTTTCTGCCCAAGAGACAAAATTTGTAGTGTCTATGGCCACCATTAGTATTGAGACAATTACAAGGATATTTTTTTACTTGTGGTTTTTATTGGAATCCATGGGAGGAGTGGACCATACTAATAATAATAAATGAGTTAGAAAACTGGGAAAACTTTGGGCATTATAAGAACAAACCTTGTTATGGAACCGTTTTGTGAAAGGTTTGGGGCAAATTAGTTTCCACAGTATTGAAGTAAACTGTAAGTAAAGGGTAATAAATTATTACTATTATTGTGGATTTATATAGCACCTACATCTTCCGTGGCACTTTACAGTTGCATTAAAATACATAAGGAAAACATACATGTTACATACAAGGGTAGTGCAAGTAATACAAAGTGCAAAAAATGTAAATGCTGGTCCAGCAGCATTCAGTGTGGTAAGCTACAGCATTACTGTGGTACAATAGGAAGGAGGGCCCTGCCCAAGAGCTTACAGTCTAGAGGAGATGGGGATAAAACATAAGGTGAAGCAGATCAGTAGCAGTAACTAAGTTGTCAGTGGAGTATAACTAGCAGGTTTGTGATGGGTCCGTAAGAGGGGTAGAAGTGTCCAGGCCCAGATTGTAACCTTGCCTGAAGAGATGAGTTTTGAGGTTGCATTTGAAGATATGAAGTGATGGCGAGTGACGTATAAAGTGAGGAAGACAGTTCCAGAGCAGAGGGGCAGCACAAGAAAAGTCCTGTATACGGGTGTGGGAGGAGGTGATTAGAGTGGATGAGAGGAGAAGATCATTAGCAGAGCGGAGGTTACGCCTTGGGTAGTATCTGATCAGAGGTGCATGGGGGGGCTGTATTGGAGAGAGCCTTGTAGGATAAGGTTAGCAGCTTAAATTGGATCCTTTGGGTGATGGGAAGCCAGTGGAGAGATTGACAGAAAGGGGCAGAGAGTGAATGAGCCTGGCAGCAGAGTTAAGGATTGATTAAATGGGCGCCAGTCGGTTACTTGGTAGACCGCACAGGAGGGTGTTTCAGTAGTCCAGTCGACAGATGATAAGGGCATGAACTAGAATTTTGGTAGCGTTCTGTGAAAAGAAGGGACGAATGCATGAGATGTTTTTGATCTGTAACCGACAGGGTATTAATGTGGTGTTTAAAGGAAAGTTCCGAGTCAAAGGTTACTCCCAGGCATCGCACGTGGGGTGTTGGGGAGATTGGCGTGTCATTGATGTGGATAGTAATGTTAGGTAGTGGGGTCGATCAAGAGGATGGGAAAATGACAAGTTCGGTCTTATCCATGTTGAGTTTGAGGAAGCGGGAGGACTTAAAAGCAGAGATGGCATTTAGGCAGTCAGGGACCCCGGGATATCAGAGTAACGAGGTTAGGGGTGGGGATGTAAATTTGGGTATCATCAGTATACAGGTGGTATTGGAATCCAACGGAACTAATGAGCTGGCCTAGCCCAAAGGTGTAAACAGAGAAGAGGGCCAAGTATTGAGCCTTGCGGTACCCCCCCAGGGAGGGGGAGTTGGAGCCAGAGTGGGAAACACTGAACGTCCTACCTGAGGTAGGAGGACAGCCAAGAAAGTGAAGAACCCTGGATACCTAGGGAGGATAAGATGTGAAGCAGTAAAGGGTGATCCACTGTATCAAAGGCTGAAGACAGGTCAAGCAGAATAAGTAGGGAAAAGTGGCCTTTAGATTTAGCATTAAGCAGATCGTTAGCAACTTTGGTGAGAGACGTTTTCCTGGAGTGGTTGGGGCGAAAGCTAGACTGTAGGTGATCCAAGAGGGAGTTGTCAGAAAAGTGATTAACCATTTAAGCGTAGATGTGTCGTTCAGGCAGTTTAGATAGGCCGGTATCCCCTATTCTCAAAAAACCTTAAGATCCAGAAAAGGTTTTTTGAGAATAGGGGATACAATAGCATGTTTGAATGAGGAGGGAAAAGTACCCGTGGAAAGGGATAAGTTAAAAAGAGACGTTAGGGCTGGTGTAAAGGAATCTGAGAGATAGGGAATAAGAAATGAGGGAATGGGGTCAAGGGGGCAGGCAGGTGGTAAGATGGGCCTTGAAAGTCTGTGTTCGGTAATAGTGGAAAAGTTGTTTAGAACTTAAATGGAGATGGAAGAAGGGAAGCCGGGGGGAAATGTAGATGGGACTGGAGGCTGTGGAAATGAGCCAGAGCATGCAGAAAGACCATTTCTTATATTAACATTTTTTTCTGTGAAATAAGAGGCAATTTCAGATAAACAGGGTGTAGAAGGAGGTGGTGGCGGACAGAGCAGAGAGTTGAAAACTTTGAAAAGCTGTTTTGGATTGTGGGATTGTTTGGAAATAAGGTAAGAGAAAAAGGTTTGTTTGACTGAAGACAAAGCGTTCCTGATCGGATGAAGAGCATTTTTGAAATGAAGAAAGTCATGGGTCTTGTTGCTTTTTCGCCATTGTCTCTCAGCTACACGGGACTGCCTTTTCATCGTTTTAATCTGATCTGTGAGCCAAGGTTGCAGGTTAACGCCACTGAGATGAGAGGTTGTTAAGGGGGCAACAGCGCCCAGGGTGGAGGAGACAGTGTTTTGGTAGTGGAAGGCAGCAAGTTTGGGGTCAGAGAAGGAGGCCATATTGGTGAGCCGTAGGAGAGGAAAGGGAGAGTGAAGAGGGTCAAGGTTGCGCAAGTCTCTGCGTCTATGTGTGTATGTAGGAGTTGGGGTAGTTCCTGGGATGGATAAAATAAGGTTAAATTTGAGGTTGTGGTCGGATAGCGGAAAGGGAGAGTTAGAAAAGTTAGATAAGGAATATAGCCGAGAGAAGACTAGGTCAAGTGTGTGTCCATTACGGTGAGTCTCTGTGGACAACCACTGAGAGAGGGTAAAAGACGAGATGAGCGAGAGTTTGGAGGTAGCAGAGTTGTTATTGTCAATGGGGATGTTGAAATCCCCCAAAATTACAGTGGGGATGTCCGTGGAAAGGAATTGAGGTAACCATGCAGAGAAATGGTCGAAAAATGTTGTAGTTTGGCGAGGAGGCCGATAGATAACGGCAATCGGCAGGTGCGTGGGAGAATAAATGCGGACGGAGTGAGACTCAAAGGAAAGCTGGGACAGGGCTGGTAAAGGAGTATTGGCTTTGAAACTGCAGCGCTCAGAAAGAAGAATGCCGACTCCACCACCATGTTGGATTCCAGGCCGTGGAGTGTGGCTGAAGTGTAGGCCTCCATACGAGAGCGCAGCAGGTGAGACAGTGTCAGAGGGAGGCAGTCATGTTTCAGTGAGACCTAGGAAGGTAAAAGAGTTAGAAATAAAAAGGTCATGTATGTGTTTATTACAGACAGAGCGTGCATTCCAGAGAGCCCCAGATAAGGGAGCTAAAGAAAGAGGTGGAAATGGGATGTTGTAAATATTCTGAGGTGTGTGTGTTGCTGCATGCCTTCAATTCAGTACTTGTTTTGCTTAGGATAAGTATCCCTCCTTCCACTCTTAACTAGAGATTAGAACTCAAACTGAAACCCGTGTTTGACACAAACTTTTTAGAACTTCCCGGACTACTAACATTTGGGTTTTTCTATCTCACGCACATATTTTTGATAATTATCGAAAATTCAAAAATCCTGGAATCTATTACCCTCGAATGTACCATTCACTATCCATCATTTTAGTCGATAACCCTCAAATGATGTGTTCTGTAATTCTTGAATATGCCGATAACCCTTGAATGTCGCATTTTGCCCTTGAATGGGGCGATAACCCTTGAATGTATTGTTCGGTAACCCTAGAATTCGTCAATAACCCTTAAATGTATTGTTTGATAAATCCTTGAATTTGTCGACAACCCTCAAATGTAGCAAAAACTCAATGCGGAAAATGCGACTATTACCGATCAGGGGTAAAGTTCGTTTTTAAACAAGTTATGGTGATATGGACAAGTTCCCCAGACATTTCCTAGGTCCCAGAGTCATTTACAGTAAGTTACCATTGCTATTTTAATTAGATAGTTTTAATTAGAACTTTTCAAACTATTTTCCCCCATTGACTTTAATGGGCTTGTTTTCAAACTATAGAACTTTTACTCAAGTTTTATAGTTCAGAGACGAAATGGACTTTAGGAAGTTTGGCAATCTCTATTCTTAACCAACACCCCCTTTATCAGACAAATATCTCTGAGGGTAAGCATACACATAGCAAAAAAGTTTATGATAATAAAGCACTTGATTGACAGCTGAAATGTAAAATGCTTCAGATTTGATATCTGAAGAAACAGGTGACAGATAAAAAAATAGTACAGTGATATTGTAGTTAGTAAGAATTATAGATTCCAGTAATAGGCAAAATATATATATATATATTTTTGCAGTGTAGATACCCTTTAAAGAGCTGCAACAGATTTATAATTGCTGGATGCCCTCTAAAATAGTCTAATACTCATGTGAAACTTTAAGAGATCTCCAGCCATCTGACAAGCCTTAAAGGAACAATAGTTTAAACTTAAACAAATAGTCAGTCACCTGGTAACCTGGTATAGTCAATTACCTGTTAAATGATCTATTTCTTTATTTAGTTCAGTATTTTTATGACTCATCACGTGTGTAAGAAACAATATTCTTATCAACTCCTTATCGCATTAATTAACCAAAGACTTTTTTTTAACAGTTAGGAAAATAAAATTTCCCTATTCAGAAATGGACACCAAACAGTGTATGAGTTTCGTTCATTTGGGAATTATTATCTTTTTATAAATCTGAGCAATGTTCCGGAATGACTGAACACTGCTGATCTTATCCTAGTTATTGTGTGTATCTATGGGAATATTTGTTTCAATCAAATTGTAACCTCTCTGTTGTCCTTGTAACCGTTTTGTTACTATGGAAACTATTGTGCTTCTCTAACTGCTGTAACTGCTTTCAGCCATTCGGACCAACAGAGAAGATGCAGCATATCCGGCAGGGGTTCGCAAACTTCTGTATGGATAATTGCCTGCACATATTTAGTACATGGAATTGCTAAATGTTTAACCCTTTTTAAGATGACATCATAATATCAAAGCTTCATTGTGGTTTGACATAAGGGAAAAAAATAAGTGGTGATAGCGAAATATACAAATCTATCAATATACAAAATCAAATGTAATTTCCAGTAGGACTACAGTTACATGAAAGGCAGCTAATTATATTTTCCATTTTACACACATGGAATTTTCATGGAATTGTGGACATGTGGTTTGGAAAAGAGAGATTCCAAGTAATATATTATTATTTGAGGGTCATGCACATTCCTTTTCCCCCTCACCTTATATCTTTCTCTTGCCTTCAAAGTCTTATTAATTTGGCTTGAAGAGCCAAATTCCTGTACTTTCTATTTTTTCTTCCGTTTTATTGTTCCGCTTTTTTGGACTGTATCTCCTCCCACAATTTGCAATGTGCAATTTTCTAGCTAAGGAATCCACAGAAGTGTTACGGCATTATCGGCGAATTTCGGGAGATTTTTTCCCATAGACTATAATGGTAAAAATCCTCAAATGTGGATTTTTCAAAACAGTTTGTTTCATGGTCATAAATACAAACGGTGATGCCCCCAACCCCCCACACAGACACAGGTACACCCACCTACTGACCTACCTTTCCATTCCCATGGAAGCCATACTTAAAGGGTACCTATTGTTAAAGGAGAACTAAACCCAATTTTTTATACTCCAGAATCTGAAAACAACCCCCCTAAAAACACCAATAAGCTATAAAATCCCACTCCAGTAAATTGTATTAAAGTAAATGTAAGCATATTAAGAACTGGATGAAGTATCTGTGTGTATGTGCAGTGTCAGACCACACCTCCTGACCTCAGTCACATGCTTCCTTGCTTTATCTGTCCTGTAAAAGGATTGGCTAGAGATTAGTAATGGGTGTGACCAACTGTAACAAGTTTCTGCCATAGCTAAGGACTGAGCATGTGCAGAACATAATGGTCGTTGACCTAACTGTTTGATACTAGAATGCTGAGAAATAAAGCACAAACCATATGTTATTTAGGTAAATTTCTCAGCGCCAGTATCAAAATGAGAAATAAGACACAGATTATTAGTTCTGCCTTCTGGTTTAGTGTTGTTTTGTGGCTTTAGTTGTCCTTTAAAAAACTAATTTTGATCAATCATCAATAAAAGTTAGTTACATGGTCATACATGCAAAAACATATACCCCCCACCTCACACGGGTACACACACCTACTGGCCTACCCTTTATTCCTGTGGCAGCCTTACTTAAAGGGTAAATAAAGTTTAAAAAAAAGAATTTTGATTTATCCTCAATAAAAGATAGTTTTATGTTTGTAAACACAAAAAAAGACATACCCCCTCAACCAGACCCAGGTACACACACCTACTGACCTACTTATCCATTACTGTGGCAGCCATAATAAAAGGGTAACTATAGTCAAAAAACTAATTTTGACTAATAATTCAAAATGTTTAGTTTTTTAACTTCCAACCTGATCCAGGTTCACACGCCTTCTGACCTAACATTCCATTTTCATGGCAGCCATATTTAAAGGGTAACTATAGTAAAAAAAACTATTTGATTTATCATCAACAAAGTTTGTTTTTTTTTAACCCCCAACCCGACACAGGTACACACACCTACTGATTTTCTAATCCATTGCTGTGGCAGCCATACTTAAAGGGTAACTAAAGTCAAAAAAATAATTTTGATCAATAATCAAAAAAGGTTGTTTTTTTGACCCCCCAACCCGACACAGGTGCACACACCTACTGACCTACCCCTCCATTACTGTTGCAGCCATACTTAACTGGTAACTAAAGTTAAAAAAATAAAATTTGACAATCATCAAAAAAAAAGTTTGGTTTTTTTAATGCATGACACAGGTACACACACCTATTGATCTACTTATCCATTGCTGTGGCAGCCATACTTAAAAGGTAACTAAAGTCCAAAAAATTTTGTGGATCAATAATCAAAAAAGGTTGTTATTTTTAACTTCCAACCGGATTTAGGTACACACACCTACTTACCTACCCTTCCATTTTGATGGCAGCCATATTTAAAGGGTAACTATAGTCAAAAAATTTTGACTAATCATTAACAAAGTTTGTTTTTTTTAACCCCTAACCCGACACAGGTACACACACCTACTGATCTACTTATCCATTACTGTGGCAGCCATACTTAAAGTGTAACTAAAGTCAAAATATTTTTTGATCAATAATCAAAAAACTTTGTTTTTTTAATCCCATACGGGGGCACAGGTACTCACCTACTGACCTACCCCTCCATTACTGTTGCATCCATACTTAAAGGGGAACTAAGATATAAAAAAAATTTGACCAATCATCAAAAAAGTTTGTTTTTTAACTTCCAACCTGATCCAGGTACTCTTCCATTTTCATGGCAGCCATATTTAAAGGGTAATTATAGTCAAAAAAACAATTGACTAATCATCAACAAAGTTTTTTTTTTAACCCCCAACCTTATCCGGGTACACACTACTGACCTACCCTTTCATTACTGTGGCAGCCATACTTAAAGGGTAAACTAAAGTCAAAAAAATAATTTTAACCAATCATTAAAAAACTTTGTTTTTTTAACCCCCAACCTGAGACAGGTACACATACCTACTAACCTACCCTTCCATTTCTGTGGCAGCCATACTTAAAGGGTAACTATAGTCAAAAATAAATTTTGATTAATAATCGAAAAAGTGTGTTCTTTTTAACGTCCAACCTGACACAGGTACATATACTGAGGTTCGCAGTCATTCATGTGGCAATCATATTTAAAGGGTAAGTATAGTAAAAAAACCCACATTTTGACCAATCATGAAAGGCCTTTAGGAGGGTCCCAGTTCGAGCTGCGGGACCTCTTAAGCCCCAAAGTGCCCCAGTAAGGACCACAATCGTCCTTCTAAGGATCCAGGAGGGAATCCTGGGTTGAGCCGCGGGACCCCCTGAACGTCCGGCTGTAGTTCGGAAAAAGTTTAGAAAGGATTTTGTTAAAAATCAGCAAGATCTTTGGTTCGCGGACCCCAGAAATCTACCACATATCCGGGTTTGGAACCGGCAATCCCTAATAATAAGGTATTTGCTACTTCCCTGTCCTTTTTGAGCACTCTGGCATATGTGGGGAGCCCTCCCACCCTTTGCTCTGTACTTTTCTGTAGTGTAGGGGACTCTCGCCCAACCATAATTTCTGTGGTTATAAGTTTAAAAAGTTCCCAGAAATAGACTTCCCGGACGTCGTGGCAGCCGCATCTGTCTTTGGATCCGACCCCTATTGCTACTCCGTTCCCGGAAGTAGCAATTGAGGCAGAGGAAATGAAGTTGGGTAAGTCTATTTCTGGGAAGTTTTTAAACGTAAAACTCTAACACTTAGGGTTGGAGGGAATCCTCTACACTATGTTAAAAAATTAGTATTTGGGAGCGGAGATGCCTTTTAAAACCTGAACGCATTTAAAATCTACATGGTGCAATAATCTGGCACAATCATCCAAATCTCCTGCTTTGGTGTGTCAGATAATTGCTGCCTTCCACCACTTCTGTGTTTCTATACATATATTAACTGGCACATAGGTATAAAATCTTTGGGCCAAATCTATCAGGCTCCTCGTTTTTGTAATATCCCAATCAAAAGCACCTGGGATACTAACACTATGAGAATGAGAGGTAAATCCAGTGGCTTTAAGATGCTGAAGGTAGAAAAAAGTGGATGAAAGTGTGTCCATCCTTTTAATCCTTTTTTAATGTGGAAAAATAAATTGAAACATTTGGCAACTTTAGCAGAACATAGAAATCAGAACTGAACATCACAAAAGTGTTTTGAAAAATATGATTAGCTACAATTTATTGCTACACAGCCGAAAGGGCATAACAGAACTTTATTAATAGCATAGGGTCCAAACACCTCAACAAGATATTCAATTACCCTGTAGTAGCCCACAGGCTGGCACTAATTAAGGAAATGTTCCAAACCAACAGGTTAAAAGAAAGCATTCAATCCCATCCAAAATGCACCAGCATGTATGAAAATCTTTGATTTTGAAAGCTGATTTCATTAAAGTATGCAAAGAGATTGTTAATGGCTATTCCATTTTAGAGACTGATGTGACTGCTTTGCTTGATTAATGAATCACAAGCTCTTGTGCTGAGTGCCTGTAATTCATTGTAAGTGCTTGTATCTGAGGCATCAGCCTTAATCTCAGAATGGAGTTCCATCAAAGCTTTTGGATCAATCAGTCATTGGGTTTCAGTAAAACACATTTGATTATGGTGTATTAATACAGAGTCTGTATTTATATTTACATTTCCTGATAAAAAAAAACCCTGCTGTAGGGCTAACACCACTGTGTGCCTGGCAGTAATGTAGAAATTTAGCAATTACTAATTAGTAACAATAAAATATTCACATTTCTGCCATATATAATATCAAAAAGAATAATTTTATGGATGAGCATGTGGACAATATTAAAAAATCAATTTGTTTATGTGTCTGTGGTCTTCCCTGTTGTAAGCATATGGTAATATTGATATAGAACAAATAACCTGTCTGGTCTGCCCTAAAAAGGCTACGTTTCTACTACACAATTCAAAATGCATCGAAAAAATGCAATAAATTGCCTAGCGATTTAAATCGCTTTTGTAATTTGATTTTATGCATTTTTCAGTGCGTTTTAGGGTTAAATGTTGAAAAACGCATGGAGGAAAAGATGCATAAAACGGGCATTTTTCATCTTCAGTATCCTTTAGAGCATTTTTGCACTAAACTGATGCAAGCAATGCGTTACAAAACCACAACACAACGCATGCATAATAAAAACACCTTAAAAACGCGTCTAATGTGAACGAGCCCTTAAACTAAAGCCCACCATCTGGTCTCTTCCAGCCAGGAATACAAATAGTAAAAATTACTTCAAAGGAATATTTCTATCCAAAAAAAGCGGCATAGCTAGAAATGTTACATGTATTCACTATATTTTCAGCCCTACAGATACTGTATATAAACATAGAAGGGTAAATATTGTGAAGGGTAAATATAGACCTAAGTTCATCAAGTTACCTATCATTTATAAGATTAAGTTTGTTTTGATATTGACAGCAGAAGAACTTTGTTCTAGGAATATAACGCCAAGTGGATCTGTGAAGATTTCTCCTGGCAGAAGTTTCAAGTGGTCAGAGGTTAGACATACAATGACATTGAGCATTATATAAAATGTGACATTCATTATAATTATTTTCATTATTATGCATTTATATTGCACCAACATCTTCCGTGGTGCTTTGCAATTACATAGTCATACATTACATACAGAGCAATACATATTATACAAAGTCATACATATTACAAACACTGGTAATGCATAATACTGTATAAGTACACAGATTGATGAGTTACTTACAGCAATACCCTGATACAATAGGAAAGAGGGCCCTGCCCAAAGAGTTTTATGAACTTGAGTGACTGGCACATTTCCTTTCTGATTTTTTTTTAATTTGCATTTTCATTCTATTGTACTGCCCAATAATTCCTCACCATGAAAAAGATTGTGGCCCACATTTTTTTTACTGTTATAGATTGCAAAGGACATTTTCTCTTCTTATACACCTTGTAATCTATATTGCCCTTTTTCTTGTAGCGTTTTGAGTTCATTGTGTAAATGTAACCTTTTAGTTCTGTGTTTATTTGCAATCTATTTGGTTTTATGCTGCTATAAACATGCCTTGGGGCCTGGCTTTCAATCTGAACAGAATAAATCCCCAGAATGGGCTGTACGCAACTCATCTGCTTAGGGGAAAATAAGGTGTATTTATTAACACAAACACACTGTTTGTTTATACACTGATGGCCCCTAGAATGTCTTATATCACTCTTCTAACAATGTGTCTAATGTACTATTATTATACTGGCAAAATGCTATTTTACCATGTTTGTCGTAGCACCTTTTATAACACTCTTGGCTATTTAAACTACAGCACAAGCTTAAAGGGGCAGTTCAGTGGAAAATATCATTATTTTTTTGCTTATATTAGACAAACCTAGTTATTCTACATATTCTCTTCCATTCTGAAAATACAAATCAGTTGTTTTTATCCCATTTGCTTTGCTTTAGTCAGTAGTGAGCTGTCATTTCAGGTTCTTTAATATTCCTCCTGTAGTTCTGGTTGATGCAGGGATACTTTCCGATTGCATTGAAGGCCATGAAAGGGTTGAGAGATGCACACTACTTAAATGTTTAATACATTCATCAGGTGTGACACCTGATGAAGGGGACAACGTGATCCCCGGAATGTGGTGTGTGTGTGATTCACTAAATAAAATATATTAAACATTTAAGTAGTGTACATCTCTCAACCCTTTCATGGCCTTCGATGCAATCTAGTTCTTGGGTAGAGGATTTTGGAAGATTTGCACCTACAGTTTTGTTTCCTGACAAGTTGCCATTTGGTGTGCCCGGGCCTATATACTAGCGTATACTTTCCGTCATTTCTGTCATTTGGAGTCAGGAAGGATCCCCCCCCCATTTTTAGCAGTGTTGGTTTTTTGTTTTGTTTTTTGCCTTTCTCTGGATCAACTGGTAGGGTGTAAAAGTTGGACTAGATGAACGATGAACTTATGTCTTTTTTTAACCTCAATTACTGTGTTACTATGTTCCTCTCAGGATGATCCACTTCCTTGGTCATTTATACTGATTGGTTGTTGGATGAGCCAAATATGCTCAGATCTCTACTGAGTAACTAATTCAACAGGGGGATCAGAGTCAAGGACAGGACCATAACAGACACTATTAAGGGTCCTACAAACAGGAAGGCAGTATTTCGGAAGCATTTATTTATGCACAGGTAAATGGTAATTACGGTCATTGGGATGGGAAAATACTGCTTTTTTTAAAAAGCATATGTGTTTGCCTTGAACTTCCACTTTAAAATCAGAAAATAAAATTATGATTAACTGTATAAATGACTTGAGTGCTAAAGTACAGTTTTAAGTAAGCAGCTATATCAGTGCCCCAAAATATCTAGCAATGTATTTAAGCACTATTAAGAACTTGTTAAGAACAATTATACCTGTTTGCCATCTGCTAACTTTTCCAATCAGAATGGCACGCAGATTAAAAAGGATTTATCAGAAAAGCGGCTTTATCCTAATTTTCATATATAAGAGATTTACAGCACCAAGTCAGAAATACTGTATCAGAATCTGATCACGTTTACTCTACAGCACTTTCTGTGGTGGTGGTGATGGGGAAGGGGGGGGGGGGGGTTGACATATAGAGAAAGCACAAAAGTAAAACTTTTTATTAGATCAGAAGTATACAGAGGCAATTATAATCTTCTTAGTTTTATAAAGTCTTACATAATCAGTTAGAATTTGATGCATTATCAATAGGTTCTGGGATTTATATACAAATGGATAATATTCTAATTCTAAATTCTTATTGGGCCATATTCATAAAGGCGTCTTTATTGATCAACATTTTTCGCCTGCAATGGTACAATTACCAACGCAGTACACAACCGGGACATTGTTATTGTACGATTACCTATGCAATACCATTGTAGTAAAGCATATGTATTAGCCTTGACGTACTGCAAGATTTTGCTGTGTTTGGCGTTAATTTGCTTAGCAATTAATTCCTCATTTTCTTTTTTTCTAACGTGATTTCTTCCTTAGCACATTTATTGCAGACTTGATTGTTTCTAAATTACATTTCTATTCCCTCTGCTTTATGGATCTTAAGTGCATTTTTTCCCCTTCTTTTTCATTTCCTTTCTTACTTTTTACATTAAGTCTTATGGGCTGTTTTCTATTTTTTAGTTTGTTCCCTAAGGGAGAAACAAACTTTTTCATTATTTGAGCATATGTAATACTATATTGTCGCAGATCAAAGTATCCAACAGATCATCCTTTGTGGCTGAGCAAAGAGGCAGGGTTGTTAGTTCTTCAGTCAAAAATAAAGAAACCTGTTTAAAGGGCATTTCCACCCCCAAAACTATAATCCCCCCCACTACTGGCCCCACTCTGTAGTGTAATAAAATCCGATTCCTTACCTTACATCCCAGCTCCAAATGGTTCTCCTGTAATTTTTTTAAAGGGTGGACATGCCTTTTAAGACTTTTGTGTCTGTAGTGTAATTATCTGTTAGAATGTGGCCAGATAAATTAATAAATTAAGGAGACTCCATGCTGGAAAAAACCCACTCTAAACAGGGATGCGATGCCCAGCCCTATTCTGCTTATAAAACACCCAGAACCACCCAACAAACACTCTGGACTACCCATGGAGATCCTTGAATGTCTGTGACTGCAATGTATACAGGTATAATCCAGAATGTCAATGCTAAAAAATATAAACAAGGTTAAACAGTTGTGCAAAAGAAAAGTTATCTTTAGTTACATCGATGTTTCACAGAACCTATTGAAGTTTCAGAAATCCGATTCTAAGACAATAAAATCAGAATTTGGCAAAAAATATATAACGTTCGAATTTCTTATAGGAATTTACATTTTTCTATAGGAATTGTAAATATTTTAATGGAATTTACTATTTTCGAGTGGAATTTTCAAATATTCAAATAAAATTTTCAAAATTGTTATTTCAAAATTTTGAAAAATCCTTGAGATCTGCAGATTTTCAAAACTAGGTTTGTTTCATTAGTTATGTAGAGTTGGCTTAAATATGTCACTATTAGACAATAAGGCTAAAGCCACACTACAATGCGAATGATTGTGTTACTGCATGTTGATGTCCGCTTGCGTGTGCAGTTTTCGGCAACTTGACCATATCAGAGCGCAGGTGAATTGCACCAAAAATGGTGATCACATGCAATCCTATAAGTGGATTGCAGCACAATGGACACTAACGGAGGTGATGAGACCACCCCCAAATCTCAACACTACTGTGTGCTTTTAAAAGCATTAGGATAAACATACTTATATTGTTACACCTATGGCCCATCTCATACCATTTTAAGGATCTCAAATGCTTTCCATTTTTGTACCAATGTTTTTCAAGGCAGTTGGATCTTTCCCAATCCTTCCTGATAACTAACCACCCAAACCACTGTCCATCGTGCAGGAAACTGGCAAAAGACAAAAAACAAGGAATTGTCAAAACTGCCACAGGAAAGGCTAGACTTTCCAAAAGATGTTGATGTAAGACATGTTTATGAGTTTATGTCTATTCACTGTCTTGTGTGATTGCTAGCTTGTTTGCAAGGTTCAGTATTTTTCCTGCCAAGAAAAGGCTTTGAATAATAATCCTGACGCCCTCCTGCTGATTGTTTAGAAAAGCAAATTAATATTTCCCTTTATTAAATATACTCATTTAAAGCGCAACTTTTCTTTGAGTGATGGGCTTGAAAGTTCTTCTGATTATTAATTATACGTCCTACTTATGGTGAAACTCCCATTCCCCTTAATAGTGAGATAACGTATATGCGTTATTATCTGATAATTGTATTGTCCTTACTGAAATCTCTAATGGTAGTTAAAGTGTATGTATACTGAAAATTACTTTGCATCATCTTAATCTGTAAATAAATACATGTAAGTAGCACTTACTCTGAGGTGTGTGTGTTGCTGCATGCCTTTAATACAATACTTGTTTTGCTCAGGCTCTGACCACTGTCCTGACTATTTTCCCACATACCAACTGTCAAAACTGCATACAGCTACAACAGGGGTGGGCAATTAAATTTCACGGGGGCTGCATGAGAAACTTTGATGAAGGGAAGGGCCGCACCAATACATTTAAGTCAGTTATTATTATAGAGATTGCAAAATTTAGTTTTAGAAAAAAGATTAATTACTTTTGAACTTTCACTCCCTATTGACTTTAATGGTTTTCAAAGTTTCAAACCTTTTCTGAAGTTCGAAAGTTCGACAACAGACCGAACTTTATGAAGTTTGGCCATCTCTATTGACCTACTCTCTAACCTTTCCTAACCCACCTAAAGATTCGAAAAACAGGCTAAGGGTCATACATGGATCAGCAAACTAAATACCAAATGGGAAATAGAAACAGGCAGTTCATGCTGCAAAAATCAATGTCAGAAAAAGGCAGAGTAGGCAACAATAAATGTAAGAATAATTTGCAAATAGCAGAGAGGCAAGCCAAATGCTATATTAGGGAACCAGGAAGAAAACCTGGTATAGATTTAAACAGGAGGGAGCCAATCGAATCTAAGGAAAGGCCAGTCAGAATCCTGCTCCCAGCTATGCAGAATCAGCTGGATGAGAAGACGTCCCTTTCCACCCCCATTAGCTGGCACCAGAAGAGACAGTGCAGTAGGATGGAGGACATGCGCACTGTTTGAAAGAGCTGAAGACCCAAATGGTGTCGAAGACTCAGGCAGAGCCAAAGATGCAAGCACCTTGTGAAGACTCGGATATTTCAGGTGCAGAGGGTAAATACCGTGTTAACCATTGCCTGATTCCAGAAGGGTGCAGAGACATTAGTTAAGATATTTCCTTTCATGGTGTTTTGGTGTTTTGGAGTACAAAAGAAACAAACAAATCACATAGAAAGGGGTTACATTTGCTCTTAAGCCTTGATCTATTTGTATGAGGAGTTTACGTAATAAGTACAGTCTCCACTGTCTTTACTGTGCAAGTTTGTGTGTTTACTGGCTGGAGGTATTGGAGACTGGTTTAGTCTTCTGGTCAGACAGATTCCAAGAAGCTCCATTACAGTAGTCAACTTGAGAAAAAACTCCTATAATGCACATAAAAACCTGTGACTACATAAGTATTAGAAATGACCAGAAAATTGCTGCTGTAATGCTTGCACGCAGGTTATAATTTTATTAAGCATCACGAACGAACGTAACATAAATTACAGTTGCAATCATGTTTTTCATTTGGTTCCATGAAGTGACTGGCAGGTTTCTCAATTAACACACACCTCTTACTCTTGTTCCTTTCTCATAAATCTCTTTATTGTAAACTCCCACTGCATCAGCAAAACAAAAGTTGTCATTTTTCCCTGTCATAAAATGCTTTCCGTCAAACATAGGCATGTCTAAGTAACGCTGTGGCCTGACAATGTGAAGGGAAAACAATGAGTGTTGTGTTTTTTTCTAGAGTTTGCTTGTAATTCAAATTGAAAAGGATTTAGGAGGAACAGGACAGGTCATAGTCATATAATTTGCTTTTGACTGTTAATGCAGGAGGTGCAATTGTACATAACAGTTTCTTTATCGAGAAACATTTATGTGTCTGTGTCCTGTCAGAAAAATGTGCATATGGGTCTCAGGGGAGAGAAATCAAGAGATTTAGTTCTTTGAGAAGAAAATGATTTGTCATAAACTGATTTCATCTGTACAGAAACCTTATTGTAGGATTGTCTATTTAACTGGAAAGGGTGTTCAGAAAACAAAAAAAAATAGTAGTGTCCGCTTGTTTAATCTTCAGAGGCAGCTATTCTGAATTCTGAAGAGTTTTAGAAATATGCTGGGAGATTCAATAAAAGTTCTTATTGTTAAAAATGGTGCTAATTTTGCCCCAACCAATCAGATCTTTGCTTTTAAATGTTACATAAGATTTGATTGGTTGGGGCAAAATTAGCACCATTTTTAACAATAAGAACTTTTATTGAATAACCCTGATGATTAACTACTTTATAAAGGATGAAATATGATATCATATTATGTATTTATCATATATATATGCATTTTACTTACCAACAGTTCTTTGTTATAGAAAGCAGGGGTATTTTATTTTGGTAGGTAGGGAGAAAAGTAGGCATATACACGCTCAGGTATAAGTGATAAGTGTCAATACCTTATTAATTAGGCAAATAAAGCAGCTTTGGCTAGCAAATTTTGTGCCCAAAACTTTGCACGGTCTAAATTTTGATAGTTCTGCAAGAAACACTGGTGAGTCTCGAAACAAGCACAGTTTAATACAATTAAACAAATTTGTCCAAATGTCCAAAAGAAAAAAATCACTTTAATTGGGTTTGGAAACTTCACTTCAGTTGGGTTCCAATCAGATTTTAGGTTCTGCATAATTACGTCACATTAGAAATACCGGTGGCAAAATTAAACTTGCCATTTTCGTTCATCTCTAATTTAAAACATGAAACCAATTTCAGGTTGGAAAAACAATATGGAGCCTATGATTAAGGGCACGCTGTAGCCCGAAACGCGTTAGGCTATGTTGTTTGTTACTATGCCACTTCCAAGCGAATAAAGAAGTTTTTATGCATGCCGAATGAGTCTTCGATGTTACAACACTCCAGTGTGCTATACCTGTGTGCTGTATACATGGATTGCTTTTGATTTCAGAGCCTTAGCGAAGGGCCTGGGGCAGATGCACCTGGGTCAACCACGAAGAAGTGTGAGTACTGTTTATCATTGTCCGTGTCTCATTAACATTTATAAAGGAGATATTTCGTGTTTTAAGTTACACATATACACTTACCCTACGGTTGGCGTTTGTTACAGTGAAGGGTCTTGGGTATACATACACCCAGACCACCTATTACGCTTAGTAAGTTACTCATTTGCCTTTAAGTAACTACTAGCACTTGTTTTGTACAATTAGATACTTACTGTATATTAGTGTGTAATTGGTGACACATGAGAAGTTACTTTTTGACTTACAGGTTGGAAATTCGCCACATGCCTTGTGCCAAGTAGAGATGGCCGAACTTTCGAAAGTTCGGTCCGTTTTCGAACTTTCGAACTATATGGAAAGTTCGAAAGTTCAAAAACGGACCCATTAAAGTCAATGGGAGTCAAATAGTTCGAAAAGTTCTAATGAAATACAATTAAAATATCAATGGTAACTTAATGTAAATGGCTGTGGAACTTGGGAAATAGTCTGGGGAACATGTTTGAATATCCAGGACATTGTTTTTAATGGACACTTTACTCGTGGATTCGATGCTCACGTTCGCGCCTAGATACATGGACATTTTACTTGCGGATTCGATGCTCACGTATAGGTTTTAACCCTTTCCCTGCCACAGATCGTATATTCACGATCTGTGCAGAGAATGCTTTAACTGCCACAGATCGTGAATATACGATCTGTGGCTTCCCTTCACCTAAAAAAAAATTGGCCCCCGCTACGGGCGATCGGGGGGCAGCATTCAACTGCCCCCCTAGCCCCCTCGATCCCCCCTCGGTTGCGTCCAAATCCGAGGGGGGGATCGGGAGTTACGGTACCTTTTTGCCGTGACCGTATAGGGAGATGGCTGGTCCCACGTGGAGCTTGTCCGGATCCGGAAAGGAAGACCCCGGTGACTTCGCGAGACTTCCTCCTTCACCGGGGTCTTCCTTGAAAGTGGTAAGAGGCTGCCCCTGGTGGTCTAGTGGAGGTACTGCAGCTTGATCTCCATTTAGATCATGCTGCTGTACCTGTATAGAAAAAGCTGTCAAGCTGACAGCTTTGACTATACATTTGTGAATGGAACTCAAAGTTCCATTCACAAATAGGATTTTTTCTAAGTCTTTGCTACTTAGCGAAGACTTAGAAAAAAAATGGGGACAGAGATCAAAATTTGGTGATCACTTCTGATCACCAAATTATTGATCTTTGCCAATGAATGAAAAATCACTTCCTGGAAAATGATTTCCGGGAAGTGATTTTTCCGATCGGATTTCGAATTGGAAAACGGGCATTTATGCCCGTATTCCAAGTTCGGTATCATTCCCTAAGATGATTTGATGATCATCTTTGGGAATGATCCACAAAAAAAAGGGGAAATGCACACAAAAAAAATCTTAAAGTGATACACACACCTTTTTTTTTTTTTACCCTAAAACTATAAATTAGCAAAAAACGTTGTCTTCTCCAAGCTTCCCAATGTCCCCGGTGATATCGGTAAAGTAAACGCGGATCATATATTTGTTGGATTTCAAGGGAAACTAAGCCTATTTTAGTAGGAAATTTTGCAGAGGTACCAAAAAAAGACCGTATTTATTTTTTAGGATCAGTAAAGTGTGCAAAAACTTGTGTGACTCTCCGTACTAACTGGTTTTCCACTAAAATGGGGAGTGGGGATAGGGGTGGGGGTGGGTTGTGGCATTTTTTAATTTTTTCTTGTAATTGCAATTGCGCATGGATCCCATTTGAGCTAGTTGGTGGCCCCGTCTCTGTTTGCACCCACCCTTATGGCATACCGTTTGATTCAGGACATGTGGGAGATTGCCGTTTAGTGGGTTTTTTACTTGCCGAGTGGGTTTAGGTAGGATTTCAACCATTGAGTCCTCTTATTTTATTTTTTCACAAAATCTCCTAAAAGCACGGAGTTTTATGGATAACAGCGCCTGGAATTCTTCATGTATATACGAAAGCATGATACCATCACCTAGCTGAAGGTGTGTAGCTTCCAAAAATATATAGTTTGTGGGGGGTATTTCCAAGTTGATTAGGCTGTTCAAATTACAGAACACTTTGATTTTTTTCTTGTAATTGGACTTGTGCATGCGTCCAATTTGAGCTAGTTGGTGGCCACGTCTCTGTGTGCACCCACACATATGGCATACTGTTTGATGCAGGATATGTGGGAGATTGACATTTACTGGGTTTTTTTGCTTGTCAAAAGGGTTTAGGTAGGATTTCAACCCTTGAATCATCTTATTTTATTTTTCACAATACCTCGTAAAAACACGGACTTCTTTGGATCAGTGGGTCTGGAATTCTTCATGTATGTATGAAAGCATGGCATCGTAACGTAGCTGAAGGTGTGTAGATTCCAAAAATATATCGTTTGTGGGGAGAATTTCCATGTTTCGGGACTGTTTCCTTAGAAAAAGTGTAAGCTGTTCAAATTACAGAGCACTTTGATTCTTTCTTGTAATTGCATTTGTGCATGCGTCCCATTTGAGCTAGTTGGTGGCCACGTCTCTGTGTGCATCCACGCATAGGGCATAACGTTTGATTCAGAACATGTGGGAGATTGATATTTAGTTGGGGGTTTTATTTGTGGGGGGCATTTCCAAGTTTTGGGGCTGTTTGAAATTACAGAGCACTTTGATTTTTTTCTTGTAATTACACTTGTGCATGTGTCCCATTTGAGCTAGTTGGTGGCCATGTCCCTGTGTACATCCACGCATATGGCATACCGTTTGATTCAGGGCATTTGGAAGATTGATAATTGACAAGTTTTTTTTACATGACATGGAAATTTGCCATGATTTTTAACTTTGAATTGTATTTTTATAAAAATTTCCTGAAAATCTGGTAAAAAAGCGAAATTTTACATGAAACTGCGCTCATACCATTGGTGGTATGCATAAAAGAATCACACCATTGTGTAGCTGAAGATGTGTAGATTCCAAAAATATATAGTTTGGGGGGGGTATTTCTAATATAGAGGGTTGTTTAGTCTGACAAATCTGAAAAGTTGCTGTAATTGGGCCATTGTTCATTGGCTCACTTTGTGGCTAGTTGATTCCACGTTTGCGTGTGTAACCATACATAGGGCATACCGTTTGATTCAGGACATTTGGGAGATTGATATTTGGTAACTTTTTTTTACATTACTTGGGATTTTGGCATGATTTCTACCTTTGAGAGTGTTTTTTTCCAAATTTTTTAGAAAATCTGCTAAAACTGTGAACTTCTACGAAGAACTGCGCCCACACCATTGATGGTATGAATGAACAAACTACAGAATTTCGTAGATAAAGGTGTGTGGATTTGAGAAATATATGGTTTGTGGGGGTTGTTTTGTGGGGAAAAATTGCAGACTGTTCAAATTCAGATTTGGCTGAATATTTTTGCTGTTTCTGAGCCATCGTGCATTGTTTCACTTTGTGGCTTTTGCCTTCCACGTCCACGTGTGTAACCACACATATGGCATACCGTTTGATTCAGGACATTTGGGAGATTGATATTTAGTAACTTTTTTTTACATTCCATGAGGTTTTGGCATGATTTCTACCTTTTGAAGTTGTTTTTTGTTCATTTTTTCAGACAAATGCGAACTTCTATGAAGAACTGCGCCCCCACACTATTGATGGTATGAATGAACGAACTACAGTGTTACATAGCTGAAGGTGTGTAGATTTCAGGAATATATGTTTGTGGGGGTTATTTCTAAGTTACGGGGGGTTTTGTGGAAAAAACTGCAGACTGTCCGAATTCGGATTGGCTAAATATTTTTCGCTGTTTCTGAGCCATCGTGCATTGTCTCACTTTGTGGCTTTTCGCTTCCACGTCCGCGTGGTACCACACATATGGCATACCGTTTGATTCAGGACATTTGGGAGATTGATATTTAGTAACTTTTTTTTAGATTCAATGAGTTTTGGCATGATTTCTACCTTTTGAAGTTGTTTTTTGTTCATTTTCAGACAAATGCGAAATTCTACGAAGAATTCGCCCACGCCATTGATGGTATGAATGAACGAACTACAGTGTTACATAGCTGAAGGTGTGTAGATTTCAGGAAATATATAGTTTGTGGGGGTTATTTCTAAGTTACGGGGGTGTTTTGTTGAAAAAACTGCAGACTGCCCAAATTCGGAGTTGGCTAAATATTTTTGCCGTTTCAGAGCCATTGTGCATTGTCTCACTTTGTGGCTTTTCGCTTCCACGTCCGCATGTGTAACCACACATATGGCATACCGTTTGATTCAGGACATTTGGGAGATTGATATTTAGTAACTTTTTTTTACATTCCATGGGGTTTTGGCATGATTTCTACCTTTTTGAATGTTGTTTGATGTTCATTTTTTTTGAAAATCTGGTAAAAGTGCAAACTTCTACGAAGAACTGCGCCCATACCATTGATGGCATGAATGAACGAACTACAGCGTTACATAGCTGAAGGTGTGTAGATTTCAGGAATATATAGTTTGTGGGGGGTATTTCTGAGTTGGGGGGGGTGTTTTGTGGAAAAACTGCAGACTGTTCAAATACAAAACTGGCTAATTTTTTTTTGCTGCTACTGACATTTGGCACTGGTCACGCTCTGGGTTAGTTGGTAGCCATGTCTCTGGGTACACCCATGAATGTGGCATACCGTTTTATTCGGGAGGGGTTAGGCTTTCATATTTGAGATGCGTTTGAACTTTCCTCCACAGTTTTTAGCTGAAATTCGCATTTGATTTTGTCTCTGATTTTACAGTTGAGGAAAAAAAGGAAAATGTGAGAAAATATCTTACAATTGGACGAAGAGCTGCGTCCGGGTATCTGCATTTTGATCGAAACTAACCTCACTCATAAAATCCTGCGGGTGTGTAGTTTCTAAAAATATCTCACTTGTGGGGATATTTTAGTTAATTTGGAAGATATTCTATGTTAACTGTCAGTAGTGGTTATACATTTTAATTTGGTGTAATATTCTTGAAGGTGCAGTTTTAGTTTGGGGGGGTCTCCTGTACAGGAAAAGTTGGGTACCTACATATATCTGGTATCGTTGTACTCGGGAGTATCTGAGCTTTTAGAAACAGTGAGATTTTTGTGTGTAACCTTAAGATAAGTAAAAATGGGAAAAATCCATGAAAATTTGCAAATTTTTCATTTTTTTTTACATATTTTACCCATAATTCCAGTAAAATTTCCAGAAAAGTTACAAAATTCTGTTACCATGTTAAAGTAGACTTTGTGCTGAAAAAAACAATGTACAATATTCCTGATTTACTGCAAGGTTTCCTACTGTAAAATTAGTCTAAAGCGATTGAGGGCAAAATCCTGAAAATTCTTCTGGCAGTTAACGCAAAAAAAAATGAAAATCTCCTGGCAGTGAAAGGGTTAATGGACCTTTTACTCGCGGATTTGATGCTCGCGTATAGGTATAATAGGCATTTTACTTGCACATTGGAATGGTCGAACATTTGATATTTATCGAAAGTCCGAAAATATCGAAAATCCGGGTCCAGGATAGTTCGAGATGTCCGAATTCGTTCGAATACGAATAGTTCGGCTCGAACTCGGGTTCGAGTTCCAGTTCTAGTCCACCTCTAGTGCCAAGTACATCAATTCATTACCCAAACTTAATGAAGGATATACTGTATCACTATAGGATGTCTATAACCTAGAAAATATCTCTCTATCTCTCTCTTTCCTCCCTCCAGCACATTGCTAATCAGCCCTAATGCAGACTGAGCTGTTTTCTTTACAGCTCTGTGGTGTGCATTTGAGCTACTTACTCTAAAGCTTTGATGTTATTATGTTGTCATTTTCCATGTATATCCTATTAGAGAATATATGTGGAAACAATGGACTGCTCAGTCTGTAACTCACAAGTACTAATTGGAAAAATTGTTTTACATAAATAGTTAGGAAGTTAATAATGGCTGCAAAATGAAGCATTTGTTGGAACAATAAAAAACAATTACATTTTTTGACGCTCTGGTCCTTTAGGGGGTTCAGAAAAAAAGAAAAACCCTGAGAAGTAAATAATGCATTTCCATGTGTTTGTTTTGTGTTTGGGTTCCTATATCTATCCCTAATATTAAACACATGGGATTCAAAACTAGGTCTACTCTCACTGAAAATTGCAAGGGGTGCATATTAATAGAGATAAGTCCCTGTTTTTCAAAGCCTTGGGTACGGCAGAATTTTTCGAATTTTGAATTATTGAGGGTCACATTGGAAATGTAAAAAAAAAGTCGAAAACCTTATTAAATATAAGAACATTTCTGCTTTGATTGGGTTCAAATTGAATTTCAATAAATAAATCGCTATCAGATCACAAAACGGGATCCAAAATATGTATCTTGAGCCTACGGCTGGGTAGACATGGGCAGGTTTTTCGACCCAATCTACCGATACTTCTGTGTATCGGTCGATTGGGCCGAAAAATCTGTGCTGCTTTCAGCCGTTGCCACAACCAATGTCGGTCGCCCGTTTGTCCGAATCGATATGTCGGTAAATCACAGGCGATCGTGAGGTTTCCTATGGGGCCGACAGATATTTGTCCCAGCCGAACGCTTGCTCGTAGCGAATGCTCAGTCAGGACAAATAGTCCCCTCGTGTGTACCCACCCTAAGCCTTAAACTCTATGAATCATTTCAATTATTTCTAACCCAATTGTTTATTTACTTGTAAAGATTGTAATGTTAACATACTGGCGAAGGAACGTGACTGGTTCAAGAGAGGTGTTAAGGAGGCCATTTATGTGAAAATAAAGAAACCAAGCCTAAAATGAGGTGGGGGGTTCGACACCATCTGTCTGCCATGTACAATGCTGTTTTAAACACCTTACTCTGGGCGTTCCTATCACCTCTTAGCCACTACTAATCACACCCTTACACACTGGCTGTGATTGCTAATTGGGATTTCCAGGGTACATATTTGCCACAGATTCTTGTACAAGTCATTCTGAATTGAGAAAGCCAGTCGGAGACTAGCGAAACGTCTTCAAGAACTACATTTCAAGTCCAGTTGATCTAATTGAATACAACAGATATACCATGACCTGGATGAATGAGAACCTTCACAAGCTTATTTACTTGTAGTTTTCTGCCAAGTTAATCCCTTTCCCTATCCTGACTATGCAACTGACATGTTCACTAGTTCACAATATCTCCGTACAAATGTTCATAGCTGCAGCAGGATAAATTAAACATGTTATGCAAGCAAGGGAAATCTAAGAGAATTATGTATTGGTTACCTCATCAGAACACTACTGAAACCCTGTGTTACAAGATTAGGATGAAATATGTATGTGACTTCAGACCAGCTCAAGGCGCACACAGAGATCGCGCAGTTCAGACTTTTACATTGCAGAACTGTAAATAATTACTCTGCAAAAATTCTTTGCATACACTCTGCTTCTCCAGCTGTTGATATATGGAATGGAAAAACATTTTTAAAGGAAAAGAAATGCTAATTTTTTTTAGCACTTTTAGACTTATGAAATATCTACTTGGTGTATTTGTTTCTGGGTCCTGAGTATCATTTTAGAAATCCCACATTTTTAATGGGCTGTAAGTAACAATGAGTAATGGAAAACCATCTAAAACTGAATGGATTGTTTCGGAATTAATTAATAATATTGAGGGCTGTACATTTGCATATCTCTACCTGCTACTACATGATGTAGTCCGTAAAGTACAGCACAAAAAAGAAATGATCGATCACTGTATATTAACTATTCTTTTTGGGGGGGCTTAAGAAAAAAAAATCATTAATGCAACTGGCTGCAGATGGGTCACTTAAGGCAGGTCACAAGAGAGCAGTAGGTTCCATTGATGAATAGTTGGAGGGTTATTTTGAAAGCTGTAGTGTTACATGATAAGGAGCTTTAGAACAATTGTGCATTGCCCTGTAGCTGCCTTTACTCCGTCTTTTACTATATTTCTACTTGCCAACGCCAAATACAGAGGTTACGGTTGCCAATCATGGGCTATTGAATTTAGCAGAAAGGCTTTTAGGGGCACCGATGTCAATGGACATTTTTACTTGTCAATATGTTATATCAATATACATTTGCGTGTCATTAACACATTAGTTCTACTAAAATGAAAATGATTTTCCAATTCTCGTCATCAGCGATTTCCAGGGAGTGAACTACAAGGAATGCTGGGAGCTGTAGTCAAGGAATAACATTTAACACAAAGATGCTAACAGACAATCATCTTTTATCTTAACCAGTCACCATTTAGGCAATTAAATAATGCAATTACTTTAAATTGCTCGCATTGCTTCTTGTACAGGAAATAATGCATGGAAAATGAACCCAGACCTTCCCCGCGAGCCCCCACTTTGGAACCTGCGTTAATAAACCCTCTTAGGTTTGTCCTTGAAAATAATATATTAATTGGTCCTGTTTACAAATACTAAAGCAGATGCCCTGCCAGACAAGTGATTTTCATTTAATTATCAGAATCACACACTTCTGGTTTAATGTTTTAATAATTACCCTGCATTAGCATAGGCTGCCTGAAAGGCTCCACGGCAGGAATTCAGATAGACGCTGCTGCGGGCACATCTCATGCACTAATTCATTGGAGAGAACAGCTTTAGTCATTTGGTCAATGGGACAGATCTTGTCTGTCGATGCACATGGTTAGATTACACAGTTCTGGGTACTGGACTCGCTCAATCCAAACTCACTGAATTGCCTGTTCGTTTTTTTTTTTTTTAAATATATTTTTTAAATCTTATCCTTTCCTCCATACATTCCCTGTAACACACAGTGAATGCAGATGCTATTGTGCACACAGATTTGTATAGGTGTAATGGTAAATGTGTTAAAGGACTATGAAATATAGAATTACGCGTATTCCAATGTTGCAACTGTTTTGTTGCTGCTTAAAATATAGATTAGGGATTTGCCACCTGTGATTCTTGGTAAACTGCAACACTCAGAAACGTGGTCACAGCAGGTTGCAATCATGTATAAATAGCAGGAGAGATAACAGGGGGTAGCAATGCTGTCACCTGGAATTCAGGGATTCAAATGTGCATTGGTGTTATTGAATAACTGGCGAGCAAATCAGACACTCAAATGAACATCACTGCTATTGGTAACCTGACAAGGAAATCAGATGCTCAAATAAACATTGTTGTTATTGGTTACCTGATGGGGAGATCAGACTTCTGAACATGTGGTTGTTTTTTTCAATTTAAGTAACTCTCAAGCAAGATGTGAGGTTTGGCAAAACAACAACAACAAAAAAAAACAATGGTGTAATTTCATCTAAACGGGATAATCACAAAGCTTATAGTTTCTTATATATCTGTTGTTAGATCAACATAAAGTCCATCAATACGGACTTAAGGTTACCTAGGCAACACACACCAACATGCACTTATTGCCCTGTGTGCCAATCACTTCCTGACATAATGACGTACGGATGTAATTGCACGGGCGCATTCTGGCGTGCATCATTATGACATAGACGGCGTTTAGGCCTAGTGGTACAAATAGCCCACGGACGGACCGGGAAGTTAGTAGTTGAGGAAGCTCCGAGGACAAATCAAGAGAGAAACACGTCCTACCCGGCTGCCTTTTAACTGCTCCCTTTCTTAAAAATGGCCTTATTTTGGATTACTACTCTGTAGGACCCCCCCAGATGGTTTACCTAGACCTGGACATGTGACGTTAGGCTAGCTACACCTATATTGTCTAAGGCTATTGTTATATTTATATGACTGATTATAGGATGTTTAACTATACTATAAGAAAGGTAGCTGTGTATATTTTTAATGTTTTTAACTTTGATATCCCTAATATTTGTAATAAAGGATTTTTATATTTTGCAATATATATAGAGTGTTGCAGTATGGCCTGGAGAGCTTTCACAAGCTCTCACATACATCAAATACAAGAAAAATATATTATGTCTTTTAGTTTAATTAATATAGTGCTCCCAGGTGATGCTATAACTAAACTCTTCCTAAAGTCCAGATAGACCTAGGTACAAACATGTACTGGAGCAGACGATTATTAGAATAAACAACCATCTTGTTTATTGATTGGCCAAATTAGTGACAATATCAAATAAACCCAACCATATGAATATCCCCCCAACACTATTGAAATATGTATGCTATATAATAAAACCCTATGTGTGCGTCCCTGTGTGTGTGTCACTGCAGTTCCTATGGACTCACCACTAGAGGGAGAGTCTTTGCAGTTCCTATTGACTCACCACTAGAGGGAGAATCTCTGCAGTTCCTATTGACTCACCACTAGAGGGAGAGTCTCTGCAGTTCCTATTGACTCACCACTAGAGGGAGAAACACGGGAAACTCACGGAGGGAGAACAGCAATTAAACAGACTGCATGTAAGGTTGCTTGGGACAGTGGCCCCTGGATTTGGGACAGAGGGGTCCCTGGATTTGGGACAGAGGGGGGGCCTGGATTCAGGACAGTTGGGGGGCCCTTGGATTTGGGACAGAGGGGGGCCCCTGGATTTGGGACAGAGAGGGGGCCCTGGATTTGGTACAGAAGGGGGGCCTTGGATTTGGGACAGAGGGGGAGCCCTGGATTTGGGACAGAGGGGGGGGGGCTGGATTTGGGACAGAGGGGGGACTCTGGCCTTGGGACTCTAAGAGGGTACTCTGGCCTTGGGACGTGGAGGAGGACTATGGCCTTGGGACACTATGTGCTTCTAGCGCCCGTTATTGTTGCGGGCTTAATGTCTAGTACTCAATAATAGGAGTTAAGACCATAAAGACTTCATAAACAACATCACAGAGAATAGTTCATAGACAATTGTCCATTATTCACACTCCTGATTAGAGATGGACTAGAACTGGAACCCGAGTTTGAACCAAACTTATCGAGTTCAAACGGACTCGGACTTCTCGAAGTAACCCGGATTTCTCGGACTTTCGATAATTATCGAATTCGAAAATCTAATGATCTTCAAATCGTTTATGGGATAATTATTGAATGTTCAAATAGTTTATGGGATATTAATCGAAAATTGAACGCAGGAGTTTGAAAGTACCGTGAGTGAGAATAAAATCTTTTTTTTTTTTAAAGTTCTGAATATTTAAACATGTTCCCCAGACCATTTCCCAGGTCCCAGAGCCATTTACATTAAGTTACCATTGATATTTTAATTGTATTTCATGAGAACTTTTCAAACTATTTGACTCCCATTGACTTTAATGGGCCCGTTTTTGAACTTTCGAATTTTCCATTTAGTTCGAAAGTTTGAAAACTCAGAAATACCCCCCACAAACTATATATTTCTGTAATCTACACACCTTCAGCTATGTAACACTGTAGATCATTTATTTATACCATCAATGGTGTTGGCGTAGTTCTTCGTAGAAGTTGGCACTTTTCACAGATTTTTTGACAAATTTGCAACAATCAACTTTCAAAGGTAGAAATCATGTCAAAACCTCATGGAATGTAAAAAAAAAAAAGTGGTGTAACTTTATCTACATGGGATAATCACAAACTGTATAAGTTCTTATATATCTTTTGTATTTAATTAGATCAACATAAATAACATGACTTTCACAAGCACCTTACATCAAGTCTTGTGTTGTCTTGTACATCAAGTACAAGACAAAAATATAATATATTATTAGGTGGTATTTGGATTCCAATACCACTTGTATGCTGATGATACCCAAATTTACATCTCCGCCCCTGACCTGCCTAAATGCCATCTCTGCCTTTATGTCCTCCCGCTTCTTTAAACTCAACATGGATAAGACCGAACTTGTCATTTTCCCACCCTCTCAATCGACCCCCCTACCTAACATTACTATCCACATCCATGACATGCCAATCTCCCCAACAAATCATGTACGATGCATGGGAGTAACCTTTGACTCAGAACTTTCCTTTAAACACCACATTAATACCCTGTCCAACCCCTGTCGGTTACAGCTCAAAAACATCTCACGCATCTGTCCCTTCCTTTCACAGAATGCTACCAAAATTCTAATTCATCTCTCAACTGGACTACTGTAACACCCTCCTGTGCGGTCTACCAGTTAACTGACTGGCGCCCCTTCAATCAATCCTTAACTCTGCTGCCAGGCTCATTCACCTCTCTTCCCGCTTCTCACACGCTGCCCCTTTCTGTCAATCTCTCCACTGGCTTCCCATTGCCCAAAGGATCCAATTTAAGCTGCTAACCTTATCCTACAAGGCTCTCTCCAATGCAGCCCCCCCGTACATCTCTGATTTGATAAACAGATACTACCCAAGGCTTAAACTCTGCTCTGCTAATGATCTCCTCTCATCCGCTCTAATCACCTCCTTCCATGCCCGTATACAGGACTTTTCTCGTGCTGCCCCTCTGCTCTGAAACTCTCCTTCACACTTTTTACGTCACTCGCCATCACTTCATATCTTTAAGCGCAACCTCAAATCTCATCTCTTCTGGCAAGCTTACAGTCTGGACCTGGATACTACTACTCCTCTTACTGACCCATCACAGACCTGCTAGTTATAACCCACTGACAACTTAGTTACAGCTACTAATCTGCTTCACCTTATGTCTCATCCCCATCTCCTCTAGACTGTAAGCTCTCGGGCAGGGCTCTCCATCATTTTGTACCACAGTAATGCTCCAACTTACCACACTGAATGCTGCTGGACCAGCATTTAAATTTTTTGCACTTTTTATTACTTGTACTACCCTTGTATGTAACATGTATGTTTTTCTTATGTATATTAATGCACCTGTAATACACCACAGAAGATGTTGGCGCTATATAAATCCACAATAATAATAATAATACTACAGGTGATGCTATAACTAAACTCCTCCTAAAGTTCAGATAGACCTAGGTACAAACCTGTACTGGAGCACACTGATTTTTAGAATAAACAACCATCTTGTTTATTGATTGGCCAAATTAGTGGCAATAACAAATAACCCAATCATATGAATATCCCCCCAACACCTCTGAAACATGCAAACACAATAATAGGAGGGAGACTGAGCCAAGACCATAAAGACTTCATAAACAACATCACTGAGAATAGTTCATAGACCATTGTCCATTATTCACACTCCTGATATCCAAACAGTCAACATTATAGAGGATTAGCCTTGTGACCTAACAAGCAGTATAAATGGCAATGTTCACTGCACCCCACAGGTGCAAATGTAATCCAAAGTCCAACAACAACGTTACAACATCCAATTTGTACTACTCACAACCCTTAAGGTTAGGACAACAACAGCTTTCCCTTTTAAAGAGTATTTAAAGTGTTCAGTTTGTAAATAATCGAAATCTGAATGAAAAAAATATTGTTTTGACACTAAATTGTTTTGACACTTATTTACTAAAATAGAGTAAAGAGAAAGTTAGTTTTTTGTACCTAATGATATCTTTTTAAAATGGTAAAATAGTGACCATGGGGATTAGAAAAACCACAACAGTGAATTCCTTGAGATTTAAGAGTCATCACCTTAAAAGAATGTATACCAACAGGGCAAGCCCTAAAAATATGCACAAAAAAGTTTTAAAAAAATAAAAGCAAAAAGATCTTATTGAGACCAAATGTTGCATAAATCTCTAAGAAAGATAGGTGTACCCAGGTAAAGAACCAAAATATAAGATCTGTGACAAGATTCAATGAGAAGTGGGAAGGTGAAAGATATCATACAGATACATTGGCACTTACTAAGCAACAATAGAACTCTATTTCCCAAAGCAAGACAATATTCTAAGATGGTAGCAAGGAAAGAAAGACATTTGAGAGACATGTTGTGTAAAAGTCACAATGAGGCCCCATAAGAAGACATTGTAAATTGAGTAAAGAACTTTGCCTTCATATCCCACTAATTGATGGCTATCACTATATGGGCAACACAAGCAATACATGGTGAACCACTTATCCCCAATACCTAATCAGCTGGAAGAAATTCAAAAAAATTTAAGGCTGCTTGAAACCAATACCTTATTTGCTAGATAAAAACATAACCTCAATAACATGGATATATATTATTGATGGATTAGAAGTGAACAAGTACAGTACCTGTGACTATATATGGAGTGATAGGGCTGAATTTATCCCTACAACATCCATGATTTACAAGAGGAAAATTATTGGGAGCCTATTAATGCAGACAGGCTGGTCACATGACTACAAGCTGGTCACATGGCTGAAAACAGGAAGTGTTCAACCAGGAAGTAATATTGCTGAACCTTTCCAGCAATAACTTCTCAGAAATTTTATCTAGAGATGTGATTTAGGTTTCATTTTGAAGGTATGATAGAAGGCTTTTTATATAATCCTTATTAGTTTGGAAGAAGTGGAGACCATAGTTACCCTTTAATATGGTAATTACAGAAGATTCCTACTCATTTTAAAGAATTTTTTTGACTAGAATGTGACTTGTAGGATGGAAATTATAGACATAGATGAAAATTGTCATGAATCTGGATAACCCAAATCTACAATACACAGTTAATCTTTCCTTCTTTATAGCTATTAAAGGGCATGTCCATATTAAAAACAAAAAACTGTCAGTTATCTGCTGCAACCCCAACTGCTTTTTTCCCCAGTTTATGTTTTTGTAACCAGATATTTAATGATAAGTTCTATTCTTTTCTGACAAAGCCTCCTCCCTTTGCTCAATAAGCTTTTTATAAGCTTGATCATGTGCAGAGGAGACAGCAGGTGAAACAGCAGCCAATGGCTGTGGTGTCAGTTCTCACAACTGCATTAAGGGAGAGGACTGCTTACTCTGCCAGAAGGAGGACAACAATAATCCTTAAATATTTGGTTAGTAACATAGGTAATAAAGTATAGAATATATTAGTTGGGTTTGGGGGCAGGTAACTGACAATTGAACGTATTTTTGTTTAAAGGGTGAACTTTCCGTTGAAGTTAACACAAAATAAACAAAACTTCCTAAAACACTGATGAGAATATTTTTCTTTTATTTGTTATGTAAAATAAAATTTTTACTATAGTTTGTTCAATCTGAGTGCCTGAAGTTTTTATATCTTAAAAGCTCACAGTACATTATTGTTTTAGTATTTGGAACATACTTAACAACAAAACCAGGTGCAAACTTAAAATTACAGTTTTGTTGAATGGGATAGATTACATCTGGTTCATTGTGTGAAGATTTTATGATGCACAATGCAAATAAATTGTGATAGTTATAAAAAATGTACATTGTAAAATAAAATCAACAAAAAATTAAATAGCACAGTACAAGGTCAAAAAATAAAATGTTGGTATAAGACAGCCCATTGAAGGAGGCCGGGCCTCTGACACACACCCTACTGTAACTCCATCTCTTCCTGGTTTCTTTTGCTTTCTCCTACAATAAGCATGTGCCAACCGCAGATTAGAAGAGGAACTAGTATTTGTGACCACAGATTCAGAACCTCCCATTTAACTGATGGCTTATTTTAAAGGTAGGAACCTGGCCTTTCATTTAAAATCAACCTGTTTGGAGACCACAGTTCCGCTTTAAAAGAGTACTATCAAATGTAAGTCAGGACAATAACAAGTAAATACGAGCTATTAGAACCATTAGGAAATGCAACATTCAGGACTCACTCTCATAAACATAAGATTGTGTTAGGATGATGCAACAAAAGCAGCAAATCCTGAAAAATAAAAAATAACCAGTTTTGCTGTAATTCGTTACCATGACTTTAAGACGGGATTTGCAGAGGCTGTGGCAGGATCTGAAAATTCAAGGAATCATGAGGATAGCAAGTGATGAAAGGAACTTTAAAATAGAAATGGAGGGACTTTTTTTGTGAGATTTTTAACATCAAATATTTTGAACTTAAACACAAGCTAAAGCACAGGACAAAATTGGAATCTGTTAGGAAACATCATGGGCTTACAGCATCCCAAAGTAAGGAGTAAATGTGGCTCTTATATGACCCTGAAAGGGGCTAAATAAAACCTTATTTGATAAAAAGAGGTTTATGGAATCTTGGTCACCTGTGGCAATCATTAAACTGCAGATCCTTTGGTACATTGACGGTACAGTCAGGCTAAACTTGCAAGCATAAAATTGCTAGTGATCTAGTAGAAAGGCAAAACTTTCTTGTGTGTCTTGCCAAATTTACCTCAAAAAGAGGAACATGTTCTTTACTTCTTATCATCCATTCCTTTCAACAAAATATTTATCTTTTTTCTTATTCAGAAAACGAACCAGCTCACTTCAAAGGCATTAGGAAAATCTGTGATCACAACTTTGTCTAGAAGAGCATTCCAGCGCGCTTACAGTAATAAAGGGACAAGGGAATCTCATTTTTATTTTAGCAGTTTTGTTGTGCATTTTAACTCAAAACTTCCTATCATTTCACTTTTCTCTGGCTTTCAAAAGCAGTGTGATTTTGTTTTCTAAGCATGAACCAACAATTTACAGGGAGCTGCAGCGCACTTTTTCTCATCTTAAAGTCACACAACAGATTTATCAGTAGTTAATGGGAAAGGAGTTGTGCAGGTATCTCGAAAGACAACCACACAGCTGCTGCAACCTATTAAAAAGGAACCTATGTCTGTCTTTAAGGGTGTCTTGTAGAGCCCAATTGCAGCTCTGGGTAAATTACCCTCATACTATATAAGGACATCTACAGGTTGGGAGTGGTCAGTAGAGATGGCAGAACTCGCTGAAATCTGTTCCGCTTGCAGATTTGTGAACTTTCCAAAAATTCAAAAATCCACAAGTGGACCCATTGAAGTCAATAGGAGTTAAAAAAAAAAACAAATTTCTGCCTAAGAGTAAGTTATAAATAACAATGATAACTTACTGTAAATACCTCAGGGACCTGGGAACTGGTCTGGGGAACATGTATCAATGAGCAAAAGAAACAAACACCATCCAGTACCAGAAACTTCATGTGCTTCTTATTTTGGAATTCAGGGTAGTATTTTCGAAAATTATAGCATTTTCTATATATTTCAAATTTCCGAAATCCAAAATTTTAGAAATTTCTAGGAATATTCCAAAATAGTTCCACGGTTCGCAAAAAAGCAGAAAAAGTCAGAAATCCGCAAAACCGGCGGATCCGTGAAATCCGCTTCAGAGCCAGGTTCGGACTTGGATCAATCTCTAGTGGTCAGTTAAGACTAGATGAGGAGCTGGTGAGAATGTGTAGGAAATTTTGCTAGTGAAATGGGCTTGAGAGAAAGGAGTTGTGTTTGACCAACAACAGAAGGGAAGTTTACACAGACCTAAATAAATATCTGTTGTATTCAATTAGATCAACTGGACTTGAAATGTAGTTCTTGAAGACGTTTCGCTAGTCATCCGACTGGTTTTCTCAATTCAGAATGACTTGTACAAGAATCTGTGGCAATTATGTACCCTGGAAAATCCCAATTAGCATATCACAGCCAGGTGTTAAGGGTGTGATTAGATAGTGGCTAAGAGGTGTTATAGGAACGCCCAGAGTAAGGTGTTTAAAACAGCATTGTACATGGCAGACAGTTGGTGTCGAACCCCCCCACCTCTATTTAGGCTTGGTTTCTTTATTTTCACATAAATGGCCTCCTTAACACCTCTCTTGAACCAGTCACGTTCCTTCGCCAGTATGTTAACATTACAATCTTCAAAGGTATGTCCTTTATCCTTAAGATGCATCGTATCCCTGTCTGCTTTAAACTGAACAACACACTGAGGCAGCAATTGGTACATCCAAAAGACCCAATACCTAAACACAAGAAAAGCGACATCATATATGCAGTGCAGTGAAGAATGCTCTGATTTGTATGTGGGGGAGACCAAACAGCAACTGCATCAACGTATGGCCCAGCACAGAAGAGCCAATTCCTCGGGTCAGGACTCAGCCGTGTATCTGCATCTTAAGGATAAAGGACATACCTTTGAAGATTGTAATGTTAACATACTGGCGAAGGAACGTGACTGGTTCAAGAGAGGTGTTAGGGAGGCCATTTATGTGAAAATAAAGAAACCAAGCCTAAATAGAGGTGGGGGGGTTCGACACCAACTGTCTGCCATGTACAATGCTGTTTTAACACCTTACTCTGGGCGTTCCTATAACACCTCTTAGCCACTATCTAATCACACCCTTAACACCTGGCTGTGATATGCTAATTGGGATTTTCCAGGGTACATAATTGCCACAGATTCTTGTACAAGTCATTCTGAATTGAGAAAGCCAGTCGGATGACTAGCGAAACGTCTTCAAGAACTACATTTCAAGTCCAGTTGATCTAATTGAATACAACAGATATACCATGACCTGGATGAATGAGAACCTTCACAAGCAGACCTAATTAAAGTGTGATGCATTTAAATGATAACAACCAGCTATTAAAGGAGCAGTTCGCTCACTTAGTATCTGTCAGCTACGTGTGTAGTAACTGACAGCTATTTGGCTCCTAGTTAAAGGGCAAGTACAAAAGGAAATCTACAAATTCAGATTTTAATACCCACACTAAATTATCTTACACTCTTTATGGGTTGGACTGGATGGACGTATGTCTTTATTCAACCTCAAATACTATACTTCTTACATTCCCAAGACCAGAAATGCAATAATTGGGAAAGCCCAACTGCAAGATAAAGCCCAACTTTTTAACCTCCATCCCACAGCACCCCCTGAAAACAGTTAAGGTGAAAAATGGGTAGAAATAGAAAATTTCTACAACCATTATTGTCTTAAACTTCTCAGTGTGACAATTGGACACAGAACATTTGACATGTGATGGCTCTCTACATTTAATGCAACTAGTATTTAGGAGAACAGCAAGAACAAACCAGTACAACAAGCTAATGCTAATTACCCAAGAACTCTGCTCATGAAAGCTCGCAACAGGGATGGAAATCCTTCCAGCAGATGTTGAACTAGAGATCTCAGTATCCCATGACAACCGAATATAAATGTCCATATTTTAAATAAACGCATGATAAATCTTAAGTGGGGGAAAAATAAAAATAAAATGTGCATTGGAAGAAATCCAATTAATGGTATTTAAATTAATATGTTTCCTTTTGTAAATTAACCTCATGGAGCGATTAGAAGGATTCCTTCAAGGCATAGTCATTTCTCCTGACGCCATTATCTTGATGACTTACAAATCATGGAAGTGTTGGGTGAGTATGATTTAAAAGGAAAAAAAACAGTGACGTTAATATATTTCAAATTCATAAGCTGTAAAATGTTATTTCCGACAAAGTACATTTTCCATTTGTTCTTCTGTCTGCAGGCAATGTCTTTTTACGATACTGACACAAAAACCTTTGAGTAGGCACCTGTGACAAGAAGGGTAAATCATTTCCAATGTTCAGCATGGCACAGTTGTCAAGCGCAAAGGTTAACTTAGTAAAATGTACAGAATTCTTAAACCAAACAATAATGGGATTTAGCACACGGCTAAAGCTTCTGCAGTGTAAGATTAAATGTTTGGTGTTTATTTTTAGCAATCATTTTAAATTGTGGTTAAATGATATATTTGGCCATGAACAGTCAAACAACTGAACGTTGCTTAGCTTTGTAACATAAACAATGTATGAATTACAGCTACTGTCCTGCAGTTTGAGAGCAAAGCTCAAAAGAAATATACAGGAAAAACCCTAATTGGATTTTTTCCAGATTTTCCTGGAAAACAGAACAGCATTTTTATTAAATTTGTAAAAATTACCTTTTTAAAAATGAAAAGTACCTGGGGCAGGAAGTTATAATTGATTATTCCTACCTCCCAATATTGTTTTGCTGAGGAGATACAGCACATACAGTTTTCATCTGTCAGGTTAGTGCCCAGTGCATTCCAGTATTAAAGATGGTGCTGAAGCACTCAGGAAGACTGGCAGAAGCAGTTTTGTTTGTGCTGCTGTTCCTCATAAAAATTATATTGTTAGAAAGCACCAATCCTACTTCCCTGCCCCAGGTACTTATCTTTTTAACTGTTTTTAAAAAGATAAGTATGCACTAATCATCAATTTTAGACCAACTCTGTCAATAAATAGTCTTTTGCAAAAAAAAATTAGCATTTTTACTATTATGATAATTAGTGATGGACCCAAACCCAAGTTCATGCTGAACTTTTTGAGTTCAGATGAACTCGAACAATCCGTTATCTATCCGATCAGGTTTTCCGAATTATTTTTCAATAAATTTCAAAGGGCAAAACAGGAAATGTTGCATAGTGACAATACAGCATAAGAATTAATAGCAAAACTATTAAGATCACAGAGACTAGGTAGACAAAAAAGAATTATGAGAAGTAATAAGTAGTGCAATTAAATGGAAAGATACTATTTTAAAGTTTTACAATATCGTCTTACGGACCTGGCTTGGCACTACTTTAACTCAATTCCTGATCCAATATTGAAGCGGCCAGTTTGTTTAAAAACAAATTCTTTATTAGCACATCACATTAAAATCGATCATTTTGTATGGAGAAAAGGATTAGCACTCGAATATGATGCGTTTCGGGTCAGGTGACCCTTACTCATAGACTTCAGAAGTCTATGAGTAAGGGTCACCTGACCCGAAACGTGGCAGCCAATCACGGACACGGCTGCCGGGAGTTCAGTGCGGCGGAGGAAAGAGGGAAGGTAAGTAAAATTTGGGGCACTTTCTAATAATATAAATAGAGCGGTTGGGGCTGGGGGGACAGGGGGAATATAATATGGAAAGGGTTTTATGCTAGGGGGAGGGAATTCTAATCGGGAGGGAGAGGGAGGGGGAGAAGGGCTGCAGTATGCATGCCAAACTTCTCCCGGAGACCAGACAGGAGGCAGAGTCCTATATGGACTCTGCTATCCTCCTGCTGGGCAGTTTTTGGGACTTTGGGGGGGACTACAGGAGAACTATATGGAGCTGGGATGTGAGGTAAGTATTTTATTACACTACATGATGGGGCCATTACTGAGGGGGATTATACTTTTGGGGGTGGACATGCCCTTTAATAAGAGTAGTGTTTGCTGGATGTTGCTCCTCTTCTTCCCAAGATCCTTTCTGCTGGTATCTCCTTCTTTCTGGCCAAATATTGGCACCAGGCTCATAGACCCAAGAGACCAAATTGATTTAAGGTCTGTTAGTGTTTAAGGCTATTGATTCATACCCGGAAATGTCCTAAATAAAATAAAAACACTATACTTTTTGTAAAATATACAATATACACTACATCCTATTAGTAATTAAAGGGCATGTCCACCCCCAAACTAAACTTAACCCCCTACTGGCCTAGAATAAAAAAATCACTACCTTACATCTCTGCTCCTTAAGGTTCTCCTGCTATGCCTTTTCAAAGTCAAGGAAACTGAAGGGGAGCCCTTTCTCACCTCCCTCCCACCTTCCAGATCCATCCTCTACAGCCATGGCACCTAGCGTGAATCCCTCTTCACATAAGGTGGGGGTGGGCAGATGGTACCTACCTTATATGAAAAGATAGTTTTCAGGGTGGGCGTGCCCTTTAAGGGTCTATTGCAATAAAGCTTGCAAAAATACACCCATGCTATAAATCTGCAGAAACAAATCAGATGTTATCTAACTGCAGTAAAAGGCTAACATTTGATTGGTTGCTGCCAATTAATAATACACATACAACTTTTCCACCTCCTACAAAACTGTTTATTAAAATCTAACTATAGCTTCCCAAAATGGCAGAATTTGTATTGTGTTGTTTAAACCACCTTGTTTTGCAAATAAAATAGTTTCTGTTTGAACATTATGCCTGAATAGGTTTTCTCTCTTTGCATAATAAGAATTCTAAATAGAACATATGGCTTTGTGGTATTTGCTACAACTCCTTATATTACTGACCATAAAAAACAGTCATGTGCTAATGAAGCCCAGTAGGATAAAGCAGCAAAGGTCCACAGCTGGTCGTATAACAGCAAAAGACTAGTGATGGACTCGAACCCGAACCCAAGTTCAGGCCGAACTTTATGAGTTTCAATGAACTCGAACGATCAAACTTAATTTAGCTAATTATGGAAAAAATTAGATAATTATCGAATTTGCGAATCAATAACCCTTGTATGTAACATTTGAATTCGGTAACCCTTGAATATATCCTTCGATTTCGGTAACTTGAATGTAGCCTTTGATTTCGGTAACCCTCGAATATGTCCTTTGATTTCGGTAACCCTAGTATGTAGCCTTCGATTTCGGTAACCCTTGAATGTATCGTTTGGTAATCCTTAAATGTAGCGTCAATTTCGGTAACCCTCAAATGTAGCCTTCGATTTCAGTAATCCTCGAATGTATTGTTCTGTAACACTCAAAAGTATTGTTCAGTAACCCCCGAATGTAGCATGCAGAAACCAGACAATTGCCTGAATGTGAATAAAGATATTATTTAAACAAGTTATGATGATATGGACCCTAGACCGTTTCCCAAGTGCCAGTGCCATTTACAGTGAGTTGCTATTTAATCCAAACTTTTCGAATTGGACTCCTATTGACTTTAATGGGATAGTTTCCGAATCCTCAAACTTCCGAATTTTTACTGTAGTTCGGCAGTTTGAAAACGAACCGAACTTTAGGAAGTTTGACAATCTCTACAAAAGACAGACTGTGTTTTTTTTTTTAAGAAAAATAATAAGATAAATGTATTGTTGACAACAGTGCTGTCATATAAACATGCTATTTATAAAGACATATCTTCCTTGCAGAGATATTTATTAATTCAGTTTAGCATCCTGTAGACCATGGCTCACCAATGGTAACTCATCATCAGCCTTTCATTTCTGTGTTGTTGTTCTTTTGTTCACTGTTGCATTTAAAAAGATATGAGAGACATTGTCTGAAAAGTTTCTTTCTCTCTACCATGAAAATAAAAAGGTTACACTGGTTGAATACTGCAAAATGCAGTCACTAATAAATTTCAGATGATCTTCTACATGCAAAGCAAAAACCAGCCCACTTGGATTAGCAAAAAAAATATATTATTATTTCTTTATCCAAAACCTTCAAGTAAGTGAACAATTACCCAGGGAACCCCTACTGTAAAGTATGCCTAGCACAATGACAAAGGAGACATTAAACCAGCCCACTTAGCCTTCATTCCGCACTACCCCTGCTCTGAATCTTGTCAGTTCAACAAAGATGTTTTCCCAGTTTAGTCTCGAAACAGAAGAGCGACCAGACACTCAAGCAACATGGAAATGTCAGAGTCACAAAAGGCCAGTCTAATGACTTTAACATATCTCCCTGGGGGGCTTACGGTTTTCTGCAATAAAGTGACTCCTATATTTCTGATGGAAGTGAAAGCAATTCACAAATGCTTCCAGTTTTGATCACATCGTTTCTTTTGTTTGTTTGTTTTTTATGGTCTTTAAATACAGGTTGCTGGTCTAGCAGCAGGAGGGACTTTTTTCCCTCTGAATGTGCTTGCTCCAGTGCCTGTTCCAAAGAAGCCACAGTGAGAGATATTCTTTCATTTATTTGGTTATTTGCAGTTCAAAAAATTTGAAAGGACGCGAGGGTCAAAGATCCTGAAGGGGACATTAAATTGTTACATGGAAGAGTGGTCTGACACATTGTAAAAAATAAATAAACAAAACCTCCAGGGTATATGGGAGAAAAAGGGAATGTGTAGCTATATCTCTCCAGGTGATTTGTGCAGAATCAGTGGAGCAGAAATTCTTGTAACAGATATATTTATTGTTACCGTGTTTATTTAACTGCTTCACAGGCAAATTTGGAGCTCAGCATTGTGATGGACATTTCCAAGTATTGAAGAAATGACATTCAATGACAGGAACACAATCTCTCGTAACTATTGTTATTGATCATAGTGACACAACAATTATAACTCCATGCTGGATTTCACATGTGGTTTGAAGACCAGTGAATGTCTCAATAATTTTTTTATAGTTCAGATGTAGCTAGAAAAAATATTTTCAGGGTTTCATCGTCAGTCTAATTTCATTAACAGAATTATAGTCGATGTCCTACGATTAAAGGTCATGTCCACCCTAAAAATGAAATTTTGCTACATGGTACGGGCCCCCTGCCCACCCAACCGCCTTGTCCAAATGTTAAAAATTGTTTTAAACCATTACTTACAGCCCCTCGATCCTCCGGCACATTGAACTTGCAAGTAGCGGGCCGGACTGGCAGCCGCGTCTGTTATTGGCCGAGAGACAGTCAATTACAGAAGCAGATGGCATCAATGGAGACCCCTAGGGAATGAAGGTCTGTAAGTAGAGATGTCCGAACTTCGAAAAATCCGGTCCGCGCGAGGATCCGCGGATTTTCGAAAAAATCCGTAAATTCAAAAATCCGGGAGCGGACCCGTTAAAACGTATTAAAATGAAAGTTCGGCAAAATCCGCATTAAAAGTGGCCTAAATAGCCTTGGTAACGTACACTTAATCAGGGACCTGGGTAATGACCTTAAGAACACGTATTAATGCCTACAATACCTAAAAATTACAGTCCACTAGCGTGAATTTTAAAAAACGGTATTTTCAAAAATACGAGGATTTCCGTAAAAACGGGGATTTCCGTAAAAATGAGGATTTACGTAAAAATGAGGATTTTCGTAAAAACGAGGACCTGGAGCCTTCTGCCTGCACAATGGCGAGTTCTGTAAGGCAGATGTATGCCACACAGTACCTCCTGGCCAGGGGGTACGATGATTTCCCCCCTGGCATCTATCATGTGTGGCGCCGAAAGCGCAGGATTATGGAGGGGCTCCAGCGCCGGCTCCTGCACCACTTCGGCTACCAGACCATTGTTTCTACCCTCCAGAGACAGTGGTCTGATCTGAAGAGGCAGAGGCCTCCTTATGTTCAAGCCATGCGGCAACTGATGGAAGGCAAGTATACTTTTTATTATATTACTGTATTGTAATAAGTAGTAAAATATTTTAATTCACTTCTGACAAAAACATATTTATTGTATATACCTTACCATTAATGCCATTACACACACCACATTGGCCACATTCCCCTATATAGTAGTTTGCACACAACAAGGGAAAGAAGGCGATGGGGGTACTGGGTTACATAATGTCCACTGCGGTTTGCCACCATTGTTGTGGGTCCAGGCAGGCTTGGCCCCACTGGACATACCCCTCACCCCATTGGCTTCTCTCCCTCAGAGTATGCTTCGTGTAAATGAAAGCGGGTGAACGGGTAGGAACAGCACCATTGAGTTACAGCAGGCCCACTGCAGTTTGCCACCATTGATGAAGAGTCAGGCAGGCTTGGCCCCACTGGACATACCCCACTCCCCATTGGCTTCTCTCCCTCAGAGTATGCTTCGTGCAAGGGAAAGCGGGTGAACGGGTAAGGCTTTGTAGGAACCGCACCATTGAGTTACAGCAGGCCCACACTTTGTAATATGGAGTACTGCTCTAGGGCCAGGCAGGATTGACCCAGAGCTGAAAACATTAGCCACAGAGTAGCTGTTGCGGCTGTATGAGATGGTCAGAGTAGGTGACACCACAAAAGTGCATCGTGGAGAGAGAAGGAAGAACAAAGTACTGCTCTCAGGCCAAGTAGGATCGACCCAATCTTAGAAAAATTAGCCACAAAGTAGCTGTTGTTGCAGAGCATTTGTTATTTCACAACTTGAATGCGGTAGAGCAAGGTAGGACCATATATGGCCCTGCCAATAAGAAAAATTGCCATTTGCCAGCTAAGCTGGCATCAGCTAAGCCTCTAGGTGGAAAATGAGGTGGAAGGAGCAGTACGGGTGGCCAGGGGCAGGAGGCCTTCAGTCACGGGCATCAGCATCAGCAATAGGGGTGCTGTACTGAGATGTGATCCACGCCTCATTCATCTTGATGAATGTAAGGCGGTCCACATTCTCAGTGGAGAGATGGGTCTTCCTCTCCGTTACAACAAGGTTAGTCCTTAAAAGGACTGTTGGGTCTCAAGATGTGTGACTACAGGGGTGGTTAACAACAGGTGCTAAACCAACATACTGAAATCCCCACACAGAAAGCTCAAAAAAAGCTCAAAAAGCACAAAAAACTCTCTCCAACTCCTACACTGTCAGGTCTCCACTAAACACACTCCAACACACTGACAAAATGGCGCCTGTGAAGCAGCCTTTTATACCCAGGGGGCTGGCAATAATCATGTTAGCTGCCATTGGATAATTTGGGACATGTGGCTTGCTCCGTCTTCAAAATAATCCCCAAAATGCAGAAATTCCGCGAATTTACAAGAATTTCTCGTTTTTTCGAAAATTTTCGAAATAACGAGAATTCTCGTAATTACAAAGACCTCCGTTTTCTCCGTATTTCAAAAATACAAAGATCCTCGTAATTCCGAAAATTTTTGAGAAAAAAAAAATTCGGAAGTTCGGAAGGCGGAAAATCCGGAATAATCCGCCGTTCGCGGATGGGATAAATCCGCGGTGGATCTGGGTTCGGGTCCGCGAACCAGCCATCTCTATCTGTAAGTAGCAATTTGAACATTTTTTTAAACAAATAACTTGGTGGTTAGGGGTGAGCATTAGAGATGGACTAGAACTCGAACCCAAGTTCGAGCTGAACTATTCGAGTTCGAACGGACTCCGACTTCTCGAACTATCCCGGACCCGGATTTTTGATATTTTCCGGACTTTCGATAATCATCGAATGTTCGAACGGTCGAATATGCGAGTAAAATGTCTATCATACCTATAGACAAGTAAATATTGAATTATCGAATCCGCGAGTATCGAATGTTCGAACGCGAGAGCTCGAAAATAGCTTGAGTGAGAGTAAAATAGAGTTTTCGAAAGTCCTGGATATTCAAATGTGTTCCCCAGACCATTTCCCAGGTCCCACAGCCATTTACATTAAGTTACCATTGATATTTTAGTTGTGTTTCATTCGAACTTTTCAAACTATTTGACTCCCATTGACTTGGGTCAATGGGTCCATTTTCGAACTTTCAAACTTTTCCTATAGTTCGAAAGTTCGAAAACGGACCGAACTTTCGGAAGTTCGGCCATCTCTTGTAAGCAGGGGGCACCTACCATATGGCAAAAGGAATTCACGCTAGGTGCAACGGCTGCAGAGGATGGATTCGGAGTATGGGAGGCGGGGAGGAAAGGGCTACCCTGCACATGTCACCATCCGACCTGGAGGCAAGACAAGAGGCCGAGACATTTGGACAGGAAAACAGCCACTACTCTTTCCTGGATTTGGACAAGCACTGCAGAAGAACCATAAGGAGCAGGAATGTAAGGTAAGAATGTTTTTAAACTACACAGTGGGGCCAGTTTGGGGTTAAATTTTAGTTTTTGGGGTGGACATGACCTTTAAGGGGTGTCACCTGAAACATGTCAGGAGCTGGGATGTTGCTGTTTTATCCCCACACATGTACTATTGACCTATTTTGTTTTTAATGAAGACAAATAAAGTGTTATTTTATCGAGAACTACCACCTCATACTATTGAACCTACGTATGTTGTGGGAACTCAGCGGGAGAGTGACAGCGTAAATGTGTAAAAAGAACACAGTGGTGGCTTGTGTGGTGTAAGCAAACTCCCCCTTCCCCGTGATTGTTTGGGTTTCTGATCCTCCTCCTAGCTTCCATCAGGGTTCCATCAGAAAAATGATTTTATCTTTATTTTATGCTTTGCTATTCATGTGCTTTCTTTACTGGGGTTTTACTAATCCAATCGTTAAAAGCAAAGCATGGGCTTTAACTCCAACCATCTAGTATTGCCTATAGCAACTGTCTAACTATTGTTGTGTGTTTTGCCCCAAATATATTTTAACACAGTCACATGGATAATTTTTCTTTATTCTAAATGTTGCACCTTATATGCTCAATTATTTTCTTTTTGCACAGACTTTCTTTACATTACAGGCTAACATAACTTTACTAAAAATTCAGACTGTGAAAATCTCCATTATGTAATTTTGATCTTGCATTACCATCAGAAACCACTTAGGCCTGGTATGCAGAATCCAATTAATTTGCCTTATCAAGTATACAGATTGCTAGTATTGAAGAAACAGCATGGAGATTGGATGTGCGTTCTAAATGCTTGCTCGCTCTTGACCAATATTTGGGCAAAATCAGTTGATTGAACATGTTGGAAAATATTGATGTGTTTACAGTATGTTTGTGCTGATCACCAACAAACCACCAACCCATTGGGACAACTCTCCCCAGACATCTGACACAACATTTTGGCGTCAACAAACGAAGGGGTAAGCACCCCCAAAAAATTATGTTCGTTGGTTAGTTCACAATAAAGTTTCATTAATTATATTTTGTAGTCTAGCCTTCTACTTAATCTTTAAAGTCTTAAATTATCTTTTGGGGTTGAGGTTGTAGTTAAGGACAACCATACAGTTCACACCGTGAATTAACTTTATTGCAACTAGTTTTGAAACAACACTGTGTTCTTTATCAAGCTAAAAGTGTACTAGCCGTACATGAAATTAGGTTACATCCCATAACCCGCCCCTCAATCCCATTGGTGAGATTCAGTGTCCATTGTTGTGATTCAGTGTCCATCAAAACAAAAGTCCATTTCCATGCAAGGGTCTTAAAGGTGACTAGATCTTAAAGTTGAGTAGCCAACACCACAATAGAGGTGTACCTTATAATTAAATTTAATGGAACTGCACCTTACGGTGACTACCATGAGTTAATATTCTTGTTAACCATCAAATTATATACACCATTCATTACTATGTTTACCTATAGTAAATACCAAGTACCAGCATCATACCAATTTCTGTACTATTATTTATTTTTTCTGCAATAGCTGGTACTGCTTTGCCCAGACCTAATGAGAAGGAAACAAACAAGATCTTGTATACATTGTTGCATCTGATTACACACATGATTACAAAAAAGGTTGAATTGACCACATTTCTTTCATGCCTATAGACTTCATACTGTTAAACCTCCCAATCCGCTTGTCTTCTGTCTGTTATAGTTTCTTTCTAAAATCACCGCCTCTTCGCGGTAGTTTAACCTTTTCCAGTATGCATCGTTTTTGTTGTGATACTTGATGTTTCATTTCAAAAAAATTTCTGGCAACTGCTGTGTTTGTATTTGTTTTCTCTTTAAAGTTACAGATATCACATTTATGTTCTATCCTTATTTTGATAGCTCTACTTGTTTGGCCAACATATGTCATAACACAGGGGCATTTGATCACTTAAATCAGGCCCTTAGTGTCACACGTTGATGTGTGTATTTTGTGCCCTATTGTAGGGTGGGGTGTACATTGTCCCCTTTAATGACTGCCCCACAGCAATTGCAATTCATTTGCAAAGGCCATTATTTGTTCACAACACCTTCAATGTTCCTACTTTGTTTCCCATATTGCATTACCAATGTTGGTCTTTCCTTTTCTTTTACATTTTGTTTTGTACTAAGACGATCCTTTCTATCAATCTGTCTCCCATTTCTGCTTTATTAATTACCTCTTGTCAGTACCCTCCGACAAGGGTTAAGCCCTCGTGAATTGTCCCTTTGGGATCCCTTTAAACACTTTGGGACTTTGAAAGCCTTTGGCTGACAGATTATTCCTGTTGGTTGGTTTAGTGTACAGGTCAGTGATGATACACTCATTGTTTATATGTAGTTTTATATCTAGAAATGGTAGGTCTGTCTTGGATGTCTTGGTGGTGGGGTGGGAAATATTTCTCTCATTCATCATTTGGTTTAGTAAATCCAGAATGCTCCAGATAATCAGGAAGTCGTCCACAAACCTTAAGTATGCTTTTATATACTGGCAGTACGGGCATGATTTAGAAACATTCTCTCTTCTATTTTGCTCACAAACAGGTAAGTGATTGATAGAGCTACTGACCCTATCCCAAACACTATTGGCCTGGCAGGTAGATTTGCAAGTATTTTATGGCTAGTACACTTTATGTTTGATGATGTACACTGTGGTGTTCAAGACATGTTGCAATAAAGGTAATTCACAGTATGAACAATATGGTTGTCCTTTTCCTCCTTTCAAACAGTTGGGGCAGTGGTTGGTCTGCACCCTAAACAAGTGAATGCATGCTGGGCTTGCTGTTATACTTATTAACATGTGGGACTTTTACATAAGCTCTGATTATGGTTCTGTTGGCTTCTCAAAACAAAATCCTACCTACTTGAGAGCATATATTCAATATGTTAGTGGGACTTTTGCCCCAGAGTTTAGCACATGTGCTCCTACAGACATTGCATATATGCCAGAGGCTTGCTTTGTTACCAAAAACATTGTATGGGCCATTAAATATGTCATACTTTAACAGAAACATTTCCTGATGCCAGAAAGTAACAAATATATCCTACGTTTTCACTTTGAATCTGTAGTAACAGCTGATGTGCTTGAACAGTTACAAAACTCCTATCAACATACAACTACATGCATGAGTATTATAAATACACATAGGCAAAAAACAAACCATTATAAACATCCATTACACTCTACAACTACACAATACACTCTTCAGAACAAGAGGTATAAACAGAACTTTCATGAAATAGAAGTCACCTCAGAGTTTTATGACCACTGCAAAGGCACTTGGCATGTCACCTTTTGTTTGTATTTGGTGATAAGACTCCTTGGTGTCTTCTAATATCTGTAGAATTCACAGTAGTAGGTGCATTCTCGCTTTTACATATTTTTAGGTTGACCAGATGGTGTAAAGTTGCAAGGTCTACTAAAGGTCAAAGATGTCCATTCGCCTCAACATTAATACAGCATGACATGCATATTGCTTTCTGTCTGAATTGAAGTGAGAAACATAGTTGCTGTGATTAACTAGAACATTTTCTTTAAGATTTCTTTAAGTCACAATGATGTTTTTTCTGTCTTACTTGTTTATAAAAATCCAGTCCGTTGTTATTTGACAGATTTTCCAAATTACTTTGTTTTCCGAGCAAGTAACTAATCAGAGAATTCATTTGGACATCAGTAAATCTATGAGTGGAAATCCCAGGAACCTTCAATTTTACAGATTAATGAAAAATCTTTGCTCTTAAGTGGTAATGAATTAAGTCTCAAAACCAATGTACTTTCTATGAAATAAATTAGTTTCCTTGTCTGATTCTCTTCTCAGTTGATAGGAGATTTTTCTTACCATGAACCCTTGATGAAAGCTTTAATTTCTGCAATTTCAGCCTCATCATATAGCATTCCTTCATCTTAATGCAGCCACAAAATATCAATCTAAATACAAAATAAAATTAACATGCATCTGATTCATGTTATGGGTTTATAAATTGACATTTGATCTCTGGGGCATTTCTACACCTGACAAGCCGAGGTGAAAATAAGAGAAGTAATTATCACTATGGTAAGGTGAAGATACATGCCTTGTTTGTAAAAGTCTCATCCTTTCTATGACATCAAAGGCAACCTTAATATATATAAATTTATATAATTTCCTTAATACTGCACACATGTGTGAAAGTACCTAAGGCTGTTATTAATGTGTTATTCTTCTTTAAAGATATATCTTTCGATCATGTTCCAATCATTAATCATTATTTGTAGAAATCCAGACAAATCAACTTGACCATTAAAATCAAAGCAATATTATTCTTATTTTTTTATGCATTGTATTATGTTGTGTGTAATTAAGCCTTTCCCCATTGTATGTGGCAGACAGTAAAACCAATTTAGCTTCCTATTCTAACTTATATTAAATGGTCTACTTTATGGGAAAAGGGCAATCCTATTTAAGATCTAACACTAAGTCCATATGGGAACTTTCCTCACATATACTAGGTTTAGTATACAGTACTGTAGATCACATACAAAGAAAGCTTGTTTAAGAAGATTTTATAGATTTAAGGCAAATAAATATATATTATGAGGTATAAATTATTAATTAAAGAATACAAAAAATATTCAGGGAGGTTTAATAAAAGTTTTTATCCTTAAAAATGGTGATAATCAGATATTATTTAACATTTGAAAGATAACATCTGATTGATTGGGGCAAAATTAGCACCATTTTTAATGATAAGAACTTTTATTAAATCTCCTGGATTGTGTTATTTATAAGTTTATAGTAATAAAGTATGGAATCTACTATATAAAGTTTAAAACTTGTATGTATGTATGTTTGTATATTTCTATGTGCTCAACTCACAGCCACACACCCGAATGCACCCACTTCAACAACACAGATAAAGAGTCTGCATGTCATGTGCTTCAGTAACACAACAACAGCCCACCCACAGCAACTCAGAGAGCTGCAGACACAGAACAACTGAGTCACACCCGGCTTATACAACAGAGGGAATGAGACACTACCTTAAAGACTGTAGGACATTCCATTTTGCTCTTGGAAGGTTTCAAATATGAACCTTGCAAAAACTATGTTGCTATTGGTGATATGAAACATATTTGCAGTTATTGTCATGCTAAGAAATTTGAAACAACCAAGATATTATGTCTAAGCTTCAAAATCTCACAGCCATGCGGCATACCCCCCAACTTTGTTAGCAAACCCCCAAACATTGCAGTCACACCCATATCCCAACTGTTAAGGCCAAACCCCCAAACATTGCAACCATGCCCCCAAACATTGCAACCATGCCCCCAAATGTTGTGATCACACCCCTACATTTTGAGGTCACAGACACACACACCCCAATAAAAATCATGGTCACGCCCCAAAAACATCATGGCCCAAACACTCCTACATCCCCAAACAACATACCCACACCCTCAAAACTGCAGCCACACCCCCAAATGGCATGGCCACTCCAATGCTTCTAAACATCATGGCCATATCCCTAAAAATCACAACTACGCCCCACAACTTCATGGACATGCCAGACCATCCACATCCCAGAATGACATGCCCCCTTCCACCTATTCAAACCGGTTGGGGGTTATGGACTACACAGGCCTTACCTGCATTACTTGTACTTAAGCATCAGACACACACTGCCTGCATGTCACACATTTCACAGACAGTTACAACTAAAAGAACAGCATGATGCCCATCGGTTACTCAAGTACTGCAGTATTCAGTTTCAATCAACATATTTTTCTCATGGCATATTACATGTAGCATGTTCACGAGTAGGTTCACCACAATTTTTTATATTCACACTCCAAATAGAAAAACTGTCAACTCCTCAACTCATAACTATTAAATACACAACATACATTACCAAATTTGCACTTCTTTTTTCCCTCTGTCTCTTCCATCTAAGCCAAACACACACCTGCACGTCACAAATACTATACACACATGTGTACATGGGGAACTGCTAGTAGTCGATATAGTAACCACAGACTAGTTACTTTCAAAGTCTTCACAATGTATATAAGTATTTTATATTTGTCAAGGTTATCATTCATCCAGGTCATGATATATCTGTGGTGGTCATCTGGTTTAGTTTAGTTCTTGAAGACATTTCGCTAGTCATCCGACTGGCTTTCTCAATTCAGAATAACTTCTACATGAATCTGTTGGCAAAAAATACCCAGGAATGTGTCTAAATCAGCATATATTATCAATGAGGGAACTCCTGAATTCAAGGTGTTGATTGCATTGTAGCTAAGAGGTGTTATCAATCAAGATGTCAAAACAGAATTGCATGTGGCAGACAGTAAATGTCACACACACACACCCAAATGCACACCTCTTTTTAGGCTTGATTTTTTTATTTTGACATAAACGGCTTCCTTCACATCTTGTTTATAGCAATCTTCTTCCTTGTCCAATGTGTCCAATTCAACCACAGCTACAGAACCACAAATCTACAGAAATGAGTAACTTATATAGACTACAGAGGACATTTTCAACAAAATGAACAAAATATTCATATGTGGAGATGAATGAAACCGGCCAGCTTTGCCATCGATTCTGTAGAATGTTGTTTCAAATCCAATAAAAAGGTATGTTTACCACCTAAACTCAAATTTAAAGTTAATCTAATTACCCCCATCATGTCTCAGCCAATCACTGACTCCTCTGCTGGTCAGCCCCTTCTGCTGCTGTCGTGCAGGAAAATGTGTATAGAAGCAGCAGAAGATGAAGAGGGAACAATTGCTGGTAAGAATTTGGGTTTTTCAGCATCACATTTTAGCAGAATCCTGTGAAGTTCAGGCAGGTGAGTACATTTTCACAACCCTCAGCTTCACCTTGAAACCAGGTATGGTTCGAAACCGGGACTCATCAGTACTTATATGCAGCAACATTGTCTAGTTTTTATGAATTTTTAAACACACCAAACCCAGCTCTTATATTGCATTCAATCAGAAATGGTATGCAGTGTGCACAGCAAAGGAAAAAGAAGCCTGAGGAAAATCAGTACTCGTGACTATGCTCATTTATTATTCTAATCAATGATAAATCCATATGACCACTTTACCCACAATACAGTAATTCACCATTGGAGGACTCTGTTTCCTTTGTATTTATTAAATCCTATAAAACAACATCAAGCAAGCAAGAGAAGCAAGGAAATAAAGAGAAATTAACAAAAGGGTAGAAAGTGTGGACCAAAGGCTTGTGAAATTCCTCTGTGATTTCAATTACAAGCTGTTGACTAACAACATCAACCATTTTTATCATGCTTTGATGATCAAAATTATCTACAATGTGTTCAGAGCAGCTGGTCAGAGATGAAATTCTAATTTTTCATTTTTTTCCCCTTTCTTTGCTTTTGTGTATGTACATTCCTACTCACTATGAAAATAGTTTGACTCTCATCCAAGATTAAATAAAAATGGTAACAGCCTGTTTGATCATACTGGAATTGAATATTGATCAAGAGTCCAAGCATTGAACACCTGTAAGAATTTAAAAAGAAAATAAGCTGCCCTTGGGAGGATATTAATTATCTATTTGTTAGGAGAACCATGTTTGTTATTCTTTCCTGTTAAGTGATGTTTGCTTTGTGAACTGTTACCACTGCACAAGGGATAATATTTCAACCCTATTGTCTGAGTGGTGCATTATTTCAGTTAATCACAGGGGCGGATTTACACTTCAGAAGCCTGTAGGCACAAAAAGTCTGTCGTCCTTAGTCTTATCCCTAAACACACCCCCAAACCACACACATTTTCTCTTTTTTGGGGGATGAAAAACTATATAAGGGAGGCCGCACCTCCAACCACAGGTGCCCCTAAGAGCGTGCCTAAAGTGCCTAATGGTAAAGCTGGGCCACGTAGAACTATTGCTGAAAAATTTTGCTGCAAATGGATTTTTGTATCTGATGCTTCTATAGGCCACAAAATAAGTTGTGTCTAATTGTTGTCCGTACAGAGTTTCTTCCTGGCCAACAGACCGCCATTTGGAATGAAGGGTCAAAATTCATCCATGTGTACCAGACCTAAATCTAGGTCCTGGTAATAGTACTAATCATTAGAATAATATTTAGAGTGAGATAAAGGTAAGATAAAGTTTTCTGGTATCTTGTTATAATGGTTCTGCATCTAATCTGACAGTAGAGGGGGAAGTAACTAGAAAGGTAAAGTTTAGATATAAACTTTGAATTTGGTTTAAAAGACCGCATTTTGGAAGGGAATGTGTGTGTTTGTGCTGCAGATTTTAAAACTCAATAATGGCAATAATGAGGACATTGTTGTTATTTACTTACCCTTTAAATATGGTTGCCACATGAATGAATGGGTAGCTCAGTTGGTTTGTGTACCTCTGTCAGGTTGGAAGTTAAAAACAAACTTTTTTGATTATTGATCAAAATTTGCTTTTGTCTATAGTTACCCTTTAAGTATGGCTGCCACGGAAATGGAAGGGTAGGTCAGTAGTTGTGTGTACCTGTGTCAGGTTGGGGACTAAAAAAACAAACTTTTTTGATGATTAGTCAAAATGAGATTTTTTTATTAGTTACCCTTTAAGTATGGCTGCCATGGAAATGGAAGGGTAGGTCAGTAGGTGTGTGTACCTGGGTCTGGTTGAGGGGATATATCTTTTTTGTGTTTACAACCATAAGACGAACTTTAAATTGAGGGTATATCCAAATTAGTTTTTTTTAACTTTATTTACCCTTTAAGTATGGCTGCCACAGGAATAGAAGGGTAGGTCAGTAGGTGTGTGTACTCGTGTGATGTTGGGGGTATTTTTTTTTGCATGTATGACCATATAAATAACTTTTATTGATGATTGATCAAAATTAGTTTTTTGTCTAGTATGGCTTCTATGGGAATTGAAAGGTAGGTCAGTAGGTGTGTCTGTGTGGGGGGTAGGGGGTATCAGCCTTTGTGTTTGTGACCATGAAACAAATCATTTTGATCTCATGACCCTTAAATCTCAAAATATCCACAATTGAGGATTATTACCATTATAGCCTATGGGAGAAAATGTCTGGAATTTTGCCGATAACGCTGTAACGCTTCCGCGGATTCCTTAGCTAGATAAAAGCACATTTCTCCTATATGCCCCGCACGTCTGTACCGAATTTCATGTCTCTAGCTCAAAAACTGTGGGAGGAGATACAGTCCGAAAAAAGCGGAAGAATAAAACGAAAGAAAAAGAAGAAATAGAAAGAACAGTAATTTGGCTCTTCAAGCCAAATTAATTAGCACTGATAAGGATGATAGCTGCATAAGGACAAAGGGTCCAGGTGTTAGCAAACCTTTTTATTGGCCTGGACAGCGTTTGACACCATAAAGATTGTGTTTCAAAGGAATATGCGTAAGGAGTATGGGTCCGTATTAAGGCTACTTTCAGACAAACAGCAAATGCCATCTGCTGAATGTTTTCTGAGCGGTTCCACGACAGCCACTGCTAGAGAGATGCTACATGTTAAGTTTCTCTAGTTTGCAGAGCAATATTGGCTCTGGGTAAAGCCCCCTATTGAGTTCAAATAAAAGTGCTATTGGCATGTTGTGTTTGTGAAAACAAATTGCCACATTTTTCCTGAGACACAATATCACAGAATTGTCATACTGTGCCTTTAACATTGTAAAATACTCTGTGGTATGTTACAACCACATTTTTATATCTGTGTCATAAATTACAAACCTTGGCAAAAATGACTGATAAGCGTGGTATTTCCAATAGATGTTTAATTGTTTTTAATGACCACATCAGCATTTTACAAAGTGGTCATAGAGTAACTAGGCAGCCATAAACTACAAATGCCTGTTTGGAATTTATACTTGTGTTATAAATTGCCAACACTCCCAACTGATAATAACTGATATCACATTTATAAATAGGCACCAAAAATCAGTGGGTCTGATACCATATATACTAAAGTATAAGCCGAGAAATTTGATCTTTAAAATCATCCTGAAAGTCTCCCCTTTGGCTTAAACTCGGGTCTGAGCTGATCTGAATGCTTGAAGGAGCAGCTGGACAAAAACACATAGCCCTGGGTTAGGCAGTCGTTGTCCTGCTTACTCATAGATCAGCCTAGACTGCAAGGGAAATGGGAAAAAATGGGAGAAGTAACAGGATTCAACACATTTCTCTAAAGGAGGTTTAATATTCAGGCTGCACAGAAAGGTACACAGGGCACATCTGTGTATGAAGATTTGTATGGGGCTGTGTATAGGATTTTCAATGGGGCTGTGTATTGGACTTTCTATGGGGCTGTGTATTGAACTTTCTATGGGGCTGTGTATGGGACTTTCGGTGGGGCTGTGTATGGGACTTTCTATGGGGCTGTGTATTGGACTTTCTATGGGGCTGTGTATGGGACTTTCTATGGGGCTGTGTATTGGACTTTCTATGGGGCTGTGTATGAGGCTTTCTATGGGGCTGTGTATTGGACTTTCTATGGGGCTGTGTATGAGGCTTTCTATGGGGCTGTGTATTGGACTTTCTATGGGGCTGTGTATGGGACTTTCTATGGGGCTGTGTATTGGACTTTCTATGGGGCTGTGTATGAGGCTTTCTATGGGGCTGTGTATGAGGCTTTCTATGGGGCTGTGTATGAGGCTTTCTATGGGGCTGTGTATTGGACTTTCTATGGGGCTGTGTATTGGACTTTCTATGGGGCTGTGTATAGGACTTTCTATGGGGCTGTGTATGAGGCTTTCTATGGGGCTGTGAATGAGGCATTCTATGGGGCTGTGTATGAGGCTATGTATGGGTTTCTATAGGACTGTCTGTGGAACTATCTATGGGGCTGCCTATGGGAGAATATCATCCATCGGCTTATACCCAAGTCAATCAGTTTTACTCATTTTTCAGGTAAAAATAAGTACCTTGGCAGATCGGCTTATATTCGAGTATATATTAAATCTTGAATGAAAAGGAAAAGTTTGATTTGCCTCCCATTGAATTATCTCTTTAACCCCATTAAATTTAGTTACCATAATAATATTTAAATGAATACTTTCAGTCTGTGAGTAACTTTCATTTCTTACTCATATACTATTGTTTAGCAAAATCCTCTTCCCACATTCCCTCCCACCACCAAGACAGACGTTTCTTACTAATCAGCTCAATTACAACCTGCATTATGTTCTCCACTGAGTGAACTTTCAAGGAAAATAAAAGACTAATCATAAATTAAACCAAGGTGATTCCCCATGTTCTCTCTATTTTAATCTGTAATCCTTACACAAAATAAATGGCATTGTGAGTGTTAAGGTTCGCACATGTGCGATCACAGGTCCCGACCCGCGTCACACGATGTGTACGAACGTTCATTTCGGGCGATAATCGGCCTGTGTATGGGCCCTTTATCGAGCGATAAATGGGCCCATACACGGGCCGATTATCGCCAAAAATGAACATTCGTACACATCATGCGTCTGGGGAACATGTCCATATCACACTAACTTTCCCCACGATCACACAATTGTCGGGTTTCCGCATGCTACATTCGATGGTTTTTGAAAACTGAACATTACATTCGAGGGTAATCGAACGATAGATACAAGGGTTACTGATATCGGTGGCTACATTCAAGGGTTACAGAAAATCGAACATTATTCAAGGGTTACTGAAATCAAAGGCTACATTCGAGGGTTACCGAATTTAAAGGCTACATTCAAGGGTTACAGAATTCAAAGGCTGCATTCAAGGGTTTTCGAAAATAGAACATTACATTCAAGGGTTACCGAACGATACATTTGAGGGTTACCAAAATCAAATTTTAAAATTACATTTGATAATTATCGAAAATAAGCCTGCGAGTTCAGAAAACTGAACTATTTCGGATAGTTTGAGTTCATCCGAACTCATAAAGTTTGGCCCGAACTCACTAACCTGAAATGATGCAAAATGTCCTGTTGCCTGTTTCTGCTTCCTGGTTCTACCAGTTAGTAACTGTCAGTTATGGATTTGACAGTTGACATCACAACCAATGACTGAATGCTAATACCCTAGCAGCCTTATCTTCTGAGCATACACTTAAAGCACATAACCAGCTAACTAAATTACTAAAGGGGCGTGAACAAATCCAGCCATTAACACACACTGACCCTTAATTTAAAAAAGGCAGAATATCAGGAGAATATCAGGCATTCGCTAATAATTCCACTAGAAGAATGTCTCAAAATATTTTTAAGGAGCTATCCTTTCTAAAAGATGTAATTATGAGTTGTCCTTTAAAGTTAAATGTAATTAATAGTAGATTATAGTAACTCACCTGTGCCTCCTGTTACTATACATATACACACTGCTCCATTACTGGCAAGTTCCATCTGCAGAGGGAAGGAGAAGAATATATATATATATATATATATATATATATATATATACAAAATGGCAATAGTGTGCACCCAGTGTTCACTTTTGTATGCCTGGAGCTGCTGGTTTGTAAATTCCAATACAGAATGAAAAGATAAGTCGTAACCAACGCTCCACAGGTCTTATTTACAAATTTTATTACTTTCAATAAGAGTGCATAGTGCAAAAAATAGCAACGTTTCAGCCTTGGTTTAGTGGCCTTTATCAAGCTTACAATCTTGTGCAACTAAGAGGGTTTAAATACCCTACAGGTGATTAGTGGAGGACACTCCCTCTAACAACAATATTCTCAAATTCAGTTAACTCTAAAGTGACAGTGCTTAATAATCATACCAGTGACCAATACAATAATTTATCGTGTTAATAATAAATATAGTATAAAAATCTATGCTGAAAAAGTGCTCAGAAGTGCTATAATTAATAATTACTCGTTAATTACGTTGCTATTTTTTGCACTATGCACTCTTATTGAAAGTAATAAAATTTGTAAATAAGACCTTTGGAGCGTTGGTTACGACTTATCTTTTCATTATATATATATATATATATATATATATATATATATATATATTAGAATGAGAAAGAACAGTAAAAGAAGAAAGGATGTACATTATATTGTCAGAACAAAGCAGACACAATCAAAGTATTATCGTAATTATGGTTTCAGTTTTGAGGGTTAATCTGTCTGTTAATTGCATGGTTCTGATATATGATTATTAAGTAAATATGTCAAGGATAGTTTTTGCTCCCAATTCTGCCAAGAAAGCCGGCTCCTCAGTCTATGCATTCAGTCAAGGCACCAAAGGCAATGATTAATTGTTCTTCCCCTTTGCTACCTCCTCTGCACATGCTCAAATTCCTAAAAGCTCATTGAGCAAAAGGAGGAGGCAGCAACCTCTGCCTGGAAGGGAAAGTTACATATCATTAAATACCTTCTTAGAAATGCATGTGATAAATAGAGATGGGATCTGGGTTTGACACTATCCCGGATCCGACACGGAACCCCTCAGTTCTGAAATCCGAAAGATCCGTCCCAATCTGGACGGATTATCTGGATTTCGGGACTTCGGAAGACATTTTTAAAGATTTTCGAATGTACGTAGCTATTTTCAATAATTTTCAAAAATACCTTCGAACGTTCGAAAAACCTCGAAAATATGATCGGAAAACATTTTTGAGTTTCCGATCGTATTTTTGAAAAGTGAACATTCGTATTTTCAAGGATTTTCGAATGTTCAAGGCTATTTTTGAAAAATTTCGAAAATAGCCCCATACATTCAAAAATCGTAGAAAATTCTTTCCGGTTTCAGATCTTTGGGATTTTCCCAGGATCCGGGAATCCAAAAATGAAACGAAACTAGTGAGTTTCAGCCATCTCTAGTTATAAGTGGCCTTTTTTTTGTTTAAAGGATTGACACACACTTTAAAGGAAAACTAAAATGAAAAAACAACAAGTACTTATTGCATTGTATAAAATGCAAGAAAGGTATGAACTGAGATGCACAATTAAACTTTGGATTACTCCATTTTGTTATGCACAACCACACACCCAACGTTTCAGGGATCACATTGTCCCCTTCATCAGGTATAACAAACCAACAAATCCATATCCCTTAAATATGGCTTTTTTGTTTGTTATACCTTATGAAGGGGACAATGTGATCTCTGAAACATGTGTGTGCATTTGTGCATAATAAAATGGAGTAATCTAAAGTTAAAGTGTGCATCTCAGTTCATATCTTGCTTGTGCTATAGTGAAAGATTCATGGTGGAGGATCCTTACTGAGTTAGCACCTTTTGGACTTATAAGCAAATTTGCCAAGGAGTATGTCTGGGTCTGAATTGTTGTTTACTTGGAATTGTATAAAATGCACCTACTCAGAGTTACATCATCCCAATGACAGTGAAGATGTGCGGTTTTTAAGTTCTCCCATGGGGGCTGCCATCTTGGCTCCTCCTCCTGTACCCACCTTTAAAGGGGAATGTTGGAGGGTAAAGATTTAAGGTTGATGTTTTAAGTCAATTCCCTGCCTGACCTGAATTTTTTTTATTGAAATACATCAGGGGGAGCTGTCAACATGCTCTCTTAGCAAATATACAGTATGACAGCAAATACATTTTACATGAAAGCAAAAAAGGAGGTAGGAAAACTTGTTCCAACCTACCATAGAATAGGTGAATCTGGTGTGGTAGGGGAAGGGGTTATTTTTCTCATTTTAATGTTTGTTTAAGATTGTAAAACAATCGTGATATCTTTCATTCTTGATCACCAACAATAACCTTCCCTTGTAAATGTAAAAAAAAAACCACACAATTCATATTTAGATTTGTGCTTTACAGAAACTTGTCATTTCTTCTGAGCAACCTAGTGTAGGTGTAAAGAAATCTGACTGTTTCCTGGCATATCAATTGAGGCCCGTCAGTCTCTTTAGATAATAAATCTGATATATATTATGTATATTGCATTATAACAGATGCACAAACTTAGAGGCTTGGGATTTTTGGAACAGTTACCAAGACTGTGCCCTTCAAATTAAACTAAATAAAAATAGAACATGGTTTCCTCTCTACCACACCGTCTGTATGCACCATGCTCACTGTCACCTGTCATACTGAAAGTAAACACAATGCCCTGCCAGCTAGAAATATCTGTACCTCCTTCCCACATTTATGCAGTTAAATTAAACTTTTTTTCCCTGACAGTCATCAATAGCAATTACTGAAATGTTTCCACCATCACCAATTGTGTCATTCTTGGGAAAATTGCTTTTTATTGTTACAAGACGAGAACTGAGCTTCTCATAAATTACCCTCCAAGAAATCTGACTTCTGCAGACAGTAATAATTCTGTACTGGGCACATGATGATATAGTATGCCAACCCCCCTCCCATCTAAAAAATTATAATTCACTTGCTCTTCTAACATTAACTCATTTTTGGATTTTTTTCTTCTGTACTAAAGATTCACTTTACTTGAAAATGTGTAATTAAATTAATTGCCATAATAAATTAGGCGTGTGCTGCTTTCTGACTGTATTGCTCTACAGCAGGTTATACATAATGAATATGTTCAAAATCTGAATTATATATATAAAAAGGCATGTGTATTATAGACATAAATATACCAAGTACCCTAAAATATTAGGTGACCTCAGAAAGTAAAAATGTATAGGGCACCAAACAGATGATGAAGAGTATGATGGAGTGTGTTCCTGTGGATCATCCAAATAGACCCAGGTGAAGCTCGCATTCTGCATTGGGCATCTGATTAAAAATTACGGTATGTAAGACATGTACACTATCTCCCAAGCAATGAAGTATGTAAATAATACATACTTCCTTCATAATGGAAGCAACTATGAAACATATTCTTATAATAGACACTCTTCTACATAGCTAAATGACTAATATATAAATAAATTTGACTGTTGCTTCCAAATGTGTGATCATCAAAAAAATGGGCCAGAGGCTAAGAATATTGTCACCCCAGTGTTTTCTGTATTATCAGTCTTGTGTTTTTATATGTCTTGGAACATGATTGGTGGCTTAATATATTCATATATACTGTAAGGGGCACATTATACTTCAAACAGTATATAGCAGTGACTGTAATACAGGCTGTGAGGGGGCCGCAAGTGTGGGATTGCAGAAGCTTGATGTTAGAAAATGTGTTATGGATATTGGGCTCTCTATAAGTCCTGGTATATGAGTATAGCCTTGAATATAGGAGAAATATTGCTACTTTGCGAGGGGCTTGCCATTTATTGAACTATGCTGCTGCAATTTCTAGCTTCATGTTGGATGATTTCACCCATATACTATACCCTATTTATTTGTCACTGGCTGATACTACAGGACATTTTAGATGTGTTTTAGTAGAGATGGCCGAACTTGCAAAATTCCATTCCGCTTGCAGATTCGGGGATTTTCGAAAAATTTGAGTCAATGGGAGTTAAAAAATTCTGCCTGCATAAATGGTATAAATAGCAATTGTGACTTACTTTTAATGGCTCAGGGACCTGGGAAATGGTCTGAGGAACATGTATCAATGCCCAAAATATTTAATAAAACATTGTCAAGAACCAGAATCTTCATGCACTTCCTGTTTTCGCATTCCGCATAGTATTTTTAAGATTTTCCATAATTTCTTAATTATTAGAAATTGGAATCTGCATTAAAGGATTTATTGCTTTTTCCTGTGCAAAGTTAGAAACTTCATATTAAAGGGCATGTCCATCCCCCGCAAACTAAAATTCGCCCCACTGTGTAGTGTTAAACGATCCTTACCTTTCTCCTCTGATCCTTATGGTTGTCCTTCAGTGCCTATTCAAAGTCCAAAAAAGTGAAGAGCAGGAGCTGTCTGTGTGTTGAAAGGTATCTGCCTCTTTGATTTCCTCTTTGAGGACTCTGGCATGCACAGAGTCCTCTAAGTCCTCCCCTCCCTCTGGTCCCTTTTACCACAGTCTTGCAACTAAGGCAAAATCTCTATATGGCATCTCCCCTACTCTGCACTCGATGTTTAAATGGAAAAAAAATCAGGCACAAAAGATACTCATGCTCCCTCATTCCCTCGCCTAGCCTCTGCTGGTCTTCTGCACTGGATAGCAGAGGAGGCCGGACAGGCAGCTGCGTCCATGATTGGCTGATTATTTTTTTTTTTATTTTAAACCTAGCGAGGTGCCATGGCTAACAAGTGGTTGACACTGATAAAAGTAGCTGCTATTGGTGCATTTGGGACATGTAGCTGGATCGTTTTCAAAATTTTGAGAAAAAAACAGAAAATTCTAATAACTTGAACGTTAATAATAATTTTTTCGAAAATTTCCAATCACGGCTTAGAGAAATGTGAAAAGCAGAAGTCTGCGTTCCGGTCCATCTCTAGTTTTTAGCTCATATTTGAATATGTGATTTATGTACTTTAGCTTTAGATTACTTTTTTTGGTGGGGAGGGTGCAATTACCGTATATACTCGAGCATAAACCGATCCGAGTATAAACCTAGGTACCTATTTTACCCGAAAAACTAGTTAAAGTGATTGACACGAGTATAAGCCGAGGTAAGAAATTATGACCATTACAGTTAGTCCCATACAGTAATATCCAAATCCAGTATGGCTATTACTATATGGGACTACAGTATGGGAATACTGCTGTCCATTTAAAGGGCAACTAAAGCCTCAAAACAATACAGAATCTGAATGGAACAATAGATAATATCCTCTTTCTGATTTTGTATTGTTTTGAGGCTTTAGTTGCCCTTTAAATGGACAGCATATTTCCCATACAGTATTAGCCATACTGTATACAGCTATTACTGTATGAGAATTATGCTGTCCATTTAAAAGACAACTAAAGCCTTGGCACTCCAGAAGTTCGGAAACTACAACTCCCAGCATGCTTTATTACCCGGGAGTTGTAGTTTCCAAACATCTGCACCCTCACCCTCACACCCAGTTCAGTACCTTCTGTGGGATTCCTTCTGAAGTAACTTACTTTAGAAATCCGGCAGCCACTCGCTTGCTCCCTCGCTCCCTGTACTGATGTGCTGGCTGACGTCACTACTCGGCGCCGGGCAGTGACATCAGCTGGTGCATCTTAGAGGGAGCGAGCGAGCGACTGCTGGATTTCTAGTAAGTAAGTTACTGACTCGAGTATAAACCTAGGTCGGGTTTTCAGGCTTTTTTTACAACCCAAAACCTCGGTTTATACTCGAGTATATACAGTATTTACTCTGTGTGTAATTAATTCACACATTTTAGTATTGTGGGTGATAAACATCTAACATCTGGTTGGGGCACAAATAGCTCCATTTTTTAACAATAAGAACTTTTATTACATAGGCCTGTTAGTCCTTAGATTGGAGATCAATTAGAGAGACTTTAGCTTTTCTTATTACGGTATCATTATTGTTATTTTTAGTTGTAGTAGTAGTAGTAGTAGTAATATGTATGTATTATTCTTATATTAACATTTGTTTCCAAATGCAGAAAATGATATGCTTATAGTACTCTTGGGATTTAAAAGACAATTGAAATCACCCCTTTAAAGGGACAGTTCAGTGGAATTTATCAATGTTTGTTAAATTGTTAGTTTGTGTAATGCCTTCTTAGTTATTCTACATATTCTCTCCCATTTTGAAAAATCAGTTGATTTCATACCCTTTGCTGTTCCCTGCTGTTGGCATTGGTGAGCTGACATTTCAGGCTTTAACGGTCCTTCTTCTTCCCAGGATGCACCACTTCCATGGAATGTTCCTAACAGTAATTTTTACTGATTGGCTGTTGGATGGGTCAAACATGCTCAGATCTCTACTGAGCAACTGAATCAACCCAGGCGCTGGGTCAAGGGCAAGACCATAACGGACTCTACTAGGGGTCCTGCAAACAGGAAGTTATTTTTTTGGAAGTATTTATTTCTACATAGACAAAATGCTGAATTGGCAGATTAAGGTCATTGGGATGGGAAAATACTGCTCTTTTTTCTGAAAAGCATATGTATTTGTACTGAACTTCCCCTTCTCTTTAACTATTTAATTGGTGAAGTGAAAATGCTATTTAATGTTATTGTTAGTTTTATGTGGATCCTTCCTTATTATATCAGGAATCACCTTAATGTACTTTACAGTTAGATTTTCATTCTTATTCATAGGTATGTTTTGCTTCCATCCTATAATAAAAAAAATCTTGCCCTTATTTAGGGTTGTAATTTAAATCTTTGATAAAAGAATGAATGTCATACAGCCAATGTTTTGTTGTGTACATTAATGCAAAGTTTAGTGGGAATAAAAACTGGTGGTTAAATTGGATATAATGTCAGGAACTCTCTACACTCATGAAATCCTCCATTTCCCCAATCTTTAATCTCTTTTTGACTCAGAGATTTACAAATCAAACAGAGCCAAACATTTGCCTAAAGTATTTATCTAGTTATAAATCCAAAAGGTCTGTTTTTACAGCTGCCGAATGACATTCGTGATTATTAGTGAATCCACTTGTCCATGAACAATCCAAATTATTTTTTCATTAAGACAACCCCTAAATCGGTCCCAAGCAGTGCATAATGTGCATGTAATGTACTTATTCCCAAGAAATACTTGTTAAACCTCATTTGCCATTTATCTGTCAAGTCTACAGCATTAAAATGTAATAAGAACTCATAATAAATATTCATTGTTATTTCACAAGTAAATTCTTCTTTAAGCTGTGTGGATGTGTGATGTTTCTGTGGACACAATGTACAACTGGTTGACTGTGACAGAGAAATGTCACTCAGTACTGTCTAGGCAGTAACTGGTAATCTGTTCACAATAGACTAGCCAATAAACTAGCCTGTTATATGACCTTTTGTCATCTACCCGGTATTTAATTTTCTTCCCTTCATCCTTATAGGTGAAAATGATCGAGTTATAATTTAAATAACACTGACAAACAGCATTGCAGCGGTATGCTACATGTGAAATTATAGTATATTATAGTACACATCTTTACAGTGCTTTACTGCATGAAATAAAATAATGACACAAAGCTTAACATTGTTACTTTAAAAAGGGGTATGGACCCAAGGGATAAAAATATTATTCTCCCTCATTATTACAAAGCACTCGTACAGGCCTCATTTGGAATACAGTATGTGGTGCAGTTTTGGAATCCTGTGTAAAAAAATCTTGGAAATGGAAATGAAAGGCAACTAAATTAATAAGGGGTCCAGGGGAGCTTGAATATGAAGACAGACTGGACAAGTTACAATTATGCACACTAGAGAAAGGTGCATGGGTATATGATCACTGTGTATAAATCCATTAACCCTTTCACTGCCAGGAGATTTTCATTTTTTTTTGCGTTAACTGCCAGAAGAATTTTCAGGATTTGTCCTTAATCGCTTTAGACTAATTTTACAGTAGGAAACCTTGCAGAGTAAATCAGGAATATTATACATTGTTTTTTTCAGCACAAAGTCTACTTTAATATGGTAACAAAATTTTGTAACTTTTCTGGAAATTTTACTGGATTATGGGTAAAAATGTAAAAAAAATGAAAAATTTGCAAATTTTCATGGATTTTTCCCATTTTACTTATAGTTATCTTAAGGTTACACACAAAACTTACTGTTTCTAAAGCTCAGTACTCCCGAGTACAACGTACCAGATATATGTAGGTACCCGACGTTTCCTGTACAGGAGACCCCCCAAACTAAAATGCACCTCCTAGAATATTACACCAAATTAAAATGTGTACACTACTGACAGTTAACATAGAATATCTACCAAATATTCTAACTATCCCCCAAGTGAGATATTTTTAGAAACTACACACTCGCAGGATTTTACGAGTGAGGTTAGTTTCGATCAAAATGCAGTACCGGACGCAGCTCTTCGTCAAATTGTAAGTTACTTTCTCACATTCCTTTTTTCCTCAACTGTAAATCAGAGACCAAATCAAATGCGAATTTCAGCTAAAAACTGTGGAGGAAAGTTCAAACGCATCTCAAATATGAAAGCCTAACCCTCCCCGAATAAACGGTATGCCACATTCATGGGTGTACCCAGAGACATGGCTACCAACTAACCCAGAGCGTGACCAGTGCCAAATGTCAGTAGCAGCAAAAAAAAATTAGCCAGTTTTGTATTTGAACAGTCTGCAGTTTTTCCACAAAACACCCCCTCAACTCAAAATACCCCCACAAACTATATATTCCTGAAATCTACACACCTTCAGCTATGTAACGCTGTAGTTCGTTCATTCATACCATCAATGGTGTGGGCGCAGTTCTTCGTAGAAGTTTGCACTTTTACCAGATTTTAAAAAAAAATGAACATCAAACAACGTTCAAAAAGGTCGAAATCATGTCAAAACCCCATGGAATGTAAAAAAAAGGTACCAAATATCAATCTCCCAAATGTCCTGAATCAAACGGTATGCCATATGTGTGGTTACACACGCGGACGTGGAAGCGAAAAGCCACAAAGTGAGACAATGCACGATGGCTCCAGAAACAGCGAAAATATTAGCCAATCCGAATTTGGACAGTCTGCAGTTTTTTCCACCAAAACACCCCCGTAACTTAGAATAAACCCCCACAAACTATATATTCCTGAAATCTACACACCTTCAGCTATGTAACGCTGTAGTTTGTTCATTCATACCATCAATGGTGTGGGCGCTTCTTCGTAGAAGTTCGCACTTTTCTGAAAAAATGAACAAAAAACAACTTCAAAAGTAGAAATCATGCCAAAACCTGATGGAATCTAAAAAAAGTTACTAAATATCAATCTCCAAAAGTCCTGAATCAAACGGTATGCCATATGTGTGGTTACACACCGGCGGACGTGAAGCGAAAAGCCACAAAGTGAGACAATGCACGATGGTCAGAAACAGCGAAATATTTAGCCAACTCCGAATGGACAGTCTGCAGTTTTTTCCACAAAACACCCCCCCGTAACTAGAAATAACCCCCACAAAACTATATATTCCTGAAATCTACACACCTTCAGCTATGTAACGCTGTAGTTTGTTCATTCATACCATCAATGGTGTGGGCGCAGTTCTTTGTAGAAGTTTGCACTTTTCTGAAAAAATGAACAAAAAACAACTCAAAAGGTAGAAATCATGCAAAACCTGATGGAATCTAAAAAAAAGTTACTAAATATCATCTCCCAAATGTCCTGAATCAAACGGTATGCCATATGTGTGGTTACACATGCGGACGTGGAAGCGAAAAGCCACAAAGTGAGACAATGCACGATGGCTCAGAAACAGCGAAAATATTTAGCCAACTCCGAATTTGGACAGTCTGCAGTTTTTTCCACAAAACACCCTGATAACTCAGAAATACCCCCCACAAACTATATATTCCTGAAATCTAAACACCTTCAGCTATGTAGCACTGTAGTTCGTTCATTCATACCATCAATGGTGTGGGCGCAGTTCTTCGTAGAATTTCGCATTTCTACACAATTTTCTGGAAAAATAGAGATAAATACATTTCAAAGTTACAAAATCACACCAAAACCCCATGTAATGTAAAAAAAACTTACCAAATATCAATCTCCTAAATGTCCTGAATCAAACAGTGTGCCATATGTGTGGTTACACACACTGACGTGGAAGCGACTAGTCAAAATGTAAAACAATGCGCAGTGAGCCAATAACAGCATTTTCCCAGATTTTCCAAACTGAACACCCCTCTAACTTGGAAATACCCCCGCAAAACTATATATTCTCAGAATCTACATACCTTCAGCTACGTAACGCTGTAGTTTGTTCATTCATACAATCAATGGTGTGGGCGCAGTTCTTCGTAGAAATTCGCATTTGTCTGAAAAAATGAACAAAAACAACTTCAAAAGGTAGAAATCATGCCAAAACCCCAAGGAATGTAAAAAAAAGCTACTAAATATCAATCTCCCAAATGTCCTGAATCAAACGGTATGCCATATGTGTGGTTACACACGTGGACGTGGAAGCCAAAAGACACAAAGTGAAACAATGCACAATGGCTCAGAAACAGCAAAAATATTCAGTCAAATCTGAATTTGAACAGTCTGCAATTTTTCCCCACAAAACAACCCCCACAAACCATATATTTCTCGAATCCACACACCTTTATCTACGAAATTCTGTAGTTTGTTCATTCGTACCATCAATGGTGTGGGCGCAGTTCTTCGTAGAAGTTCACAGCTTTAGCAGATTTTCTAAAAAATTAAAAAAAAAACACTCTCAAAGGTAGAAATCATGCCAAAATCCCAAGTAATGTAAAAAAAAGTTACCAAATATCAATCTCCCAAATGTTCTGAATCAAACGGTATGCCCTATGTATGGTTACACACGCAGACGTGGAATCAACTAGCCACAAAGTGAGCCAATGAACAGTGGCCCAATTACAGCAACTTTTCAGATTTGTCAGACTAAACACCCCTCTATATTAGAAATACCCCCCAAAACTATATATTCTTGGACTCTACACACCTTCAGCTACACAATGGTGTGATTCTTTTATGCATACCACCAATGGTGTGGGTGCAGTTTTGTGTACAATTTCGCTTTCTTACCAGATTTTCAGGAAAAATTTATAAAAATACAATTCAAAGTTAAAAATCATGGCAAATTTCCATGTCATGTAAAAAAAACTTGTCAATTATCAATCTTCCAAATGCCCTGAATCAAACGGTATGCCATATGCGTGGATGCACACAGGGACGTGGCCACCAACTAGCTCAAATGGGACGCATGCACCAGTGTAATTACAAGAAAAATATCAAAGTGCTCTGTAATTTCAAACAGCCCCAAAACTTTGAAATGCCCCCCGCAAATAAACCCCCCCACTAAATATCAATCTCCCACATGTTCTGAATCAAATGGTATGCCATATGCGTGGATGCACACAGAGACGTGGCCACCAACTAGCTCAAATGGGACGCATGCACAAATGCAATTACAAGAAAAAATCAAAGTGCTCTGTAATTTGAACAGCCTACCCTTTTTCTAAGGAAACAGTCCCAAAACATGGAGATTCCCCCCACAAACTATATATTTTTGGAATCTACACACCTTCAGCTACGTTACGGTGCCATGCTTTCATGCATACATGAAGAATTCCAGACCCAGCGATCCAAAGAACTCGGTGTTTTTACGAGATTTTGTGAAAAATAAAATGAGATGATTCAAGGGTTGAAATCCTACCTAAACCCACTTGACAAGCAAAAAAACCCACTAAATAGCAATCTCCCACATGTCCTGAATCAAACGGTGTGCCATTTGCGTGGGTGCAAACAGAGACGAGGCCACCAACTAGCTCAAATGGGACGCATTTAGAAGTGCAGTTACAAGAAAATTTTTTAAAAACGCCACAACCCACCCCCCACACACACACTCTCCCCCTTTTAGTGGTATTTTAGTGAAGTCGGTTAGTATGGAGAGTCACACACGTTTTTGCACACTTTACTGATCCTAAAAATTCAATACGGTCTTTATTTGGTACCTCTGCAAAATTTCCTTATAAAATATAGGCTTAGTTTCCCTTGAAATCGAACAAATAAGTATCCGCGTTTACTTTACCGATATCACTGGGGACATTGGGGAGCTTGGAGAAGACAACTTTTTTTTCTAATTTATAGTTTTAGGGTAAAAAAAAAAAAAGGGTGTGTGTATCACTTTAAGAATTTTTTTGTGTGTATTTCCCCTTTTTTTCCCCGATCATTCCCAAAGATAATCATCAGATCATCTTAGGGAATGATACCGAACTTGGAATACGGGCATAAATGCCCGTTTTCCAATTCGAAATCCGATCGGAAAAATCACTTCCCGGAAATCATTTTCCAGGAAGTGATTTTTTATTCATTGGCAAAGATCAATAATTTGGTGATCAGAAGTGATCACCAAATATTGATCTCTGTCCCCATTTTTTTTCTAAGTCTTCGCTAAGTAGCAAAGACTTAGAAAAAATCCTATTTGTGAATGGAACTTTGAGTTCCATTCACAAAATGTATAGAAAAGCTGGCAGCTTGACAGCTTTTCTATACTAGGTACTGCAGCATGATCAAATTGAGATCAAGCTGCAGTACCTCAACTAGACCACCAGGGGCAGTCTCCTACCACTTCAAGGGAGACCCCGGTGAAGGAGGAAGCTCCGTGACGTCACCGGGGTCTCCCTTTCCGCTTCCTCCACGTGGGACCGGCTGCACATCGCGGGACCCGGCTAAAGGTGAGTGTATCTTCCGATCCCCCCCTCGGATTTGGATCACACCGAGGGGGGATCGAGCGGGCTAGGGGGGCAGTTGAATGCTGCCCCCCGATCGGCCCTAGCAGGGGGGAAATTTTTTTTTGCAGGGGGGAAGCCACAGATCGTATATTCACGATCTGTGGCAGTTAAAGCATTCTCTGCACAGATCGTGAATATACGATCTGTGGCAGGGAAAGGGTTAAAGGTCCAACCAATAAACAATGTGTGGCATTGTTCACCAATAGAACATGTCAGAGGACACACGGACATCCCTTAAGACTAGAAGAAAGTACGGAAAGGGTTTTTCACTGTGAAAACTGTAATGTGTATTCCATTGGACATGATGATGGCAGGTTCATTGGATAGTTTTAAAAAATAAAGCTGAATATGTTTCTAAAAACAAAGAATGTTGCATGTTACTGGTATTGATACATAAAGTTGATTCAGGGATATTTCCAATTGCCACTTGGAGTCAGGAAGCAATTCCCCCCCTTCGTACTATTTTTTTTACCCCCTTGCTTTCCTCTGGATCAACAGTTAGGCAGGAAATGTGTGTATTGCTGACAATGTTGGACTAGATGGATGTATTTCTTTATTCAATCTCAAATACTAGACTAGACTAGACTAAATGGAAAAAAAACATCCTGGCACATTTTTTGTTGAATCAAACAATGTAAATAGCTTTACAGTGGTTTCTGCTAAAAAAAAAAATGGCACAAGGAGACAGATTTACAATAGCTACAATAATGTAGATTTTATGTGTGTGTGTTATAGGGGCTTTTTTCAGATGCAGCCTATGTCTTATATTCTGTGCTTCTACATTATTCCTCTGATGTGCTGGGTTGTAGTTTTCATTGAAGGCATCAGCTTCAGGTTTACATTCTGTCATAGGTAGGCCTTCATTCTACAAGGTGCTGCATGCTAAAAAGTATATTTATAAAGCCTATATAGAATAAAAGTATCTCTGTGCATATAAGATATCAAATAAAACATATGACGGCCTAGAAAGTATATATAATAGAATATAGTAAAAATAGGTTTTGAAAATCCGCAGATATGGCAGAATTCTTGGAATTTTGAAAATCTGAACAAAAATTGCAGTCAAAAATGTGTGAAAGTCACCAGTGGCATAACTACCGCCCCCGCCACTCCTGCAACCAAGGGGGGCTGGACGGTAGTAGGGCCTGCCACAAGCCCACAATGGCACAATCTATGCAGTAACCAGTTATGTATGAATGAAACATATGCGATAAACTGTTTAAAAGACTGAACCCGAACTTCCGGAACTGAAACTTTTAAACAGCTGATCGCGCGTATGTTTCATTCATACGCACGATCAGCTGTTAAAAAATGGATGGTCGCTGCAGAGATCGTGGAGGGAGGAGGGGGTCAGGGGCCCTGCCTCCAATATTGCTGGGTGGGGTGGGATGGGGTAGCCCTGCAGGTAAGCCCTGAAAGCCACAGTCAAAACTGCAAAAAAAACTTAGTTGAAAACTTTAAAATTGCATAAATAAACATACATTTATATAGTTCAAAACCCACGCTAACCAGATAGAGTGGGTTTTGCACTAATTTACTGTACTGCTCTCTTACGAAATATTGCATGTCAATAAATCTATGACAGTGGAATGAGTATGAACGAGGTTATACATAAAAGATTGATATTAATGAGAACAAAGATGTTACTGCTTTAAAAACATGTTTAAGTAACAAGTATGATGAAAACCCAGAGCAACAGCTGCTCTGGATAGATCTCTGTAATAAGATTCACCAGCGACATTGCAGCTCTGGATAAATCAATTCTGCGCTTTAACCCTTCATCAATATTTAATGCCAGCTATTAGCTGCTCTACAGCCATTGCAAGCAAGGGGTTAAAGTTGTGATATCTAAATCACTTATCGCAACTTTCCACCTGCACATTCACCTGCACAGCGGCTCTCAGAGAATAGTGGTCTGAAAGCAAATGCCAGCGCACAACACAGCTGGACAGGTGCAGACATTTCTAAACCCACCACTAAGGGTACAGGAATATCATTATCAGACAAAACGAGCGAGTCACAATTAAAGCAACATAAGTGTTTGGAAACCGCTAACATTTAATATCACAACGTTTTAGAGGTGTTTTGCTCTCAGAGAATTGGGATGAAAGTGGGTTACATTGGAGGTTTGACATAATCTCTTTGAAATTGTTCACAATACCCGAAGTTTGGTCATGTGCCCAATTGGCTAATGTGTCTGTGAACTAAACTCTCTATTTATTTTTCTATCCTATCAATACCTTCACTGGGTTATAGGTTTTATCTCTCCAGCTATTAGCCTCTGGAATCTGTATTTAAACCCAAGACCATAACTGAAGCTAAAGGTGACATTGTATTCCCCACATTGCACTGCATGACAGCAATTCATGCATGCCAAAACTGTATAAAGTTTCTGCGTTCCAGATCGACTTTTCTGTGTTAAAATACAATCTCCGATTACAAACATGGCAAATACAATTTCACATTGAAAGAGTTATCTTTTGTGGGTTTGTAAATTATTGAGGTAATAGATACAAGTGAAATAATGCCCATCATCCTGGACCACTATTTATGTCAACCCCATTCAAGTGTCAGGGACTGTTGCCAAAGCAAAGTTTAGTTGGCCAGTAGGTGTTATTTGGGAAGACCTACCATAGCATGTTTTTTTATGTATTTATGTATTATTTGAAACTCAATGTTAAACTTTGGGTCTCAGTTATATATATCAGTTAGAATAGCCATTAAATCAAAGATCTTACCTTATTGATAAAGGTTACTGTAGTTTATTCATTGACTTACATAATGTTTGCTGACTGCTTCTACCCTTAAACTGGATATCATGTATAATGATTGATTTTATGAAGCTTCTGGTGTGAAATAAAAGTTACGGTAATTTCTTTATGTGTCAATATAAACGTCTATTTTTGAGTATCTCTTTATGTGTCTTGGATTAACATATGACACATGTAGAATTATCACAGAAGGGATCATAACACGAGATCTAATATACAGACATAATTTCCACCTGTAATTGACAGTTGAGCGAACTAAGATCCTCAAAATTCCTACATGTTACACCTCAACTCTACTTTATGTTAGTGGTCAACCCCTGTTTAAAGACCCTTCTTGTTTTACTACTAAGAATGAATTACCCAGTTAAACAGCAAATATAAATTCTATATAAGGTATGAGAGATCAAAAGGGAAATGGAATCCTCCATGAGTAGGGGACCAGCAATTCATTCTGTTTATACGGGTTTCATGTTTGAACTTACTGCAATGTTTTATAAATGAATATAAAAAATGTACAAAACACTCCAGACCTTAAACATCATTCTAGTAAACCTTCTTGCAGAAACAAGGAGATGTTTTCCCCAAAATTGCCCATCAACCCTCAGATTAGTGTTGTCCTAGTGTGGTTATACTAGCAATTTAAAACAATGGTTTAGGGTTAATGGCCATTTATATTTTGACAATGTGGATTAGTATATGTACTGTCATCAAAATATTTTGCCTGTGCTTGTGATTTCAGTAAACTTTAACAACAGTATAAGACTTTTTAAATTTGTTTTTAGTCAACAAATATATAATTAGAATAATCACAATGTAAGGCATACACAGAGCGAGATTGCTGTCATTACAGACATCGTCTCGTTAACTCTACAGTTACAGTGGGTGCTATATAGTAATTATATGGGCACAGAAGGGACACTTTACATTAAGTGCTGAAACTAAAGATAGAAAGCTGAGGTTGACAATTGCTAGAATAGCCTGGGGAAAGGGATCTAAGGATTGTGTCTGTGATAAGTAAGCTAAATTGCAACCATCTTAATATGAAAACATATACAGTAGGTTACACTCCCTACATCACAATTTAAAGAACAAATAGGGGCCCTGAAGAGGTTTTAACTGTAGCTCCTGTCAGAAAGCTGTTGCAAAAATCTGCAGATACAGCAGTATTAAAATCGTTAGCATTTCCACCTACGAACCAGCCTGACAGATTATCACTCATTGCAGTCCTGATATGCCTATTATTGAGGATTTGCTCATGATTATGGTTCTATCCAATGAAAACTCTTCTTGCAGAGCCTGTCTTCCCATTGGTAAGGCCATGGGCCAGAAGGTGGGTGGAGCAACAACTCTACAGACCTTTAAGTGGTCAGAAGCACACAAATGGCTTACTGAATACAGAACTAATTTCAAAGCCCACATGAGTGTTTTGTGGTAGTTATATTGATTCCTATGTTGGGCCATAAATCTAATGGAATTCCTTATAGTGATAATCCCTTTCCAAAGCTATAGATCACAATGTTATTCTGTCAATCACATGCACTGCAATGGGCCCTTTAAATAACTACAGTGATGATAACATCTGCAGAGAGGGTTTTGCGCTGATGTGTTATATATTTGTGCAAGGTAATTAAATCAACTGTCATATACCTCCATTCCAAGAAAAGAAAACCCAATTTGGAAAGCTTGTGCTCATATCTCATATTCTCTTTTCTGCATCAATTAATAATTCATCTCAGGGATATAAACGTATTATTTTTCCATTTCTGCAAATTGTTGACTAAAAGTGCAATGTAGATTCTATTTGAGTTCTTTTTTCTCCTAAATGCAGAATTAGGCATTCATTTTGTGACAAATAAACACAAGTATAGTATTGCCCTCTAAATGTCCAATATTGTTACCAATCAAAAATATATTCAGTGTCATTCATATTTCATATGTCCCTGATGCTAAGGGAGACCATTTTCTGCCTTCTCAGGCCTCGAATACCAACCAAGAAGTTAAGGATTCTCAGAATAAACAATCTGCAAAAAAAATCTACTAGCAGTTCAATAAATCTAAATAAATCTCACCCTGGATATCATAAATTCAACCAACTTAATAATAGTTTTTATCTTTTGAGGACGGAATATTGCCGAAATCCGATAACACTATTTTGGAACTAAATTACTAAATTACTATACAGTGATAAGTATTTTTATAAGACCGTATGAAGCACTACTGGAACTTGTGAGTAACAAGGATTTTATTGTTTTACAACATAAACGCCATCACTTTCTGATGATGGGTAGCAATTAAATTGTTGTTTCTCACAAGTCCGAGAAGTGCTTCATATGTTCCTATATATCAGTGGTGGCGAACCTATGGCGGGATTTTTTTCATGTTCAAGAGCACATGAAAATCCTTAGCTTTTAAACTAAACTGAAAACCATGCAGAATGCACCAGACAGATATAGGAGCCTGGCAACTTCAGGCAAAATGTGTTCAGTAAATCATTGAATCCCCTGATATCAATTCCCTATAGCCTTGGATACATGGGGGTGCAGGCTCAAATAGTTCCTACCATGGCTATTCCAGTGATTCTCTTGATAAAGCAAAGTTTTGTTGTGGCACCTCTGCCTTTAATACTAGACTCTGGCACAATTTGTTATACACTTTCTAGTGTGTATTTTGTAGTGATGGAGAATGCCAGTTTGCATATCTGCTGGGCAAATTGTAGTCTGGTTAGCTTTACCATTACATAATTGCCTAGACATGATAATTTAATTAAAACAACTGGCACTGTACCTTCTGACCATGGTGAGGGGGATCCTCCTCAAGCCCTATAAGTCATCTGATTGGTAGTCCACATGATTGAGAGCCAATTAGATAGCTCAAGCATTTGGTATCACAAATCAAATGAGTCAAAGGGTTTCAGGGGTATTTCCTTCAATTCCAGAAGGATCTTCTTTGTGCACACTTCACATCACGACAGAAAGTACTGGGACATTTTTTTTTATTTATTTGCGGTGACCTTCAATCCCCAGGCAATGGCACCAATTGAACCATCTTTACGTCACTTAATATTTCTATCATGGATGAATGACAAACAATGTGGCAACCTTCAGTCCTATACTTACATTCTATGATTATATTTTATAAGAATATATACTTTTAAAGTACGGTAAGCTTAGGATCTGTGTGCATAGTATGAGACATTTCGTTGAGTGTTGTGCTGGTTCAACCTAAAATGAATGATTCAGAGACAGAATCCCTGCTCCCTTACCAGCTAAATGAGTCTAGGTCATGTGAGCAGAAAGAAAATACTTCCATCAATATTATTTGCCAGAAAGGTGAAGAACAAAAAAAAAGAACCATGCTGGGGGTCTGCTTGGGTTTAGTGATGATAAAAACAACAAGAAGAAATCACGTAAGTGGGAATAGGTTTGTCACAAAGGAAACAAGGGACTTAAACAAGAGAGTTTACTGACCTAGATTCTGAAGACTTACAGTACATGCAGTATTGTGTATTCCCTGCCTTGGGAAATAGTAACATTTTACTGTTTATAGACAGAGTTAAGGATCCGTATGTCCCATAAACTGTGGCATTTTACACAGGAGCTTGTTTATAATGATATATACTGACATAACATAATGGATGAAATCTGTTATCTTTTAAAAATATATATTTGTCCAACCAAATGATCGTATTTTAGTTCTACTTTGCCATAAATGATTTATTCTATTTCAGACAGTGGGATTTCATCTAAATGGTGGGTAAACTTTCTTCCCCTTTTCATTGGCAGCTGTCTTTAACTGCACAAAGTGACCTCCGTCTGTTTTAAATTATCGCTATGTTTGGTCCAGCAGGGATTCAGGCATCACTTAACTGATAAGAAATGCATAATTGCTTAGATGAAAATTTCTGTACTGAATTATTTATGTTAAGGATTATGCAGACAAACCATTTTAAACCGAAATCAGTCTAAATACTTGGGTTTAAATTAATAAGATTGTAATCTAAAACCTCCAGCCCATCTACTGTATGATAGAACATCATCTAATCTTGCATGTGTCCATTTAGCTAGAGGGATGAAGGGATGACACCTACAGTTAATGGATTTCAGAAGGTTTCCTGGTGCTCACCTTAAAAACATCTCTTTAGCATCTGTGTATAAAATTTTAAATTTTATTTTAAATTAGAATCTCAGACAGCTACTGATAATTACCAACATTCCAAACAGTTCTAGGGACAATTTTCATGAAACAGTGACATATTTTCTGGCATTACTCTGCATATGCACATTAGAGTCAATACAGACCCCTTATTATTGTAGACAGTAACTAATTTAATTAACATTTTACTTTTTATCCGTCCCGTGGAACATGTTAGGACTGTCCTGCAGAAGTATGAAAAGTGGGCAGTGCTACTGTAACTGTGATAATTTCCCTTGAAAAACAGACAGCCAACTGCCAAACAAATATTTGGATCTTAGTACTAAGACATTTCTGTTGTTATTTGATGTATACTTTACATAAACATAACCCTGAATTGTTCAGGATATGCAGTTGTTTATTGAGCATGAAAAGGGCAGACAGATTGGTTTTATATGCTGCCAAGTTCCATTATTTCCTCTACTAAGGTTACCTCTCAACATCAATTAGTCATTCATACAAAAAGAAAAGTTTAGAGCAACCAATTGGTTTCAACACACGTCAAATCATTGTGCGTCTGTCATGCATTATAATGGTTAAAGAAACAAAGGCTTAATGGAACGTGCCTATAGTCTGCAAGATATCTAGCAGTCTGAACTGTGCCCGCCTTCCCCAAACCGAACAACTAAGAGAGTATCAATGAAAGAGGGGACAAAAGGCTCAGACTCTTCAAAGAGATGGAGAGATCTAAGAGCTGCAAGGCCTGGAATCTGTTTTTCTGTGAATTTCCTGCAGCAAGAGTCCTGACAGTGTAGAAGTGTTTGTCTGTGACCCCTCTATCACCTCACACAGCTTGCAAGTCCTTGTCACACTCTTCCCTGAGGGTCTTTTTTTTTTAAGTAATTCACAGTGCCTTTTCCCACTCACTATTCGGCACATCTGTTGTAGCACTGGGAATTGCCCAGGCAGTTTTGTCCTAAGCTCTGATTTGCAGTCTCTGTCAGCTTCTGTGATCACAGGCAGAATTACCTTTATCTTTAGGTAGAAACTCAGGCTCCTGTGAAGGTATCTGATGGAAGTATTAGGCACTGCTGTGTGAGTTTTAACTTGGGTCTTCAAGTTGGCCCATTATTAAGAAGTTTCCTAATGCATCAGACATCAGCCTGTAAAAACAAAACCAAAGTAATATGCTATACAACATACAAAAACGCACTGTGACTATCTGGGTTATTATATTTTTATTGCCAGAATCATGGGTTCATTAACAGAGAATTATATTTACCTCTCCCTTCAACCCACACATGTATTTTACCCAAGGTGAGGACTTAAACTGCTAGAAACCCAAATCTGGGTCCTTTCTAGTTAAACAGATTTACTTACCTGAAGTTTTCTTTTTTTTTCCAGTCCTCTCCATTTCCCTAGATCCATTGGCGATGAGGCCAATGAAAAGACTCACTAGTATTGGCTCCATTGCAAATGCAGGGTGAGGGCCTAACCCACTAGGTCCTCTCCCCATGGTTCTTAGTAAAGCAGAATTACTTAGCTAAGGTTTTCCTCGCTGCTCCAGTCCTCTCGGCTTTCCTTGATTTATCGGTGATGAGGCCAATGAACCTATTGGCCCTATTTCGAACCTTTTATAAATACTGAAGCAGTGAAGGAAAGTTTATGTAAGTAATGTTGCATAACTAAAAAGAACCCAGGGTACAATCAATGAGGGGGGAGTAAGTATAACTACCCTTTATCCTTTAATGTACATCCAGATTTATATATATATATATATATATATATATATATATATACTAATAAAAGTCAAAACCCTCACTCACTCACTCACTCATCACTAATTCTCCAACTTGCCGTGGAGGCAGACGGCTTAATTTGGCAGGCTCATTCATTGCACCTTACTTACAAAAGTTAAGCAGGTTTCGTTTCGAAATTCCACCTGTAACGGTGAGTATCTGACATTGCACAGACTTATGGTTACCTAGCTTACAGCTAACAAATCTATAGGGTTGGTCCGATTTCAACCAAATTTTGTATGCATATACTCCTTTACCAGTAAAGGTTAACAAAATATTTTTTTTAGGGTGGGGGTGAATGGGGGGGGAATAGAATTTTGAACTCCTGCACACTAACGGCTGGACCGATTTTTACCAAAATTTCAGGGTGTGTGCGGGGACTGGCTGAGGGGAAGGGTTTGGAGGGTGGGCAGAAAGGAATAGTGGGGGGTATTGGGGGTGGACGGGGAGGGGTGGTGGGGGTTATTTTCACCAAAATTTCGTAGTTGAATAAAAAATATAATATTAAATTAAAGTTAATGAGTGTTGCATTATCGTAAAGCTTATTGAATTGTCTTTCTTTAATATATCAAGTGCCGAGTGATTACAGCAATCTTGATACATTATTGCTTTCTTACTAAAAAGGTTATTTGAATACATCTCTGCTGCGAAGCGCGGGTATTTTGCTAGTATATATATATATAACACACACATATATATATATATATATATATATATATATATATATATATATATATATAAGATAGTACCGCACACAGAGTGTCTTTTTCAAATTTGATTCAATTTATTGTCCACATATACAATGTGACGTTTCGAGGATATACAACATCCCCTTTCTCAAGCAGGACAATCACCTGTTCCACTCAGCCTCCTCCCCTTTTACCTTTTCCAACAGGAAGTGACTTCATGGATATCTAAAATGCATGTATTAACATATCAGCATAACAATCCCCCAACAATTCCATAATCACAAATGGGCATCAAAACCGACATCAAGAAGGTCATCAAATACGACATCAAAAAGACATCAAAAAAGATATCAAAAAAAGACAGGCCTTGAGTCCCCTTATTCCCAATTCGGTCTTTAGCCCTATGGCTACCATGCTGGACAGGGTTCTTGTGTCTCTAGTACAGGGCATATCATAGTTTATTAAAGATACTTCACACTTTTTGGAAAAATTGAATCTATTGGATGTATCGGACTGGGGAGATGTCATCCTTGTGACGTTGGACGTGTCAGCATTGTACACGTCCATACTTCACGAGGATGGGATCCGTGCTACATATAGGCTATTAGAAAAAGGAGGTAAATATAATGCGGAGGAATTGAGTTCTTTATGGGCTGTTTACGTTTAATATTGACTAGGAGTTACTTTAAATTTGACAAGGACTTCTATATCCAGTGTAGGGGTACTGCAATGGGTTCTAACGTCACCCCGTCATATGCCAGTGCCTTTATTTATAATTTGGCAGGCTCATTCATTGCACCTTACTTACAAAAGTTAAGCAGGTTTCGTTTCGAAATTCCACCTGTAACGGTGAGTATCTGACATTGCACAGACTATGGTTACCTAGCTTACAGCTATACAAATCTATATGGTTGGTCCGATTTCAACCAAATTTTGTATGCATATACTCCTTTACAGTAAAAGGTTACAAAAATATTTTTTTTAGGGTGGGGGTGAATGGGGGGGGAATAGAATTTTGAACTCCTGCACACTACTATATATATATATATATATTATCAAAAGTGTGCCCATTTGTGCAAAGCAGAAATTATGTGTGTGTATGTGTTGCTACATGTTGATACAGTGGATATAAAATCTTTACACAGGGGTATTTTAAACTGTTACTCAAACAGTCACCAGCATCCAGGGGAACCAAATAGAATAACACTGCAGGTCTGAGCATAGACCCCATCAGTCCTTCCATAATGTGTGGTTCAAACTAAACAGCACTATTGGGTGACCTGAGACCCTTAACTGGATCTAGATAAACATGCTATGTTAAACTACAGCAAGTCCCAGATTTATAGCTACTTATGACTTGGGAGCACAGGATACTGATTAGCTTTATAGGTGTAGGGTTAAAGGAGCTAAGAGTATACAATTAAGAGTATAAAATTAAATAGAGCATTCTTATAATAGAAGGTACCTCACAGCCTCATGTTATTATAATAGCATTGTCCTAATAACCTAACATATATAGGCTATTAGAAAAAGGAGGTAAATATAATGCGGAGGAATTGAGTTCTTTATGGGCTGTTTACGTAACACATATTTCTCCCAGCTTACCTAGGGAAATGTGCGGGGACATGCAAATTATCTCATTTATAGCCTGTAGCTAATACTTGTGTCCAGATGTAATACAGCCTAATGGTATAGAGCAGGGTTGTTAAACTTTCACATGTTTGAAAACTACAAATCCTATACAAAACCATCCTCTGTTTGCAGTAAATTTCTTCTTAATGTCCTGTAGCTAAGCCATGTGCCCAGATGCAATACTTCCTAATAGTATAGAGCAGGGGCGATGAACTTGTGACATTTCACATGTTTGAAAACTATAAATCCCCGCATTATCTGTTTGTAGTAAGTTTCTTCTTAATGTCCTGTTGCTAAGGCATGTGTCCAGATGTAATACAGCCTAATGGTATAGAGCATACGTGTTGAACTTGTGACCTTTTTACAAATTTGAAAACTACAACTCCCAGAATTCTCTCTCACACCGTTCTCACAGCAACGTTTCAGGGAATCCGCCCCTTTATCAAGCTGCAAATTCTGGGAATTTAAAAACAATATTGTTTAACAAATTACACATGACATAAAACATTATTATCCAATAGCAAAATAGTACACCTTAAAGAGATACAGCCCTGTCATTTGCACCACCAGGGTTATGCAATCTAACAACCTAATAAACATGGCAGTAAAATAGTTTGACACATTGTCATATTGTATTACAAAAACAGGTACAGATTATAGTCTCTGTTTAAACCTTGGGGATAGAGCATCTGAAGATGACGTATCCACTTAACCACTTGCTATTAAAGGTTCAATACCCTTTTCACCGCCCCTCTCTAATTTGGGGATATATTCCAAAACCAGGAACTTGTCTGTTAAATTATGTCCCTTTTCACAATAGTGTTCTGGCACAGGTAACATCTTTGGTGTGTTTGGTGAGTATGTGTGATCTATGTTGGGATATACAGTCCTTAATTCACTGGGTTGTCTACCCAACAAAGTACAAACCACACGGACAACACAAGAGGTAAACACAGAAGTCTGTATTATATGTTTACAGACCTTGCAGTTTAACAATCTCCCCAGGTAAGTCTAAAATTATTGGTCAGCATTGGCGATTACTATGCGAAAATAGCACTTGCTATTTCATTACTTTATTTTGAGACTGTGGTCTCAAATTCTTTCAAACTAGTAATAATTATATAAAAAGCCTTTCATTGTTCCTTCAAAATAAAACCTAAATCACATCTCTAGATAAAATTTGTGAGAAGTTATTGCTGGAAAGGTTCAATGTAACTTCCTGGTTGAACTCTTCCTTTTTTTTAACCATGTGACCAGCTTGTAGTCATGTGGCCAGCCTGTCTGCATTAATAGGCTCCCCTTCTCAACTGTCAATTTTTTCCTCAGGTACTTCCTGATTTCCCCAGCAATAAGTATTAACTGAGCATGCTTCTCCCCCAGGGGAAAAGGGCTGGCAGAGGTCAGGTGATGTCACTCAACCTACTGGAAACAGGAAGTTTGAACATTCACCCCAATGTAATTTCTCACAGGCTCAAGCCAGAGATGTGATTGTTGGCTCAGTGTAAAGGATATACTGCAGGCTTTCATTTAATCATAACTTGTTTTGAGACCACAGTTGCCCTTTAAAGAATTGGGCAATGTACTGTATATACAGTCTAGCTTATAAAGCTAAATAAAAAAAATTACACTAACAATAGCTGACAACGCAGTGGATAGATACAGATGGAACATAGCAGCAAATGTCTCAGCTTTATAAATGTCACCTACTGTAGTGATTGATTTATCATTCTTAAGGTGATATGCGAATAGAGATTTGGCTGAAATTTGTATCTTTGTACAATATGAATTTGTATTATTATAGAGGATTATGCTCAGATGGCCATAAGTAGCTGTCCAATGCCACAGGTTGGTTCTTGTTCAGACATCATGAAGCTATTGTGCCTTAGGGAGTGTATTTGCAAGGAAATCGTTTTATACATTATTATTAACTAAAGCTATACATATTTCCTCTTATAAAGTAGCCCTGAGCTTCAATCATACCTTTGACTTTTTATCAGACTCCTACATATGGTTACATATGTTGTCATTGTAGGTCTATTGGGTGTTAATTAGGAAGTATTCTTGACTCATGCACTATTTAGATAAACTGCAGGAGAAGATTAGTACTTGTGGCCCTTTTATAGTAAGCTGAACATACACACAGGCCCCTTTTTTGCGTGCAAATATGCCAGTGCTATTGGGTAGCATTTACATATTTTGTAGTTTTATTCATGTTTACAAAAAAATGTATATATTATCTTTTGCAAAACAAATTGTTTTACAAAATGATTGTCAGTCTACTCTCGTCTACTAATCTCTGCTGTCTGGACCCAAACAGTTCACAGCAACTTGCACTGCCACCACTGCTAACTAGATGCAAGGATCTTAGGGGCCGATGCAATATCGGCTGTATTTTGCCTAAATTAGTGCATATTGGGTTAGCGTATGTAGTAAGTCTCGCGAGAGACTTTAAAGCATTTTGGGATTTTTAGTTTTGCATCGGCCCATTAGTACGTTTTCACTTATTTGTCCTCACTGTTCTGTTAATTATAACCACGAAATTGCAGACAAGTAAGGGGGTTAAATCTTTCATCCCCATGTGAGAAAGGGAAGGAATGTCCCTGTTCAATACACTAGAGAGCAGCAAGGTGCAAAGGAGAAGCCAGAGAGATTAGATGTTAGTAAGGCCATTGGCAGGTTAGTCCAAAAGTGTGTAGACATGTTGCATGACATCACACCAGCAGCCATGACACAATTAGTGTACCCGGGGGGAAATTGCTATCAACTAGATAGGTAAAGTTTACAGTGCAACTGTGGTAGGTTTAAATGGAAGCCTGAAGTATTTCCTTTAAAGGGTATGTCCAGCAAAAAAGTAAGTATGTTTCTAAATGATTTACTGAAGAACAGGAGGTAAATGCACTATATCTTACCTCCCGTCTTCAGTAAAACTTCCAGGAGAGGAGGAGACACTTACCCGCGGACCTGCTCCAGCGCCGAATTCCCTGACGTGTCCTCACTCCTTTGCACTGTGTGTGCATGCGCGAGACTGGAGATGTGTTGGGGGCGTCGGGGATTTCGGCGCTGGAGCGGGTCCTCGGGTAAGTGTCTCCTCCTCTCCTGGAAGATTTACTGAAGAACGGGAGGTAAGATATAGTGCATTTACCTCCTGTTCTTCAGTAAATTGGGATTGGGGATTGTATCCCTGTTTAATTAACTCCCAGCGGAGTTGCTGTAGGTGTTCATATTGGAAGGCAACATTCCATTGCTGTGTATGTATGTGTGTGCATCAGAGTAATAAAGAGAAAGGTAATCAGTGTTGAATATGTCTGCATTAGAGCTGAATGCAATCAAGAGAGACGCAATCACACATGTGTCCATTCAAGTCTACGCATTTATACAAATTAACAGATTACTTGGAAAAGCTTTCACAGATTCCGTAGTTAAAAGATTGCACACCTCTCTGATATGTCCCACATGTCTATAGCAGAATTCATGTCTCCAGCTCAAAAACTGTGGGAGGAGATGCAGTCCAAAATGTAGGTGGAATAAATAATAATAATAAGAAGTGCCTTCCACTTCCATCAGATACCATTACAAGAGCCTGCATTACTTTTGAAAGATAAAAGTAGTTCTGCCTGTGATCACAGAAGCTGATGGAGAAGAAGAAGAAACAGCAATTTGGCTTTTTCAAACCAAATTAATTACTGCATCATCATGGATGAAAGCAGTTCACTGACTTAGAACACCCAGGTAGCAGCATAGGTGAGAAAACATGGGAGGTGCTTAGAATCAAATCATCAGCTATAAAATTCTCTTCTCTAAATTAGGTAATGCCAAGAGAAAAAATAATAAGAAAAAAAAGTCAAGATGTCATACAATTATTAGATTGCTGTGACAATGAGTAGGATACCATTAAAAGAGTTTAATCCACCTTTATTATCATCACAGAATGCTTTATGGTACGGTAAGTTAAAAAAAAAAAAACAACTCCTAGAAACTCCTTTCATTAAATCATTAAAAGCTTCAGAGACATAACACAATGGATTCTGGGGGAAACAAAATTTCTCACTCTTATTCTCACTATGACTTTTTGTTAAATATTCCTAAAGTCTCTTACTGCAAATATATAGAGAGGAAAATGAAAGGCTCAATGGTTCCCCATTGTATTCGAAGCATAAAATACACTAAGATTTTTACTGGCTTATCGATTCTTCTTTCAGCTTCTGTTCTGTCAGTCTTGTCCTATAAAATGCATCTACCAAAAGAATCTCTGATAAATTATGTTAAACATGTTACTTCCATTTATTTCCTTGATAATTGATGAAAGTCATGTTCCGTTGCTTTGGATATTACTGCATGTTTGACAATGCTTCTCCACTCCTCAGGCACTGCTACAGAACTGTGCTATTTTCTAACAAGTGCTCAATTAGCCAGCATTCAGTACTCATTACTCTATAAATGAAAGTAATTTGCGTATGGTTTGAATTTGTTTTGAGGCATAGCAGGATGGCGGATTCAGGAAAACAGTAGTTGAGAACTATTGATGGCTAAGGATATCGTGATTTTGAAATTCAGTCTATACAATTCAATGACCAGATTCTAGGTAATACTGGAAACCTTGGATGTCTGGTTTCATGCAATTAGAAGCTGTCTCTCCCGCAAAGGCAAAAACTAGCTTCACCTTTAAAAATCACAAAAATAATTGAGGCAAAAAAATATAAGGCTTCGTACAGACAATAGAAATATGTTAACCGATATCTAGATCCCTATAATACAATCATGCAATAAACACCCCCCTTCTAGAATTATTGCCTGAAATGTTTGCTAGAAAATGTTTTGTTACGAAAAAATATAAATAGTTCAGGGAAAGGCAAATAAATTAATAAGGGGGAAGGATGGTCATGACTAGAGATGGGATCCGGGTTTGACACGGAACCCCTCGGTCCCAAAATCTGAAAGATTCTTTTTTTATGCCTTCCTCTGGATCAACTGTTAGGTAGGGTTAATGAGTAGGGTTGGACGTATGTCTTTATTCAACTGTTTATTATTCAATGTTTCCGAATGCGGCATTTGAGGGTTATGGCAGAATTTGAGGGTTAGAGAATGATGATAACCCTCAAATGTATCGTTTGCTAACCCTCAAATTCGACCATGATCTTTGAATGTATCGTTCGCTAACCCTCGAATACGGCATTTAGTAACCTTTGAATGCAGCGATAACCCTCGAATGTAGCGCTCGCTAATCCTCAAATACGGTGATAACTCTCAAATGTTGCATTCGCTAACAATCAAATTTGTCAACAACCCTCGAATTTGGCCATAACCATTGAATGCAAAGTTCGGTAACCCTCAAATTTAGCAATAACCCTCGAATGTGGCGATCGATTTCAGTAACCCTCAAAATATAATGCAGAAAGTTAACTTTTAAACAAGTTTTGGTGATATGTACATGTTTCCCAGACCATTTCCCAGGCCCCAGAGCGAAGTACAGTAAGTTGCCATTGCTATTTTATTTGTATTTTATCAGAACTTTTCAAACTATTTTACCCCATTGAATGTAATGGGTCCCTTTTTGAACTATAGAACCTTTACTGAAGTTCTATAGTTCGAAAACGAACCAAACTTTAGGAAGTTCACCCATCTCTAATTAAGAGCAACAGTCAAGAAATGGTTATCTTAAAATATGAGGCCGGTTTTAAAACCTTTTCTCGTACTTTCCTTAGCAATTAAGATGAATATTTAACTTTGATTCTAAAACCACCACTTGAGTTGCTAAATTAATTGCATTGCTTGAATGAGTATTTTTAAGATAGGTAGAGAATAACGAAGGCACGGTGGCTTATTCTCTCCAAAAACGAATCTGTCAGTATATCATTAAAACAGAAAGAGAAAGGGATAATAATATGTGTAGCGCTCCTAAACCAAAAATTCACCCTCTGCTTCCGTTTTTTTTTCTTGAAAATGTAAAATTATTCTGGTTATTTATACCAGAACGTCTCAGACAAAGGAGTCTAATTTATGTAAAGAAATGGTAGAGCAATAATTCTAATAACATGGCAAAGCTCTGCCAACAGATTCATTCCTAATATTTCAATACACTAGTACACTTATTTCATGTGATGTCAATTAATAAACTGCACTGGTGATACTGATTAGAGATGCACAAAACCACTGCTGTGTAAATGCCAATTGTCTTCTGTCACAAATAAAGAAATATGTCAAAAAGTAATAGATGTAATAATATGATTAGGAGTAGGTCAGCCACACTTCCCTTACAGCTGTATCAGGCACTGCATTAAGTGAGTGTGTGTATATATATCCATACAGCCTCATGAGGCTTGAGAAAGGGACCTAGAAAGGTGCCGAAACGTTGCCTACACAGTGATGTATTAAATAAAATATTTGTAGTATAGTATAGTATAGTATAGTATAGATAGTATAGTCTTTGAGGTTGAATAAAGACATCCATCCATCCAGTTCAACCCATCTAGCAATATCCTCATTTCCTGCCTAACTGTTGATCCAGAGGAAGGCAAAAAAAACCCACCAAATTTATGAAGGGGGAAAAAATTCCTTCCTGACTCCAAGTGGCAATCGGAAATTTCCCTGGATCAACTCTACTTTATGTATCAATACTCATCCAGCTTTTTTTTGAAAAAAATATAAACTGTATATACTTGAGTATAAGCCAACCCGAGTATAAGCCGAGGTACCCATTTTGCCTCCAAAATCAGAAAAACAGTCGAGGGTAGAAATAATGACCATTACTGCCTTCTGATTCTGTATTGTTTTGAGGCTTTAGTTGCCCTTTAAATGGACAGAAGAATTCCCATACAGTAGCCCCATACAGTAATAGCAAGATCCAGTATGGTTATTACTGTATAGGACTACTGTATGGATATTCTGCTGTCCATTTAAATGACAACTAAAGCCTCAAAACAATACAGAATCAGAAAGCAATATTTTTAACAATATATACCATCCTCCTGATTCTATATTGTTTTAGGGCATTAGTTGCCCTTTAAATGTACAGTAATCCCATACAGTAACCCCCAACACTTTTCCACCATAGATGTTTGGAAACTACAACTCCCAGCATGCTTTAGTTGCTGGGAGTTGTAGTTTCCAAACACCTATAGTAGAAAGGTATTGGGGGTTACTGTATTTCATACTGTCTGAGAACGCCGGGGGAGAGAGGTAAGGTATGTAAAGTTCGGGGGACTTCCTGTAAAACCTTTTATGGTGGTTGGGGCTAGGGACAGGATAGCTACTATTGGGCAAAGGGATTGTATGGTAGGGGAAAGGCTTGCAAAACAGGAGGGAGAGAGAGGGAGGGGGGAGGCCTGCAGTGCGCAGGACAAAATTCTCCCAGAGGAGAGACTGGAGGCAGAGTCCTATATGGACTCTGCTATCCTCCTGGTGGTCAGTTTTTGGGACTTTGTGGGGGATTCCAGGAGAACCATTTGGAGCTGGGAGTTAAGGTAAGGATTTTATTGCACTACACAGTGGGGCCAGTAATGGGGGGATTATATTTTTGGGGGTGGACATGCCCTTTAATTTGATGTTTAGGATGAAAGCTGTCACTAGGTAGAATCGTGTTACGGTCGATGCTTTTACGAAACAATGTTGTTCCAAACTTGTTGTTCATTGCAAAAATTCTCAGATCCAAGAAGTCTATGGATTCTTTGTAATATTGCATACTCAACCTAATTGCTGTTTGGAGTTGGTTAAGATAATCAAGAGCCGCCAGGGCTCCAACGTGGTCACTGTATCATGAAGATATCATCAATGTACTTTTTGTACAAGACAATGTAGTCCCCAAACTTAGGGAAAATGGATTCTTCAAACCACTCCATATATAGATTGGCAACTTTGGAACCCATGGCAGTGCCCCCTATTTGTTGATAAAATGTTTTTTCAAAATTATTTTTGAGTATGAACTTTAATAAATCACAGATAAACTCGATTGCAGGACCCCGATGGGAACCTCTATGTAGCTCTTCCCTACATTCCTGTACCCCTTGTTCTTGTGGTATCACTGTATAAAGGCTATTAACATCCCACGTAATAAGAATAGAATTAGTAAGGTCACCTTTAAAAGTCATTAAATGTCAATCGGAGATCATTACTACCCTTGAGATATGACCTCATGTTATGGACCACCGGCTGCAAAAAATAATCTAAAAATTGAGCTACTGGTTTGAAAAGAGAACCCCTGGAAGCTATAATAGGGTGACCAGGGGGTGAGAAGGTAGACTTATGTATTTTAGGAATAGTGTAAATTATGGGGCAGGAAGGACTATCATTGATTAGAAAATTAAATTTTGTGTCCGAAATCCACCCATTGCTTAATGCAAAAGATAATTTACTATCAAGTTCTTTTTTCAATTTACATGTTTGATCCCCAACTAACTGACAATATGGGTCAGTATAAGCTAACTGGGAGAGTAGTTCATTACGATAATACTTACGATCTAACAAAACAATCGCACCCCCTTTATCCACTGCCCTTATCTCAACTTGGTTGTTGGATTGGAGAGATCTTAATGCCTCCCACTCATTTTTATTGAGATTATCTCTTTGATGCACACGATCCTTATTTTATTCTTCACTGAATTGTGTAAATCCTGTGCAACCATGTTGTGAAAAACAGTAACGGCGGCAGCTGTGTTGGGGGGCTCAAATGTGCTAGGCTTTTTGAATTTTTCAACAGCCAAACACGGTTGTTCCTTAAAGAAATATTTTAATTTCAATGTTCTCTTCAACTTTTAAAGGTCAACCTCATTCTGTAGCATGTCAATTTTCTGGGTTGGCACAAAAGACAATCCCTTGCTCAACAGACTGAACTCCCCATGAGATAGTACATGTGAGTTTAAATTGAAAATTACCTCCTGCTGGGATTTCTGGGGGGCCTTCCTTTGGGTCCACCCTCCCCTCCTGGTAACTTGTCTATTTCTTTTCTTGTTGGTCTTATACTGGCTCCCTCGTTGGCCTTTAAAGCCTGCCAAATGGTGACCCCTAAAAAAGGCACCCCATCCTGTCTGTAAGAATGTGCTTGCAGTTCCCCTTATAGTTCCTTTTATGGGTCCCTGATGTGTTCCTCCCTGTTAACCACCCATACACTCTTTGGAACTTACAATCCTCCTGTACCTTTTAAACTCTACCAGATCATTACAAGACTTGTTCATCCAACCTCTTAAGGCAATCGGTCTGACTGTCACTTTTAAATTTTATATTTTTTGTAATGTGTTTAGGTGAGCAGTTTGCATTTTATAAGGTTTAATACTTTTTAGCTGTCAACACTTTCTTTTGCTGTGAACATTTCCTCAGGGTGTGCTTTGGTGTTTTTATTAGAATGGGTTAAATATAGCTTAGAAATAAAGCTTAGGGTGTATGTTAGGGGTTAAGGAGTCCGGTGGGGTGTCACCTCAGCTCTTTAAAGATGGTGCGAGTAACAGGAACTGACGATTTCATCTGTAGCTGAAATGCATTGATCAGAAGTTCCAGCAAGAAGGCAATATGGTACAATGGTTTGTGAAGTCCTATGAGTGCCCTCGAGTGTGGCGAATTTTATATATATATATATATATAAATATATATATATATATATATATATATATATATATATCATCCACCAATCGAAAGCACTCCATGGGACTTCTTAATAGAATCAAACGTTTATTGCGTGTATCAACGCGTTTCAGCCTACTAACAGGCCGTCATCAGGATACCATCCAATTACCCAGAACCCCTTATAAAGCCACAAAAACACACTCCCTCAAAACACTAACCCTTCACCTGTATATATCAATACGATCGGACTCCCAGTATCGTGATGTAATCCCATCTCGCACATGAAACACCGCTCCACAAACGGAACACAAAGCGGGCAGCATCCATAACGCTGCTCCGACCGTCAGACCCATCACACAGTGTCTCATCAGAACGGGCGTCTCGGGGCATAATTTATCCACAGCGCGAACCACACTGTGTGTGGTACAGGATCACTACTGATTCAAATCCACATCACAGATTACTTAACCCCTCACGCACCCAGCCCAACATCAATTGAGTCAACTATGAGAATAAGAGCAGGGAACATGTGCTGATGGTATCACAATCTAACTGGTAAGTCTGACACTCCCAAAATTAACACACTATATATCATAAAAATACAAACTATATAAATGAAACCAAAAACAAAGAGGAAATCACAAAGACACATATGTAAAACAGTAACTATCTAGAATATAGAGTCATATTATATCGGGGGACTGAACCAAGTGGTTACCATGAGTTGCTTTTTGTATTTATGGTATTTATTACATTGTATTTATGATATTTATTGGAGTTACACTGTATTGGTGGACTGAGAAATGGTTACCATGAGTCGCTTCCTGTGGAACTGAGTTTAATGTATTTAATGTATTTATTATATTTCATATATTTATCATGAGCTGTCCCTTGTAAAATAGAGCACATTGTATTTATTGTATTTTTATATCAGTCATATATTCTAGATAGTTACTGTTTTACATATGTGTCTTTGTGATTTCCTCTTTGTTTTTGGTTTCATTTATATAGTTTGTATTTTTATGATATATAGTGTGTTAATTTTGGGAGTGTCAGACTTACCAGTTAGATTGTGATACCATCAGCACATGTTCCCTGCTCTTATTCTCATAGTTGACTCAATTGATGTTGGGCTGGGTGCGTGAGGGGTTAAGTAATCTGTGATGTGGATTTGAATCAGTAGTGATCCTGTACCACACACAGTGTGGTTCGCGCTGTGGATAAATTATGCCCCGAGATGCCCGTTCTAATGAGACACTGTGTGATGGGTCTGACGGTCGGAGCAGCGTTATGGATGCTGCCCGCTTTGTGTTCCGTATGTGGAGCGGTGTTGCATGTGCGAGATGGGATTACATCACGATACTGGGAGTCCGATCGTATTGATATATACAGGTGAAGGGTTGGTGTTTTGGGGGAGTGTGTTTTGTGGCTTTATAAGGGGTTCTGGGTAATTGGATGGTATCCTGATGACGGCCTGTTAGTAGGCTGAAACGCGTTGATTCATGCAATAAACGTTTGATTCTATTAAGAAGTCCCATGGAGTGCTTTCGATTTATGGATGATTTATTTTGTTGGAGAGACACCCGGGCGTAGTGAACCAGTGTGTGGAGTGCAATCAGGTCGTATGTTGTTATATATATATATATATACATAATAAAAGCTTCCACCCACCGGCTCTCAAACGATCGCTCCCACTCTCGCAATTCTGCCGGGTCATTAGAAACAATACAAGAGATGACCTTCTAAAGCAGCAGATCGAGGAAATGTGGACACGATTCAGTAATAGAGGGTATAGTGATTCATGTTTACAGAAGGCTCTCTTGTTGGCTAAAGATAAAAATGTAAAAGAAGGTATTAACATAGACAAAGAGAGCATTGATACTAAAACACAGAATCTAGAGACATTTATTTGTTCCACTAAATACACTACATTGTCTAATGAAGTACAGAAAGTGTTGAGAAACAATTGGAACATCCTTTGTGGGGATGAAAAGCTTAAAAGGCTACTTCCAGAAAAACCCACTATTGGTTATAGTAGAGGAAAAAACCTTCGTGATTTACTGGTCTACACTGATCCAGTCAAGAGCTATATTCCAGTCAACACATGGCTCCCTATCAAAAAAGGACGCAGCTACAAATGTTCCAGCTGCACCTCATGCAGATACATGGTTGCAGGGTCATCTTTTAAACATCCACATACTGCAAAAGAAATCCACATTAAACCCGCCATTACTTGTTCCACAACTCATGTTATTTATATGGCTTGGTGTCCTTATGGTTTAGCATACATTGGTAAAACTGATCTAGCACTGCGACTCCGTATTGATGGGCACAGATCATCTATCAATACTGCCTTTCGGGATAATAAAACTTGTAAACCAGTAGCTAAACATTTCTTGGAGAAAGGACATGGGATAGCCACTTTTAAATATATGGGCATTGACCATGTTCCATTACCTCACAGGGGAGGTGACAGGTCGAAACTTCTTTTGAGACGCGAGACGTTCTGGATTAAATATTTGGATACCATGAGCCCAAGAGGAATGAATGAACAATGCTCATTTCGATGTTTCTTAGAAGAACGATAAGATTATTGCAATTACTCCATATTGCTATCTCCCTATGTATTTAGTTGTGACATATATTATGTGCATTTAAGACTGATGTGCTGTTGCCCAGTAGTAAGACTTAATCATCACAGCTGTTCTCTTATATTCATACCCATTTCGGGATACTATAAGGTCATGAGGTGCTTACTTGTTGTAGTTTCACATACTCTTTCAGCATCTTGTTGTAGTTTCACAGACTCTTTCAGCATTTTGGAGCTATACACACTTTTTGAGTAATTTGTAGTTTTTTATACACTCTTTACTAATCCTTCTTGTATCTATACTGTATATAACTGTATACAGGAACATACAGCTAGTTTTTTTTTTATGATTATATGACTTGTTATCCTGATATATCCCTGGAGTTATTCCAATATAGCTCTTACTTCTAATATAGCTGTTACTTTTATATAGTCTTTTAGACACGATTAAGTCCGCACTTTTACTTGTTCCCTATATATATGTAGGTGTAATTTTGTCACAGTATTACTATATCTATTATCGACACTATTTTTACTCTATTTTAATATTTAGATCCATGTATATTGACATATGTATATTTATAGCACATAAGCACTTTTATGTATTTTGAAAATGGACTGACCCTTAGTGGTTTTATTGTAGTTTATGGCACTTTGGGCACTTTAAATATATCCGAGGAAAACCTTGATTCACACATGGATACACACATGTATTCACTTATAATAATGAGATCACTGGAAGAGGTGTGGTTTGTCTAACACTTAAATAAGCACAGGATACTTGTGTATTTGCACTGGCTTGAAAAAGGCTCTAGACGTGAGCCGAAACGTTGCTGTTATGCTATTTGCACAATAAATAATCTTTGAAAATTACCCTGAGTGCACTAAACTTTATATGGACTATATATATATTATATACACATAGTTTTTCAAATGGATTCACCGCACACCAATTTTCAGCCTTAATCCCTAATTATATCCATATGGATAGAGAGGTACTAACTGTTCTGGTTATTAGAACTGTAGAGGGTAGAGGGCGTGTGAGTACCCCAGTCAGGAGCTCTATGCTATTTTATAATAAATGTAATTTGTTTGCCCACATATCCCCTTCTTTATTTCTTCTTCTAGTGTGACATGGATAGATACTGCACATAGGTGCTTTTTCAAATTTTAGTGGTCATCTGTTGGTTGAACAATGCAACATTTCAGGAAAAAACGTCCCCTACCTCAGGCTTAACAAACAGACATACAGTAATTGGCCACCTGTCCCATCCCTCTTATCATACATTCCCACAGGATATGACATCACTACCTTTCCCAAAGAATACATATAGACTAGATTCCCACAATCATCATAAACCTGTGTTACAATATGCATGTCTACATTACTCTTAACATATCCTCACATTTCAGAATATTCACAACCCCAGAAACCAAACATATATCCTACTTTAAATGTTTGTAATATAGTAATAATAATAATAGTACTGATTTACACACCATGAACTCACCCTACAGAAACAGACACAATTTATAGTCCCTATTGTATTATGTATAAATATACACTATCGGTTCTGGTCACCACTCCATTCCAACATGTGCTGAGGCCAGGTGCCCTGCTAACATCAACATACAAGGGACAAACACAAGGCACTCACGGGTCTTTTTAAAACAGCTTTTATTCGCTACGTCTACCACCATGTATCTACGCGTTTTCAGCTCTGCAGGAGTGCAACTGATCTGGTCGATAATTTCTACAAACATTAAAAAGATAATCAATGCACATTCTTAGGCCTTATCCCTCACTACAAAAAGCCTGTGGGAAGGGAGGGGGGTGGAAAACCTGCTATATTGATCCAGTGCGTGGCTCCGAAAAATGCAAGTTTGCTAATCATAATTGAAGTAAAAAAAGGTTAGACCTTCCAGACTGGGGTTACCTTGACATGTTGGAAGGCTTTTCATTGATGTGATCACAGTAATGTATACTAAAACCCCTTTGTTTATAATGTATGCCAGTGCGCAGATAATAGGATATTGTATGGGGCCTAGGAATGTGCATTGATGATTTTTTTCTATGTGTATACATATATGTTTTACTTGGGTAATACCAGCAGGATTCATATAATCAGGTAGATACAAATAGGTGCACTTCTGGAACTTTTTTCAACAAAACAGAAGTGGTTAGATAAAGCTCATAGAAAAGTGGCCAAAAAATGCTCTTGAGCACTATGGAATAATATTACTATTTTTATTTTAAAAAGGCCCTGGGGTGCACCTATATGTATGAAAATACATTTAATTTACATTTAAAAACATGCAGGGTGATGCACCAATGGGCGCACCACTCCTGTTCTGAACTTTAAGTCACAGTAACTGATGTTATATCGGTTAGCGTAAGTTAAACTCTGCGTGGCTAACACGTAAATTAACCGCACAGACGCCGCAATTGATATATGCCAAAAGCAGCATTCTATTGCGACACACTGGCACCGAGAGCCGATATAGCATCGCTGACTTTTGCACAGTGTTGCCGATAGCGGTTCTCAGTGCATTGGGCTGATAGTATGAGGGTTTGTCTTTTTGCCTGAGTAATAACTGTCATGTTTTTCATACTATTTTCTGCTTATTAAGAACATTTTCTTTGATAATAGGAATATGGAATGTGAGTACTATTTAAATAATAGTATTCCTATGACTTTAGAGCTGATCCGTCGCAGGACTTCCAGCGTCGGATCGGATGTTTGTAAGTACAATACTTATAACTGAGCATGGGAGCATCATAGAAACATAAGATTAAAATGCAAGTGGGGTTTTGCCGGTAATGCTTCTAAAAACCTTTAAAAAATTTTAGGCTGGAGTTGCCCTTTAAAAGCATAGGCAAACATTTCCACCTTTTATTGAATGAGCTTCTGTGTCTTTTTTTGGAAGGAGCAGGGGGGGAGACAGTGGAATAAAGGGAAATGTTCATGTTGAAGCAGAAAACAGGGTGGGCACTATTCTAAAGGACTACTCAATTATGGAGTAAATCCTTATTTTACCGAGTACATTTGCTATTGATGTTTCTTAGAAATTAGTTGAAAATGAACGTTTGAAGCTAAATACGAAGTCAGGAGTGGTCATGATAATTTGAATAAATTGGAGTGGCAAACCTTACATGATTAACAGTCAGATAAGTCGATTGTGTTGAAGAGTGCAGATAAGGGTGGTTCAATTGGGATTTTAAATGCACTAAAACAAGTGAATGATGATTATTATTTTACTTACAAAGTTATCCAGGCAGATCCAACTAGGGAATTTCAAAGTATGTTGAGGAGAGTAGTGGGTGAATGTTTTGCAGCAGAGATTACAGATGAAACCATTGTTGTATTTATTTGTATTTTTCCTGTTGCAGTCTGGATAGACTGCCAATAGGAAGACCCATAGTGTCGGGTAAGTAAACATCCTATTGGATGTTTACTTACAGCCATTAGTGCTGCAGTTATCTTTACTGAGATGCAAAAAAATTTCTCCAAGTCATAGGGGCTTTCAAGAGGAGAACTTACACAATCGATGTTGTCTCATTATGTATATTCATCAGTTCCCAACGAATGGGGTATACATGCCATTAAATACCATGTGGGTAGCCACACTATGAATTACATGTTAAGAGTTTTATCCTATGCTAAATTTGGTTCTCTCTACCACAACAACTTTAGATTTAATACCCTTTTCCTTCAAAAGAGAGGGACTGCAATGGAGGCAAAATTTGTGCCAAGTTATGCAAACCTATATCTTGGAGGTTTTCATTGGGACAAAAGGAAATACAGGATTTTGGCAGTGCGAAGACCTTGTCTAGCTGCATGACTAAAATTAATAACAACCCCTTCAATTTACTATTTATTCAGTCTTCACTCATTCAGTAAGCAGGGGATTAATTACTAAGACTTAACAATTAAAGTGTTGAATTAAAGTGTTCATTATGATTAAGAACCTTTGAGTTCGAAACGCGTTAGGCCATGTGCGTAGCATGTACATAGCCTTTAGCTTAATAAAGGATATTTTGATAATTTTACCTCTGTAGTAGCTCTTCGTTGCCAGTGTGCGCCGAAGCTCGATTTGTGTGAGTACGGATTTTCTACAAGTGTTGGCTAATTACTTAGAGACTACTTTATACAGAAAGAAACGTGCAGGCAGAAAGAAATGTGTAGGCAATGCACTCTTAAGAGCAGCCTGTGCCAAAATGAACACAGAGTCAGACAATCACAGACGCGGCTGCCGGCAATGGAGGGCTGAGGGAACGAGGTTGGGTAAGTCTATTTCTATGCTTTTTTATTATTTTTACTTATAAACATGGTGGTTAGGGTTGGGGGTGCCCTTCACCAGAGTGGAGTGATCTGGAGCGTGGGAGGGAGGCAGGGGGGAAAGATCCCCTGCGCATGCCAGAGTCCTCAAGGAGGACAAGGAAGAAGCAGGCACCGGATGTCACACAGACAGTTCTGGTATGTACCAGAAGCAGATAGCATATTGGATTTTCCATTTAGGAACCCAGTATGGGGCACCTGTAAATTAGAACTGAAGTTTTTTAATCATGCTCATATAAATTTCATATGTTGTCTTTTAATACCTATTATGCAATATCACAATATTGGAAATCATTTACCTCGATAGGGCTTTCGTTTACATATATTGTTATATATTTCACCCAATTGTTTTAAAATGTGTGTTAAATGTATTTTGATATGATTGATTGTAATGAGTTTGGGGGCGGTTATCTGTTTGGGAGTCCTCCTCCTCCTCCTATATAATGGAGCCACCTCCATCAATGCACACCTATGACAGATTGCTACAATAGGTTAGCACGAAATGTTGTAGGCGTTTTTGTGAATAATTAAGTTAATTTAAATCATCACGTCTGGCCAGCATGGTTCATTACTTCCTGCTGCAAGTCCTAGTCCTAGTTTCGAAACAAACTTGGTCTTGATTCAAAACTGCCAGAACTTTCAAAATATTTAGAATTTGGAACTTGTGCTTGACTTGATTAGAAAATTGGAAAATTAGATCCAAAAATAGAATATTTGAATTAGATATTAGAATTTAGATATTAGAATAATGAATATAGATCTGGTTGATCCAGGGACACTTTCCGATTGCCGTTTGGAGTCAGGAAGGAATTCTTTCCCCCTATTTAGCTGGGGTTTTTTGCCTTCCTCTGGATCAACTGTTAGGTAGGGTTAATAAAAAAAAAGAAAAAAAAAAGAGGGTGAATAGGTTGAACTTGATGGATGTATGTCTTTACTCAACCTTAATTACTATGTTACTATGTTACTATGTAATATTAGAAAACCAATCACAACCTTCTATGTGTTATTATTGTTATTATTAAAACTGTTGGGAATATTATTCATATTTAGTATGGAATGAAAGTTATTTTTGTAAAATTACAAAATGAAAAAGCTTAAAATATTTCCATTTATGTAACTTATCTATACTATACATTGGCCAGATGCATCAATTATTTGCTTTGCTAGATCCTTTCTATATGGATTCTAAAGGCATCAGATAAATTGTACCACAGGCTTTTTCCCCCTAATCTTATATTATCTGTCCATTTGTCCTTGACTGGGAGTCTATATATTGATGGGAGTTTGTAGATGTTGACTTAATTACTGGTGTGATGTTCCAAAAAGGATTTTCACAGACCAATGGGTAAGACTTTGCAGATTATAGTAATTCACACATAATCATTTTTAAAATTTCAACTTCTTCATTTTAAATAACCAGACAATTCTGTAAGATGCTGGAAAGATTATTGTCATTCTATTGTCGTTTTGCTCTATTTCGGGTTAATTTTAAGGTGAGTTTGGAAGAGGAAAAACAAAGTTAGGCTTGTGGGACCATACTTACTTCTACCTGGCAGTATATAGTTGTCATGTCAATACCATGTTAAAATCTGATTAGATCTGTGATTGTCGGCTCATTATTAAGGAAATACTGCAGGCTTTCATTATATCCTAACATGTTTGGAGGCCACAGTTGCCCTTTTACACTAAGCAACAGTGGGTAACATGCACAGGGTCAAATACATTTCCCATTATGCTAGTACTAAGAGCCTTACTTAAAACTATACTTAAAGGTCCATGCACGGATCCACCCTTGAGTATGGGGCTTAAAGTTAGGGTAACTCTTGGCTCTATTAATAACCAGGATTTCTGCACAGGCCTACTGGACCAATGACCTGGTGCCCAATGGTCTGTAGAGCCCTTCTACAGGTAAGTGCAGCCCAGGATATTAAATACGTAAGATAACCCTGACTAGGTCAGAAGTAAAGGGGAAAGCATACAGATAACCTGCGGATAGCTAACCCCTTAACATTGTATCCCCAATTCTATTTACCAGTGATAGATCACAGTAACATGCGAAAGCAAGGGTCCAAAGTATACTATACCGATACATAGACCAAACAAGGAGAAGGAGCAGATTAAAGTGAAGTGCCATACGTGTTTCGTCCACGTTCCAAACTTCTACAGCAGCAGTCTGAAAAGTAAAGTAAATGAAAAGAGGGGTAAGTAAAATAAAGGGGAACAGAATAGGAGAAAGAACATCTGAAAGGAATTAGGGAGAGTGGGCTTTCTCTATAATGATGGTGGAACCCTTTGTGCTTGACCCAGGGGCCCACAATTTTGTGATTCATCCCTGTAAATACTGACACCTAGTTGTGGGAGGTAAATACTGTGTTACTATTGGGCCAGTTTTTATATGATAAAGATCACAATTATGAGTTTACCAAACTGTCTTCCATCATTTCAATTCAGTTTCTATGTCTTTTTATTTTTTAATTAACTATACAAAAGCTTTTTCTCTTACAGATGAAGGAATTGTTAAAAACAACATAACAGCCTTTAAAGGGCATGTGAAACATAGCAAGCATTCATTAAAACAAGAAGACCAGATTCAGTAATATAATGATGTGCATGTCACAATGGCTTTAAAAATGCCATACAGTAATTTCATTTTCTAAGCCCTTAAAATAAAGTTATTAATCCAGCTTTAAGGGTTAGAACAGGCTCTGTGTATGAAAATGACACATTTAAACCACAGTAAATTTCATTATAGCATCAGTTCTAAATCTATGCAAGTTCTATGTTAACTATATTTCTCTTTTTTTTTTAAAGAATGTCAATGAAGTGCATTTACAGAAGGTATGTTAATAAATTTCGTTTTGTTAATAAGAAAAAAAACTAAGAGGTGCAAACGTTTTCCTGAGCTATTTCCTGGCAACAATGTTACCTTACTTCAGTGACCCAGTACAAAGCCTTGCATCTAATTGGTTGCTGCAAATGAATAATATGTGCAAACTTTTGCACCCCTTATTGCATCAGCAATTATGTCCTGTCCAAAAGAGCTTCCAACCTATTAGTATTTTTTATATTTGTGGAAGAAAATTTCCCAAAGGAAGTACCCAGAGGTATCCCACACAAGCGCATAAACAACATAAATAGCACCTTAACACCCACATTGGGAAACCTGTGCACAGAGCATGAGAATTCAATATGCAGTCTACATTCACTGCTATAGAAGAAGGATACAAATTTCAACATTAGCCAGAACATTCCACAAGGGCTCATAAGGTATTACGGAAACATTTAACAAAAAGTTTAATATTTTTTCACACTGCTTTTAGGCGTTCCCAAGCCCTCCAGGCTTGTTATATATACTGTATATATATATATATCCATCCTCCCAAAACGTATAACAGGCAAGACAAGTAGATGCAGCACTCCAAAGATTTATTTCAAATGTCTCTCATATTTCAGGACGATCCGAACCCTTCATCAGGCATAGACATAATGACACACATCAGAACACCAGAAACACCAGATTTATAAGGTATGATGAATATGACATCAGTTCACATGACCATTAGTATCTTAACATAATCTATACAATATACAGGGTTTATAGATAGACCTACAAGTCATAGGCCTCTGGACCACCTCCCCTTGGTGGCTTACAAACCTGTTCCAATACGTTAAACGTTACTTAGTATATGAGGGACGTTATAGTGCTGCACCTATATATTTATCGGTAGGTAGGAGCAGCACTCATCTGCCCCACTGCCCCATCACATCTGCCTGGGTGCATTCGAAGTACAAACAAAGAGATAATGGAGCACTCCTGGGACTTTGCAAGTTGATCTATCATAATAACTTTACACGTGTCATTGACACATTTTGGCCCTCATTCAGCCGTTCTCAAGATGTTAGATAGTTGGCGAATAAATACAAGTAAGGGTAGGGGGAAGGACACCAGTAAACACTTATTTATTCAATGATTATATGTATATCCACAATCTTGAGAACGTCTGAATGAGGGCTAAAATATGTCAATGACGTGTTACAATAAACTAACTTGCTAAAGTCCCATGAGTGCTGGTTTATCTATATCACATCATTTTGTTGAGGCTTAATGTTAGCATATTAGGAATATATTGCATATGCAACAACCACTGTATGACTAGTATATTGCATGTCCTCTAGGTGGCAGTGTTATTTATTATGTGAGTTCTTGTTTTATGCTGTCATTTAGATGGAAATTAAGAGGTTCTGTGCTCTTCTGTTCCAAGCACAGTTTAGTTAAACTACAGAGACTTGTCTGCCTGTCCTTTGTGTAGCCTCAGAAGTTATATCCAACAGGTTATGGGCCTAGGTCACGCTGCAGAAATTTAACACACTACAGAATCCCAGGATATAGTCAGATACAGCAAGGTACAGCAATTGAGTGCAGGAGACAGCACCAGAAAGACAACAGCTGAAATGGCTGCCAGCATCCCCTCAGCAAAGTTCTCAATCGCAAATCTATCAAATCAGAACTACCAGTCCTGGAAATTTAAGATGAAAATGCTGCTTATAAGGGCAGGTACGTGGAAATGAATAAATGAACCAAGACCTGCACAGCCCACAGAGGAGTGGTTAAACAGAGATCAGAAAGCTTAGAGTTCAATCTCTCTATGTATAGATGATGATCAAATCATACATATATGTAACTGTAAGACTGCTAAAGATATGTGGGAAGAACTACAGAAAGTGCATGAGAGAGTTAATCTCAGCAATAAACTGTATTTAATCAGAAAGCTTTATCAGACCAAGCTACAGAAAGATCAGGAAATGCAGGACTATATAAGCTGGCCCTTTAGAAATGGAGGAGAGACTGAGAGGGATCGGAGAAGACATGAAAGACTTCCATGTGGCAGCATTATTATTAAGTGGACTTCCTGAAAGTTATGAGACACTTGTTACAGCGCTAGATGCACGTCCAGATGACGAACTAACACTGGAATATGTAAAAGGGAAGCTTGTGGATGAATACAAGCGTAAAGCAGAAAGTTTAAGTCATACAAGTGTGTGTTCAGGGACTGTTTTAAAGGCAAAGTACAAAAATAACATGCAGCTAGAAAAACGGGAATGCTTTGTGTGCAAAAAGCCAGGACACCTAAAGGCAGATTGTAGAATCTGGAAAGCTAGAATGCAAAAACAGAGTGTATTGCAACAAGCTAAGAATGTCATAGAAGCAAAGGAGTTTGTATTTGGATCTAAAAATGGTATCACCTCAGTGCAAGCATGGTGTGTGGACTCAGGCGCTACTAGTCACATGACAAATGACAAACATTTCTTCACTCAGCTTGATGAAAGGATAACTACAGCTAATGGACAATTCACAAATTCAGTAAGAATAGGAGATGGCTTTCTATACTGTCCTATCTCTCCACATATCACTAAAAAGATCCATATGTGAAATGTTCTGTATGTGCTAGACCTTGACAGCAATCTTTTGTCAGTAAAGAAGCTCACTGACCAAGGCAATGTAGTCACATTTCAGGGTGATAGTTGTGTCATCCCAAAATAGGATTGCTTGCTTGCAAAGCTAAAATCACAAATGAACTATATCAGCTGAACTGCAATGAAATGGTCAAAACAGCCAAATAAGATAAGCATTCATACTGCATTCACATGTGGCACAGACGTCTTGGATACAGAAGTCCTGATACAATTAAGAAAATAGTTGAGAATAACTATGCAAGTGGTATTAAGATCAATCCGTGTGATCAAACGGTGATCTGCACCAGCTGTATTAAAGGAAAAACAAGAAAACCTTTTCCCAAGCAGACCAGCAGCAAAGCTCAGAAAACTCTGGACTTGATTCATTCAGATCTCTGTGGTCCAATGAAAACTTTAACCCCAGGAAAGAAAAGATACTTCTTGACTTTCATTGATGATTACTCCAGATATACTAAAGTGTTTCTACTTCACAGTGCCAGGGAAACTAGAAGAGTATCTCGCTCAAGTAAGTAATACATTTGGCAGGATGCCCAAAGTACTATGAACAGATAATGGCACAGAATATACAAGTGATAAAACACAAGCCATCCTCAGGAAACATGGAATTTTGTTCCAAACAACTGTTCCATATAATCCAGAGCAAAATGGAGTTGCAGAGAGAATGAACCGCACATTGTGTGAGAGTGGGAGGAGCATGCTCTTTGACGCTGATATGCCAACCACATACTGGGGAGAGGCTATCATGATGGCATGTTACCTTAAAAATCTTTGCCAGGAAAAACAACAACAAAAACTCCATATGAACTGTGGAATAAAAAGAAACCAGATTTAAGACATATCAGAATCTTTGGAAATAAAGCCTATGTACACATTCCAAAAGAAAAACGTACAAAATGGGATGCATGTGCAAGAGAAGGAATACTTGTGGGATTCAGTGAATCACAAAAGGATACAGAATTTTACATCAAGACACAAATAAGATAACTTTGAACGGCCGACTCAAACTATTCAAATTGGGGAAGAATCAACATCTGTCACTCAAGAACATAAGGAGAATGACACAGAAATAGAAATTATTACAGAAAAATCAATGACTGAACCAGAGATTCCTTCGATTAGAAAATCAACCAGAACCAATAAAGGTGTTCCAGATTAACGTCTATCCTATATAGCCCCGAGAGCCGCTCAAATTGAACCTGGTTCATGGAAAGAGATGCAGGAATTGTCAATGCATGAGAAGCAAATGTGGAATAAAGCTGCTGATGATATCACTCAATGATCTTCAGACATGGACTCTTTCAGAGTTACCTCAAGGCAAACATGCCATAGGATGTAAATGGGTTTTTAAAACCAAATGTAATTCTGATGGGAAAATCTGTCGGTACAAAGCAAGGCTGAGTGCTAAAGGTTACTCACAGAAGTTCGGTGAGGACTATGATGCTACTTTTGCTCCAGTTGCTAGACAAAGTACTTTCAGAACACTTATGACAGTGGCTGCCATGCGTAAAATGATTGTGAAACATCACGATATAAAGACAGAATTTCTTAATGGCGACATTGAAGAAGAAATTTACATCTCAGACAGAAGGATATGTGAAAAATGGTCAAGAAAACCTTGTCTGCAAGTTGCAAAAATCTCTTTATGGCCTCAAACAATCAGCTCGAGCATGGAACTCAAAAATTAATCAAGTTCTATTAAGTGAAGGATTTTCAAGAAGCAAGGCTGATCCGTGCCTATATGCCAAACAAATAGACGGTGAATGGATGTATCTATTAGTTTATGTTGATGACCTGATCATTACGTATAAAAATCGCAATGAAATTGGAAAATTAACAGGAGTACTTAACAAGCATTTTGAAACAAAAGATCTAGGAGAAGTGACATATTATCTAGGAATTGACATCCAGCATGAGAAAGATGGAAGTTTTCTGTTAAACCAGAGTGCAAAAATTGACTTTATTCTTCAGCAATTCAACATGACAGAGGCCAAAGGAGCAAGCACGCCTATGGATGTAGCCTATCTAAAGTTAGAAGAAGATGATCTTCTCACATCTACAGTACAGACAAGCAGTGGGGTACTTCTCTACATTGCAACCACTACACGTACAGACATTGCGGCTGCCATGTCCCTTCTATGCCGAAGAGTTGATAAACCACGTGAAAGAGACTGGAATGCAATTAAAAGAGTTATGAGATATCTGAAACAGACAAAGGACTCAAGTTTGAAACTATCAGCGAGTGGTAATTTAAACCTCATGGGATATGTTGACTCTGATTGGGCAGGTGACCACAACTCACGCAAGTCCACCAGCGGTTACTTATTGAAATTGGGAAATAGTCTTATATCGTGGTCCAGTAAGAAACAGATGTCAGTGGCATTGTCCTCTACAGAAGCTGAATACATATCGGCAGCGTATGCCAGTCAAGAAATTGTGTGGTTACAGCAATTACTCAAGGATCTTGGAGAGGCAATATCAGAACCAACCGTCTTATTTGAGGATAATCAGGCTTGCATTAAACTTGCATCAAGTGAAAAGATTAGTGCCCGAACCAAGCACATCGACGTCAGACATCATTATATACATGACCTAATTGATCAAAAATTGATTGTACTTATATACTGTGAATCAGAAAAAATGATTGCTGATGTTTTAACAAAACCACTTGCTAAGATTAGATTTGAGTATCTTAGATCAAAAATGGGACTGATATAGATAGCAGTTGTTGAGTGGGGGTGTTAGCATATTAGGAATATATTGCATATGCAACAACCACTGTATGACTAGTATATTGCATGTCCTCTAGGTGGCAGTGTTATTTATTATGTGAGTTCTTGTTTTATGCTGTGTCATTGAGATGGAAATAAAGAGGTTCTGTGCTCTTCTGTTCCAAGCATAGTTTAGTTAACAGAGACTTGTCTGCCTGTCCTTTGTGTAGCCTCAGAAGTTATATCCAACACTTAATATCTCCGAAACGTCGCCTAGTGAAGAATACTGTGTTCTATTTAAAGGATAAGTGCACTGTAAAATCAAGTTATGTTCATTTGGAAGCTGCAGCTTTAAAAATGCCATTGCCATATTTTTTTTTTACCTATGATCCCTCCAGAGCCTAGCTTTGTGCCTTAGAAGTTGCTGACTTTCCTCTGCTTTCTCCTGCTTGAGCCACGGAACTCACAGGCATTACTGTTTGAGGCTCAAGCAGGAGAAAGCAGAGGAAATCTCAGAGGGGTGGAGCTTAACATTCAGAAAACCAGTAACAAGATGTCAGCAACTTTCAAGGCACAAAGGTAGGCTCTGGAGGGGCATAGGTAAAAAAATATATGGCAACAGTATTTCTAAATTTGCAGCTTCCAAATGAACATAACTTGATTTTACAGTGCACTTATCCTTTAAGTCAATTTTATTGAGTGCTGTGCAATCAAAACTTTTTTTTTTATTTGGAACAGAGGAATGCAGGTTGTCCTCACCAATATATGTATACATATATATTACTAAATATTGTGCATTTTCTCACAAAAGTCCTTTATTTGTTTAAGTTTTGGCTCTTTTGACATCTAACCCATCCCTATGATTATTCTCTGCCTGTAAGTAATAACAGGACCAAATTCTAAGCGTTTCCTTTAAGTAAGTTAATTCTAGTTAAGCCACAGATATCTTTGGATGCATGGGGTTTATAATTACATTTCCTTTTCATCTCAATAATTAAAAATGAATTCTCTTATCAGAAAGGTCTTATCCCACCAATTATTTTTTTATGTATTCACCTAAAATATGTGCTGGCAGTTAGGATCAGAAAAGACATGGTTCTAGGAAATACAGTAAAGTTTGACTCGCTAATGATAGAATAGAAAGTTAGGTAAATAAGGGGTACAATATAACCTACAATCTTCCAGCTGCTGTGAAACCACAACTACCATGGCCATCAGAGAGAACTGGTCTGTTGGTTTGTGGTCACTGATACCTAGAGGAACTACTGAGAGTAAGAAGACAATCAAAGTGGAGTCATAGCCTTTCCAAATGGAGCTGTGTGATGTCATGTGTGTGTGACATGTTCAAGATCATTATAGCATTTACTAAATGTATTGCCTGAAGTCACCCTGACATTACTGTGGATAACTCTTTGTTCTGTGGACAGAAGAACACTGTTGGCAATTTCTGGAGCCTGGTTCAACTTTACATTTACAGGAATATTGTGCAGATCAAAAAAGAACACAAGTGACATTGTTTTTTAGGCATTCAGGGTATATTTTTAGCTGATTTAGCTGATAAACTAAGAATATTGGGCCTGTCTTTTACAGTTTAGCTGAAGAACTGACAAAATGATATAGCTCCACCTTGGAGATGACTAATTAACTTTGTTGACAGTTTCTCTGTAGAATGAGTTAACAAGTGAACATAATTGGGACACAGAGATAGCTGGCAGCCCCCTGGTGGCACCGGCTGAGAGCGTAGATCAAAATCTAATTAGGAAACATTTTTCCTGTCTAATTGGTTCACCTTTCGTCCTCCTGGAATCTACAAAGTATTAATAATGTTGAGCTGCTGTACCCACCTTCAGGTGACTTTAATTGACATGTGGACGAAACTATTGTCATAATTAGATGCCATTTTCCCCTGTTCCATAGATGCCCCAAGGGGTGGATTGAAATGTGAATGCTGAGCTCCACGGAAAACAAGGAAATGGATTTGTTCTGAATCTTTGCTTTGAATGCTGAAATCAGGATACCTGACATGGTTTAAATTAGTAATGCGTTGTACGATTTTTTCTAATTCTGTAATTGTTATTACAGGAAGATGACAAAATGAACAGAAGGGGTTAAAATATCTATATAATTTGTGTCTCATAATTACGCATTGATAAAGGTCTGATAATATTATCTAATATTCTAAATATTGGGTCAGGTGGCTAGATGAAATTCTGGTACAAAAACAAAAGGATAAAAGGTGTGCAGAGGGTTAAGTGTGGCATTTTTTTATTTTACATCCATGCTTGGTTTGTGGAGCACAACAACTCTTAGCCACAAAGCTCAAAGGACTCCTAGGAAAGAAACAAAAGTCTTGTAAAACCTTACCCCTAATATACATTCCTTAAACCAAAGCTCTGAGCTGTTGTTCCATGTGTGTAAATGGAAATCTGTGTATTTCTATATTTATAATGTAACATCAGTCTTGGTAGAACTGATATATGATACCGAACCGTGGCTATTCTGTAATGATCCTCAAATTCTTTTCCAATAACATTTAACTCTCAAACACCATAGACATTTAAATAATCTGAAAAAACAATTGCCAATCTACCTCAGGATGCGTATACAAATACAAACAAAAGGGAGAAAATAAACTTCATTCGGTCCTTATCTAATAGCAGCTAGAAGGCTGGCACCAAAAGTCCTGGCGTCTTATTAAGGCTAAGTAAGTGCTTTGTAGCTGAAAAGCATTAAATGGATTTAACTCGGCCTTGGAACACTTCTGGAATAACCAGTTATTGCTTCCCAGCGATTCAGATATTTCAGACTTCTCACTAACATACCACTGGACCCTTTAGCTTTGTTATCAAATTGCAAACGACATTACCTATTCCCCAGCCAGAGAAATAACAGAGGGAAGTGTAGCATTAACATTTTATTCTGGTGTATGAAACAGTTCAATAAAATAAATTGAAAAGCGCATGTTTAAAATCATGGTAGGCCCCCAATCTCCCATCTTCAGATGCGACTGTCTGCTAAGATCTACATTTTAGAGATAACCATGATTACACACAGGAGAATTGGCAAGGAAGGGAATGAACCAATGGCTGTCCTACCTGCAAAATCATTAAATGTACAGGGATTTGCTCTGTTGTTTAAGTAGCACAAATCTTAACATCTAAAGCATCAGCAGGGAGATTCAATAAAAGGTCTTATCACTTAAAATGGTGCTAATTTTGCCCCAACCAATCAGATGTTAGCTTTCAAGTGTTAAATATGATCTGCTTGGTTGGGACATAATTAGCACCGTTTTAAATGATAAGAACTTTTATTGAATAAACCTGCATGTTATTAACCCAATGCAACCCTTGCTGCTTCCCTGAGTGTGATGTACTAAAACTCACAAGGTGTTTAGTACTGCTGGATCTTGTCCAGGTAAGTAATGCTTACTGCTACTACTACCTGGCAGCATGAAAGCTAAAACATAATTATACTCTCCTTTTCCCCGTTCCATACCTGCATATTTCCTAGGGAGAGGACCTTAATCGCCAAGTCCTCACCCCTGGGTCCTTTACTTAACAGCTGTTATACTTAAAGATTCCATCAGTGCTCCAATCTGTTTTACCCCTCTGCCACTGTCAGTGACAATGTTTTCACCCTGGGGTACTATGTAGGTATGAAAGGCTCAAGGGGGGCGTGAGTATACTTTAACATGTAATAGATCAGGATGCTAACCCAACACACTTACCTGAACGCGATGTGCTTAAAGTCATGCTAACTAAGAATATACTGGGGTTTCAAACCAAACCTGGTTTTGAGTCTTGGTGTCAAGAGGAGACAGATCCCTTCAGTACTAAAAATAGTAGGTCATCTATCTCCCTGGTCCACTTTCACCCCGCAGCCACCCTCAGTCTCAGGACCATTAGTCTGGACAGTAAACAGGAAATTAATTCATATGATGTGTCTACACATATGTGTGATGTTTAATTTCGATTTTTAGAGAGTTTAAATCATTTTTATTTGCAGTGCAGATTGCTACACGTTAGGCTGGGTACACACGGAGGGAGTATTTGTCCCAACCGAGCGCTCGCTATGAGCGAGCACTCGGCCGGGACAAATGTTCATTGGTCGTGGCAAATTTGGCCGCGCCAGAATTTGCAAATGGTCGATCGCGTGTCCCCATAGGGAACCACAAGATACATGAGAATTTACGGACATGTCCAATCGAACATTAGTCTGATCCGGACAAACGAACGTTCGAGGTTGGTCTCGGACGGCCGCCACACGCCAGCAGATATTTTTGGCCGACCGATGGAAAGTGCCATGAATTGGTCATTCGGCCGAAAATATCTGCTGGTGTTACCCAGCCTTTGTAATAGATTGTTAGCAATAGACAATAAACTGCCAATCAGGCCACAACATAATCAGGAACACAACATGTTCTTCTGTAAGAGATTGTTCAATAGCTGATTTACAAATGAAGAACATTAAGGGAGATTTGCACAGAGCCTTAGATGCTCTACTGGCAGCAATTCAATATCACGCTTGTGGGATCGGGATTTAATCCTTGGTAAATAGGTTAGCGTCACTTTAAGACAGGAATATATCACTGCGGCTGTGTGTGAATCTCCCTAATTGTTTTTAAACAATCATTTTTTTTATATTATCACTTAACTAAATGTGATTAAAAAAACACTTTGGTTTTATCCATCAAATTTATTGTTAATGTTTTAAATGAATAGGTAATGTATGGAACACAATACGTCTTTCAGGTCACGTTATTCACACCGCAATTGAATTGTTTGTGTAGAAAATCCCTTATTGATAGGGTTTTTTGTATCATTTAATTATATTCCAGTAAAATACCTTTCCGTAAAGTATCATTACACAGTAGGTATAATTATGTTAAATCTGCACATTGTTTATTTAGTTATAATGCACTGAATATTCTTTTGTGGAAATATATATTCTAGGCACAAAAGATAATCTGTAAGGATAGAAGCGTGACAGAGGGGGACTGTTAGAAGAGTATTGTGTTTACACAGAGGGAATGGAGAGAAGGACACATACAGGTCCCAGCTTTGCCCATTCACCTTGAGGGTTTGAAGGTAAATCCATCAAGTGCTAGATGTTGTGTATTTGCTATTTGGACTTGACAGGGTTTCATCACCAAACATAACAAAGTATCTGGACAGCCGCCTTCGATGGAGCAAGGAGTAATACCAGTGAAGGTTACTAAAGCTTTTCTACTTTTCTCTAGCTAATAACTTAAATGGAAGTTCCCTGCATGTTAGAAAGGCAGTTGTATACGTTTGTGTCCAATGCCTTCTTTTTCTTGCCAGACATTTATCTTCCTTCTCTATGCAGTTATATTCCAGAGATGTTTATTGTGTGGCCCTGCATTTACTGGTAAATAATAATAAGACTCAGGAGAGTTCGACAACAGCTGAAAAGTAAAAACTAGACACTATCAGGGAGATTCAATAAAAGTTCTTATTGTTAAAAATGGTGCTAATTTTGCCCCAACCAATCAGATCTTATTTAACATTTGAAAGATAACATCTGATTGGTTGGGGCAAAATTAGCACCATTTTAAGCAATAAGAGCTTTAATTGAATAACCCTGTTTGTTTTCTTTTTTTGGTGTAGCTTTATTTTCCATTTGTATTTTTGCTACAGCACAATGGCTTGTGTTCAGGGCCGAATTTCCAACTAGAGAAAAAAGAGGCGCAATTCGCGACTGCAAGCTTGGGCATAATGATAGAGGGGAGAGAGTGAACCTGTCATGTATGCGTGCACCTGATGAGGCCACAACTGCGTAACAGTCAGTGACTTTCTGTCAATGACAGAGTATTTGTATCTTCCCAGCCCCAGCTTGTGTCATACTTACTTGTGTGTGGCACAAAGCTTGCTCTTCAGGGATGGTGGAGGATGGAGGTGGTGGTTCCAGCCTCCAGTCAAGTTACTAAAATTGGGGACTTGGGGTTAGAGTCACCTATGATGTGGGGGGTTAGAAGTGGATGGGGCTAATAGTGTGTGGGGCTTAAGGCAGCAAACGATCTGTGCCTACAGGCTCCTGACGCCAAAGTGCAGCACTGCTTATGTTATTTAGCTTTACTTCTTATGTTTTTCTAAGACTTGTTCCTAAATATTTTTCTGTTGGTGATCATCTCTATGTAAACTTGTTACTTTTTGTTCATTTCAGATACATTATTTATTAAAGAACAATTATACCCCCAAACCCACCACCTTCCTTCTAATGGAGTCATACATACATTGAATTATATATGAATGGAAACAACTCTATAATATAGCCTGTGTTTGTATGAATGAACAATAATTTGCTTTTGGAGGAGCTCGCTGGCCCAGGCTAATGCTTCCAAGGTCTTTTTCCTATGGGGAGAGGCAATAAAATTCTCTATCCCCTAAAGGAGCGTATAACTGGGCAGCACGGTGGCTCAGTGGACAGCACTAATATCAGTGCTGAAGTCCTGAGTTCGATTCCAGCCTTGGGCACATCTGCAAGGAGTTTGTATGACAGGAATTGGTGCATGTGTGGCCTCCTTTACCCCTTATATCTGCGCTGTTAATCTTTTATTGAAACACTCCAAGGTTTTTTCTTTTAAATACAAGGTTAGTCAATGTGCGGAGCATCAATGTACATGTGTGGTACGTCTTGAGAAATATCCAGTTAGTTAATTGGTAACACTTGTTAAAATTAAATTATTTTTATCCTCAAGTATGAAATAATTATGTTAATAAATGTTACACAGGGATGCGACATTTCATCTAAATAGAGTCAACATACAGCTGTGTGTTTATACATCTTGCCCAATATATCACCATTTTCAATGTTAATTGCTTGTGATGGACAGTAAATGGGAGTTATCAGGCATGTTGGTCTGCCAAAGAGTGTAACATTCCTTGGCAGGTGTCATATCAAAGCAATGAGTTCATGGGCTGTTCTATATACCCACCCAACCCCACCCTCTTCTGTGAAATCTTTAATTTAATTTCTTCATTCTTTACTGCATTTAAAAACAACGTTTGATAGCATAGAGTAACTGCTTGTCCATTTTTTGCCAATAAAGCACAACAATGACAATTTAAAGACAATCAAATGCATTAAGTGCCCCACTGGATCATGAGAAATTAACCTCCAATGAACAGATACAGAAACAAGGTTATTTTCTCCATATATGGTGATGGTGCCCAGTTATAATTATCTATAAACTCCATCGTTACGGCAAAGAAACAGTTCTAGAAAAAAAAAATTCACATCACTGTGAATTTTCTGCCTCTGTATAATTTTTAGCTAATTTATAAGCAGCATATTTATATTTTGGCAAAAATGTATCGTAAAGTGGAAGAAAATGGCGTCATTTTTTACGTAACTTACAAAGCCAAAATGTATCCAACAGGGAACGTTACAGTTAATTAGTTAACACAGTGGGGAGATTTACAAAGTAATTAATGACTATAAAAAAAAAATCCTAAACACCCCATGGCCATTTATCCACTTAAATTAAAAAAAAATGTCACCCTTCATTCAAAAATTCTAAGCCACAAAATACATTACCGTCTCTGACTTTGCTAATTATGGCAACAACAAAAATCTCTTTTCTCCAGTTTATGAATACCAGAGCGAAAATTCAAGGTAACATAGTAAAGAAGGTAGGAATCAGAAGCAGAAAAAAAATCACTTTTTTAAAAAGAAATTATGCTCTTAGAGGACTGCCCTGTTTTCCCCTACGTCATCATAATGGTGGATACATTTAATACAATATGGGTGATGCAATATTAGCCACTATCACAACATTTTATTCTTTGAGAGTGTTTAAAGGAAAAGTACATATCTCAAATGAAAATTTCTATATAGGTAAATAACCCCCCAAACCCCAATACTTCAAAAGTTAGAATGATGACAAATGTAGGACTAACCTTTAATGCTACCCAATGCCCTGTTACCCCTCTATCTTCTTAAATGTTTTTCCAGTTATAAGTTGTTAGTCATGAATCTGACAGTTGACATTACAGACAATGACTGAGTTTAATTTTCCTAGCTCCCTTCTGTGAGCTTGTGCAAGCTTGCAAAAGAGCATGGAGAGAGCAGGTGAAAAACCTTTTGAAACATGCCATTTTAGACCTAGTATTTTCTAGTATGGAAATAGAGGCTAAATTGTACTGAATGTGTTTCTTCTATTATTTCCCAATATGATGAGAAAACTTTTTTTTCATGCCATTTTACTAGCTGGATTAAAAGTCACTTGCCTGCAAAACACCTACATTAAAGTAATACAAATTCACTTTATTAGGAATTTACTAAAATATAAAGATTACAGATGGACTCGAACTCAAACCCGAATTTGAGTCAAGCTTAACAAGTTCGAACGGAATCGGACTTCTCGAACTATCCTGGACCCTGATTTCTCAGACTTTCCGGACTCGCGGCTGTATTTTCTACAATTATCGAAAATTCGATAATTAACAAATTTACAGGCTATTCTCTAACCCTAGAATGTATAGTTTGCTAATCCTCGAAAGTATTGTTCGTTTTCAGTAATCCTCGAAAGTATTGTTCGTTTTCAGTAATACTCGAATTTATGGTTCTATTTTCGTTAACCCTCGAAATTATTGTTCGGTAACCCTCGAATTGACCGTAACACTTGAATGTAGCTTGTGCAAAACCCGACAATTGCTCGCTTGTGTTTAAGAAGTGTTTTAACAAGTTTTGGTGATAGTGACATGTTCCCCAGACCATTTCCCAGGTGCCACAGCCATTTACAGTAAGTTACCATTGTTAGTTTAGCTGTAAATCATCCGGACTTTTCGAACTATCACTCCTAATTGACTTTAATGGGTCCGAATTGGAACTTTCAAACTTTTACTGAAGTTTGAAAGTTCAAAAACGGACCAAACTTTATGAAGTTCGGCCATCTCTAATAAAGATGTACAAGTACAACTGTTATAAATCTGAATATTTGAATGCAATGTGAAAACACAATGTAATGCTAATAACCTAGATGCCATTGTACATCTTTCAAAAAAAAAAAAAAGAATTTACAGTAAAAAAAAAAAAAGTAATACAAATTCCTAAAATATCATCTTGACAAAAAAAAAAATGACCAAATGCCCTAATAGGCAGGCTCTGAATGGGTTAAAGCCTCATTAAAACAGTTGATAGAAACAAAGTGTATGTAGTCCACAACAGCTCTATGCAAATAAACCTGACTGGCAGAAATACCAGTGATGTAATAACAACCCACTATGTGAGTCACACAGTTAAAATGTGTTGCAGGTTTTCGTAATGTGTAAGTTTTCCTTTAATTGACAATATATATGTATTTGCAATTGAATTTTGTATCCATTTAGTACCTAAACACCTGTAATACACAGTAGGATTTCTAGAATCCTACTGTTTTGTTTGACTGCATTCTCCCTTCGCTTCCCTTTCATACGCCATATAGATATCATTGGTTCTGTCACATGGAATCCAATTACAAGGCTTTAAACACACATATTAGGGATTTAATGGATGATTTTACCAGTGCTATTTGGTGGGGAAGCTTATTTCATGGCAAATAAATGCTCAGGCACCAGTCTGGCATGCCAAGCAGCTTGGATGACTTCTGACAAATGCTAAAGTGAAATTTCTTCTCAATATATTTGGTCTCCCTAATAAATCACATGCCTTTGCCTTCTTTGCTGAAGTACCGTGTGACAGAAGCATTTTGCATTTTATTTGACTTTGTAATATGTAGTAGGACAAGGGTATCGGCCATGAAACGAGATCTCAGGGGAGCAATATATCTTTCTGAATACTGTGCAGGCTATTTATTTGGCAATAGAATAACAAAAATGAGTCAGCGAGGAATACCCCCTGTCCAAGCACAATATATTTGCTACTTCCTATCACACATTTTCTCGTCAGTTATCAACCACGCTTTTATGGGGAAAATTCAGGATTAACACAAAATGGCAGACAGCAAACTATGTAGCTGCTTTGTCTAGCAAAGTAAGCAAAAAAAGAAGAAAGATGTTTTCAGAAATAAACGCAGAGCAGAGAGTTTGGGAGAAAAAGACTAATACTAATAAACCACTAAGAATCCTTAGAGATGTTTTGTTAGTTTAAGATTTTTCTAGATGTATACAGTTATAGTTGCAGATTCCCTATACCCAAAACAATCATTGATCCCTGTCTTCTAAAATTGTTGCATTTTCTTCTGAGGAGGTCTTAAAAAGTCTACCTCAAGGAAAATAAAATGTATTATGCTAAACGTAAGGGAATAAGGCAGCACACACTCACCTTTTTATGTCTGGATTGGAGCAATGTATAAATTTCACTATAGATGCCCTTTAATAAACTAGCCAGTTGCTTAAAGGGCATCTTTAGTGGGAAAATTAACTTTTTTTTCTTTCTTTCCATGCGTTCTATAATTCCCCACAACCCCCAGAGTGTCTTCACTTTTTTCAGATTCCCTCTCTGTCCTGAGAGACACCAGTTAGAAGAATACGAGATTGCATTCCTCTACTCCTACTTGGACTGTCAATCAAATCCCTGTGATGTGATCCCCTCTCCCTGCTCTGTAATAAACATAGATATAACAGCATTAGCAGGGGGAGAGAGATAGCTTTGATGGTAGATATAAGGCTGCACTTGACCCCCCTTCTTAATAGCTTTCACTGATTGATGATGGGTCACAAAGTGAGAGATCGTAAACTGTACTGATCTCCTTCTTCCGTGTCTCCAGGACAGCTTGCTTTCTATTGGCCACTGTGCGTGGGTGTGTTTTTTAGGATGTTGAACTTTTAACTCCTACTGCACATGATAAGCTTGCCGGTTAGCCGGAGTTGAGACATGGAGGAGGTAACAGAGGGGAGGGGGAAGGGGGGAGTGCTGCACACAGATCTGACACCATGGTTAAACAAAGTCACTGACATAGATAGGATTAAGGCAGCACAGAGTACATGAATTTAACTTTGCAAAGGGGCAATGTGTTTTTTTCACCATAGATGCCCTTTAAGGGGCATGTTCACCCCCAAAATCACATTTTGTATGCAGAGGTACTGGTAATGGTAAGGCCTCATTTGGAATATGCCATGCAGTTTTGGAATCCCATTTACAAACACTTACATTTGAGAAGGTGCAAAAAGGGATATGATCACTATATACAAATATATTAATGGGCCATTCAATAAACTCTTTGGTGTATTGTTGACTAATAGGTCATTTCTAATAGGCCATTTCAGAGGATTTGTGGACATCCTTTAAGATTAGAAGTAAAGAAGTTTAATCTTCTGGTTCTTCTTTACAGTGAGAACGGTGAAACTGTGGAACTCTCTTCCAGCAGTTGTGGTAATGGCAAGTTTGCTGATTAGCTTTAAAAGTTAAATTTTTAAAAAAAAAAAAAAACTAAAAAATTCTGAAAATTACTGTTATTAATACATATACTGTAGTTCTGGTTGATCCAGGGATACTTTCCGATTGCCACATAGAGTCAAGAAGGATTTTTTCCCCCCTTCTTAGCTGTTTTTTTGCCTTCCTCTTGATCAGCTGTTAGGTAGGGTTAAAGGGTATGTCCACCCTTAAATGTACTTTTTAATATGTTGTTCCCCCATGTCTCCCAGCCCCAACCCCATATTTTTTATTTTCAAAAAGCTCCCCAAACTCTTACTTACCTCTCCTCTTTCCTCCGCTGCGCTCCCGGCCCTCTGCTTGCGAGGAAATGCAAGCAGAGGGGCGGGACCGGCAGTCACGTCTGTGATTGGCTGAGCGGCAGCCAATCACGGACGTGGCTGCCGGTCATTCAGTGCAGCGGAGGAAAGAGGAGAGGTAAGTAAGAGTTTGGGGAGCTTTTTGAAAATAAAAAATATGCGGTTGGGGCTGGGAGACATGGGGGAACAACATATTAAAGGGGTTTTATGCTAGGGGGAGGGATAGTAGAACGGGAGGGAGAGGGAGGGAGAGGGAGGGGGAGGGAGAGGGAGGGAGGGGGGAGAAGGGCTGCAGTACGCATGGCAAATATCTACCGGAGGCAAGGTAGCAGTCAGAGTCCTATATGGACTCTGCTAGCCTCCTGGTGGGCAGTTTTTGGAACTTTGGGAGGGGACTACAGGCGAACCCTATGGAGCTGGGATGTGAGGTAAGGATTAAACTACACTACATGGTGGGGCCAGTAGTTGGGGGATTATAGTTTTGGGGGTGGACATGCCCTTTAATAAGTAGGGTAAAAAGGTTGGACTAGATGGACATATGTCTTCATTCAACCTTAATTACTGTGTTACTATGTTAAATAGCACCCCTCAAAACCTTAAAACAGTAACACTCACACAGCCCTGAAGTGTTGTTAGAAAGAGGGTTTTGGAGGGGGATTCAGCTAGACATGCCCAGTTTTCCTTTATAGACTACTAGAAAAGAAGAAAACAGCAAATTATCCTGGCAAGCAACTCATCACTCCGGTCCTTCATAAAATGAATCCTTTATTCAATTCCATATTAAAAAGCACATTCATAGAGCCTAATGCTAGGGGACAGTGGTAAATGTCTGACGCCTTTCAGGCGAAAGGCCCTTAATCATAGACTATTAGTGTTTGATTAGGACAGAGCCGCCATAACTACATACCAGTTTTCCTTTAACACCTGGGTCATGTTCTTACTGTGAAGATGTTGTTCTGGCCAACACTTTGGCTCAGTAAGTGAGTATCAATTCCTGCAACACTATTTTTAAGCTGTTTGTTAGAGTGTCTGTTGTAAATAAATAAACGAATAGTAAATACCTGCGGACTGTACTAGATGTACTATATATAGGCCTTACTAAGCCTCTTGCCCATTTCACCTGTTTCCAAATAAAGACGTGAAGGTTTTAAAGAATGAAATTGCATTGGCAACAACAAATGTCTAAAAGCAGAAATTGAATACAAAACAAAGGAAATTGGGATGCTGAAAGAAACAAGAGAATGGGAAAAACCTGAACAGAGAAGCAAGAAAGAAAACAAGGAGGGAATATTTTTTTAAATTCCCAGGTCTAGTGATTGCTGTCAGTGTCTGATCTAATGTTTCCTTGCTGACAGTGTAAGAAGGTCAGCATTTAGTCCCTTGTAGAAACCACAGAAAAAGTGGCCCCCTGTAGCAACGCATTTCACTTTCTCTATACAACATTGATTAGTAGATAGGAACGAACTTCAAATATGACTTGAGAAAGGTCTGAGCTTCAGCACAGAGCTTGTTAATGGCTGTATATCCTGAATAGCTTTGTGATAAAGTACTGGCTGACATAATTGTGCTGCAGTATCATTTGTTTGCCTGCCTGTGACATCTGATTCTGTAGGGAGGAATTATTAGGCTGGGTACACACCAGCCGATATTTTCTGATTCACGGCACAGTCGCCCGAAAATATCGGCTAGTGTGGGGTGGCCGGATCGGACAAATGAATGATCGTACGCGTTGGAAAATTATGATCGATCGTGCGGTTCCCTATGGGAATGCTTGATAGATCATTCTCATTTTCAGCCAAGGACAAATTTCCCGCGACCGACGGACATTTGTCCCGGCCGGGTACTCGCTCGTAGCGAGCGCTTGGTCTGGACAAATAGTCCCTCAGTGTGAACCCAGCCTTAGGATGAAGGGCCTAAGGGTTTCTGTGTCCATTGTTTCCACGTTTTGCAAACAGTGATCATTTACCATACATAGATAAAAGTCAAAGAGAGCAAAAGGTTAAAAGATGGACTGGAGATGTACATTACATTAACCAGAACAGTACACTCCAGGGTCTTATAAAAAAAAATGTATTTAGTGTGTAACACATCACTATCTACTGTGTTTCAACCAGACGACCATTCAGACGACCATTTATTGGTTGTAACACGTGGGCCGTGGTGCATTACAGTGGTTCTCCAACTTTTTAAGACTGGCGCAATTTGCAATGCAAATTTATCTTGAGGCCCACCAGTGTTATTAATGTTGGACTCAAAGCTGTTATTACCTATATTTTAGCACTTAACAGTGTGTGTTGTATTCAAATTAACATAATGTAACGTTACACTACTTTGACTGTGTTGAAATGTTATCATATTATAAACAAAAATGTGTATTCCCCAAACAAAATTCTGAGGCATACCTTTGGATCTTTGAAGTAACATCAGTGTGCCCCAGGAAACCTTTTGAGAAACCCTGGCGTATTACACACTAAATAAAATATTTTAAGATGACCATTCATTGATTGGTTGAAATGCGAAGACAGTGGTGTGTGACACACTAAATAAAATATTTTGTTAAACGTTACGGTTATTAGCTGTATACAGACTGCTCCCGCACATGGTGGGATAATTTGCATGAGTGACTACAACATGAATGTTCAGCATTTTGTATCTGGTGCCTGTGCCTTTAATACAGAAAGGCCCAAAGTATTAGTTAAACCCGCGCTAACCTGGAAAGTGTGGGTTTAACTCATTTTTACTCATTAGCGACCAATATTAATTATTATATTATATATTACGGTATTATTACTGCACATTTTGTTGCAATTAGTGTTTGTGTTAACATAAACATAAAATACATTTGGGTTTCAATATTACTGCTCGTTTAACAGTCACCTTTTACAGATTTTATATGTGGTGGTTTTTACCATCTTCAGGGACAGATCTGCCTTGTCCGTGTATATCTCATGCAAATGACTGCTCCCGTGTACCATTTCACGCTTTATGTGCTTAGGTCAAAAGTGTCTTTAAACCTGTGATGGATTGTGCTCATGAATAAGTACAGTATTGCAATTTTCACTTCATTTCTATGTTAGGTTATTCATCCAAGGTGTCTTTATTTTAACTTTCTAGCATAAATCAATCAAGTCGAGTTATTACGGTCTAAGCACGACTGCAGTTTCAGGGTACTGGCTGTAGGTCTACGTTAATTAAAAATGGATATATTATTAAAGATTTAAAGGCTACATTATTCAAACTGCCACATATTTGAGAGAGCTTTGAGAAATTTCTCTCTGCTATAGTCTGTTGAAATGACACTTGTCCTTAAATGATAAGGGGTAACCCTCATAATATTTCCTAAATTCCACAAATTGTATTTCTGTCAGTTTGTTCCCTCTTGGATCCTTCACATTAGGGTCAGTTTCAGGGCAGTCTGCTACCTGCTGGGAGACAATAGCAGATAAACAATCCAAAAACTCCTGGGGACCCAGGGAACAGGTTGAATCTCAGGGCAGAAGTGCAGGGAGGGAGGCAGTGAAGGAGGAAGTGAGTTTATAACATCACAGTCTAGATTGAGGACGCAAGGGGAAAAAAGGTGTCAATAAAGAGCAAATTTATTAAAGGTACAGAACATGTAGAAACTATGCAAGTTAAAATTCTGATGCTAAAAATGAATTAGCAGATTTTAGCTTTTTACTGGGTTACTGCAGTAAGGTTTGATTGGCTGCTGCTGATTAATAGCACAGGTAAACCTTTGCACAGCTTATTGCATCAGCCCCCTAGATGTCTCTGAAAAAAACTTTCATTACAGAATTAAGCCTGTGTTTGGGTGCTAAAGGCATTGCATGTCTGGTTTAAAATTGACACTAAGATGGAATACTTCTTTACTAACCATTCAAGCTATTTTCATTGGTATTCAGTATTTTCTCTTACTCTGGTGGAGCCTTGATTTTCATCATTTTGTTGTTTTTTTTGTTACAGTAAAAAATACAGTAATTTATTTACTTAAGTCTCTTGTGCAGGAGTCATATAGGGACAATACCACCAACCAGAGTCCACCAACCTGCCATAAAGAATACTCTGGATTTGGACCTTAACCATAGCTCTATCTCAGCCAGGGATCTGTCTAATAGGAAATGCGTCTTCGCATTGGTTACACATTGTGATATAAGCGAGATGGAGCAAGAACCATCCAGTGATCAAAACTTTTAATTAAAGATTTCCTGGAATTAAAGGTGAACCTAGGGGTGAGCAACAAGCCCATTTAAAGCAGCTAAAAAGTTTTTGCATACTGCATCTACTTGGCTAAGATAAATGTATTGATGATGAAGAGCTACCTGCTGGAAAAGAGAAGATACGTTTTGCACTGAAACTACAAAATCGACTATCAACATTTTGGTAGTTCCCAGTAAAAATGCTGTTGGTGGTTTCTATCGGCAAAAGTTCGATCATGGAAACAGTGCAATAATAATCTCTTTTTAAATCACATACCATAATGCCATTGTGAAAGACATTGCACTGATTGGCTCTGCAATGTCACTAGACTTTCAGGGATTCCAGGGAAACATGACTGACAGTGCAATGTGTTACTGCCTGCAATGCTACACTTTATTGTCAGTATTGTGACAGGTGATGGGATTTCATGCGTTCAGCTATCCAGAGTGCTGAAAATATTTTCTGACTCTTTAACAAACCCGGCAGCACGATAAGCTCCTGAGACCTTAAAGGACTGTTTGCCTTAAGCGGTTAAAATATGGTTACAGCACAACACGGTTATTTTTTTCTTTGCATTTATTTTTGTTGTCTTTTTTTTTCAATCTTCTCTGTATATCTTTTTATGTGATGTGAGTTTGCTGCAATTTGATATTTATCAAAGTAAAAAAATCTACATATAAAATTCAAGCAGGTTTATTCAATAAAAGTTCTTATCGCTTAAAACGGTGCTATTTTTGCCCCAACCAATCAGATGTTAGCTTTCAAATGTTAAATAAGATCTGATTGGTTGGGGCAAAATTAGCACCATTTTAAACGATAAGAACTTTTATTGAATCTCCCTGAAGGTGTGTTTGTATGTATGTTCCTGAAAAAACTTCCTAATGGTTGGGATGATTTTGATGAGACTGGGCATTCATATGTTTTAGGACCTGACAAAAAAGTTTACTTGTACAAACCACCCCTTAGCCCTTTTTTTTAAGACTGCCTTTAAGTGAATTGGGGTGAGATCTGACCTTTGTGCTGCCATCTGTTGGTTAATAAATTGATCACCCCGCAGAGAAATGACTGAGCCCGACAAGGTTTAAAAATGGGCAATGCTTTCTATAACTAATTAAAATGCGAATACCAACAAACTGCAACAGGCAATAAGCTATATATTTTAGAAGAACGGATAATATTGTTACATATTAATTAAAAAAAGGGAAATAACTGTATTGCAGGCATTTGGTAGAAACATAATCCATTAACTCCAGTGCTCTTTAAACTATTATGACACTCCATGCAAGAGCCAACCTTGGACGTCTGGATTTGTAAGTCTTGTTGGTGTTCTCTAATTTATTCCTTAGCTACAGTCACATCTTCTACCTTGCGTTTCATGGTCACTGAACAGCATTCATTTTATTTTTCAGCATAGGGGGGGTTAATGTGTGACTGGCAGAGGACAAATTAAATACATTGCTAACAAAATGTTTATGGTTTAAGGGTAAACAAACTTTTTCAATGATTTAGAAGTGAGTATTGAAAGCAAGTGCTCTATATTTGCTGATTATACAATACTGGGTAGGGCTTAGAATTATATACATGATCTGGAATCTCTGCAAATCACCAAATGTAAGGTGATGTATTTGGGGATTAAAAACACCTGTAAATGGGTCTGTGCGGGGGCCCAGGGATAAAGGGGCCCCTTGATCTTGCAGGGGGCCCCAGTCCTATACAAGACATTGTCTTGTATAAAAAGGGTTCAATATTTAAGTGAGGAAAAAACATATCTATGTAGTTTAACCATTTTATCATACCTAGTGCAAGATTATAGCTTATGCAAATACAATGAGAGCACTATACCTTTATGTATCCGAAGAGGAGAAACACTAGTTAATAGCTTTCAATGTGTTGCCCTTAAATGTATTACATATGTATATATGCTTTGAAGAAAAAAGGGAGTATTTCCGATTGGCAGAGTTAATTTGCAAATAGGATTGTGTTGGGTCAATTACACCAGGTAGCGTGTGTTTATCTGGTTTTTTTTGGCCATTAGGAGTCTTTATTAACTCTCCCCCTAAATCCTTAAGGATGCTAACGAGTCCCCTGAGACGATCCTTTGGTGAGCAATGCCTCTGAGGTTATTGTATGGACCATTAATGTATTTGTATAAAATGATTGTATCTCTATGCAAGTGTCTCTAATCCATAACATTAACTTATCGAGTCAGTCACCACCACCACCTTCATTTGCTATTATTTAAGTTGCCGTTCTCTGAACCCTCTCCAGCTCCTATTGTTCGAATGACTCCAAAACAATACTGTGTATTATAGATAAGGCTTTGTTAAGAGGAAGAACACTCATTTTGCCCCTTGGTTCTATACCTCTCTTTATACTAACTATGTTGTACTGAATCTTCCTGCTCTGTACTAGAACTTCAAGGCCTTTTGCTTAGATTCACTTATTACTAACCTCTTTGTAGTTTAAGCATCAGAAGGGTGAAATCATGCAAAACATTTTTAAGGTTACATTTTACATAAGTATAAGTGTTAAAAGCAATCTGAAAATATTTTAAAGCCTTTTTTATTTAGACCAACAAAAAACTTAAAGGGAAAATGCTACAGTATAATGGCACTGCCACTCTGCATGGCACTGGAAGAGCTCGGGCAATCGTACCTGATTGCGTATGTGATTCCGGTGCGATTTAAATGCGATTTCTGTGCATTTACGCTTGCAATTTCTCCTTTTAAGATAGGAAATATGGTGATCGCATTCGGTTGTGTATTGCAAACGGATGGGCAATCCCAACGCACCTGAAATCGCACGATTCTGGTGCATTGCTGCGATTTTAATGTTAGGAAAAAACTTATGCACACGGAAATTGTGCTAGTGTGGCCTAGCCCTAAATCACTAATCACAGCTATTTTCTGCAGTGCCAACTTCCTGGGTATAAAAGACTTCATGCCAGGCACCATTTTGCCATTTTGGGATGTGTAGTAGGGAGAGAGACAGTCTATATTTTGTCATCTCCCCATGGGTCATTTTCAGGAAACCCAAAAGTTGTTTTAATCAGTATTAGCTGTATAAAGAGGGCAAGTAAATTCTGTATGAAGCATAGGGGGCTAGTAATTGCTGTATAAAGGAGGCCAGTTACTGCTATGTAAAGTATAGGGGGCCAGTAATCGCTGTGTAAAGGGGGTAAGTAACTGTTATATTAAGTATTGGGGGTCCATAATTGCTGTGTAAATGGGGCCAGTTACTGCTATGTAAAGTATAGGGGGGCAGTAATCGCTGTGTAAAGGGGGCCAGTTACTGCTATGTAAAGTATAGGGGCCAGTAATCGCTGTGTAAAGGGGGCCAGTCACTGCTCTAAATAGTAAAGGGGGCCTGTAAAGGGGGTAAGTAACTGCTATATTAAAAGGCATGTCCACCCCCAAAACTAAAATTTAACCCCTTACTGGCCACATCAAGTAGTTTAAAACAATCCTTACCTTACATTCCTGCTCAAAATAGTTCCCCTACAGTGCCCCTCCAAAGTCCAGGAAACTGCAGTGTAGGAGCAGTGTGTGACTCATGCTGTGCCTGAGACTTCCTCAACCTCGTCAAGGTTGAGGCATGCTCAGTGTAGCCCTTTCCCCCCCTCCCTATCCCTCCCTCTCCCTCCCGTTTTTCTCTCCCTCCCCCTAACATTAAACCCTTTGGGTATGCGGTAGGGCATGCTCCCCCAGCCCCAACTGCATTAATATAATTGTTAGAAAGTCCCCCAATCTTTACTTCCTTTCCCTCTCTTCTCCGCTGTTCAGAACTCCTGGCAGCCTCAAACGTGATTGGCTGCCTCTCAGCCAATCATGGACGTGGCTGCCGGTCCCGCCCCCTGCTTGCAATTCCATGTAAGCAGAGGGCCAGAACACTGCTGCGGAGGAGAGAGGGCAGGTAAGTTAGAAGCGGGGGACTTTCTAACAATTATATTAAGGCGGTTAGGGCTGGGGGAGCATGCCCTACCGCATATCAAAAGTTACATTTCGGGGTGGACATGACCTTTAAGTATTGGGGGTCAGTAATCGCTGTGTAAAGGGGGCCAGTAACTGCTATGTAAAGTACAGGGGGACAGTAATAGCTGTATAAAAGAGGGCAAGAAAATTCTGTATAAATATAGGGGGCCAGTAATTGCTATATAAATTATAGGGGGCCAGTAATTGTTGTATAAGGTATGGGGGGTAGTAATAGCTGTATAAAGGGGGACAGTTATTTCTGTATAAAGTATAGGGGCCAGCAATTGCTGTATAAAGGGGGGCAGTAATCGCTGTGTAAAGGGGGCCAGTAACTGCTCTATAATATATAAATACCCTGTAATCACTGTATAAAGTATAAGGGGGACAGTAATTCACTGTATAAGGATATGGGTCAGTAATCACTGTATAAAGTATAAGGGGGACAGTAATCACTGTATAAAATATAAGGGGGACAGTAATCACTGTATAAAGTATAGGGGGTCAGTAATCACTGTATAAAGTACAGGAGGGCAGTAATCGCTGTATAAAGGGGGACAGTAACTGCACTATAATGTATAGGGGGCCAGTTACTGCAGAATAACTTATAAGGGGGACAGTTACTGTTGTATTGCCTGGCTTCTCAATATACTATCGGGTTATTCAATAAAAGTTCTTCAGGGAGATTCAATAAAAGTTCTTATCGTTTAAAATGGTGCTAGTTTTGCCCCAACAAATCAGATATCATTTAACTTAATTTGAAAGCTAACATCTGATTGGTTGGGGCAAGAACTTTTATTGAATAACCCTGCTTATCATTTTAAATGGTGCTAATTTTGCCCCAACCAATCAGATGTTAGCTTTCAAATGTTACATAATTTCTGATTGGTTGGGCAAAAATGAGCACCATTTTAAACAATAAGAACTTTTATTGAATCTCCCTGTATGAAACAGGTGAATAGCTTACTGTATTTGGGGTTTGGATGGAGAGTGTTGTTTTCAGATAATACTTATATAGGATGAAATAGTGGCAGATTCAGAAATGGGAATTTGTTGTGACAGTCCAATTTACTGTGAGAGTGGTTTCTTACTGCATTGTAGGTGGAGTATGGAAAAGCTGTTTCTTATATTCTACTAAGGGAGTGGGGGGAGAGGAGGGACTTCTTAGTAATGGCATTTGAGGGGAATTTGGCTTCTTGTGTATGAGGTGATATAAAAGTGGTGTAGTGGGTGTACAGCATGGTCAGGGTGTCATGAGGGGCTCGTTAATTATCTAGTATGGGGCTCAAAAATTTGTGATGCTGGCCCTGCCCTACAATCAATGTCAGGGTAATTAAAATCCCTTTTGAATTTTACAGTATTCTCGCACTCTTTTGTTTGTCTTGATGGTGCTGTTTTTACTCCTTCTGCTAACCACCAGCATTGATACTCAATACGGTAATTGTTTTGTAGAAAAACACACTCTTTCAAGTTTTATCTCAATTTATTTGTGACATGCTGTGTGCACTATGTTTCGGGGTCCTCCCCCTTCCTCAGGTGCTTAAAGGATACGTGCACTGTAAAATCAAGTTTAGTTTAATAGTAAGATGCCGCTTTAAACAACTTCCCCCCTTTTTATTTCCCCCTTGGTCCCTCCTGAACCTACCTGTGTGGCTGTAAAGTTGGTGACATCTTGAATGTGAAGGATAAGGCTGGTGAGCTCCTCCCTCTGTGAGTTGTTTGCTTCCCCTCTTCCCTTAGCCTCCAAATCCGTGCTTGTGATGTCACGGCGCACATGACGTCATCTTAATAAATTCCATCTTAATAAATTCCACTAAACTCTAGTCACATACCACACAATCATATGCCCAAAATAGAGGGTCTGTCCCAGTGTTCCCGACTGTCTGTGTCCCATGGGGGGCATGACAAGGGAGACCAGTTGAGGTGAGGTGAGCATTCCAAGGCATTCTGGGCCTTAGAAATTTAGACCCTACCTATTAGTCAATTTATACATATGTGACTAATAAATTAAATAGGATAGGGAGAGAATTCAGGCTTTGAAACTCCCTTTTCAGCAATATGCAAATAAGGAACAAAGACTTTTGGGAATTTTCCATGGAAGATCTTAGGAAAGCTATATCTTTAAAAAGACTTGTAAGATCTCCTGCTGTGCCGTATGTTACCCCTGGATGTCGCTGTTCCTGTCTTTCCTACTTGCCCTCTAGATGCCACTGTTCTGTGTTCCTGCTGTTCCGGATGTTGCCACATGGTGTCGCGGTTTCTTCCACTTCCGACCTGCAGCAGACAGTTTCACTTTATGGACTATTATCTAATCACATTCACCTGTTGTTAGACTTCTGCTACTTAAGGACTTCACCCACTCCAGTTCCCTGCCAGATCGTCAACTATGGTTCAACTATTGTCGCCATATGTTATGCTTCTCATTTCTCTCTTTGTTGCTGACTCCTGTATCCAGCGATTCCTGTTCTTGCCGTGCCCTGTCTTGGATCCTTATTTCCCGGTCTAGTTTCCCTTTACCTGTTATTGGTTTTTTGATATTGTCATGGTCATTCTAGTCTTTTCATTATAGTATTCTTGTATTTTTTGCACTGTATGTTGCATGTTCAATAAACTGCTTGATTTAGACCTCTGCTGCACTTCGGTCTCTGTTTCTCAGCTTCTTTGAATCAGCGCCCATCCAGGGAGCGTGACAAGACTTTTACAGCATTCCACAAGCTGAATGCAAAACCAGAGCGTCAACTACTGACCGGTTTTGGCTTTATTGAGCCATCCTTGGTGTAGTGCAGGCCTCTGGTTTTGCAGTGTGAAGCGCCTATGCACAGACGTCACAAATAAATTAAACAGTACAGGGAGAGAATTCAGGCTTTAAAACTCCCTAATTCAGCAATGTGCAAATAAGAAACAAAGACTTCTGGGAAGTTTTGTCTGGGAAACATGGTAAATTCCCAGAAGTTTATGTATTTGCATACATTTATACATAAAAAAACAGTTATACATAGCAACATACTCTGGCCTTGAGACCTAAACCACCATCATATGTGATAAAGTAAGACAAGTGTTTGGGTTATACTTTTCTATTTATTTACACATCTTTTAAAGGTCTAAACAAGAGAATCAGATATTGTAATGTGCCCATAAATTATCTCTTCCTTTGGTGCAAACAATGGCATGAATATTACAATGCTATACAGCATTAAAATACCACATCACAAATATTCTAGTAAAATTAATTTTTTATTACTATGGGTCAATGCACTGAAATCTTTTGTATAGAAAGTTATCACCCCACAAAAATCACATTCTAAGCAGGATATTGTGAATGGTTACATTTCTAAAGGAATGTCTGAAATCCGTTAATTTATAACAATTAGTTAGCTAATAGAGGATCCTGACATTTTTAAAATTTCATTGTGTTATAATACAGAACCTATTTATAGTACTAATTATTTATATCATACTAGCAGCTAGTATCTGTGACGTGCAGGTGTGTGTTAGGTTAGATGGGAGAGACGGGGAGAAAAAAGAAGTGCACAGTTGGTAATGTACGTCATGTATTTAATAGTTATGAGTTGAGGAGGTGACATTGCTTGAGGGACGTATAGCACATATGTTCATAACAAAACTTTATAAACAACGTTATCAGTTTTTCAACTTGGAGCGAAAATATACAAATGTTGTGGTGAACCTACTCATGAACATGCTACATGTAAAAAAACATGATTGCAACTGAATACTGCAGCACTTGAGTGACTGACGGGTATCACGCTGTTCTTGTCTCTGAAGCATGTGACGTGTTGGCTCTTTATCTAAACTGCTAAAGTTACTTTCTGGCCCAAACTGAGAGTGCCATGATGTCTTTTAGTTGTAATGGACTGTGAAGTGTGTGACATGCAGGCAGTGTGTGTCTGGTGCTTAAGTCCAGGTAATGCAGGTAATGTCCGTGTAGTCCATACCCCCCAACTGTCCCAGTTTGAGTAGGTTTGACGGGGGCATGTCTGCGATGTTGTGGTGGGCGGGGGGTATGGCATTCTGGGATGTGGATGGTCTGGGGGCGTCTGTGATGTTGTAGTGTCCAGGATGCATGGCATTTGGGGGCATGGTTTGGATGTTTGGGGGGAATGTTTGCAAGTGTTGGTGTGTTGTTTGGGGCCATGGGTGTGATCTTTGGGGTTGTGATGTTTTGGGGCGTGGCTGTATTGTTAGTTTGCAACAACCAATCAGATAATATCTTAATATCTTTTTACTGGTCTACTACATTTAGAAAACATTTAATAACATCTAATTGGTAACTACTAATCAACAGAACAAGCAAAATTTTGTACCACATACAGTTTGGCACATTAAACCAACTTTCTAAACAGTAGGCATTGCTAGTGCGTGTGTGGGGCATGTGTGTGTGGGAGGTGGGGGGTTGAAGAAAACACTTGCCTGGTGTATACAATCACACGTAAGCAATATCTTCATTTAAAATCTTACTAGATGTAGCTTAAGTGGTTCATAGCAGCAGAATGGGCAATTGAAGGAAGGTCCCTTATGTTGACTTGTACTGAAAATAGAGAGTGCTATCAATAAAAGTCAATGGCAGCATAATGTACATTTGTATTTAAAAATATCTTATTTTCTGTACTGTACAATAGAAATAATACTACAGAACTTTTGTTGTGTATATATAGACACTCATGTTCCTTAAGATTTATGTTGGAATTGTTCTTTTCTTCCTATCTATGGGCTGTGTTGTAACCCCTCAAGAATGAATCAATAGTGCCGATCTCTGGATTGTAAAGTAGCACAAGCTTTATACTTTGTTGGGAGGACTGTGATGTTTTCCCTTTTGTGAACCGTTGTATAGTAGCAGATGATTTAAAGTGATGATCCTGAGGAATAATTTTTCCTTTGGAACCTATTGCCAAAATACACTAAATTCACATGATTTATTCATTAACTCCTCCAGACACACTGCATTTGAACATTTTTCCTGCTTTGTTATTATTATTATTATTATTTTTTTTTCTTTCTCTCTTTGTATTTTACCTGGTAGCAATATGCAACACCTTCACACTGGTAGTGCCCTGCTTACGTAAGGATTCTTCCCTTGGAATTTAGCGTAAAAAACATTTATTATAATAATTTTTTTCACATAATATACTTACTATTTTTTAAATATACAGAAATTTAAAAGGGAATTATACCCTCCTAGTTAGCCTAGAATACTTGCAATCACTGCTCAGCTCAGGCCCATCCACATGACTTGGATAATGAACATCTGTGCTTCTTGCAGAGAGTGTCTATTTATTGGCCAGGCTTCAGACACAAGCACAGGGCAGTTCTCACACCAAGCCGTTCCTGGCTTGGTGAGAGAACTTTTAATCAATGTGAATAAAGCTTTGTTTTTATGATAATGAATCTGGTTGCATCCTTGTGAAATTTAACAGCAGTGCAGTGGCAAAATCACATATATTGTATTGGTTGTGGGAACGAGACGTCCATTGCTGACTGGCACGCTGGACACCTAAGAGACATGAGAGGATCCTGACTGAGGACCCAACAGTGACGTGAGTGGGGAGGAAGGGAACCGCCATATTGTATTTATTATATCTGTTGGAACTCCATCTACCCACCTTTTTAAATCCTCGGGCATCCCCAATAAAAATGCTTCAGTGGTTGCCCCTATGCAGAAAGAATAGGTAAAAAAATATGGAAAGGCAAGCCTAAAGTAGACAGGCTTTTTTGAAAGATAGGCAAGAACTGATATTTGGAGAGAAAACTACCATATTCATGGATTAACAGGGGGCCCGGCATTTGGGGACAGATGCTGAGATACTGGGAAAGGGATTGAGCTGGACAAACCTCACCCCTATGGCCCTGAGTGACACATTTTTACCCTTTCCACCCAGGTCTTTCTAATCCTGATTTGAATAGCCTCTGTGCCTGGTATGATATCTGGAATTGGATCCCGTTTCCTCTATTGGTGGAAAGGGCAACCAACTCGGGACTCAAACACAGAAGTGCATATCATAGGCAGAGCATACAGCACCTTTGTCAGCAGCTGAAAGGACACTGGATGCCTTTGTGACGATCCTTTAAGTATACGTCTTACCGCAAACTCCTCTGTAATGTCATCCCATTTGAAAAACTGGAACAAATAGGACAAGGCAGCCAAGTTTCTTTTAGCTGCATTGCCTCAAACTCCTGCTTCTCTGAGTTGAGATAGGTCATTGATAACCTACCCCTGTATTTGTGTATGGTACTGCCTTCGGGCGCTGCTGTCACCCAGCTATTCCTGCTGTGGTGTAAGCACGCTGCGTACCATGTGACAATGAGGTAGAGATTAGGGGGACCAGGCTGTGGAAGCCAAGCTCCACAAGTACAGTGGCACCGCATGACAGAGTTTCCAAAACTCGTTGAACTGAAAACGGGAGTCGGCGATTGAATTATCAACCCCAGCCACGTGTCTTGCCCTAAACTACATAGGTACAGGCATTGTAAAAACAAGATCCCTAAGCAAAACCAATACCTGTGGGGAGGAGGAAGTTTGTCTATTGATGACATTAACAACGCTGATGTTATCACACTAGAAGATTATTTGTTTATTCTGGAATTCAGATCACCAAAGGTGTATTGCCACAAGTATTGGAAGCAATTCTAGAAAAGTGAGACTCCTAAGAATAGGGGAACCATGCCATTGTTGTGGCCATTTTTTGGCGCACCAGCATCTACCAGAAAAAGGCACCAAGACCTACCTTAGAAGCATAGTGTGTATAGTGTATGTCAGTGTTTGGGGGGGGGGGGTATTAGCAGTCTCACTGGGATAGATAGCCCAGGAGGAAAGCAGGGTGTAGATAGGATCATCATCCAAAATGTATGTTTGCAAATGCGAGAAGCCTGGCTGACAAAATGGGTGAATTGGAAATTATGGCATTGAAAGTATGATGTAACAGGTATAGCAGAAACGTGGTTGAACAGTTCTCACAACTGGACTGTAAATTTAGAAGGATATGCCTTGTTTAGGCAGGAAAGAGAAAAAGGGAAAGGGGGGGGGGGAGTATGTGTTTAAGTTAAAAAAGAATGGAAGCCAAATTTAAAAGAAGAGATAACTGGTGATATGGATGATAAAGTGGAGGCAATATGGGTGGAATTAGGCAACAGGAAAGGCGGTAATGTCATTGGTGTCTGCTATAAGCCGCCAAATGCTAGCAGAGAGTAGGTGAGTCAACTTCATATGCAGTTGGCAAGGGCTGCAAGTTTGGGGAGTGTGCTCATTATGGGGGACTTTAATTACCCGACATTGATTGGTGTAGTGGAACTGCCATCACACAAACGGCGATGAGTTCCTGAATTTTCTGCAGGATAATTTTCTCTCACAGGTGGTTGAGGTTCCTACTAGAAAAGGAGCACCTGTTGGATCTGGTAATATTTAACAATGTGGAGCGCATTATAGATATAAAGGTAACTGGAGGCTTAGGGAATAGTGACCATGAAATAGTGGTGTTTGGAAAGGAAAAGTGCGCTGGGTTAACCAAGACTTTTAATTTCGGGAAGGCAATTTTTCCCAGGTTAAAAGCAGCTCTTCAGAATGTCAACTGGGATAATGTATTATCAGGAAAAGGTACTGATTAGAAGTGGACTGTGTTCAAGGGGATTTTAAGCCAGTTCCCATCTAAATTTATACCCTTGGGAAATAAATGGTAAAAAAAATAAATCCGCGCCCATGTGGCTGAATTCTGATGTAATGGGGCAAATGGAAAGGAAGAAAAAGGCGTTTAAAACCTTTAAGGCCGAGGGAACCGAAAGGGCCTTTAGGGATTATAAAAACTGTAACAAGGAGTGTAAGAAAGCAATCAAACTAGCTAAAATTAATAATGAAGTTAGGATAGCTGAACAAAGCATCACTAAGCCTAAATTTTTTTTTAAGTATATTAATAGTAAAAAGATGTGGAGTGAGAATGTGGCACCAGTAATTAATGGGGATAAGTTAGTTACGGAGGATGGCGATAAAGCAAATGTTTGAATAATTTTTTTCCCTCTATATACACTTTAGAAGTTCCAAGTTCAGATATCATAGAGTATAGTAGCAATAATGGTATAAAAGATTCTAGTGCACTTTGGCTAACCGAGGATATGGTACAGAAAGAACTAAATAAGGTTAATATTAATAAATCTCCTGACCAGATAAAATACATCCTCGGGTACTTAAGGAGCTAAGTTCAGTTTTATCTAGGCCATTGTTTCTTATTTTTGCCGATTCCCTCATGTCCGGTGGTGTACCTCTGGATTGGAAAAAGGCTGATGTTATTCCAATATTCAAAAAGGGTAGTCATTCACAGCCGGGTAATTACAGGCCTGTAAGTTTAACTTCAGTGGTGGGGAAGATCCTGGAAAGTTTAATAAGGGAACATGTTCTAGAGTATGTTTCAAAGACTGACATTATAAGTAGTAACCAGCATGGATTTAGGAGGAATAGATCTTGTCAAACTAACTTGCTTGGCTTTTATGAGGAAGTAAGTAGATATTTAGGCTCTGGCATAGCAGTAGATGTAGTTTACTTTTTGCAAAGGCTTTTGATACAGTCCCCCATAGGCGACTAATGTATAAGCTAAGGTCTGTTGGTCTGGGGAGTCACATTTGTACATGGATAGAAAATTGGTTAATGAATAGGATGCAGAGAGTAGTTGTAAATGTGGCTTCATCATTATAGACTAAAGTGCTAAGTGGGGTGCCACAGGGTTCTGTGTTGGGGCCGCTTCTATTTAATCTATTTATTAATTATTTGGAAGTGGGTATTGTCAGCAAGGTTTCTGTGTTTGCTGACAACACAAAACTTTGTGGACCATTAAAAACTTCACAGGATGTGCAATCGTTGCAGGGAGATCTAGATAGATTGTCACATTGGGCTGCTAAGTGGCAGATAAAATTCAATGTAAGGTGATGCATTTTGGACTTAAAAATCCTACTTATACTATAAATGGTTCTGTGGTTATTGAATCCCTTTCTTGGAGTCAGGAAGGAATTTTTTCCCTCTTCATAAATTTGGTGGGTTTTTTTTGCCTTCCTCTGGATCAACAGTTAGGCAGGAAATGAGGATATTGCTAGATGGGTTGGACTGGATGGACGTATGTGTTTATTCAACCTCAAATACTATAAACTATAATCTCAGGCTCCTGCCAACAAGTTGATCCTTGAAATTCGCTTAAGACTTGCTGTGAAATTTCAAGGTCCTATTTCATAGGTTTGGAAATTCGGATATAGTGATGAGGTATGGACACTACCTTAGTGGCCGATGAAAGGCGTCTGCAGAATACCTTCCTCATGAGGGTACCCTGCAGGCAAACCCTAGGGGCCCTATAAGTGATTGAAGTTGTTTTAGGGTAAACTTTTTTTGCCATTATAGTCCTACTCACAAGCTGGGACAAAGTTTTAACCTTGTCATCTGGGAGTTGGAAGACTTTAGATTCCAAGAACATAAGGACTCTATCTTTTCTTCTGCTTAAAGAATGCCAAAATGACTCAACACTTCCTAAAAGGTATGGAGCAAGTTTTTGCAATTTGAGTTGCTACCAGTGCCTACGAATAGGAAATCATCCAAGTAGTGCAGCAGTGATTGTAATCCCGCCTGACGGGCAGTAACCCACTCTAAAAGGGAACAAAAGATTTTTAAAAAGGAGCAGGAGATAGCACATCTCATAGACAGTGATATGTCCACCAAATTAATGTCATTAATGGTACAGCCCAACTGGTGAAAACAGCCACTGTGCACTGGAAGGAGGCAGAAAGCAGATTGAATGTCTGATTTTGCCATTAAGGCTCCAGACCCCACGTGCCGAACTAAGCATTATAGAAGGACGCACAATGGACCCTGTATTCTTCTTTACTAATGTCGTCATTTACTGACTAAAATTTTCCTTCCTCCTTTTTAGGGACTAGTCCCAATGGGGACACTCGAAAATTGGGAAAAGGGGGCTCAGTGAAAGGGCCAGACATTCTGCCCTGTGCTACTTCTTTCATGATCTTTTCCCATACCAAATCAGATTGTGTGTTGTGTGCCAATTCTAAATTTGGAGCTAAATGAGGAAGAGTGATGTACTGAAAAGGGATCGAAAACCCACTGTAAAATCAAACTGTATAATACTTGCTTACCACCTGTTAGTGTAAAGATCTAGCCATGGCTGCAAAAAGAACATTCATACCTAAATTTACATGCGGAGAACCACCTGCACTGGGATTCATTATATAACCAGCATGATCCTCTGCATGCTAGACCAGCCGACACCCCTGCTGATGAGGTGTCAGCACCTTATGGAAAGCTATATGAAGAAGGACGAGATGGTGTCATAGTTATCAGCCATAAACTCATGTCCTGGCAGTCCCACCTCATAGAAGAGCAGGCTGTCATCCTACTTCTAAATGGCACGTCATATCTGAGCCAACATTGTCCCCCATATGTTTTATTTGCCCTCCATATTAACAAAGAAACCTCTTTCTCAGGGTAGCGCTCAATGATCATGCTAGCAATAACTGAGAAACCATGGAGCCAATAATTAATGGTGTTGGGCAATTTGGCTATAGACGTTTTTTTAACCTGGACCAAAGTAAAAATGTCAATATACTGGCCACCCCATATTTATTCTTTTGTAGGTGTATCAAGGTAAAGACCCAGGGGCTGCTTCACACAACTGTTCAAAATTTTGTGAACCAGGGTTTACCCCTGGTGGACATGAAGAGCTTAATACACCTGTTGCCACCAAACTTTGTGGTCCAACTTCAGAACCTGTCCTGGTCTGAGGAGTAGACATGGCAAAAACTCTCAAGTTTCTTTCCGTTTTCGGATTTACGGATCTCGGAAAATTAATGAAGTTCCAAAAATCCGAAAACGGAACATACTTTCGGGACTTCGGAGCCCCTTTTCAATAATTATTGAACGTTCAAGCTTATTTACGAATAGCGTTAAATGTTCGATAATTCTCGATAATACGTTCGGAAACTAATTTCGAGTTTCCAAGCGTATTTTTGAGGATTATTTTTGAAAATTCTCAAACTTCGGTAATTATAGAAAATAGGCTCTGAAGTCCCAAAATACGAATTATCCAGATTTCAGAACCATGGGGGACCTGGATCCCATCTCTACTGAGGAGTAGTGACACCCCTGTCCGACATGAAGAAGCACGGATTCCTGCATCCAGGTATCCACATCCCATTCCCTACCTCAATGTCCCTCACCATGCTCGACTGCAGTCCTGGAGTCCTTAGGATGGAGGGAGGAGGATGGAGGTGTTTCTAGGTACCTCTTGTTGACTAAGTTTGCAGTTGGAGCATTGGTGCTTGCAGAAGAAATCCTGGAAGCAGGCCTGCTACCCAGTCGTGCTGTTCTATTCCTGGAATGGGAGCTAATTGTGCTATTGTCCCTTTGAACAAGCTGGTTGCCCTGGGCAGGAATAGAAGTCCCCCCCGGCGTCAGCGTGCTGGGGATTATAATATGGCAGCAGCCCCCTTGACGTCATCTCTGGGAGCTCGTTTGGCGGACGTGATGTCAACACGTCATGTTGTGCCGCGGCCAAAGCAGCTTTGACTGTTGCACGAACATGTGTTCTTTTCTGTAATAGGCCCTTGGTAAGGGATACAGCCTACCCTCTTTCCACCATTACCAGTGCGAACTGTGGGAGGTTGGATAGGTTAGGGGAGGATCCTTGAGGGCTAAGATGAAAGTAAGCCTTGGAGCCAGCCTTCCTCAAATTATTTTGCAGCTTCCCAGATCTGTATGGGCATGGGCTCCAGATTCTGATGAAAGGGGAACTGTGGTCCAAAAATTAATTAGGTAAATTGATAGGAATTGTTCTCCTGAGAATTTATGCAATTTATTTTCATTGTTTATTTTGCATAGTTTTGAAGATATTTACATTTTTGTGTGTGATATGGCAGCAGCATCACCAGGTCCCCTGCACTTCCTGCTTCCTGCTCTGAAACCATGTCAGTCAAACTGCCCTGTGTTTTCTCCTTCCCTTTGCAGCCCCCCCTGGTCCCTCCCACTCATGGACCCCATGGCCCCTCCCACTCATGGACCCCATGGTACCTCCAGTTGCAGGCTCCCTTGGCCCATTCTCTTACAGCCCCATGTGGCCCTGCTCACCCGTGGGTGCCTAAGCCACACCCACCCATGGATGCCAAAGCCCCGCCCACTTGCAGGTGCCTAAACCCCGCTCACTCGTGGGTACCTAAGCCCCGCCATTGAGACCCCCCCTCAGAAAACTGAGTGAGAACTCTGCCTGAAAAGGCAGTTTTCACATGGTGGGAAAGAAGGGCTGTAGATTCCCTTACTTACTCTGTCAGGACTTCACATAGCAGAGAGGAGTAGGAACTTCCTGACTCCCTCACACACTGAGGGAGTCTGAGGCCATGTTCGCTGGTGGCACTGTGCAGGAGAAGCCTTAGGAATGTCACATGTCAACCTTCCACCCATTAACTTTCTGGTCTGTCATTTCTTTATATCTTGGGCTGTGGTGCACATAGAGAGGTGGTTGATGGCTCATTTAAAGGTAGGAAACTGGCCTTTAATTTAGACTCAACTTGTTTGGAGACCACAGTTCCCCTTTAAGGTCACTCATCTTAAAGGCCATGTGGATGTGCTCAAGCAGTGGTGATCCAGAGTTCTCTCAGCTCGCCAGGAAGGTAAGAGGACCTTTGCAATATTGTATCTACATTTATACTTTTACTGCCCCCATGTGACCTGCTTTACCAAAAGGGATGAACCCCTGCATATTTTCCAGCCCCTCCTTGTCCCCAGTAGCCAAGAGTTGCCTCCAGCCCATTCAGGCTTTCCTATTTTGCACATTATTCTTCATATATTTATTCATTACACCATGTTTATTAAAAATTAACAAACTCCACAAGACACTTTGCCAAGTGGCAGAGCAAAAAATAAATAAATAATAAAAAAAAAAAATCATGCCAGTTAGTCAGTTTTACCTTCTTGTAATGCTTCCCTTTCCATTATTATGCACATGCCTCTGCAGAATAATAGATGTCATTCTGTATATTGTTATGTAAATTGTGCAAAGCTGAAAGAAGCTTCTTGAGTTTTGTATCAAATTAAAGAGTGATCAATATTAAATGCCTGAATGTCACACTAAAGGTTTATGATGTGCACCTAGTACATCCCCTTTATCACATAAAGGAGCGTTATCTAAGAAAATGCAGTTTTATATTTAGTTGGAGTGTTGTAAAATTAATGCTATGGACCTATATCTTCTATGATTGTATAGGATTGTATGGTGAAATTTCATTAGTTACACCTTCCTGCCCTGAACCTAGTTTCATATGAAATATCAACCATTCATACAGTTGGGCCAACCAATAATATTCTTTGTTTTTGCATGTTAAATGGCAACTATGCACTGAACTAGGCAACCTCACACCCTCCCCTTATAGTACCCAGGGTGAGGATCTACACAACTAGGCTCTCACCCCATGGTACATATTTAATAGTTCTATGCATTACATAACACAGAATGCTACATTTACTATCACATATATACTTAAAATCCTGGACTGTTTCTATCTCATCACTTCTTGGATAGATCCATATATACTCACATATCAATCTGCAAAAAGCACTGAACAATAATAAACCAACACTTAAAATCTGGTTTCTATGCAAAGACAGAGACTAGGAGAAAGGTCGATATTTGTGGGGCCAGAAAGTCTATTTTGGCTTTGACTGACTTATAATTCCCTGTCTATTTTATTTCTGTACAATCTCCAAAACTAAATATAATATAAATCTGTAAATTTATGACACAGCTCACCTTACATAAGTAAAGCAGAGCTCAGTGCAGACAGGTATTGAGAATGATAGTGAATGCCTGAACATTGATACCATCCTATTTAGAAGGCTAAATTAAAGCTATTTTTTGATGTGTGGAGTAGATGAAATCTATCACTTTAGGCTGAAACCTTCTGTATGGGATGTCATGGGTTTAAATAGACAGTTCTGTTGGTACTACTTGATGGATGGTATTATGGTTGTTATACATCTATAAAATCTTTATTTATTCTATATTTCTGTATATATTATGCATAATTATAGATTACCTGCTGAATAATGAATGTAATTGTCAGGGCCGCACATGGGAGCGGGTTAAGTAAGTAGCATGTTTTGTTACGTCCCCATTTAAAGCCGGCAATAGATTTTGCGCTACTCTCACCGCTAAGGCTTAGAATCAAATGCCTGGAGCAGTTTCCAAAAATTACTGAAAAATGCAAAGGCCTTGCAAAACCACTTGAATCGAATGCTAACCCAATATTACATTGGTAGGCATGGGGTTTCCACTATTTTCAGTGATAGCGCCCAATTTTACATCTACATCTATTAGAATTGTTATTCTAAGCAGCATCAGGAAGTATCTGGTAAAGGAAATAAAATACTTTCCTGTATATGAAAAGTTGTGAGAAGAAAAACATATTTCTCTGTCTGTACAGAGCCCTTGGTATTTTGAATATGCAGAGCAACTTGGGGCACCAGTTCACAAAAATATACTGTATCAATGAATTAGAAAGGGTACAAAAATGGACAACTAAAATATAAGTGTTGGGTATTTCTTTCCTGGAAAAAAGGTGTTTGCCACAGGATATGATAACCTTTTACAAATATGTGAGAGGGAACTACAGTCAATAAGCAGGGGATCTTTTCTCTCTTCACGGGGCAACAAGAGACAACAGGTTACCATTTGAACTTGATGCAATAAGATTTCAAAATAAATGGTTCTGTGCTGTTAGGGCAACAAGGTCAGGGAATGTTCTTCTGAAAAATGTTGTGTTGGCTGAATCTGTGAAAACATTCAAAGGGGGCTTAGGTGTCTTCTTGGACAGCCAGAATATAGAGTTATAGCTGGTGATTGTATTGTGTGGCCATTTGGATTAGATGTGTCCTTGTTTAGTTTGGTGTACTGGGGAAAATGTATCAATTGGATCGCAGAAATTACATTTTGTTGGCTTGGGTTTTGTAAGGATGTAACATAAGGTTTTTTTTCTTCTGAGATAAGGTCTGAGATAAAGTCTGACAGTGTCCCTCTCTACCTATGGGGCATATTTATAAAGCTTCGTTAAGTTTTCGCAGCCGTGTTCCCTGACATTTCCGCATAAATCGCATTTAACGCGATTTATTAATGTCCGAAAACGGCCGCGAAAAGTTAACGAGGCGTTAACCCTTCGCGCTGATACTTACCTGTTACCGCCGCTTCTATTTATAAAGTGGCGGTAACTGTTTCGCACTGCTAGTATCGGCTGTTTTGCCTTCACCTTGAAGGTGGCGAAAGCAGCCGATACTAGCCTCCCTGCGGTGGGGATGGGCAGGCAACCCGCGGCGGGTGGTCACACCCGCCCCGAGAGGCATGCCCACCCCGCGGTGGCAGTGACCACCCGCCACCGCCGCCACTTCCCAGCAGCCACTCCCAACCCCTTCCCCGCTCGCGGCAATCTCGGAACAGGGGGCTAGGAGGGGCTGCCGGGAAGGGGCCGCAGCAGGTGGTCGCGACCACCCGCCGCGCACCCTCTCCCCAGCAACCCCTCCAAGCCCCCTGCCCCGCCGCTGGCAGGGAGGGGAAGGGAAGGGCCCACTGGGAGGGGTGGAGGCACCCTCCAGCAGGGCCCTGAGAAGGGCCTTTTGGGGCTTAAGGGGTCCCGCAGCTCGAACCGGGACCCCCCTCCCCAGCCCTTATAAGGGCCCTTGCGGCACTGACAAGTGCCTTGGCGGGGGTCGACCCCAGTGTGCGGCTCTTAAAAGAGCCCTTGGCGGGTGTCTTCTTTCTTCCAGTCCCAGCGACACCAGCTCCGCTGAGCCACCGAACCCCCGAGAGGTACCCCTACGGCTGCCAGGGGTACCCCGGCGGGTGCCGGTGACCTCAACGGGCACCGGCGTTATAAATACGGTGATATCGCTATTTTCGTGGCCGCGATGTAATTTTTTTATGGTATTAACGTTTTTTTATAAATATGCCCCTATGTATTTCTCCCTCAATCTATGTACGTGTCTATCTTTATATTAGGACTTCTGTAGTTTTGTCACCTTGTTTTGGGACAGAACTACCAATTACATTTTTGCAAGAAACTGAGCTTTGGTGTTGAAATTTCTCAGTTTCAACACAGAATTTATGATTTTGACAGAATTTATGATTCTCGCTAGCAGGAAGGATGTTTCACGTCTCTACTCTACTACTTCTACTACTCTAATATATATTTTTCTACCAATTATTGATTAAAAAAAACTCACAAATATGTCACAATCATGTGATTCATGTATACTTATATGGGGAAATATATGTTACAACCTGTATATTTGTATATGATTCCTCAATTTCTTATGTTTTGATCTGTATTATTGTATGTGATTGTCTCTTAACTGTATTATTTTCTGTCTGGACAAGATATTTTGTGTATTTGGTTAATATAGAGACTAACAGGTAATTTCTGTATAGAATGTATAATGTATAGTTAGCAGGATGAAAGGACAGATTTCCCAGGTGCAAACAGACTCCAGACCCTCCAAACCCCAGACCCTCCAAACCCCAAGACTGGGTTTAATTAGCAACCCTGGAATCTATATCCTAGTTCATAACTATGTGGCTTCATATCTCTTTCGGTGACCTTAATTTAGGTGAAATGATTTTTAAAGTGGAGCAAAAGCCGTTTCATGAGAATCCAAACAACCATGGTCTACTTTGTGTGGAATGCGACAGAGAAAATTTGTTTGGTTTATGGATCAATACGCAGTAACCATATTTAAATTTGGTACGTACAAATCCATCTAACTGCCCTGGATACGGATTTGTGAGTTGGCATGCTATGGCTTGTTACCTCATCACAATACGGATTTGGCAGGAATAGCCACCTTGTGGGTGTGTCAGGGAGATCCCCTGGAGTGTGCTACACTCGCCTTTCTCAGCCCACCCTTTCTCTGATTGGGTGTGGTGATCTGGTTACACCCCTGTCCAGGGGTATAAAACTGTTTCTGAAACCCAAAGAGCGAGCTCTCTATTTACCATCTAATATTGGACTAATAAGAGTTATTTTGAGGGCTGGTAACTCTGGACTTCATCTTACATGGGTCTACTTCCTTCACTTCATCCTGGAATATTAAGGACTGAAATTAAGTATTATTTCACTTTTCATCCCATTTTACTGTTGCTTGTGTTGTGTTTTGTCTGTTATATTTTTCACTTATATTTTTGCACTGTTTTTGTTTATATTAAACGATATTCAGTATATTTCCAGTATATTATATTCTATTCTATTATGTTATATTCCTACCTATATGTGGTAGCGAATTAATGTTCATTATTATTAGTTTTATTGTACAGCTGTGCCTGCTGAGTAAGTTGGTGTACCTTTTAACACACCTGGTGGCAGATACCGATGGTTCATGGTAAATATATATGTGACAGGCAACTCTCAGTCAGATTTTGGGGTTTTCGCAGTGAGCTAAGTGTGCTCAGAGCGCCCCTGGGCTGAGGGTTGTAGTGTCCCCCTCACAAAATATACCCCCAAGGTGTGTTCAATTGATTTATAAGCAGCAAACAAACGAACATCGGCGCACACCGGAATAAACTTCGATCCGTGCAGAAGTTAAAAGCAAAAACAATCTTTATTCGGAATATCAATAAAACATCACGGCAGACATCCACGCCTGACTTAAGCAGCAAACAAACCAACATCGGCGCACACCGGAATAAACTTCGATCCGTGCAGAAGTTAAAAGCAAAAACAATCTTTATTCGGAATATCAATAAAACATCACGGCAGACATCCACGCCTGACGCGTTTCAAGCCGTAAACCGGCTCTTAGTCATAGGCATGCAGTATGGCGGTATAATCCCCCTTTATACATGTATCTGCTCCATATGTGCACAATAGAAGACGTCGTCCAAGGGCTCTTTTAAGAGCCGCACTGGGGGTCCCGGTTCGAGCTGCGGGACCCCGGCCAAAGGCACTTATTAGTGCCGCAAGGGCACTTGTAAGTGCCGCAAGGGCCCTTACAAGGGCCGGGGAGGGGGTCCTGTTTCGAGCTGCGGGACCCCTAAGCCCCAAAGGGCTCTTATAAGAGCCGCAAGGGCACTTGTCAGGGTTGCCTGCCCATCCCCGCCGCGGGAGGTTAGTATCACTGCTTCGCCTCCTTCAAGGTGGCGAAGTAAAACAGCCGATACTAGCCGAGCGAAACCAGTACCGCCGCTTTATAAATAGAAGCGGCGGTAACAGGTAAGTATCGGTGCGAAAGGTTAACGCTTCGTTAACTTTTCGCGGCCGTTTTCGGACCTTTATAAATCGCGGTAAACGCAATTTATGCGTTAATGTCCGCGAAAACGCCGCGAAAAGTTAACGAACCTTTATAAATATGCCCTTAAGTCATAGTTTATTCCGGTGTGCGCCGATGTTCGTTTGTTTGCTGCTTATACATAATACGGTCCAAGCGAAGGGTCCGGGGCAGGCAGCACCCGGATCACCCGAGGGAGCGGGTGAGTTTACCACAGTTATATGTGATATTTACAGACATAAATGTGAGTCCTGGATGTTGCAGAACTAAGAAATCAGCGCCGGGTTCAGGGTGTGTACACCTGAACCACAAGCACTTATAAGTGAGTGTCAGTTTCACATAGGGTGCTGTTTGTTTATTTTGTTTATTGTATAAAGAACTTAGCCTGCTCACTGAATAGAGGAAGCATAGCCTTCTCACTACTATATATTTTTCAATTGATTTAAAAATGTTAACACTAGAGATGGCCGAAACTGCTAAGTTTTGTTCCGTTTTCGGGTTTTCAGATCTTGGGAAATGGAAAATCAGAAAATGGAACTTACAATGAAGACTTTGGAGCGGGGTTTTCAATTTTTATCGAACATTATTAATAATAATAATAATAATAATAATATAATTATATTAATAATCTTGGAATATGATTGGAAAATATTTTCTAGTTTCCGATCAAATTTTCGAGGATTATCGAGCGTTCAGGGCTTTTCGAAAATAGCCTCAAATGAGGAAAAAATCAAAACCGCACTCCAAAGTCCCGAAATCCGAACATTCGGATTGCGGAACAGAGTGGTACCATGTCGGACCTGGATTTCACCTCTAGTTAAAGGGGATCTGTGGTCTCCAAACAAGTTGAGTTTAAATGAAAGGCCAGTTTCCGACCTTTAAAACAAGCGATCAACCACCTCTCTACATGCTCCACAACCCAAGATATAAAGAAATTACTGACCAGAAAGTTAAAGGGTGGGAGGATGACATGTGACATTCCTAAGGCTGCTCCTCCACCTCGCTGCTGGCGGGCACAGCCTCAGACTTCAGTGACAGGACAGGAGACAGGAAGTCCCTCCTCCTCCCTGCTGTGTGAAGATCCCCACAGAGAAGGTAAGGGAATCTACAGCCCTACTCTCCCAGGGAGGTCTGAGTGGCACATGGCACCCATGTGTGGGCGGGGCCATGGCTCCCACTAGTGGGCAGGGCTAAGGCACCCATGAGTTGGCGGGGCCACATGGAGCTGTAAGGGAAGGGGCCAAGGGGGACCTGCAAATGGAGGGTCCATGGGGTCCATGAGTGGGAGGGACCATGGGGGGTTGCAAGAGAAGGGAGGCTGCAAGGGAAGGAGAAGACACAGGGTAGATTGACTGTCATCCAATACCATGGTTTCAGAGCAGGAAGCAGGAAGTGCAGGGGACCTGATGATGCTGCTTCCATATCACACACAAAAATGGAAATATCTTCAAAACTATGCAAAACAAACAATGAAAATAAATTGCAAAAATTCCTATCAATTTACCTAAAGTCATTTTTGGACCATAGTTTCCCTTAAACACCAAAACAGATAAAAATAAATTATTTTCTATTTTTTTTTCTGATTATAATTTTTTTTTCAGCCTACTGATTCAATGACAGTAATAAGTGCGATTACTAGGAGCTGTAAGAGTGGCCATGTGCTTCTGTTGACCAGAGAGGACCAGCTCTATGGTAACGTAAATGCAGTCCCTTCTTCCACATCATCTTTCCACCGTGACCCATACACAAATAATAGAAATATTGTCATTCATGACTTATATAATATAAGTCCTTGAACAACATGACTAATAGAATAGATACAGTATATGAAAGGCTACAAAACGATAACATCTGTGAAAGTGCTCCTGACACTAACAATTACTGAAGAGCATACACAATGTCTCACACAGCACAAAGCACTAGAAGAATCAATAGGCCATGAGATAATCATCCTATTTTCTAGCAATAAAGAAAATGCAAATCAGGTTTTGAGTTAGAGCAAATAGAAAAGGGATGTGTGTGTGTTACACTGTGTATATGTGTAGACACAAGTGTCAGAATCTTTATTATTTATTACCTCAACATCCTATAACAGTATTCCCACGATCATCATTTACACTCTTATTCATAGTTCTATTAAGAAATTTCATTTCATTGGTGTCATGATCTGTTTGAATCTCACTTTTATATCCTAATTCTCAGCAGATCCTACAATTTCCATCTAGCCATTATAATTGCAATTAAAATTAGCTATAAAAAGAGTCCTGAGAAAAACCTCATAGTAGTCTTGCTATTTTATGTCTCCGCAGTAGCTGCCAACAAAATGGAGAAAATATATGAATGTAGTTAAAAATTTAAAGTCTCCTGAAATGTTAAGGACACTTGGCCCAATTCTTTCTAAAGCTAATGACATCATCTGCATACAGTTCAATGCAGGTTTAGTCTCCAACCTGAGGAAAAAGCATACTAATACTGTAACTATAATAAGATTAAGAATCCATGAAAGACATGGAACCAGACTAGATATCATTAACTATATTAACTATACACTATATAGATAGTTCCCGGGCACACTGGGTGTAAACATCAAACAGTCTTTATTGTTTCAACGTTTCGACGATGCACAGGCCATCAACATCAGAGTACTATCTGATGATGATGGCCTGTGCGTCGTCGAAAGTTAAACAATAAGACTGTTTGATGTTTACACCCAGTGTGCGCGGGAACTATCTACAGTATATATTGTTGAATTATATGGTGTGGGAAATGGAACTACACAACCTGGTGGCACCTGAATCATGAATTGAATGCAGAAATCTCTTTATACATATTGTCTACATTAACTGCATAGACTATACTCCATATACATGACCGCTTCAGCCAATGATCTAACGTATGTGAACATGTTGCCCAAAATCGTTAAAAGCGAACAGTGGTCTCCATACGAGTGCCCTCTATTTAAAACTGCATTGTTGTCGCAAACCATGAACGCCTATAGAATCCCATTTGCTATTTGTACTTTTATGATAACCAAGGGTATCGGAAGTTAATACAGTAAATATGACCCTTGTACCTTTAAAATAAATCCCGCTTACACTGTAAGCTTTGACATCACCAGCACCATTGCTGTGCTTCCTCAACCAATAGCTTGAGAAAGCCCATTTGTACACTACTGTTGGAACAGAGGGAAGATGCCACATCAGCAGCAGCATAATATGCCCTGCCCCTGAAATTCTTACTCATATTTAAAGCTAGCTACAATACTAAAAGGGAAATTTCATGCTGCCTAAAGAGTCCTTAAGAAAAGGAAAACACAAAACTGTAAACAGTTTTATAAAAGATTGATTTTAGGGGTTGAGGCTCATAACATAGCTGCTGAAATGTCTGTCACAGCATGGGGATAAAAACTAGATAGTGAAATGCCTGTATCTTTGGATTCACAGTAGCTAGAGACATAATTATAGGTTTGTTTGAAAGGTGTGCTAGTACTCAATCGTAATATAGTATGGACACCACAAATCCCTTTTAAGCATTTAATGCAACAAACATTATCCTCCTGAGCAGCAGCAGGCTGCTTGGTAGTGATGATTTTTTTGCCCAACCCAATTCCGAGGTAGATCTTTGAAATTCAAAAAATCAGTTAAGTCCACTTGCATTTTGCAGAGACTTCTACCTTTTTCTAGTAGCAATTAAAAACATGACCCAGTAAGTACACAGTACACTGGCAAACAAAATTGAGAAGGTGGCTGTAAACAATCAAGGTCAGTGTAGTAGCAAAAGTGTGGAACAGGATGCAGTAAAGAAGCAGTGAAGGGTAGCAAATTAGGATGTAGGAGCTGGAAATTGCTATGGAGACCAGAGCTGGATGTTGATGTGAAGGTATGGAGACCGGAACTGGACACTGGTATGGGGGTATGGAGCTGGATACCAGTGTGAGGATAGTCGCTGGATACTGGATTCTGAAAAGAAGATAGATAGATACTGGAAAGGAGTTGGATACTGGAAAGGAGCTGGATACTTGAAAGGAGATGGATACTGGAAAGAAACTGAATACTGAAAAGGAGCTGAATACTGAAAAGGAGCTGAATACTGAAAAGGAGCTGGATACTGGAATGGAGCTGGATCCTGGAAGCAAGGCACAAGAATAGGCACAGGCAGGAAAGGAGAGCCATGGGTAGCAGAGTTATAAACAAGCACCAGGGAGATGGGAGAAGAGATTTTTAAAACTTCACGCCAACGTTATGTCATTGCAACACACGTGACTTCCTCATATGACTTTCCTTAAGTTCCTTACAATCATTCTCTGTTTTGGCCAAGATATCCATCTCTGGAAATTTTAATCTTCTCTCTATTTCTAAAAAATTTGAAAATTAGCGGGAAAACCGATTAAAGCCAATAGGAGAAAAAATCTGCACATATCTGCCTAAATATAAGGTAAAATAGCAATGGTAAGTTACTGTACATGGCTCTGGGACCTGGTAAATGGTTTGGGGAAAAAAAAAATAACTTTCCTCACAATCGCTTCTACATTCTATTTTCAAGTGGCGTTTGAACAAATTTTAAAGGAATTTTCAAATTGTTTAAATTAAAGGAATTTTTAAATTGTTTTTTAATTAGAATTGTAACCAATTCTAATTAAAAAAGAATCTTATTGGTTAGTATACCAATTATATTCTTTCTGAAATAATTTTAATGAATCTAATCAGAATTGCTTACAAATAAAGGTGAAGTTTTAAAACCCAGCTTGAAGCCCGTTGTTTGCAGTATAAGTTTTCAAGGTCTGCGGCACCATGCTTATAGGCCGCTGACGTGGAGCTCTGCTAACAGAGGGGGTAGGTGAATGCTCCCCTGAGTCTATTTTCTGTATATGTTATGGAACGCTTAAGTCGAGGAACACCAATTCGAATGTTTGATAATTATAGAAAATTCAATATTCCTTAAAAGTTCAGAAGTTCAAAATCCAGAATAGTTCTGGTCCATTCAAACTGTTAAAGCTCAGGTTCAAGTGCTGGTCTAGTCCATCTTTAATCATGAACTTCCTACTGTTTTGTTCAGAAATCTCCCCCCCCCTCTTAAAAATCCTGCACTTGCCCTGGATTTGAAGCATTCCAATTGGCACCAGGCATGTACAGTGCCAGAAGTGCACTATAATGGAGGGGTTACATAGCGCTGGCTGGCGTGTTATTTTGGCATCCATACTGCTTTCTTGGTCCTCCAGAATTGGTTTGTTAATTAACGAACGTTCAGCTTAAATGTATGGCCGTTGTCGTACATTATCGATAAAGCACTGTATCGCTAAATTGCAGTACCTTGTGTTTTTAAATAGGGGCACTTGACCTCTAAACAGCCTAACACTAAATTTGTCCAAAAAAACTTATAGGGGGGGTTGTTCCTCACAAGGACTTTTGAGTTCCAAATTGTGTTAATACAGAAGTGGTTAACAAGTGCTTATCCCCCATACTAAAATTCACACTCAGAAAGCTCAAAAAGTAGGAAAAAACTCTCTTCAACTCTTACACTGTCAGGTCTCCGCTAAACTCACTTTAACACACTGACAAAGTGGCGCCTGTCTATCTGCCTTTTATACCCAGAGGGTATACCCAGGGGGTTGGCACGGGTAAAAATAGTTGCCATTCGAAAATTTTCAGACATGGGTTCAAAAATCCAGAAAGCTGAATTCCGGAAAATCCATGAGTTCCATGGATTTGCAGGTCTCAGAGATCCACCGTGGAACTGGTTACAATCAGAATTGGTTACAATCAGATTCTTTCAGAAAGAATCTGATTGGTATGCTTTCTGGAAGAATCTGATTGTGCCCAATCAGAATTGGTTACAATCAGTTTAGAACCTGATTGTAAACAATTTTGGCAGGAAAAAAACGGATTTCTGGAAGATCTGCCATGGAACTGGTTCGGATTCGCAATCAGATTAGAATCTGATTGTAACCAATTCTGATGGAAAAGAATGTGTTTTGTTAGTATACCAATCACATTCTTTCTGAAAATTTTTGAACACAGTTTGGAAAAATTTGGAAAGCGGAATACCGGAAAATCCGTGAGAGCTGGATCAACATTTCGAGCGGTTTCGACATTTTGATCAGATCGCCCGAAATGTCGAAACTTGTTTTTCTTTTTTCCGATTGATATTTATAGGGAAAAGCTAAAATCTGCAGAAAGATCGACGCTTCAAGGTGAGGAACTTTGAGCAGTTCTTCCGATCAGATTTACGATCGTCGTAAATCCGATCTGAAGGGCTTAGGATATACAAAGACCCTTCGCTCTCACAGATTTTACTTTTCATTTTTTGCAATTTCAACACTTTAATATGCTGCTCTGGAATTTGGAAGTTTCCTATGAAGAAATCCAATGTTGCTGTCTCTAGAAATATTGAATGACAAAAACTCGCTAAATGATATTGTAGACGCATCACTCAAAGCTGTATGCAGAATAGTCATTTAAATTATGTAGGAACGACAGGCTACATTATATACCATTTTATTAATATAATTATTGGTTACTGCAACTTTTCTTGGCAGTGCTGGAATCTGTCCATTAATGTCATTCCTAAATAAAATCCGCTGCAAACATTCCTATTGTTATAAATCAAGCTGTGCTCCAAAATACTTTTGAAGACCATTCTTGAAAATTGAAGTAGAGTTTCTGTTTTTTACTGCCTTTCCTCATTAATCATGTTTCATATCCTAAATCCCACCGGCGTTTGCTTTTTTTAGGATCTTGTGCATTTCCAACTTGGATACAATGCTACGGACACATTTACAAATAGATTTCCTATTCTATCCTCTTAACCCTACTTCATAGTGAATGGGGTTTTTTCATGCTTACAATTAAAGAGTTTATTTGTTCAGAATGTGCTGAATGGATCTTGCAGTCAGTATGAATCTGGGCAGTGGCCATGTCAAGGAGACAAACACCCTACAGCCTAGGACTTACTTTTGCTTCAGATACAGTGAACAAACTTTCAGAGGGATATTGTTGTGTGTGTGTGTGTGTGTGTGTGTTTGGGTGGGGGGGGGGGGTAGTTCAACGTGTCTGCCTAGATGCCCAAAATAATTTTACCCGCACATTGAAATACTCCTCGGTAGTTATGCGTTATCTTTCTACTTTGCTTATTGTGTAACCCGCACAGGTTTTAGAGTGTACCTGGTAAATCCTATCTATCTATATATCGATCTATCTATCTCTCATAACACTAGAAATATCTAAACATGATACTAGAAACATGTAAAGACTTTTAAACATAGAAAAGATAAGCTGGCTCTTCCCTCCATGCAGTCAATCAAGGTTGTATTTGCTGATATGACAACTAGAGATGGTCGAACTATTGAAAGTTCGGTCCGTTTTCGAACTTTCGAACTATTGTAAGTTCGAAAGTTCGAAAACAGACCGATTAAAGTCTATGGGAGTCAAATAGTTTGAAAAGTTCGAGTCAAATACAACTAAAATATTAATGGTAACTTAATGTAAATGGCTGTGGGACCTGGGAAATGGTCTGGGGAGCATGTTCCAATATCCAGGACTTTCGTAAAATCGATTTTACTCTCACGCGCGCTACTTTCGAGCTTTCGCGTTCGAACGTTCGAGGTAACATGGACATTTTACTCGCAGATTCGATGCTCGCCTATAGGCTTTAATGGAGACTTTACTCGCAGATTCGATGTTCGCGCCTAGATACCATGTACATTTTACTCGCGGATTCGAACGTTCGAACGTTCGAACATTCGATAAATCATCGAAAGTCCGGGAAATATCGAAAGTCCGCGTCCGAGATAGTTCGAGAAGTCCGGGTCCGTTCGAACTCGAACAGTTCGGCTCAAACTCGGGTTCAAGTTCGAGTTCTATGCCATCCCTAATGACAACCAATGATTAACTTGTGTAGTATCCATATTGTAATGGACATAAGCACCAGGTGGTGTTCTTAAAAGTTTGGTTAAACTTTCTAGGTACTGTATGTAGAGTTAGTATAATAAAGGAATGGTAATAGGCACTGCCCTTACATTTTGGCTACAACATTTACCACATAACCTTCTCCCTTAAAGAGTTCCATGCTAAAGGTCCATATTCTACTGCTGCTTTCTCCATATTTCCTTATATCTGAATGCACATTGTATTCCCTCACATTTATGGGTGTTTTTTTCATATACAATACATATTTATTCTTACAAACAGAGGCACAACATTGGCAGCCATTGCACCATTTACACATTTAAAGCCTTAAGGTTCATACACATGTCTGATGTGTGCACCAAGCCATGACCCCCCACGCCGATACATTTGCACGGCGAACGGCTGTTTTGGGCAAGATTCACGCGTGTGTATTTTTTCGGTTGGGGGTCATTTCGGTGATCCACCTGGCGGATCGCCGAATGACCGCGACTGAACACACGCACGATTGGTGCACACATCAGACATGTGTACGAAACTTTACCCATCCAAGTGAAAACCAGTCTGCAATTTCACACCCACAGTACCCATAGTTCAGTCTGTTTCATCTCCCAATATATCATGTAACTAGCTATCGGGCATAACTACAGCATTCAAGCAGTGTATAAGGATGAAATGCAGTTCTATTGCATTGAAGTAAAATTCATATTGTGCATCAATTTGAAAAAATGGAGAAGATTTACTTTGGATTTAATCCGGTTTACAGCTCCTCATGCCCAATCCTCTATCCTGCTATTAATCAGATATGATTGTGTTAATGAGCTGAACAAAAATATGAATATCTCTGGGAAAAAAAAGGTTGACCGTTTCTCTGCATTGTACTTGCAGGGTGTGTATTAATAATCTTTAACCAGATGGGTGTGCTATTTTTTACAAATCCAACTTAAGCCTGCCAAAAGCTAAACTGATTTTTTAAGTCGAGAGACTTCACAAAGAGACACTATCCGCATGCAGATGGAATTCCTGTGCTTACAGGACTCTGCCGCATGTGCTCAAACTCTAATCTAATATTGAGCAAAACAGATGAAAACAGCTTCGGTCTGTGAGTGTCTGCCTAGCAGTTATTCCTGCATCACTTCACGTACAAAATCCAAATCATTATCCTGGGATTTCCATAGATATTAAGGGGGGAGGGTAAATAATGTTCATAAAGTAGGACTGAAAAACAAGTTCCTTTTCTCAAAAAGCCCATTGAGCTATTAGGTTTTCTGTTTAATATAGCAATGAAATGTAAAGTTTGGCTTATTACATAATTAAAGGGGAACTAAAGTCTCCAGACAACATTGCCCCAATAGACAGAAAACATTCACAAAGATACAAAAAGCTGTGGCTGCTAGTGGTCAGCTCACATAATCCACCATAGTTGTTTGACACCCAGCTAAGTGTATCAGAGGAAGCTGCAGCCATGCTTCTTAGCATGTTACAGCTCAGACACATAACAATTTTGTGTAGTTTTTTGGTATACGTGTTAAAATATTCCTGTGCCTAACAATGATTTCAACTGCAGTGGTGTTCCAGTGCTGGCTTCTTTGACTGGTCCCGACGGAGCTTGCACTGTATGCGCATATGGCATGTGTGCACAGTGCAAGTTCTGTCAGGACCTGTCAGAGGAACAGCGGAGGAGTGTGAATAAGTACTCTAACTTTCCTGTCTGCTCCTGATCGTTTAATTGAAGAACGGGAGGTAAGACATATAGCTCCTTTACCTCCCGTTCTTAAATTAAACAAAAAATCTAAGGCACTTTTGTGAATGGAGATACAAGTAGATTTCAAAGGGACTCTATATTGGTGTTAAGACATCTGTATAGAAAATACTCACAAGGCTCTTTGAAGACTACAAGATCTGTTTTTTCACAGGTATGTAAATGCAACATTCTATAGAAGAATCTTACAATGTAGGTGTTCGGTAGAGAAAAGGGTTGTTCCTATCAAATAAACATAGTCCATATCGGTGAGCAACCGATAAGGGTAGGACTGACACTTTAGGGCTGCCAGTAACTTTAGGATGACCTGCCATTTGGATAAATGTCAAGATTAGGCAAAATCAAACTGGACGTGGATAAAAAAGTGATCCTGTCAAAGTGGTGGTGAAGTATATAATATTGCAACACACTTACTGTATGTGACATGGTAATATCTAGTAAGAGCCTAAATAATTATATGGGAGATCAATCTAAAGATTAAGACATCAGTGTAAAAAATGTTTTCAAATACTCAACAATAAATATGAGACAAATATAGATTTGTGGTGGTTCGCAAATCTAAGTGTAGATAACACACTATTATAGAAAGCATAAACTCACTTGAATAAGTGAGAGGCCCAGGTGTTACAAACCCTGAGCCCGTCGCTTGAAGATGTTGCACACCAAAACACTGTCTATAGGCATACAAAGTCACAGCTACTCACCACTCCTCCTTGGTGGTCCGGGTGCAGCTCGCCCCAAACCCTTCGCCTGGACTCTCAAACAAACACGTTCCGTCTTGGAGTGAAAACAGCGCACACCAGAATGCTGGACCAATAATCGTAGGCTAAAAGCAGTAAGTCTTTATTGGAAAAATATACATACAAACACCATGTGGAGCACGCCTAACGCATTTCAAACCAGAAGCGGTTCTTACTCATAGGCTTGAGGTTCAGTCTCCCCCCCCCCGCCTCTTATAGGAAACTCTGAACAGCTGAAAGGGGGTGTGACCTGAAAATCGGTAGGAACTCAAATAAATAGATAAACAAAAAATGTATCCATTCATAATAGTGACTCTTAGGAAACATACAACACAAAAAACCTGGTAGCCATTACTGATACAAACATTAGTTGTATCCGTTAGTGGTTCTATCTCTTAATGAGACTCAAACATATAAATTTACATGTTCGTTCTCAATACTAACACTGAAAAAGCATCGAAAACTGTGTAATATGTAATGGACACAATCAATACATAAAATAAAATACAAAAGATTAACCCACCCACAAAGGGAAAGTGAACCTGTAGGACACACGGTGTATTGTATAGTATGGAAGAAACATAAAGAAACATATGTAAAGTATCTAGATGCGTCTATACATTATATAGAAAGAACTATAAGTATCCATCTTAACAAAACGGAATGCATAAAAAACTCTACAGCATCAGATGCTAGAGGAAGTGCAAAAGTATAAAAGGTAAGGTTTCGTTCTCTATTTATATATCCCAAACTACTAAAGGGGAGGTCAATCGATATAACAAAGTATGTCATACCTGGAATTGAGGCCAGCAGGACGTTGAGTATCGAGGGTGTATATCCACTTAAAGAGTATGTCCACCCTTGAAAAAATTTTTTTATATAACATTCCCCCTGTCCCCCCAGCCTCAACCGCTCTATTTTTATTATTAGAAAGTGCCCCAAACTTTACTTACCTTCCCTCTTTCCTCTGTCGCACTGACAGGCCCTCTGCTTGCAAGAAAATGCAAGCAGAGGGGCGGGACCGGCAGTCGCATCTGTGATTGGCATGGCTGCCGGGAGTAATGTTTGTTAAGTAATGTTTGGGGCACTTTCTAAAATAAAAAATATGGCGGTTGGGGCTGGGGGGACAGGGGGAATGTTATATGTAAAGTGTTGTATGCTAGGGGGAGGGAATCCTAATCGGGATGGAGAGGGAGGGAGAGGGAGGGGGAGAAGTGCTGCAGTACGCATGCCAAACTTCTCCCGGAGGCGAGACAGGAGGCAGAGTCCTATATGGACTCTGCTATCCTCCTGGTGGGCAGTTTTTGGGACTTTGGGGGGGACTACAGGAGAACCATATGGAGCTGGGATGTGAGGTAAGGATTTTATTACACTACATGATGGGGCCATTACTGGGGGGGATTATAGTTTTGGGGGTGGACATGCCCTTTAACATCATTTTTACGTAAAATATCCAATCTATTCCTATCTCGTGTGTCTTGAAAAATCCGTTGGATACCCTGTACTTTTAGATATTCCAAATGTGTTATCGTTATGTTTACAAATGTGCCTTATATGTTCTCTGATTCTAGACTTCAGGGAGCGAGATGTACACCCGACATACTCTTTTTTACACAGGGTACAGGTTAGAAGATAGACCACGTAATTTGAGATACAATTAATATACTGGCCTATCTTATATATCTTGCCTGTGACAGTACTTGTAAATTCAGTAGATTTAAACATGTGTTTACAAGTTTTGCATTGACCCGCATCACAGGGGTGTAACTCCCCCTGTATCTTAACCAGGTAGATTCTTTATTGCATGTGCTTTTGAAAAGACTTGGGGATTATATGTCCCCTAAGGGTCTAGCCCTTTTGGGAACATACAATAGTTCTCTGTCTCTAAACTCCCTTTTGTACCTATAATGAGAAGATCAAGATACTCCACAGATTTCCCCCCAAATTTATGTGTGAACCTCAGGTTCACATCATTCCTGTTGAGAGAATCAAACTAATTTTCAAAGTCTGATTGTGTGCAGTTCCAGATAAAGAAGAGGTCATCTATATATATAAAATATGTGACCAATCTTTGTTCTGGACCACTAAACTCGGGGTGAGGGAAGAGACACGTCTCCTCCCACCACCCCATGAACAAATTTGCGTACAAATTTCGCCCCCCATCGATGCCCCTTGGCATTGCACATAGAAGACCCCATAATACTTGAAGAAATTGTGTGTGAGCAAATAGGTCAATGCTTCCAGAATGAACTGTTTCCATTCTACAGAATAGATACTATAAGTATCCAAATGGTACCTAACAGCCCGCAAACCCCATTGTGTAGTATGCACGAGTAAAGGGATATAACGTCTGCTGTGGCCAGACAGTACTGGTTATTCCAAGATATACTTTCAATTGTGGTTAAAACCTGAGTAGTATCTTTTACAAAAGAGTAAAGTCTTTTTACAAAGGGTTGCAGAAGTAAGTCCAACAATTCCGACATTCCCTCATTCAGGGAAGATATACATGCTACAATAGGTCTACCTTTGTGGGGGTAGTCATTTTTGTGAATTTTGGTGAGGTGGTGGAAGATGGGAACAACCTATGTTCACACCCTCTTCCACCAGTTTCTCCAAAACCTCCCTGTATTTCTGTGTGGGGGTTACATTCCAGTCTTTTATAAACTTTGATATCACATAATTGGCGTAAAGCCTCTTGATTATAAACTTCCTTATCTAGCACTACTACAGTACCTCCCTTGTCTGAATTTTTTTATAACTATAGTACTATCTCTTTTGAGGTCCTGTAAGGCTTTAAACTCTTGGGTTGATAAATTGCTCTAACCTCGCTTATTATTATCATGAAAACACGATTGCTTAAGTTCCCTGAGTTCTGTTTCTACCTGTTCCTGAAAGCTATCAACATACACACCCCTAAGGTTGGTAGGATAGAAATTAGACTTACCTTTAAATTTATTCTTATATGTACATAGATTAACCCCCAAATAAGGTTTAACAGCACCATCTCTATTAGAGGTGGATGCTAGATGTTCCAAATCATCTAGTGTTACAGCTTCATTAATTAATGGGGTACTTAGCCTTATAGTTGTACGTAAAAAAATTAACAAATTTGTTAAAATCCATCAATGTTTCTAGCAAATTAAAGGATTCCTTCGGACAGAATGATAAACCCTTATTAAGCACAGATAGTTCAATCGAACACATTTGGAATATCTAAAAGTACAGGATATCCAACGGATTTTTCCAGAAACATGAGATAGGAATAGAGAGATAGGAATAGATTGGATATTTTACGTAAAAATGAGGTTAAGTGGATATTCACCCTCGATACTCGACGTCCTGCTGGCCTCAATTCCAGGTATGACATACTTTGTTATATCGATTGACCTCCCCTTTAGTAGTTTGGGATATATAAATAGAGAACGAAACCTTACCTTTTATACTTTTGCACTTCCTCTAGCATCTGATGCTGTAGAGTTTCTTTATGCATTCCGTTTTGTTAAGATGGATACTTTCTTTCCATATAATGTATAGACGCATCTAGATACTTTACATATGTTTCTTTATGTCCATACTTTGACATGTATACGCCGTGTGTCCTACAGGTTCACTTTCCCTTTGTGGGTGGGTTAATCTTTTGTATTTTATTTTATGTATTGATTGTGTCCATTACATATTACACAGTTTTCGATGCTTTTCAGTGTTAGTATTGAGAACGGACATGTAAATTTATATGTTTGAGTCTCATTAAGAGATATAACCACTAACGGATACAACTAATGTTTGTATCAGTAATGGATAACAGTTTTTTTGTGTTGTATGTTTCCTAAGAGTTACTATTATGAATGGATACATTTTTTGGTTATTTATTTATTTGAGTTCCTACCCATTTTCAGGTCACACCCCCTTTAAGCTGTTCAGAGTTTCTATAGGAGGCGGGGGGTGGGGTGGAGACTGAACCTCAAGTAAGAACCGCTTCTGATTTGAAACACGTTAGGCGTGCTCCACATGGTGTTTGTATGTATATTTTTCCAATAAAGACTTACTGCTTTTAGCCTACAATTATTGGTCCAGCATTCCGGTAAAAAATGTTTTACCCATTTTTTTCTCACTTACAGAGAAGGCAAACACTTTTTTCGCCCCTTCCAAAGGTTACTGACTGCTTACTGTAGTGAGACAGAACAGACACGTGCCACTAACTGTCATTTGTTCTAAATGGCATATAGCGATAGAATAATGATTCCTATTTTACAACCACAGCTTTCTTTTACAAGCACATGGTAAGGCAACACTTGCAGATAGCGAGTGGAGTGATGTCAATATTTATAAATACCCTTTATAAATTATGTCCTAAATCAAAAGGGGCTGCAGAACTGTTTGTGCTACCTGTGTGTTTTGTTTCACACTGGCTAAATCTTTCCTGCACAGAATGTGAATCTGCCATTCTTGCCCTCATAAAATCTTTTTTGGGGGACACTAGAGCCGGGCTGTAGTTTTCTGAGAAAAGTAGCAGTTTGCATCAAAATGTCCAGTGATTTCAAAATGGTAGCTCTGGCGCGGGTTAGGGGGCGGGGCTACTGACCTCAGGCGGGGGGGTCATCCTCAAGGCATGCTGGGAGCTGTAGGCAGGTAGGATAGTGCTCACGGGTCTGGGAACGGCCACACGGCCACGCTGACATCATCACGTCATGCACGAGCAGTGATTGGCCACACCGGATCCGGTTTCGTGGTGTCACGGCTGACATCATGGGCATTATAAAAAGCAGCCACACGAGGGGATCCGGCACCATTTTGTATAATTGCCGGGAAGAACAGACAGTTCCCCTCCCTCTCTCCCTAAAGTTAAAGTTATAAGATTGGGCAGTTATTAGTCAAGAAAAGTTTTGCTGGAGTCACAGCGGGCAGTTTCATCCTTGCAAAGGTTATGGTGTGAGCTGTTACATGCCCTCTGGGGACCCAGAGGCATGGCATTCAGCTTTGGCTATGGCTGAGGTGGTCATTGGACCAGCAGGCAATGATGGATACTTTTAAGATCTGGTTGTTTGAACACATGTTATGGAAATGTGTCAATAAAGCTGTCCCCATTTATTTACCCAACACTTTATGTCCGCCTGTTCAATTCTTAGTTAAGAGTTTTATGATAACGGGTTTAAAGTTAAGCAGGCATGGTTATCCCAAGTGAGTTGGTTATCCCAAGTGGATTTTTGCTTTCGGAGCTGAAATTTTAGCAAAAATTCACTGCCGAAATTTAACACTGTTCCTTGATAGAACATGGCCGGTTCAGCCAACTTTAATGGCTACTACTGATGGATTAATTTACAAGTTTAATCTAAGCCCTATTGACCTGGTAGAGGAAGGAAAACCACCCACAAGATAGAAAAATGTTGCCCTTTAACTCTTAATCTCAGCAAACGACATCCCTTTAAAATATGTGAAAGCATTTGATGATCTAAAATTGTTATTCAGTTTTGCATTAGAAACATGGAGTACAAAGGCTCACAGATCTGCAGTATTTAAAAAAAAAAAAAGATGTGTCCTTGTGAATACAATACAAATAGCAATCTGAAACTATACCTGGCTGTAATGATTTAAATGTGTATTCAGTTCTATGATAGGAATTTGTAAGTTCACCGATTATTGCTTAAAGGGCAAGTCCAAATGAAAACTTAACATACAGGTAAATCCTAAACGCTAATAGTTTGAAATCTGAAATATATACGTCTAACCTGAAATCCTGCACAATGTCCTGTTTCCCGTTTCTGCTTCCTGGTTCTTCCAGTTAGCAACTGTCAGTTATGGATTTGACAGTTGACATAACAGCCAATGACTGAATGTTAATCCCCTGTCTGCCTCTTCTGAGCATGCCCAGGCTTAGCACCTGCTCAGTACAGGTTTCTAAATTGCTCAGTTTCCATAAGGCATCCAGAAGCATAGCAGGCATACAGTAATGAATTCATAGGACAAAGTAGGATATATCAACATATTTTAAAGAGGCCATTCTTTCTAAAATATGTTATTATGAGGGTGGGGTTGTCCTTTAAGATAGAGCAAGCTTAAGAATTTACTCGGAGATTCAATAAAAGTTCTTATTATTAAAAATGGTGCTAATTTTGCTCCAAACAATCAGATGTTAGCTTTCAAATGTTAAAAATATCTAATTGGTTGGGGCAAAATTAGCACCATTTTAAACGATAAGAACTTTTATTGAATAACCCTGTTAGACTGTTACAATTAGCAGCTATGAGTGAACATCATTTCAGTTGGTTTTATCCCTCAACATTCTAATGGTCTATTTAAAATCGAAGTCCTAATTAAAGTTATCTGTAGTCGTTCTTTTTTTTCTCCTGTACTTAAGTTGCTAATTTGCATGCATAAAAGGAAAGCGTCTGGGCCCTCCGAGGGAAATTTCAGTTACTCGGCCATAACGTTTTAATAAATATGAGAAATATGAGAGACATTACTTTTCTCTTTGTTTATGCAAATCCTGGCTTCAGCCATATTGCTTCATCCAGCCTTGATTAAAATGCAGAATTGGTGCAATGACTCAAAACCTGGAATTTTCATGTGCAGTTTAAATGAGGCGACAGGAGAAGAGTGATGTCTCCGCTCAGACTATCGGTGGTATGGCAAGTATTGAGCAGTTTTAAACAAACACTCAATTTATGATTTAAAACACCTTCACAAAGTGGAGTTTTGACCCCGTTTGGCAGATTTCCTGTTTTATTTAAAATTTACACATTTTGAAATAAATTTACATCTAGACAATTATGTCTTGTAAACAGGTTCATTATAACTGGAACATTTAAACACTCTCTAGAAATAATATGCTATTTGTATCTTCTAACGCCAGTTGAAAAATGCTGTTAACGTGATGGATGTTTGACATTTTTTACAGCGTTTTTAATTCTCTGTGTTCATTATACGTGATTTTAATATATTCCAACTTTAGCTTTGGCTCCTCTACATGAATCTCTCATTGAATGGCAATTTCTGTCTGTAAAGGTTGGATCTGATAGGGATTATTGGCCCTGTGTATGGCACAAAAATGATCTACCCCAATGCAGAAGAATTTACACCACTGGCATTGGAGTCTATCATTCCTGTGGCCCTATCTACATTACCTACATACTGCAGGTTTATAATGGTTGCTAACGAAGCAGCCATAAAGTACTACTTGTGAGGTGGCTGCACATAAAGAATCACTCCTCGGTAGTTTTAAGCATATAAAGGGGAAGATTAAATAAAATAATATGTAAATATCAGTTTAAATTACTAAAAAAAAGACATACAGTAGATTAAATGGATAAAAACAAATGGGTACTTACACACTGTTCCGCTGCACCAAACAGTAACTGAACACCACATCTGGTCGAAACAAGTTTTAATGTGTTTTATTGGTAGGAATTAAAACAACAAAGGTGCTTAAAAAAGTGCAATATATATATAAAATATAAATACTAATACAGCAACATTGAGATGTATAAAGTGCATAAATGCTTATATAAAGTACAAATAGCAATCTATTAAAAACTCAACGCGTTTCAATGATGTAATTTGGTGCCGCCTCCTTACTAATAAAACATTTTAAATCTAATGTGGTGGGGGTGAGCAAAACAGGGTGTAAGTACGCATTTGATCTTAACCCTTATTTTCCCAAAACTACAGAAGGGTGATTCTTTATGAATTGCTTGATAAGAACATAAGAATTGCTTGATAATTTGGAGACATCACAAAAACAAACCAAAGCCTAAAATGTAACTTATAGACTTTTAGAGGCACTAATGCAAAGCACAAAAAGTGCTGTGCATACTTTTGTGTCCACTTTTACCTGCACTTGCATTTCCCAGGGGGTTATAGGTAAAAAAGAAAACTGCATGTCCTATTGATTAGATTGTGTCCGCTCATATCCAATTGTGTCTGCTTTTCTGTGTGCTTCCATAGACTTGTATTAAGTACGATTTTGACAGAAACGAACTAAAATGGTGATCGCATGCATTCGAAAAGTGAAACAAATCAAAGTACACACAATGGGGCCTACTTCCCATAATTTACATTATAATTAAAACTGAGAACAAAAATTAGAACTGAGAACAAAATGCTGCAAAATCACGTCAGACTTATTCCATAAAAATACATTTTTGTGCTTTGCCACAAAAAAAACTGCTATGTGGTATGTTATGGGAATTGTGGGTAGTTTGTTTATCATGTATAGGAATCATCAATGGGGCAGAACATTTTCTAAAATTCTTGCATTTCCCAACTTGTCTTATCTATCTTCATGGTTTTAGATTTGGCAGTATTACCTGAATAAATGTTTTTTAAAATCGGCATTTATAATGTGACACATACTGAATGGCAAAACACCCAGCCAATGGCTTACACATTCCACTCTATAGTCCGCCTGCAATGCTAGAAAAAGACTGTTTGCTTTGCGATAAAACTAATCTATGTTTTGTGGAAATATTATGTATAAATCCACCTTAAAAAGGAGCTTGTGGAATCCACTCTGCTTACACATAGACGAAATTGCTTACACATAGAAATAAAGCTTTAATATATTGAATGGAGAACTGTTCTCTTAAGCCTTTTACTGCTAAGACAAAATGACTCTAGTCTAGTGCACAGCATGGTACTGTCTGTAGAATTAATTTACTTTATAACAGCACAAATCAAAGTTAAATCAATCCCACACCGATACAGTAAATCAGCAATGGAAAAATAATATACCCCCTCCCACATAAATATAGAAGGCAGGCATAATCCACCAAGAAATATATATATAAAATGGCCTCTGAATATAAATCATGTGCAGAAGGCAGTGAAACCACAAATAGTTTTAAAAGTATTTTCACATAAATGGTGTGTGGGAAAAATACAAATATACTTGTATTATCCCATTCATAAAAATGTATTTGCTTAGCCAAAGAACATTTCAGTCAACCTTTTATTTACATTGAGAAATTATTCAAAATGAAGTGCAATATTTTGCCTGTGTATTTAATCTGCAGCAGCCAATCAGATGTTATCAAATCTTTTCTAACTGCAGTAGGCTAGTAATACAGTAACATATGATTGGTTACTAGAAATTAACAGCACAGGCATCATTTTTGCACCTCTTTTTAAATAAGCCTGATGCAGTGGCAAAACAATGAATCACTTGGCCCCCCAACAAAACTATGATGGGGCTCCCTCCCTGCATCATCTACAGTGGGTTTCTAGGAAGAGGCTGTATCTCATAGGGAAAGTAAGAAGATAGGCCCCCTTGGCTCCCGAGGACCCCTGCAGTAGCAGGGTCTTCTCCACTGGTAGTAACGCCCCTGGCCTGATGACCTTCTAGCATAGGGCTGATACAAAAGGGTCGAGGCTGATATTTCCAACCAACCGATTACCAGTCTATAAACTGATCTATATAGTTAGTTGCATGGGAATATTTTAAGCAACTGATCGCATGGCTTATTAAAGATTGCACAAATGGCTGAAATTTACCAATGTGTCCAATATTCTTTCTATGAAAATTCAGTCAAAAACTGTCATTGTGTGGCATTCTACATTTTACCCAAAATTATAGCAGGATGGTCAGTCAGGATTTGTCAATTGGGACTAAATTAGACACCTTTGTTATTGCACAAATAAATCTCCCATCATTTTCCCCTAAAGCAGATGTCACATCAACCACTTTTCTGACAGGCATAACATTGCATTTCCCCTGACTGTGCCCATATTAGAAACGATCAAGGTGATGCTATATCCGGCAATACATTGCACCTTCTCTATTGTGTCTTTAACGTGCAAAAACTTGCAACTTACCGAACACATTTCTATGATGTATCAATAATCGCAAAGTGTTTCACACATCGCAGGAACAGGTGCAGGTAAGTTGCAATAGTGAAATGTATTGCATCTCCCTGAATATGCGTTAACTTCTGTACACTCCAGCTACCACAAATTATCTCAAATCTATTGCAGATATTGGGTTATTTATTAATATTTTCGATATTCGCCCTTGTTCAAACAACTCCCCCACCCCCCTTATTTCATATTTAAATCTCTACATGTACCGTAATGAAATCGAATACATGACTGGTTACTATGGGTTACAGGACTGGTCTGGCCAATAAATAAAGTAAAATTTGTATAAAACATCCAGTTTGATCCATTTTGCACTTATATACGTAAATAAAACCTAGTAACATTTCTGTTGGGAATATGGCTGATGGGGTAGATATATATATAAATCAGTTCTAAAAATTATTATTTCTAAACAGTATTTAGGATCCAGGTCCAAAATCTGAACGTTCCATCGGAACATATTTTCGAGGGTTACCAAATGTACTTTTTGTTAATTTTTGGTAATCCTCGAAAATAACCTTGTACATTCGATAACTCATATATACGCTAGGAAACTTAAAGTAGCTTCTGAACGTTTTTCCAAGGGTTACCAAACGTGCAAGGTTATTTTCAAGGGTTTCCGAAAATAACTTCGTACATTCAAACCCTCGAAAATACATTCTGAATACACTTAAATGGAAGTAAACAGTACCCTCTCGCAGATCGCAATAGATAATTAGGATATACAAAGTCAAATGTAAGGAATGGACTGCGTTGGTTTTTGGACTACAGTATGTAAACAATTATGCGTGTGTCCACACTCCTTAAATAGCATGTCACAGAAGAAATCCTCTTGACATGTTCTTTATGATTTGTAACTCTGCGGTGTACTTATTCAAATGTTGTAGTGTTGTAGTTATTTAAAAAAATAAAAAAAAACATCTATTGCAAGCCATTTGAATTGTCCTGCCAATAACATTCAACATTTCTACTCAAAGGAGATAAATAAAGGAGATAAATCGTCAGACACACATAATTGCAACAGATATGGGTCATAATGATTTATAGAAGTGTATGAATTACTCTTTCAAAGAAGAAAGTTTGCAGAAGCTATTTATTAAGGGACATAACCTTTATTTTACGTATGTTTACAAAGTGATTGAACTTTATCATATAATTTGTATTCCTCCTTTGTCCGATTTGTCCCCCCAAAAATTTCACAGATGCTCAGCTTTTTGACAGCAGTTCTGCTGAGAATCCAGTTAAATTTTAATTTTTCGCATTTTTGATTGCATATTTTGAGTATTTAATAGCACCTTAGAATTTTCAACAGCCAGTAAAAAAAAAAAAAAGCTGTGTATTGCTTAAAATCCAGTGCTGTATATAGAGAGACCAAACCCGAGTTTGAACCGAACTTTAATAGTTCGGACGAATTTGAACTCTTACGAACGTCATGAACTATAAAATAGTTCAGGTTTTTTTAACTTGAGGACTTTTTTGACAAAAAATGTGCGGACAAAAATTTGATAATTTTCTAATTCTCGAATCAGTAAACCTCGAATGTATCCTTCGATTTCGGTAACCCTCAAATGTATCCTTTGAGTTCAGTATCCTTTGAGTTCAGTAACCCCTCGAATGTAGCCTTCGATTTCAGTAACCCTCGAATGTATTGTTAGGTAGCCCTTGAATGTAGAGTTTGATTTCAGTAACCCTCGAATGTATCATTTGATTCTGTAACCCTCGAATGTAGTGTTCGATTACGGTAACCCTCAAATGTATCGTTCGGTAACTCTCTAATGTAGCCTTTGATTTTAGTAACCCTCGAATGTATCATTTGATTCTGTAACTCTCGAATGTAGTGTTCGATTACGGTAACACTCAAATGTATCGTTCGGTAGCTCTCTAATGTAGCATTCGATTTCGTTAACCCTCAAATGCATTGTTTGGTAATGTACTGTTCGATTTCAGTAACCCTCAAATGTGTTGTTTGGTAACCCCCAATTGTAGCGTTCGATTTCGGCAACCCTCGAATGTATGGTTTAGTATCCCTTGAATGTAGCGTTCTAATTTGGTAACCCTCCTTAAGATGCAGGTACACGGTCACGGTCAGGACTCAGCTGTGTACCTGCATCTTAAGGATAAAGGACATACTTTTGAAGATTGTAATGTTAACATATTGGCAAAGGAACATGACTGGTTCAAGAGAGGTGTCAAGGAGGCCATTTATGTGAAAATAAAGAAACCAAGCCTAAATAGAGGTGGCGGGGTTCGACACCAACTGTCTGCCATGTACATGTAACAAATGGCCGGATAGCCGGGTACTCACAGTACACTTTAGGAGGAGGCTGATAGTCCAGAAGGTGCAGGATACAGAGGCTGCTGGGAATTGTAGGCTGGATACCGGATACAGGAGGTAGGTAACTGGATACAGATGAGGTGAGTAGACGGAAACTGGATACAGGCAAGGTAGTCACTGGAGACCGGCAAGGTAGGTACAGGATACTTGCAAGGTAAGTACTGGACACTGGCAAGGTGGTCACTGGAGGCAGGAAAGGTAAGTACAGGATACTGACTTGGTAAGTACTGGATACTGGCAAGGTAAGTACAGGATACAGGTAAGGTGGTCTCTGGAGGCAGGCAAGGTAAGTACTGGATACTGGTAAGGTAAGTACAGGATACAGGTAAGGTGGTCTCTAGAGGCAGGCAAGGTAAGTACTGGATACTGGTAAGGTAAGTACAGGATACAGGTAAGGTGGTCTCTGGAGGCAGGCAAGGTAAGTACTGGATACTGGCAAGGTAAGTACAGGATACAGGTATGGATCAGGATCCAAGACAGGTGAGTAAGGAGCCAGGGTAGCTAATGCTACTATCAGGCGCCGGGTCCTGGAGGACGCCGGCTTTTCAAACCTCGCGCCGCCCGGCGGGTCGGCGTCGTGACGTCATGACGTCCGCGACGCCGCCCACCCGAAAGTGCCGAGCGGCGCGGGACCAGAGCGGCAGGTAAGTCCGTGACAGTACAATGCTGTTTTGATACCTTACCCTGGGCGTTCCTATAACACCTCTTAGCCACTATGCAATCACACCCGTAACACCTGGCTGTGATATGCTAATTGGGATTTTCCAGGTTACATAATTGTCACAGATTCTTGTACAAGTCATTCTGAATTGAGAAAGCCAGTCGGATGACTAGCGAAACGTCTTCAAGAACAAAACTTCAAGTCCAGTTGATCTAATTGAATACAACAGATGTTCCAAATACTCTACTTTCTATCTTTTATATTTAAAGCTTCGTTCTCCTCTAAAGCCCCTATCACTAGAGATGGGATCCGACATGGAACCACTCGAACGTTTGATAATCCTTGAAAATACGATCGGAAACTCGAAAACAGTTTCCGTTCATATTTTAGGGGATCATTAAACGTTCAAGGCTATTTCCGAAAATAGCCTTGAACTTTCAATAAAAATCGGAAATGCGCTCCCGATTGTAAGTTCCGTTTTAGGATTTTTGGATCTTCAGGTTTTTCCCGAGATCCTAAAACACAAAAATAGAACGAAACCTAGCAGTTTCGTCCATCTCTACCTATCACCAGAAATACAATTTTGGTAAAAACAAATGCACATATTGCTCACTTTTATAAATTGTTTTGGCTTAAGTTTTTGGTGTCATTTTATTTAAAACCTTTCAGCAAATATTTCTTAAAAACACACATTTGCCATACCATTATGGCATTTCATGCATAGATTCCATGTGAACAAATATGCCTATAATTTAATGAAATATGTAAACTAAGAATAATTTCAATTCGTTCCCTCCCCCCCCCCCCCTTCCCCCCCCCCCCCCCCCCACACCCCCCCCCCCCATCCTGCCCACCAAAATCTGTAATCTTGGTAACCTCTCCCTGCATCTGTGTGTTCTAGGTGGAATATTAATGTCATCTGTAACTGTGATGGAGAGGTAATCCTTTTTAGGAATAAAATAGCCTGCTTTATCCACTCAACCCATTGGCCTTTAAATTGCCCAATGAAATTGAGTAATGGTCCCAGCCTGTGCAGTAATTATGTCAGCATGTTAAAAAGATGAAGATCATTCCCTTAAATCATTTTTGATAGGTGCATCTCACCCACCAAGGAGACGCAGTCATTTTATATTTTTTTATTATTATTCCTTTGTTCCTTTCTAAAAGAATGAAAGCAAATTTGGACTGAAAGTATGTGGCAGATGCTAGAATGGTATTTATTCACAAAAACTGCTGAGGTCATTCATTAAAATCTCCATTTTAATTAGCAAACACCTGTTTTCTGTTTGATTGTACACTGATATGTACAATCCGCAATTTGCTTTCTTCAGTATGAGCGATTTAACAGCTATGACAGTAGCATTTAATCTAATTAGAATGCATCACTCCCGCGGCAATTGTCTGCTTTCAGAAGAAAACTCAACCTTATTCAATAAAGGTGCCGTATGGATCATGCTCGGGAGTTGGGAGGGGGAATACTAGAATGCTTGTGCAAAATATTCATTGGAGAGTTTAGTTTAAACTTGCGGTGTTTCAGTTAAAATTAAAAAGTTAAAATTAAAATTTTTAACACTTACTGTACAATTTTAATGCTAAAAGCAAAATGTTACCCTATTTCAGTTAGGAGTTGCACTCAGGGTTGATTTTACATGTGGCACCTAGGCATAGTTTAAATGCCAACTAATGCCACAGAACAACACTTAACCAGAAAGCAGAACACCTTGATGTAAAACCAGTAATCTGTGTCTTACCTCTCATTTTGATACGGCTGCTGGGAAATTGACCTAAATAACATATGGTTTGTGCTTTACTTCACAGCATTCTACTATCTAGAACTATTTGGTCAAGTTCTCCTTTAAATCCACCCTCAAGATTAAATTTCATATTTATGTATAGCACCCCCCTCCCCGAACCTGATACTGTAATAATCACAATGCTCTTGTGTTTTTGTAAGAAGTCATTCAACTTGATATCTGCAGTGGCAGCAGAGGTTCACCCAGCTCTTTCAAGTAGACCCGTCAGTCATGGCCATGACATATGATGTAACAATGTAACAATATTTGTGTAAATCACAAAGATTCTCATTCTGGTTGTGGGTTTGATCCTTAAACGTCTCCAAAATAATATACCCTTCAAGAAAATAACCTTCAAGAAAATAACATACTTCAATTAATATTAGGTAACAGAGGTAACTAAAATTACTTTTTTTTACTCTATTTAGATGTATATTTTATAGTTAAAAAACTATGTAGATTGGGCCCTTATGCCTCCTGCTTGGCCAACTATAATAATATGTAATATGCACACCGCTTATTCACATATATTTGACCTCCTAATTTCATTGTATATTAGACGAGTTAATGTGATCTATCACTTTAGAGGATCTAGTAAGTTTTTACAGTAACCCATGTTGCACTGGGAGGGTTAACATAATTTACTGGAGCTTTCTTGGATGGTACCCAATGAGCAAGAGGTAAAAGTTACTCCCTCCCAGTGCTGATATATCAAGTCATTCTCTGCCAACTGTTCTTCTTCCCTTTCTTTCATATGCAAACATCAGTCTCTAAGTTTCTGTGATGTCTGCCAGAACCAATGAGTGTGTGTCTGAATTTCTTGACTTGTGCAAAACCCCAGCCACATATTGTCATATGCTTTGGGCAGAGACATTAACAGCCAGAGAAGCTTCAAATTAAAGCAATCTGGAGGGATTTGAAGCAGGTCAGAGCGATCAAATATATCTGTACAGGAAAGAATTTACTAACTGGGGGTGCAGCAGCAGGAGATATTGCACATCATTATGGCCTCATGCAGTTTCATCAGAAATAAAGTTAAAAGTGTAATCAGAGAGACAGATTGGACAAGGCTTCCCACCCACAGCATACGAGCAACTCATTTGATGCTTTACCGTATTAACACAATACTGTGCTGCATGACGTGTTCATTTCATTGGAACCTGTCAGATGTTATCAAATAATCCTGTCTTTTAGAAAAGCTGAAGCTGTGATTTCTACTTGTCAAGATATTTTTCATGCCTAATGCAGAAATAAATGAAAATGTGAAAAAATATTAAAATGGTCTTACTTGGAATGGAGGCATCCAAGGCCGATTGCATTTATGTCCCTCTGTGCATCTATTCTTCTAGGACATGAAAAGGAACTGACCTACCTCCCAACTCTGATTGGACAATCTTTGCTGAGTTCACAGCTTAAGCCTCTGACTCAAAAGAGGTGAAGTACTAGAGAAGAGTAAAGGGCACAGATCCTGAGTTGTTCAGAGTAAGTAACCTATAGAGAAGTTTTTTTTTTTTTTTTTAAATCTTCTTTAAGTCCTCAAATACGGAACGGGGTTTTCACTATGAGAACTGTAAAACTATGGAACATTCTTCAATTGGACATTGTGAAGGCAGGTTCATTGGATAGCTTAAAAAAAAAGCTGGATGAGATGGACACAAAAGCTTCATGTTACTGGTATGGAGTTGAACCAGAGATATTTCTGATTGCCTTTCCCCTTCATACTGGGCTTTTTTTGCCTTCCGCTGGATCAACTGTTAGGCAGGAAATCTTGGTATTGCTGCATAGGTTGGACTAGATGGATGTATGTCTATATTCAACCACAAATGTTATACTATACTAAATCACATGTTGAACCCATTAATGTCAATGGGGACAAATAGTTTAAATTAAAATAAGGTTAAAATAGCAATAGCAACATATTGTACATGGCTTATATGTCCATTGTTAAATAGGGCATGTACAGTAAAATAATTTATGAGGTTATACACTGGCTGAATCCACATTCCTGTCCTCAATCCTCCATTATTAGGAGCTTCCACTGATCTCCAATGTACTTATAAGTCCATAGGTAAATAGGGAGAAGCCAAATATCTTCACAGGCTAAGCTGTCAATAGTGTTTATTCTACACAACATGTTTCGGTCCTCATAGGAACCTTTTCAAGTGCAAAACAGTGTTCCTATGAGGACCAGAAACGAGTAGAATAAACACTATTGACACACTTAACCTGTGAAGTCATTTGGCTGGCATCGGCAAATTCAGTGGTGTTGATGTCGCGAGCTCACTGTGTGTTACTGTGTGTATCTTCGTTTCTCGAACAAGTGTGCAGCCGTCGAACAATCGTGTTGGCTGAACGAAAATTTCCATCTGCCACGCTAGACTCCATATACAGGAGTCTAGTGCGGCCAGTGGAAACACACAGTCCAGAGCGTTTTCCCTATCCTATGATGTTCATAGGGAGAATGCTCGGGATTGTGTGTATGCAGATCTTTGAAAGATGACAGACAGAATCTTGCAGATCCTGTCTGTCATCTTTCACTGATCTGTACTGTGTGTACCTAGCTTTAGTGTCATTTAGTGACCTAGGAACGTTTAATTTAGTTTATGTGGGAGATAGAAAGTGGTTAAATTAAAGATCAAAAGAGGCCACAAAAAAAAGATTTTTTTTTTAATTCAGGACCACCCTTATCATTATAAGGATTTAATGTCATCAGAGGGAATGCCTCTGTGACTTTATATCATCATTATACTGCAATGTAAGGGGTGCATTATCCTTTATATAAAATCTAATTTAAGAGATGGAGCTTTAAAGTAGCAAATACACACCCATAAGTAATAAGTAACATTAAAACCTTTTTATGGTGGCCATACATGCTACAAAATTTAGTATAATATAGTTTGTTTCCCATGCATAAGTTTAAAAATGGGTGTGGTTTGAAGGTGTGGTCTGTGTTGAGGGGTGCAGTTAAGGGCGCCATGATTTTTTTGCCTTAGGTTGTGAGACGTAAGCCTGGCCCTGAATATTGTGGGTTGTTACTGGCCCTATTAGAAATTAATGACGTGAATATAAATTAACAAACAATATTTATCATTAACAGCCATGTTGTTATATTACAATACACTATAAGCAAAGAATATCACGGCACAGGACCAAGAGTAATCCCAAATGGCCAGCAGAGCATGTAACAAAGAGCGATAGAAATACACAAGAAAAGGGGAAGTGGAGCACTCACTTCTACAATTATATGCACACCCTTTATTAAATATCAAAAACAAGATGGGTTATAGCACATAAAGAATAGTTAAAACCAATTAAAAACAGTATGTAGCAATCCATAAATCCCCAACTACTGTAAAGTCATGGACTAGTGCAGGCCCCCCAACCAAAATCACCCTTAATAGGATATCTGTATCTATATTCCATACACTTATCTGTCCGAAGTCAGTAATGATATAAAGTCACCAAAGAGGGTCCCATGTAGGAGAGCTCAATTAGGGGGCACAGAAGAGAGGCTTATGAGTAACGCTGGATGCATTTTGTCCCAAGATATCGCTTTCTCAACAGCTAGCCCACTGCGCTGTCCATCTGCATTGGTATTTTGCACCATTGTTGGTATTTTACAATCAAGGTGCAAAAAGCAGATTCCTGCATGGTATTTTACAATGGCAGTAATCAATTTTGCAAGACCACACCTTTATAAATGGGAAAATAGGAAAATGAATTAGTCATGATAAATAAGGTTTAGACCATAGTTCTCCTTTAAAATAGGCAGCACTTACACTTATTATGCTTGCAGTTATATTTGTAAGAGTTGAATGCAATTCTTAATATGGATAAATAGGGAAAGACCTAGAACAGAACCTCCATATGCAGCACTCTATCCCTTATTTAAATAAACCATCGGTCACATAGTCCCCGTGTGAGGAACCAATAAGAGACGAGCGGATCCATAAATATCTATAAATAAAAACACAACTTTATTATCACACAATATATATCGAAGGGAAGGATGTTAAAAGATACAAGATGAAAACATTAGTAACCTGTAAATCAAGCCAAATAATATACATATTAGAATGTAAATGTGGTTAAAGATATGTGGGCCAAACGAAAAGGACTCTATCGTTACGGATACAAGAGCATGTGCGAGCCACTCGTAATGGAGAAAGCGAAAAAAGTGCCATGGCTAAACATATAAGGGAAGTACACAAATGTAACAAAATCATGTTCTCATTCATGGGGAAAGAGAAAATAAATCTAGGACCAAGAGGTGGGAACATTGAAAAGAGATTACTACAATGTGAAGGTAGATGGATATTTAATTTGGGGACAGAGGAACCGCATGGTTTAAATGAAATGATAAATTATGCCTGTTACTTATAAATAGCTGTACTTCATAAATGGTCCCACAATATTAGTACATTAATATATATATATGATGTTTGATATTTAATCAGTATGATGTATTGTGATACCAAAATTGATGTTACTATATACATATATACATGATATTGGTAGGAGGTTTAATGAGGGAGGAGCGGATCCAGCATAAGTAGGGGATAAATGAAATGTATTTTCACCGGTTATTTGAATGAGTAACTAGTAATTAGACGTGTTTAAATATGAGTGGCTAGGTATCAACGCGAGACCCTGAGGAAGCCGCGTAATTACGGCGAAACGTACGTCGGTTGACGCAATTGCTGAAGGACCGGACCAATTATCCAGGAGGAGTCCGTAGTGAACCATAAGTGAGAGAGGGGAAACGGCTTGGATATCGAGGAAACTATGTACCAATACAGCTAAATCATTCGGGTGAATAGGCTACATGTGATGAACTAAGTGCCGATATATACTGGGAGTCGGATGAGTGCTTCTATCGCCGGCTGAGTTGCAAGTATACCAGCTAAATTTGGTTTCCACATATCAGGTGGACTAAAAAATTGACTATTGAATTGTATGCCAGGATAAGTCCCGATATACGCTGAAAATTGGAAGATTGTTTCCACTGTTCCACGTACAAACAGATTTAGTGACATCTCACTTTAGAATAACGTGGAATCCCCTATTTAACTATAGATGACTTGAATGTATGGTTTACTGTGAATTGGACACATTAATAACCTTAAAGGATTCCCCTGTATATGGTTAATCTATACAATAATTTAGGACTTGGTTCCTTGTGTATATGAGTCATGAACTATTGGGTCCGGTATGCAACAATTGCGGTTAGGTTGTCAGTCTAGCCCACAATCGGGGACGCCCGATTTTTAAGTTATGGTGTTTTTGATATATATTGTGTGATAATAAAGTTGTGTTTTTATTTATAGATATTTATGGATCCGCTCGTCTCTTATTGGTTCCTCACACGGGGACTATGTGACCGATGGTTTATTTAAATTAGGGTTTCAAGGGATAGAGTGCTGCATATGGAGGTTCTGTTCTAGGTCTTTCCCTATTTATCCATTTACAGTTTGTTGGCCTCTAGCACCCCCTCTAAGTAGGGTATTCCCATACCCATCCTTATTATATGGAGATTGCATCCAGATGCTATATTTATTACATTAGATATATAGCAATTCTTAATAAGCAAGCACTAAAGACCTGTCTTGGTTTGTATGCTGATAAGCATGTTTATTAAATCTATTCCTTTTAAGGATTTTCCTAACAGCATAGGTGTATTACCAAAAGCTTTGCATTTATCTAATACGTATTTCTCACAGGAACCCAATGTACTAGAAACCATATAATTGAGGGAAAAATGCAATATAAATCTATCTGTAATTAATTTAAAGTATTCTACCCTTTCCAACAGATCCTGATAGGTAAACAGCAGAAGCTTTAGCAGTAAGTGCTGAGAAGGGAGGGAACACAATATGCTGTCAGATGGCGTGCAAGTTAAAAAGTGCAAATATTTGAATTCTGTGTAGTGGTTGTTGTCACACCACCGCAATCAATTAAACAAACATGCTACAAGGCACAATTGACTGAGATCTTACAGTAAAAGTTCAACAAATCTGATTATTCAAGCAAACTGGGTAAAAGTAGTATTTACCAATGGGAGATTTCAAGAACTTCCAGGACACTGAATATAATGAACTTGTGTTTACAGTAGGGCGAGTTCAGATGCATGAATGACAGCAGTGTTTAGCTTTCTGTTAAAGCAATCAATCTTTGTCTTCTATATAACACCTAGTAAAACAGTGTCTACAGCGGGGATTCTTAAACTGTGTGCCTCCAGATGTTTTGAAAACTACAACTCCCATGATTCCCTGGCTTCCCTCTGTAGTTGAAGAATGCTGGGGGTTGTAGTTTTCAAACATCTAGAGGCACACCTTTAGAGAATCCCTAATTTTCCTACAGTATAACCATCCATGCAAGGAAGAAAAGTACCAGCTAAGGTCAGGTGTTAAAGGTTTGTTGCAATGTGCTATTATTGAAGTAATAAAAATTGCAAGAGCAGTTCTGTAAGTCCACGAGAGTAAACTGTCTTTATATGAGAACTATAGTGCATATAAAGTTAAAATAATGTACCTGGGGCAGATCCTGTATCAAAACATTGTGTCTGTGAAGAGCGCCAGCGCAAGAAAACTGCTTCTACCAGGCTTATTCAGTGCTTCATGCTTTCAAGAAATACCTCCCTAAGGAGGCCCCACAAGACAGCACAGCCACGTGATGGTTCCAAAAATAAAAAGCAATTATTGGGGACTCATGAATAAACTCTATACCACGAAAGCTACCAAACATATAGCCATACGGCATAGACAGAAAGTGCAAACTGCAAGATCTGCAGAAACCAACCTATTGTGCTCTCCGACTCCATCCCCAACACACTGAGCACCAACAGGAAACCTGACCTACATGTGTTTCACGTCACAGGGTGCCATGAGAAATGTATCTCTTTATTTAGACCAAATGGAGAGAACGTTGGTAATTTATCAATCTAATTTATCAATCTTTGCAGGATTAGTTTAGGCCTCCATAAATCCCTAAAGAAAACATTCCAGACCCATTAACGACCAACCGGGCGATACACCACTATGATTGTTTAACAGATGTTTGGCCAAGGCTGGCCTCTCAAAATATTTTTTATTATCGCCCTCCTATGTTCACATATAACGGTCAAAAGTGGCCTTAATTTTTTTTCCACATAGCGTAGTTCACAGATACATTCTATCAAATAAATCAAATTTCATCTGACAAGCTATAAACTGGTTAATATGATAAGACTTACCCTGGTTGTAACGTATTAGTTTCATATACTTTCATACAGTGTACTTCATACGCACGATCAGCTGTTTAAAAAGAGCGCTGGTTGTGCTGATGTTGAGGGCTTGTGGCAGGCCCTCTTACCGACCCCCTGTGTCGGATTCCAGGGAGTATAATCCATAGTAATGGTAACAAGGTCTCTAATTGGCCTTGACAGCACTCGATTCTCATTGTCAGTAATTTGTTTCTATGCCCTTGTCAACTGATGATGCAAAAGGTCTGTATCATACCTTCTAGCTTTAAACCTTTCCAACATCTCCTGAGCTTGAATTGCAGCTACTTCAGGGGTCAGAATTGTTTCTGAACGCCCTAAAAAACTGTGAATATGGGATATTTTGAATCTGTTGGCGGGGAAGAAAACTAATAGCATTTAAAACAGTGTTACGGTCTGTATTTTTTCTAAAGAGTGTAGTGACGATTCTGTTCTCTTTTATAAAAATCCTTGTTTCGAGGAAGAAGGTAATACATTTTTCCACCTGTTTAATCATTTTGATTGGGAAGTCTAAACTTATTTAGCTTATCCATGCATTCCTGAGCTCCAAAGCATGAAGATATCAGCTATATATCTTTTATACATCAAAATGTGGTCCCCATAAATTTAAAAATATGGGTTTCCTCAAACCACTGCATATACAAATTGGCAAAGGAGGGGCCATATTGGAGACCATGGCAGTGACAGCTATTTTTTGGTAGTACCTTTCCTAGAACCAGAAATAGTTATTTTCCAGAATAAAATACATTAGGTCAGTGAAAATCTCAACTGGGGGCACCTTGGGTTTCCCCTTGGTCAATGCTTCATCACAAATCAGGACCCCTTGGCGTTGAGGCATAATTGTATAAAGGCTGCTAACATCACATGTTACCAACACAACCTGGGTCAGATCACCCTCAAACCCCTTCAGCAAAATCAACAGATCACCACTGTCTCTTAAATGCTGGGGCCATCATTAACAAGAAACTTAAACTCACTTTACCTGAATGTTTGGACTATCCAGTGATCGCCTTTTGTTGAAACCTACCATAGTATTTGGACCATAAAATACTCCATTGTTAAAGGGACACTACACCCCCAAAAAAATCATCCTTGTTTAATAAAATTATAATCCTAATGGAGACAGAGCACTTTCTCCAGTTTCCTATACTTCCCCCTAAACCCAGGTCTCACTGCTTACCAAACCACGATCCTACAGTGCTGTGGTGTCTGTTAGCTCTCTCCCCCTACCCTCACCCTCATACCAATTTTAAAGATAGGTCAGCAGCGCTGCAAGATTGAGGTTTGGTAAGTAGTAAAAACAAGAATGCTTGTCTGGTCCACAATAGAATTCCCATTTATTTAGAACATTTAGAAATCCTTTTTTTAGAAATTTTTATTATGGACTAATAGTTTATTTTTACAGACAAGCTTTCGAGAGATACACTTCTCTCTTCCTCAGGTCAAGCAGTATTCAACCTGAGGAAGAGAGAAGTGTATCTCTTGAAAGTTTGTCTGTAAAAATGAACTGTTAGTCCAAAATAAAAAGGTATCACCTTATCCTACAGTACTCATCTTTTGGTATATGCTACTGGACTAATACAGCTACAATCATTTTATCTATAAAATCTATTCTGAGGGTACCAAGGTGTGCTCCCTTTCTGTAGTTTGAGTGCAGATTTGTTTATAGTGCAGTGCATAGTTATAAAAGACAAGGGCATTTGATGTTGTGTGGGGGTGAAACTGGATCTTTCATAAGGTACAACGATGTGTTGGTGGTTTTATGGCATATGGTGGTGAAGCTGCGTTGTGAATGTGCGTTAAAGAGTAATTCCTTTTTTATTGATAGTGTGAACTGAATTATTTGTGGGATTGCATTATCTTCTTTTCTGAAGGCATCTAAATTAAAAGAAATTTTATCTTTTATTTTTTTATAAAAACTTTTTTTCCCATTCTAATACTTTTCTGCTGAGATCAATTTTGTTTCTTTCAACACTTTTAAACTTTTTGCTCGAATTCAGTTCTTGTTGACCGATCAATCCTAATGTTCTAATGACCATTATTTATATCAAGTGTCCCTCTGCGGAAATCTAACTGTCCAGGCATGTAATGGGAAACTCAGACTGATATTAGTATCACACAATCCAACAAAGAAACAGAAATGAATTGCTGATCTTCTTGCTTTTAGCACAATACATACAGGAGAACTGCCACGGACATTAGTCAATATACAGTATTTTCTTTGTAAAGCTTGTGTTCTGCTGCAGCATTTTGTCTTGCTGACCTTTCTCTTTTCATATTGATCTAGCCACATTAAAGTATACGGTAAAGCAGTTTACCAATGCCCTCTTAAAAATGCAATTTTGCAAAATTTTGCAAAAAAAAAAAATGCACATTTCTAGAAGAATGTATATGAATTATAATGCTCTTAGTAGCCTGCACCAACACAATGTTTTAAATTTTTAACCCTAAATAAGTTTATTTTATCTAAATAAGCCAGACCACATCCTGTTAATTAGAATGTTTATTTGTATAATCAAATCAGTAGAGGGCTAATGCTGGTCATGCAATTTAAAAAAATTTGAAAGATTCAATGTATCAAATTTCTACATCCTGATGTTCCACCGATGTTCCCCATTCTGGCCCATTCATTTTGCAGTTGCATGTTGACAGTTGTATGTTGACGGTATTGATGGGCAATATTCCTGTCAAGAGACCTACCACATAAACCACAATTAACTGATCAGTAGTATGATGATAGGTAATAAAAATGCGTGTGTTTTGTTTGATCAATTTTGTGATACATGGAAATTATGGATGATAATTTGTCTTTATCAGCCAAAATTTCAATCCATGTGTATACAGCCATGCTTTGCATATTATATACTGTTTCTGTAAAAAATTATTCATGTCAATGCCTGCAGCCACGATAGAGGATCTCCCAGTTCTTTCTGGTAGACCCAGCAGTCATGGCCACGACGGATGACACCATGGCCAATGACTAGTGGGTCTATTAAGAGATTCCTCTCTAAGCTTTTGCAGTGCTCAGTGGAGCCAGAAGATTCTCTTTTGTGGCTGCATGCATTGGCATGGGTAAGTTCTTATAGAAGCACTTAAAGGGGCACTATACTCACTCAAACAACTTTACATTATCTGAAACGACAATTTGAGAGAAGTAAAATGGTGGTGCTCATATATTTATTTGTGCATACTTTGTCATTGAATTTTTAATGTTTAGTGGGTGCTCCTTATTGCCCCCACCCTTACTCACTGCCCTCCTTGTAGTGTCTGTGACACTTATAAGTTTTGCACAGCCTCACCATGGACACTGCTCTGCTTACACATTCCCCTTCCCCCCCTGCATTTTTTTTCTGATTATTCTATTAATTGTTGGTAGAAAGTGTGCTGGCCGGCAGATAACGATTCTAGTAAGAGGTTAGGGATCTGGCACATAATTTCTGCTTCTGGTCTTTCAAATGATGATTTCTCAGAATCTACAGCTCAGATTTAAAATCTGGAAAAAGTTTTGAAGTAGTGGGATCTTGCTGTTTTTGTATAATTAACAGGGATATTCAATAAAAGTTCTTATCGTTTAAAATGGTGCTAATTTTACCCCAACCAATTAGATGTTAGCTTTCAAATGTTAAATAAGTTCTGATTGGTTGGGGCCAAATTAGCACCATTTTAAACGATAAGAACTTTCATTGAATCTTCCTGTAAATTTTCTAGAGTATAGATACCCTTTAAGGGCATTCTGAGTATTACCATTTGAGGGTTTGGGGGTGCTTTGGATCTATATTAAATTTCGTTTTGGGGATTGGATATGCCCTTGAATGCAGTTATTTGTCATTTGGACTAAGTACAAATGGATACAAATGTTATAGATATGATTGCACAATTCTACCTAACACTGCAAACACTGGCCTGTAAGGGAAACATGATATTTTGGGTAAAATTCTCCTTTAAGATGGGTATATGTCTAAGCACACCATATGGTATTGTGTATAAATGCACATTCTGATGTTAGAACCTATAGGAATAATTGAGATATGTTTATTTAGGGATATTGCCTACGCAGCTTGCTCATACTAAGGAACATATGTGCCATTTATTTTTACACACTCAGCTTTTTCCAAGATTACAATCCAGGAAAAACATCATTATTTACCAATAGATTAAAGAAGGGGCATGTTAGTTGATGATAGAGAAAAGTAAAGGTGATTTTTAATGGAAGAAAAAAGTGCAATCATGTTACAAACTGGTTTTATTTAAGAACATGTTACAGAAATCTCACAGTGAATATCAAAGATCTTTAACCTTTGGGTCTTTAGCTGACAGAGTCTGGCTATTCTAGTATGTGTTATATGGTTTGTGTTATGTGATTTATGTATAATAGTTAGAAATAATGTGAAAGCTCATAAGTGATAAGCAATGACAGGTCCCTGGCAGTGGCTAACTGCTTGTCTGTAATCGTTTCTGTATTAGATAATAAAGTAGAAAGAATATCTGATATAAATTAAATTCAGGTGATTCTCCATAAAATGACAATTTTCACTGATATATTTTTTAAAGTTTTGATATTAACAAATACCTTAAAACTATTCCAAACATTGATGCCTCCTTTCTTAATGTTTCCCATTAGCCCATTGCTGCTTTTGGTGATATAAGCCCCAATTAAGTCTAAGGGGCTGGTGGCAAATAAAGTTGACAGGGAGGTGCAACTGGAAGCAGGGGATCACGGGAAGAAAAGGAGGAGCAACACCTTCAAACACCCTCAAACATGCCCTTTAATTAAATTTTATAGTTTCATAGGTCTGACATAAGGCTTCAGATTTAGAATGGGAGGTGCAGTGGAAAATGTTCTGTTGTTTAAAATCTGTGTAAATAAGCATAGGACAAACACCTGGTTTACAGCATTTTGCAATGTCAAGCAGCTTGACAGTATTAAGGTAGCAGAGAGATACCTGTATGCATTTCCTATGAGTTATAGTAAGGGGCACGGTTCCAAGATCTGCTGTCTGAATACTATCACCATGGGCATTTTAAATTCCCCAACAGCTATAATGTTATTGCCAGAAAGTCCCCTGTTGGTTACTTACCTTGCCTCTCTCCTTCGAGGAGAGGCAAGGTAAGTAACTATCAGGGCACTCTCTGGCATTAACATTATAGCAGCTGGGGCTGGGGAAGCAAACACTATAATATACTAAAAGTTTTATTAAAGGGTGAACATACCCTTTAAGGAGTGAAGCACAACATGTTTCGAACCCTTCTGGTTCTTCATCAGGTAAAGTTACAAACTGAATCCCATCACCCTCCTTATATAGGATAAAACACGGTATACATAACCAGCTCCACCTAGTGGCCAGGGTACATAATTATACATTTAGGGACTGTTATAGTCTATCTCTAATACACAGAGTTATATACATATCCAGGATGCAGGGTAGGAACATTGTTACCTACCTGCAAACCTGTTTTATTCCCATAGTCCATTATCTGTAAGGGAAAAACACACAAGTTCAAGTACCTGATACAAATGCAAAACATAAACAAATTCTTAAGAGAAGACATTTAAAGAAAACATTTAATGCTGTATGAATCGTTTAGGCCATGTGGCTCCATTGCACTCAGTTTCTCGATCCATTTCAGTTCAGCTTGGAGGAGGAGTTTCTTTCTCTCACCCCCTCTGCTAGACAATTTAATTTGCTCCAATACTTGCCAGCGTAAGCTTGCAGCATTATGTTTGCACTCAAAACAATGCTTTCCCACCGGTGTGTGGGTATACAACTTATATGCTCATAGATCCTCTGTTTGACAGCACGTGTGGTCTGTCCCACATATATTTTACCGCATGGACATTTTAGAGCGTACACTACACGATGCTTGTGGAGGTTCTCATTCATCCAGGTCAAGGTATATCTGTTGTGTTCAGTTAGATTAACTGGACTTAAAATTTAGTTCTTTAAGAAGTTTCGCTAGTCATCCGACTGGTTTTCTCAATTCAGAATGACTTGTTCAAGAATCTGTTGGCAGTTATGTACCCTGGAAAGTCCCAATTAGCATATCACAGCCAGGTGTTAATGACACCTGCACCAACGTATGGCCCAGCACAAAAGAGCCAATTCCTCAGGTCAGGACTCAGACATTTACCTGCATCTTAAGGACATACCTTTGAAGATTGTAATGTCAACACCTTTCAAAGGAACAGGACTGGTTCAAGAGAGGTGTTAAGGAGGCCTTTTAAGTGAAAATAAAGAAATCAAGCCTAAATAGAGGTGGGGGGGATTCGGCACCAACTGTCTGCCATGTACAATGCTGTTTTGATGCCTTACCCTGGGTTTTCCTATAACACCTCTTAGCCACAATGCAATCACACCTTGCATTCAGAGGGTCATTAACACCTGGCTGTGATATGCTAATTGGGACTTTCCAGGGTACATAACTGCCAACAGATTCTTGTACAAGTCATTCTGAATTGAGAAAGCCAGTCAGATGACTAGCGAAACATCTTCAAGAACTAAACTTTAAGTCCAGTTGACTTAACTGAATACAACAGATACACTACATGATCTAAGTCACAGGTATAGAATTGTTTAACCGGTATTTTATTACCTTTGAGCGAATGCATTATCCCATCCACCTTGATGACAGCTACAGCAATTCAAACATGCAAAAGTCCCCTTCTTTGGGATACCAAAAAACCTAGTGTCTACCCCCTGGGGTTTTCCAACCTCCGCATGTATTACTTGATTGGCAATATTTTTTCCTTGCCTGAATGAAAACAGTGGGGGCATATGAAACAACTTCCCATACTGGTGGTTTTCTAAATTCTTCCTCTGTTGATGCAATGCACCTACTTCTCAGCAATTGACCCTTCGGAATCCATTTAATAGATTCTGGTACATGGAAACTGTGTGCCCTTTGCAGATTGTTAGATATGTTAGTTTCCAACCTATGGCCCTTTTTATATACCTCCACTTCTAAATAATGGATGTCTGTTAGAGAGAAATCAGCTGTAAACTTTACAGATTTATTTAAACAGATTCATCGCCCCCGCCTACTGGCTTTTAACAAACAGGGAAGAGGCCTTTCATCCAATGCTTAGTATTCAATGCATAAGACCTCCAATTAATGGGACGTGTTGGGGGTGCTACTACCACATGGAAGCTTGGTCAATCTTCCTGCAGAAAAGCTCTGCTACATTATATACACAAAGGGGGGGGGGGGGCTGTGGAAGCACTCCTATGGCAATTACCAGTGGAAGTGCTACTGATCTGACCAAAACATTAGAACAAACAAGAAAAGAGATGATCAATGCACATTCCTGGGCCCCGTATATCATAATATCTATGCCAGTGCAAACAGTAAAAACATGGGGGTTTTAGTTACAATTTTATGCATAAAAATGAAGAGCCACGTCAAGGTAACCCCAGTATGGAAGGTCCTTACAATTTACCTTGGGTCATTTATCTGGGCTGACACTCCCTGCTCGGTTGCATTTTTTAGGGAAGGTTGTCTCCCTGACCTTGCATTGGATTAGTATTACAGGCTATCACTTCCCCTCGCCTACTAGCTTTTATTATACTATTATACCATATTATACTTATATAAGGCATATTATCCCTTATATAAGTGATGTTTGACTGTATTTTGGCCAGATTTTTACCAAAAGTGTGATATAAGCTATAAAAAATATAATTAAGATATCAAATTGGAAATTCAAAAGCTTTGTGGATTTCTTATGATCGAAATAAGAGCAAACTGATTTCTGGAGCTGGTACTAATCTCATCTATGAATAGAAGCAAAGGGCAGAGATGAGAAACAAAGTGTAAAAAAGATTATGTGAATGTTTCTGTTGCAAAGAACAACATACTGAAGAAATCCTCATACTCCATATGGAGAGAGATTTTTTTATTATTATTATTTTTCTTTTGAGAAAGTGAATAATGATCTTTTTTCTAACAACAGTAAAACCTGGAAAATGGAAATCTGCCCTTACAGTATTTTGGGCCAGATCCAATAAAGGGTGCAAACCAATCAGATGTTAACAAAATGCAGTTACACAGACACAATTACAAGCTAGCATCTGATTTAATTTAAAGGACAACTAAATCCACAGAACAACATGGAACCAGAAGGCAGAACACCATGATATAAAACTAGTAATCCGTGTCTTACCTCTCATTTTGATGTGGGCGCTGGGAAATTTACCTAAATAACATATGGTTTGTGCTTTACTTCACAGCATTCTAGTATCACACAGCTTGGTCAACGAATCTTATGTTCTGCACATGCTTAGTTCTTAGCTATGGCAGAAACTTACAGGGCAGATAAAGCAAGTTGCCCACACTCATTAATAATCTCTAGCCAATCCTTTTACAGGACAGACAAAGCAAGGAAGCATGTGACTGAGGTCAGGAGGTGTGGTCTGGCACTGCACATACACACAGATACTTCATCCAATTCTTAACAGGCTTTAACAGAGTTTACTAAAGTGCCATTTTATAGTTTATTGGTGTTTTTAGGGGGGTTATTTTCAGATTCTGGAGTATTAAAAATTGTGTTTAGTTCTCCTTTAATCTAATTAAAATTAATAACACGGCCAAATTTCTAGGGAAAATCTTATTTACAGTATAGTTCCTGTTTATATCACTATACAGTACCTTGTTCTTTATGTGTTTCCTTGAGTGTGACCTTGTGTTAATCACTAGTTTCAATGCTTTCCCCTATTAAAATGTGTATTAATTGTTCATTTTAAAAAAAAAAGAAACATTTTTACACAAATTTAGGGAAGGATTTACTTCTTTCATTGTCCATTTCAGAAAAACCATAACTAGGTATGTATGACCAATTTTTAAAAACATTCTGTTGTTAAACACTGAAATTTCACCAAAAAATTGCATTTTTTAAAAAAAAAAATTGCAAATTGTACTATAAATTTTGCAAATTTGTCTGTAAATTTTATTGACAAAATACAGCAAGATATTGTGAACCTGCTGGGGGAAATAAACCAAATGGATTCAGACATCTTATGGAATCCAGCAATATCTCACCTTTATCGATTGGTCCGGCAGTTGTACATTTACACCGCTACCGTAAACATATGATATCGGCCGTAACCTTACGATATTGCCTGTAAAACTACGACCACGATCGTAAATTTACAGCCGCCATAGAATACCATTTAGTTAGTTTACTACCGCAAGGTATTTTACAAATGAATGGTCATAGATTTACAACCGTAGATTTACGGCCGTGGTCATACATTAACGAAAACCAGCTGGCCCACAGTCTCTTCCCATTACAAGAAACTTTAGTAAGAATTTTGCTACCTTTGGTTGTTTGCAGCCCATATATAGGTAATGGAGGTGAAAGAGCATTCTCAGATGACATGTTATGACAGCTAACATTGAATTAGGCCAGTAAATGATAATCAGATCCTGTATATATTTGTTGACAGTGATGTGGCTGGCTATTCTACATGCATTTAATCTTTATAAGAAAGGGTTAATTTTTAACACTAAGAGAAAGACACAATTAATTGTCGAAGGACTTTGATGGAGATTGAGATTTCCATTTCCTATTCCTAAGTGTTTTTAGTCTCCTGGAACTTCCGATTGAGATGTTGTCATTGTGTTGTCCAGTTTCATTAATGCTCTAGCCATTGTCAATGTAGTGCTGTGTATTATCATTTTAAAGACAATTCTAGGCGCCATTCATCATCCTTTCTAAAGACTCGGGACAGGGATTGAACATTCTTTCTCCATGCTCTGTATCGGGTAGCAGCTTTCTTTGTGCAAGTGTTTTACACTTAGGCTCCATTTTCATCCGAAAGACACCACTTAGATTAATGACTGGAGAAATGAATATGCCCTTAATTAAAATGCACTTATAATAGCCTCCTTAATTAAAGATTAAGCTCTTGCTAAAAACAGCTTTTAACTAACTAGCGTGTGGGGGGGGGGAGCAATGAATATTGACATTTAAACCTGTGCTGTGGTACAACTTGCCTTCTATGTACCCTGCTGCTTAAAAAACACCATGATAATTATAATGGCTTAATTTTCATTATCTATCACATCATTTCACTTTGTCTTATTGCCCTAGATTTGCAGCAAGAGATTTAAAGATACAGCTATTAGAAATTAGAGATGGGCACGGAACGTCGGAACCAAGTGGATCGTTTGGAATTCGGAACTTCGGAACATATTTTCGAGTGTTATCGAATGTACAAGGTTAATTTCGGTAACCCTCGAAAATAACCTGTACGCTCGATAACCCTCGAAAATAACCTGTACGCTCGATAACACTCGAAAATAACCTGTACGCTCGATAACACCCTTAAATAACCTGTACGCTCGATAACACCCTTAAATAACCTGTACGCTCGATAACACTCGAAAATAACCTGTACGCTCGATAACACCTTAAATAACCTGTTTGCTCGATAACACTCGAAAATAACCTATACGCACAATAACACTCGAAAATAACCTGTACGCTCGATAACACCCTTAAATAACCTGTACGCTCGATAACACTCGAAAATAACCTGTACGCTCGATAACACCCTTAAATAACCTGTTTGCTCGATAACACTCGAAAATAACCTATACGCACAATAACACTCGAAAATAACCTGTACGCTCGATAACACTCGAAAATAACCTGTACGCTCGATAACACCCTTAAATACCTGTACGCTCGATAACACTCGAAAATAACCTGTACGCTCGATAACACCCTTAAATAACCTGTTTGCTCGATAACACTCGAAAATAACCTATACGCACAATAACACTCGAAAATAACCCGTACGCTCGATAACACTCGAAAATAACCTGTACGCTCGATACCACTCGAAAATAACCTGTACGCTCGATAACACTCGAAAATAACTTTTACGCTCGATAACACTCGAAAATAACCTGTACGCTCGATAACCCTCGAAAATAACCTGTACGCTCGATAACACTCGAAAATAACCTGTACGCTCATAACACCCCTTAAATAACCTGTACGCTCGATAACACTCGAAAATAACCTGTACGCTCGATAACACCCTGAAATAACCTGTTTGCTCGATAACACTCGAAAATAACCTATACGCACAATAACACTCGAAAATAACCTGTACTCTCGATAACCCTCGAAAATAACCTGTACGCTCGATAACACTCGAAAATAACCTGTACGCTCGATAACACCCTTAAATAACCTGTATGCTCGATAACACTCGAAAATAACCTGTACGCTCGATAACACCCTTAAATAACCTGTTTGCTCGATAACACTTGAAAATAACCTGTACGCTCGATAACACTCGAAAATAACTTTTACGCTCGATAACACTCGAAATAACCTGTACTCTCGATAACCCTCGAAAATAACCTGTACGCTCGATAACACTCGAAAATAACCTGTACGCTCGATAACACCCTTAAATACCTGTATGCTCGATAACCCTCGAAAATAACCTGTACGCTCGATAACACCTTAAATAACCGGTTTGCTCGATAACACTCAAAATAACCTATACGCACAATACACTCGAAAATAACCTGTACGCTCGATAACACTCGAAAATAACCTGTACGCTCGATAACACTCGAAAATAACCTGTACGCTCGATAACACTCGAAAATAACCTGTACGCTCGATAACACTCGAAAATAACCTGTACGCTCGTAACCCTCGAAAATAACCTGTACGCTCGATAACACTCGAAAATAACCTGTACGCTCGATAACACCCTTAAATAACCTGTATGCTCGATAACACTCGAAAATAACCTGTACGCTCGATAACACCCTTAAATAACCTGTTTGCTCGATAACACTCGAAAATAACCTATACGCACAATAACACTCGAAAATAAACCCGTACTTTTCGATACACTCGAAAATAACCTGTACCTCGATAACACTTGAAAATAACCTGTACGCTCGATAACACTCGAAAATAACTTTTACGCTCGATAACACTCGAATAACCTGTACTCTCGATAAACCTCGAAAATAACCTGTACGCTCGATAACACTCGAAATAACCTGTACGCTCGAATAACAATCACAACAACATCGAAAATAACCTGTACGCTCGATAACACTCGAAAATAACCTGTAAGCACAATAACACTCGAAAATAACCTGTACACTCGATAACACTCGAAAATGCGTTTGGAACCCTTGATCGAACATCGAACATCTCTCATTGTATTTCAATGACATTAACGGTAAACTTACTCTAAACTCTGAACATGATGATTTTAATTGATAACATTATAAAAGAAAAATAGCTGTATTGTATAAAAGTGAAATTCTATGGATAGTTTAGCTGGGATTTGAGTATTTTGCTCACTAAACACAACAGGAACATGTTGTAAAAGCCTTTTACCATAATTCACGTAGAGCAGCTGGGATCAGGGGTAAAAGTCGATTCACGGTCGATTAACGTAACATGTAACCCCTAGGATTTTTATATTGCAAAATACAGGGGAGCAATATTCATTAATCAAAAAGTCTAAGGGCAAATGAAATATAAAAATGGTATAATTTAACATAGTAGTGTCCTTAACAGCGTATCTCCAGCCTCAAAATATCTTTAAATTTCCTGAAGTATTACTCTCCTCTTCCTGCTAATGACGGCCAGTCATGGCCGTGAAAGTGATGAGTGGTTACAAGCTCTTAACTACAGCGCAACAGGAGCAAAGAAGGAGGGACTTCCGGTGAGGGATATTGGTTCTGTAAGTTCTAATAACTCAGCGTGGGAGCGTTGGATGAAGGTAAGAATAAAACAAAAGTGGGGCTTTGTGGGGTAATACTCTAGGAAATGTTAAGTTATTTTGAGGCTGCAGTTAGTTACCCTTTAAAAAAGAACATGGCTAAAATTTTGGTGCCCACAATAGCCCGCACTTCCATGAATCCCTCCCCTGAAAAAGCCCTTGGCTCCATCTGTGCTTTATAATGACCTATCCTGTATGCTCTTTTACAAACATGCTTGTGTATTATCAATGTTGTTAAGAGAACCAAATCTTCTACTGTAATTTAAATCCAAAATGCTGTAATTTAACTGCACACCCCCCCCCCAACCCACCAGAAATGACATCACAGGAACTCCCAGGCATCCTTTTTGGAAAATAGACAGAAACATAAAACTTGTACGTTGTTATCCGTTGTACCGCATTTTCATGCATTTTAGATGGACAAAAATGCGTGCAGCACTGCATTTTTAAAGGGAACAGAATACAATTTAGTGTCTTTCCGTTTTTTAAAACGCACCTGCGTTTGAACAACATATACAAACTGATGTAATGTAAACAAGCCCTGCTTCTAAAAGACTTAGCCCCATTCTGTGGCCCACTACCCTTTTCCAGTAAAAAGACTGATCAATTTCTTTTCCAAACAATACATTAATTGTCAAACGTTATGTCAAGCATGATTCTCCTTCTTATTTTTTGTCATTAAAATTTTAGGTTTACTCCCTTTGGGGTTTATTTAGACAGACAATGCTCGTCACCCATGGGAACCTGTTCAGAACTCACAAATTTATCACTGTGATCTTCCACATACAGTAAACTGCAGGGCAAAAAGGGGGATAATCTCGGGGTTGATCCGAGGTCCACAAGCAGCCAACCAGGCCTAATACAATATTTGTTTGTTTTTACAGGTACAGGACTTGACCAAGCACTTCCAAAAAGATCCAAAATACCTTATTAGGTAGGTAGGACTTTCAACAAGGTCAAAAAGTACTGAATGTGAAAAATTTATGGGCACTTTAACAACAGGGGGCGATGCAGGGGAGGAAAGCAGACGTCTTTCTTAACCTAGCCTTTTCTATATAGGCTACGCTGCGCTGTTTTCAAAAAGGTTTTGGAAATGGCACGGCCATCACTAAATTAGTGAAAAGCCCACACTAACCCGATAGTACGGGTAGCATGGGCTTTGCACTAATTCCTCATTAGGCATATGTAATTATTTGTCTAAGCATAATTACTGGGTTTGTTTTCCTTTTTCTAATAATGAAAATTTGTGATTCCTTAGAGTTATTCTATATACAGTTTGTATTAGTGCTTTTGGTCATCCTAAATTTAATCCATATAAAGAGGAAATCTAAATACTCCATGACCCCACATCAAAACCTATATAAATAAATTCATAACTGTCTGGATTTGTTTAATTTTTATCATAAATAGAGTTTTCATGTTTCCATTGCAGCTCTTTAGTGAATGCCTTTCTATCTGTTGGGACATTAGAACATAAAATGCCTTAGCCAATCACTGGGGCGGATGCCAGTCGAGCCCCTCCTGCTTGACTTCTGTGCTCGGAAAAGGCATAGGAGTTAAGCAGAAGGCGTCGGTGGAACGAAGGCTGGTAAGTACATTAGGGGACTGCAGGGAGTGCTAGAAACCTTGCGAGATCGAGGTTTATATAATTATCTAATGGACAGGTGCACAACCTAATTAGTAATAGTAGCCTAGTAGATCACTACTTACAGTGGTGCACTAGAGGGAAGACTATGTTCAAAGTATTAAACACAAACAGGCACTCCTACATCAGGCTCCAAAAAATACAAAAGCGTTTATTAGTGATTGCTAGCAACCCGAACATACAAAATACCTTCTATACCCTAAAACCCATAATAGAACTATCACCCTATATATAATATATAACTCTCATAAATATACCCTTATTCACCAGCATAATATATTGACATTAAACATCATAGAACAACAAACTACACTGCCGGGCGTCCCTGGCTAAAATAGAGGAGCATGTTTGGGAATAAAAAGAATCTGAAGGGTGATATAAGTAAGTAACTAGGTCTTCTAAAACATAACAGTACTCACAGGTAGCGTGACTTCATGTGAGAAGCCAGGATAGAGTCTCTAATGGACCACACTTTTCACCCGCTTAGACCAAGATCTAATTCTCGAGCTAGCACTCCAGTTAACCGGCCTTGATGCTTGAATCCAGCGTCACGTCTGTTACACAGTCAGTCCTCCTTACTGCGGAAGAAGGAAGACTCTCCATTGCTACGGCTCTGCCCACCGCTGCTTCCAATTCCAGGGTGGTGCTGGTCCCTGGTTGACAATTGGTCTGAAATTAGAGACTGCAGTCTACATCAGGGTTACATCGGGTCTGATGAAGTGTGGTTGCATTCCCTGAAATGTTACACTGTATTTTTATTCCAATAAATAAATCATAAAAATACTCAGATTATTGACTTGCCAACTGATTGATCAAAGAAAGTGCATGAGTTTATGGGGTTCATGTTAGATTTTCAACAAACTCTATTTAGCAGTAATTAAAACATGAGTTAATTATTAAAAATCAAACATTGAACCCATCAAAATGTATTTGTGCAAATCTCTATGGTTTGATCAGAACACTTTTATCTGTTAATATAGTTATTACATATAAATATAAACAGTTGTCCTACTGAATAGTTCATTAACAAATATACAGGGCTATTCAATAAAAGTTTTTATTTAAAATGGTGCTAATTTTGCCCCAACCAATCAGATGTTAGCTTTCAAATGTTAACTAAGATCTGATTGGTTGGGGCAAAATTAGCACCATTTTTAACGATAAGAACTTTTATTGTATCTCCCTGACAATAAGGTATGTTCTTATTAATGACTAATCCATCCTCTGTGCAATGACAGATCCACAGTGTTTCTATTTTTGATGAAGAATATCTTGATAAAGAAGCTTTTACTGTACCTCAGAACGTTAAGCTCAGTGTAGCCTTGGGATAAGAAACATTTCAATTGGCTTTATCTGATAACATATGAGATAATGAGATATTCTGGAATATACGGAAATATTGTACCAAATCCTTCTCTTGAGAATTTACAACTAATTTTAGAAACTGGTATCCAACAAAAATACTTTGGTAAGAAATGAAGTTTGCTTTGTCTTGTCCCTTTTATCTTTTTACTTACTGTTAAATATTTCACTGCTGTCTTTTCCAAAGGGTTAGGTAGGAACCCTTTGTTGGATACAAATTAAAAGAAGAAATGGCTTATTATATTCATCCCATGAGCCCATTTAACACGAACATGTAATTAAATAATGTTGTCCTTTCTATCATTACTGGTTTAGTAACCAGTATTTTACTGTAATTCAAACCCAATTAAAATGGAACTTTGAACCTTTAAACCACAACAATTATTTTTGTCTTTCAACCTTAATTTTTTTAAAGGGCAATTTTCATGTTTTTTTACCGTGGTTTTCTTTTCAACTTTCAAAATTTTTAAAAATTCCTCCAGGTCCACGAATTTTCAAAACCAACAGTTCTGATTTGAAACCAGGTTCGTTTGGAAACTAAGGGGCATATTTATAAACAAGCGTTATCTTTTCACAGCCCCTTTTCCTGCCATTTTCGCAAAAATCGCGACTACAGTGATTTATAAATGGGCGGAAAATGGCCGTGAAAAGTTAACGCCTCATAAAATTTTCGTGTCTATCGTAACAGTTACCACTGCTTCTATTAATAAAGCGGTGGTAACTGAAGCGCCACGCTAATTTCGTCCGTTTCACCCTTGAGAGTGGCGAAAACAGCAAAGCAGGGGCAGGGAGGTGATGCCAGGAAAGGATCGCCACGGGTGGTCGCGTTCCTCAGAGGGGCATGGTTGGGTGTAACCACGTCACCCCACCCTCGTGGCGGATGCGACCACTCGGCATCCCCTCCCAGCCTCCTGCTCCGGGATTTGCGGCGGTATTGTACTTAGGGCATCGTGCTAAGTGCAGTATCGCCGCGAAGATAGTTAAAATTACCGCCATACATGGCGGCCGTGAAACATTTCGCTGCAATGCTGCTCGCCATTATAAATATGGCGATGTGCAGCGGTAATTTTACGCCGCTAATTACGGCCTTTTATAAATATGGCTCTAACACTTTCTATTGGCTTGTACATACCTGCTTGAGCGGCAGGTACCTGCTATAACATTTTTGCCACTATTCCTTAAAACAATTTGCAAACTGTAGATTGCATGGTTGATGACTTAATCATAAAATATAATATTGCTATCCTATTAAACAGGATTTACATAATTTTCCTAGAAATACTTTTTATGGGTAGTTTGCAGAATTGATGGTATATCAAATAAAAACAGTCCATCCTACACAGTGTAAAATGGAATTTTCCTTTTATATGGAGCTTTGTCTAACTCCTCTATCTTCAACCACATAAAAACAGAGCCTCAGAATACCTCATCTTCCCTCAGGCAGTCAGGACCTTATTATCATGCAAAGGCAGACAGATAACAAGTAACTAAGCTGAGAAATATATAATATTAATACCAATTCCATGGTGTGAAAACATGACCCCCTTTTTTTGTGTGTAAATCACTTTTGATATGAGCGGTGCTTAATGCTGTATTACTCAGGTGGGATCTGAAACATATGTTTAATGAGATATATGCAGATCTGTGCATGAACTGGTCATGGTTTACTTCTCCTGCTTGATATCCTCGGTACATTTCCCTGCAGTTCTCAAACCTTGCTTTTTCCATTAGGCATTACCAATTAATTTCAAATAATCCTGAACAGCTATCTTGTGAAGATTTGTTTATTAAAGCGCTGAACTAGTCGCAGCGGACGATAAGGGGCCTTGGTGTACCTTTAAAGGATGCTGGTAATTTGTGTATTGATAGATTTTATCCTTAATCCCCCCCCCCCCCCCCCCCCCCCCCCCCCCGCCGTGCACTGGCATGAAAATGTATATTTTCCAACAAACTGATTTTTTTTTTTTATTATTGTATGTTTTGTTTGTTTATGGAAATGTGTCCAGAACATGCTATGTCCTTTGTTCTCCAAAGAAAAAAGAAAGGACCTTTCAGGAGCAAAGCTGACTTTTGGATTTTTCTTTATTACATAAGAGAACATTTTATTCCTCTAGGGAGACGGTGAATTAGATTAATTAAGAATGAACTGTGCCTTCTTGGCAAAGCATTTCTTCAGATGCAGGATGGTTTAGGGAGGGTTGGAGAATAAGTAATTCTATTGTGTTTGCAGAAAAATGACAAACAGTACAGTCTCGTTGAAATACAGTCAGCTTATGGCAAAAAAATGCTTATGTGCTACAAGAGATCATCCCCTGGTCTAGGAATTGTCCTTCAAAGCACTATCCTCATAGGGTTTCAACATTATTATTGGAATATTAACTCCCAGTGTAATAGTGAATTCTTCAATTCCTCTGGATCAACTGTTAGGTAGGGTTCATGGGTAGGCTAAAAAGGTTGGATTATATGGACATATGTTTTTATTTTACATCCAATATATGGAACTATGCCCCAAATTTATAAAGGTGTGGTATCGCTTTTTAGCCTTAAACAATCATAGTTTTATGAGCGCTATCGTAAACCTACGATATCGATTGTAAATGTCCGATAACGTTCGTAAATCTATGACCATGATCGTGGATTTACAATGGTTTACTACTGCATGGTATTCTATGATCATACGTCGTACAATGTACAATCATGGCCGTATATTTATGGCCGCTGTCTTACATTCACGAAAACCCACGGTAACTATCGATACCGCTGGTTTACAAATATGTGTCTATGTGAGTGATTATTTTAAAAACACCAATCCCTTGAAAGAACAATTCCTTTGTATTAATCAAAATGGTGCTTTAGTGGAAACTAGGTACTGTTCATATTTCTAAATTAACCAATTTTCCAATGGAAACAAAAAACTCTTGCTCCTTATTCGCTAAATTGCTAATCAATAAGATTAAAACTCTTAAAAAAACATATTAAATGCGGTTCAGTTCTGCTCAGAAGGACCTCATATTGCAACCACAGTAATGTGTAGAATGAAAATAAGATTCTAGTTTGGTGCACTGAACCTGAACCATGCCTCAGCAATTACTCAGAGTGTGTGAGTTAAACCCGGCCTATGCCATATATAAACTGCACATTTCTTCTGCTCCCATGTGATTTAAAAAAGCTTTATTTCCATTTTCATTATTCTGATGCAAAATGTCTTTAGTCCATATGTAGTTATGTTTAGAAGTTACACCAGATATGTCCAGTTTTTACATCCCAGCTCAATCAATCATTTCTGATTTTTTTTAAATAATGCAACCTGGGGATGGAGGTTAAAAACAGTAAGTAAAAATAGAATGTGAAGTTTAAAGGGTCCCTATACTTCCGCAAACATCTTTACATTATCTAAACTTACAATTTGAGATGTAAAAACATATAATTAAAAAACATATTTAACCGTGCTTGCTTTACAGTAAGTAATTGGTCAAAGTAAAAAGACCAAAGAATATCCCATGCCGGCAGACCATACATAGAGGGATAATTTGTTATAGAATATCTTCTGTCTGTTGCCAATGATGTGTCCAGGGAAGGCTAATTTATTTAGTGCAGTGAGTCTTTCAGGACCTACAACTACATAAAGGATTGAAGAAATGTTGGGCAAATAGAATCCGCTTTTGCAAATTTCCTCAAATAAAGTTGCTGTTTTTCATTGGCTCTCGACGAAAGAAATGAAACAGAGGAGCTTGTAGCACTGCAAAGCATCAAAAAAAACAACAATAGGAGAATATATCTATGAAAAGGTTTACCAAAATGTGAATGATTTGTGAATGAGCTGAACTGGGATAAATGAGACAGTGTGACACCTGACAGCGCTCCTAGCATGGTGGGGTCTAGGTAAGGAGTGGCTGCACGCATTAACCAAGAGATGGACAAACATAACCAAATACATCCAATAGCTGTATACTGCCTCATCAACCAACAAGTACTTTGTTGTACTGTAAAAAACTGAAGAGGGAGTCTGTCAAGAAAGTTGTGGTGTCCTGTGTTAACATCATTAAATCATTAGGGCTTGTGCACTAAGCCACAGGCAAATTCATGAATTTCTGTTTGAGCTGAATGTTGCCTATGGAGATATACCACACTAAAATCTGTTGGCTGAGTCGAGGTTTTGAAATTTTTTCATCACTTACTTCCACGGGTTTCTGCTTTTCTGCTTTCAAAAATAAAAGACGTACCCGAGATTAAAGGTGCAGAATGGAAATGGCACCTTGCATTTCTGACACATGGAACTGAGCTACTCAACTGTTTGAATGTGCAGCTTAAAGGGCATCTATAGTGGGAAAATTACATTTTTTTTTCTTTCCATGTGTTCTATAATTCCCCACAACCCCTAGAGTGTCTTCACTTTTTTCAGATTCCCTCTCTGTCCTGAGATACACCAGTTAGAAGAATACGTGATTGCATTCCTCTACTCCTACTTGGACTGTCAATCAAATCCCTGTGACGTGATCCCCCCTCCCTGCTCTGTAATAAACATAGAATAACAGGATTAGCAGGGGGAGAGAGGTAGCTTTGATGGTAGATTTAAGGCTGCACTTGACCCCCCTTCTTAATAGCTTTCACTGATTGATGATGGGTCACAAAGAGAGAGATCGTAAACTGTACCGTTCTCCTTCTTCTTCCGTGTCTCCAGGACTGCTTGCTTTCTATTGGCCACTGTGCGTGGGTGTGTTTTTCAGGATGTTGAACTTTTAACTCCTACTGCACATGATAAGCTTGTCGGTTAGCCAGAGTTGAGACATGGAGGAGGTAACAGAGGGGAGGGGGAAGGGAGGAGTGCTGCACATAGATCTGACACCATGGTTAAACAAAGTCACTGACATAGATAGGATTAAGGCAGCACAGAGTACATGAATTTAACTTTGCAAAGGGACAATTTGTTTTTTTCACTATAGATGCTCTTTAAATGAAAGAGGGAGATCATCTGTGATATGCAATGCACATGTGAAAGCATTTAAAATAAAATTGTTCCTCTTCATTAAACAAATGAAGGAAGAAAACTTCATGCATCTATCCATTTCTAACCAGCTGTTGGCTGAGGAAACAACAGTTCCATTCCCCACAAAAATATGTATGGAGTCACTAGAAATATTGCTACAGGAATTTCAAGTGAGGTTTAAAGAGCTTCACCTTCATGAACAGGACATGCAACTTTTCAGGAACCCATTTTCTGTTGACATTGTTGATCCAATTTACCATATGGAAATGGCTAAACTACAGAATTGGCACTCGCTGAAAGATGCATTCAAGTCAAACAGCCTCACTAATTTCTATGCATCTCCAACCATTGAGACATTTCTTAATTTTAGGAACCATGCACTCAAACGGCAGCCAACTATTGGTTGCATCTTAATCGGTGAATTTTACCTGAATGAAATATCTGAAATCTCCAACCAGATCCAGACTAAAGGATGCACACTTTCGTCACTTGTTATAACTGGCAGCGGGACACTTGAAATACAAGTTTATGTTGCTTAAAAATGTTAATTGTTCTTCATTTTAAATATTCTATTGTTCATTCATGTTTTGCTCTACGAATAAGATTTTGCAGTGTGAGTGGGAATTTGCTCATGTTTTGTTTTGTTTTTCAAACTGTAGTTTAGCCTCCAACAGTCCAAGGGATCCGTTACTGGACCACTATTTAAAAAGTTTCCAGACCCGTTATAAAGGATGCAAAAAAGGCAAATGTTCTAAACTATTTCCCCCCCTCTGAGAATAAACTAGAGAAAATCTTACTCCTAACTGCAGAGACTGTTTTAATATGAAGTGTATAAAATAAATATTCGCTCTGTCTGACAAAGGATATGGTACAGAAACAATTAGACAAAGTAATTATAAATAAAGCCCCAAGACCTGAAGAAATACATCCTCAGATCTTAAGAAACGTTATTCCAGTTTTATCTAGACCACTGTTACTTAGAGTAAATTTTTTCAGGCGATACACCTCTGGATTGGAAAAAACATGATGCAATACCAATGTTTTAAAAAAAAGGTAGTCATTCACAGCCTGATAATTATAAATCTGTACAGTAAGTCTAACATCAGTGGTAGGAAGAAACTGGAAACTTTGTTACAGGATCATATTCTAGATTATATCTCAAGAACTGGTTGTATAAGATTCTGGAATAGCAGTGGTGTAGTATACTTAGGTTTTGCTTAAGCTTTTGATACTGTGCTACACAGGTGACTTATGTATAAGATGAGGTTTGTTGGCCTGAACATGAATAGAGAATTGGTTGTTAAATTGCATTTTCAAAGATAGTGAATCTCTGCTTGAAAAAGATTTGGTGATTCAAGTAGATAACAGACTTAGCTGTAGCAAACAATGCCAGACAGTCATGGCTATAGCTAGCAAGACATTGCCTTGTATGAAAATGGAAATAGATTCAAGGAAGAAAAACATTATTCTCCCATTTTACAATGCTTTCATTTGGAATATGCTGTGCAGTTTTGGAATCCCATATATAAAAAGTACATCTGGCAAACAGAAAGGTTTCAGAGAAGGGCATAAAAACGAATTGGAAGAATTGACTATGCATATAGATTAGACAATTTAGGGTTATTTACATTGGAAAAGTGGGGATTGCACAGGAATATGATCACTTTTTACAAATATATTAATGGGCCATATAATAAACTCTCTGGTGTATTGTTCACTAATATTTCAAATCAGAGGACACATGTACATCCTTAAAGGGCATGTCCACCCCCCAAACTATAATCCCCCCAGTAATGGCCCCATCATGTAGTGTAATAAAATCCTTACCTCACATCCCAGCTCCATATGGTTCTCCTGTAGTCCCCCCCCCCTAAAGTCCCAAAAACTGCCCACCAGGAGGATAGCAGAGTCCATATAGGACTCTGCCTCCTATCTGGCCTCCGGGAGAAGTTTGGCATGCGTAGTGAAGCCCTTTACCCCCTCCCTCCCCCTCCCTCTCCCTCCCGATTAGGATTCCCTCCCCCTAGCATACAACCCTTTACATATAACATTCCCCCTGTCCCCCCAACCGCTATATTTTTTATTTTAGAAAGTGCCCCAAACATTACTTACCTTCCCTCTTTCCTCCGCCGCACTGAACTCCCGGTCGCCGCGTCCGTGATTGGCTGCCGCTCGGCCAATCACAGATGTGACTGCCGGTCCCGCCCCTCTACTTGCATTTTCTTGCAAGCAGAGGGCCTGGCAGTGCGGTGGAGGAAAGAGGGAAGGTAAGTAAAGTTTGGGGCACTTTCTAATAATAAAAATAGAGCGATTGGGGCTGGGGGGACAGGGGGAATGTTATTAAAAAAAAAATTCAGGGTGGACTTCCTTTAAAAGATTAGAAGAAAAGTTTCATCTTCAGGTTAGGTTCAGGTTTCTTTACAGTGATTACGGTGAAACTGTGGAACTGTCTTCCAGCAGATGTGGTAATGGCAAGTTTATTGAATAGCTTTAAAATTTGGATGGATAAGTTTCTAAAATTAAAAATGTTGAGAATTACTGTTATTAATACATATACTGTAGTTCTGGTTGATCCAGGGATACTTAACGATTGCCATTTGGTGGGGTTAATGAGTAGAGTATAAAGACTGAACTGGATGGACGTGTGTCTTTATTCTACCTCCATAACTATGTTACTATATAGCCACGTTTGACCCATGGTTGATTGGTTGGTTTGGATTTATGTAATGTGCACCATCATTAATAAATAAAGTAGAATTTTTTTTAACCTTTAGATTCCAGAACCAATGAATTAAGACTGTTGTGTGAATACAAAAATAGGCCAATTAGTGTTCATTACATTTAGGACTTCTTGGTTTTCACTAATTGCTTTTTTACCGACTGTAGCAAAGGAAGTAATGGAAAATGACCAATCTTCCTTAAATGTGCTAGCTTAAAACACATAAAATCTGTTTTGTATATTAAGTTAATTATCAGGTTCCAAAGATGTGTGTTCATTATAAATATAGAGCACATCCTTTGGGCATGAATTTATAAACAGGCTACGGTTCACTTCTCTCTTTCTAAGAGAACGTCAAGCCAAGCGGTCTTATGTTATGAAATGTAGGTGAGTAAAACTGTACAAATGCTAATATTTAATAGCATATTATACATATCATTTATTTGTACAGCGTGTTTGTCTTCATGACCTTAGACCTCTTCAGATACCGTGTGTAAATAGAGGTTAAGTTGGCAGTGTGTGTGTGGGAGGGAACTATGAGTACAGGATGAACTCACCGAATATACACATATATTAATATACACATACATTAATATACACATACATTAATATACACATACATTGTTTAAACATATAGTAATAGGCAGTTTACATTGACTGAATATTTTGAAGAAATAAGAAAATGATCCAGCTGCCATTTATTGTTTCTCTTTAATCAGAAGTATTTGCTGGCAGATTGTTTAAGATAACCTATTTGCAGTGTGACACCAAAACAATATATCCTTGTGTCTTCTTGTGTCTACCTCTCCACTCCAAGTATAGGCAAACTTTGCTTATGTTTTTACACATCCATAATAATATGCAGATTTGAAGAGGAGGGGGATGAAACCTTAGGATAAATCATATTTAGATATGATACACGCTGGCATTTTTGTGCCCAATATTCCTACCAACAGGTCTACCTATTGGTATTTGGTAGTCTCTTGGTGCAGAATTAAAATAGCCAGGCCAATATTTTGGCAGATTGTGTGTTTCATTAAAGACTGCATTATATGTTGTGATTTACCAACATGTCCCATGACTCGGGCCAACCGATTTTGCTGATATTTCTGCTTTATTAACCAAAATATGGGACCTGAAAAGAGATGTTCGAAACCGTCCAGTTCCGTTCTGTTTTCGGACCGATAGAAGTCAATGGGGCAAATGGGGGGCGGGGGGTAAAATGAAGGTAGAAAAAGCATGCTAGATGGCAAAAGTTGACCCAGGCAGATCGCAAATGGTCAGGGGTACACATGCAACTTTTTTCAAGTTTCCACATATATATGTATTTAGGTGACCCTCGAAAGTAGATAACCATAAAAAAAAAATCCTCTGTATCCCTCGAAAGCAGGTCAGTAATTTCAATAATGTTCAAAAATCCAAGATCTGAAATTTCCGATTGGAACTTCAGAACCAGATCCAAGTCAGAACTGGGTTCAGTTTGAACCTGAACTTCATCTCTATACACACACAAAAAAAAGAAAAGTTACAAAGCTCCTTCACTGACAACTAATAAATTGTCAGGGCCCACCAGAGTGTAGCCTTTATAGCACCACAGCTTCTGACAGGCTGCAGTTAGAAAGTTAATCCATGGCTAATTTTAATCCCTGTATGCTTTTATTTAGCCATGCTTTGTTTTGAGACCACAGTTTCCCATTTTGCAGAAGACTGGGTTTTATCATATACAATATAAGAAAACAAAATGCAAAAAAATATCTGTAATATAAAGCTGCTCCTGTATCTTCCTGCATAGTGTGAAGACAGGGGAAAGTGGTTGTGGCTTGTGGAGGTGGGTGTTGTGGGGTGACTTAGCACTGGCTAGTGGACTGGAGGGTTTAATTAACACTGGCTGGTGGACTGGAGTCCTGACTATACACTGACTAGTGAACTGGAAGGCAAAGTTAACACTGACTTGTGAACTGGAGGCCTGACTTTATTCTGACTGGTAAACATGAGGGCTAAGTTTACACTGACTGGTGTACTGGGGGGCCCACACAGACTGATAATAAGATGCCCTGCCCACACAGACTTAAATATAAAATGCCCTAATGCCCAGCCCACAGACACTAGTACATATAAGATGCCCTCATGCCCATAGCTGAAGAATGACTAAGTTGCTACCACCTACTAACCTATGTGTTATATGATTCTTAAAAACCTAAATTGAGATGACGGCTTAGCCATGGTTTCATAATTTAACATTAAAATGCTTCCATCCCCCACCACCCCCCTTTCTTCATTCAGATAGTCCTTTGAAGAATATGTCAGCTCCAAAAACGAGGTTACATATTCAGGGTTAATTAATGTTATGCCTGTTCGTAGAAGACTTAAATTCAGATGAACCTAAATCCCTGACCCCTTTCACAATTAATACTGGTAATGGCCGTGGATTGTAGACAGCTATTATGAAGAACAGGCATGGAAATTACAAAGCCTGATACTTAACGTTGATCTAATGCATTACCAGCAGAACGCAGAGCAGCTTTTGAACTGGGCTCATTTTACACAGTCAGTCATCTTTCTCCTCTCCTGTAATAGCAGGTTGCTGAGGATTACACCAGAGTATTTTGAAGTTGTTCAGGTTTTTTTTTTTATTATCACTGCTGAGTGTTTGCAAGTTTCATTGATTAATGTGAAATACATAAGATTCGGGGTTATTACTCTCAGTGCCTATTTGTTTTAATAATTAATGGTGTGCCTATGGTTTATGATATTCACATCTGTAAATATAATGTTTCTCATAAAAGGTGAAAGACTGATCGGATAACTTTCCAAGAGAGGATGAAGAATCAATAGTAAACTGATTAGGAAAGTCCTTGGATTAGCTAGTGTACAGTATGAAAGAAGATCTCCAGGAGAGACACAGAGAGGACAAACAATGTAATAAAGTTATTATTTTTTTAAGGTTTCCTGTTATAGTAAAGGTTTCTTCTAACATACAGAATACAAATCAGTACAGAGAACTGGTGTAAGACTCTTTATATCAACCTCTAGCTACAGCATTCTTTGGAAATAGAGATGGGATCCAGGTTTGACATGAACCCAGATCCGACACAGAACCCCTCGGTTCCGAAATCCGAAAGATCCGTCCAAATCAGGATGGATCTTCCGGATTTCGGGACTTCGGAAGACATTTTCAATAATTTTCTAAAATAGCCTCGAACATTCGCAAATTATCGAAAATACGTTTGGAGACCATTTTCGAGTTTCCAAACGTATTTTCGAAAATCGAATGTTTGAGGCTATTTTCAATAAGTTTCAAAAATAGCCTTGAACATTCGAAAATCTTTAAAAATACGATCGGAAACTCAAAATGTTCTCTGGTCATATTTTTGATAATTTTCGAACGTTCGGGGCTATTTTCGAAAATTATTGAAAATAGCCCCGTACTTTCCAAAATTATCGAAAATTTGTTCCTGTTTCGGATTTTCGGGATTTTCCCAAGATTCGGGAATCCAAAAACTCAACGAAACTAGTAAGCTTCGGCCATCTCTAATCAGAAATAAAAACGTAAAACTTTGCTATTGGGGGTTTATCAAATGTTAGAATGTTCTGCAATTATGATAACTTTGTTCAGCACTCTCCCTGTCAGGTTTTTAGTGGTACAAATATTTTACTGAATGGAAATAATACGACTTCTTCCCAAATTAAGATTTCAACATAGTACACAGCTACACAACCCATATAAGTTGACGGATGTAAACCTGGCAGATGTGGCTCAGTGGATTCCATGCAGCAAGACAAATGGGACATACTTTTGCAACCTAGTGTGTTTCATTGTAGTAGATGGCACCTGAAATCTTGTGGTGTTTACAGTCTACATACAAAATAGAAGACTAGTGCACACCCAATTCAAGGTGCACACCACTACTTCAAGGTTTGCTTTTTTAGCTAGGTCCTACTCTATAAGTACTTGTGTTTCAGAAGCTGAAAGTCCGTCCTGCAATGTGGTTAGCTTCCTTGGGACTAACTATCCTGTTAAAAGTAAGCAAATTGAATTGGGTGTGCACTAGGCTTCTATTTTGTATGTATACTATATTAAATTGGTCACTAGTTGCACATTATAATGGATGTATACTATCCCATCTATATATATTTTGCGTGCTTACAGTCTAGACAGTTTATACTACTACAGTTTGGTGTTTTTCCAAAACAACTGTCAATTGGAGCTTTGGTAAATATGCCCATCCACACTGTTGATATAGACATGGGTTACATCATATAGCTATTTGATGATATTTTCAATAAATTAAAGACACATGCTAGTTGTACAAGTTTTTACAAACAGAATAAGGTAAAGCCTTTAGAAACATGTACCAACGCTGATGGCACCAACCCACCACAAAAAATAAATTGTCACTATAGCATAGTTGGCACTACATGGATCACTTTGATTACTCTGATCACATTGTTTATCATTTAGCTTTTTGATCAAGAGACCCAGACGTCAGGTGTTTGGGTACCTGCCTTACAATATGTGATGTGCTTATCTCTGTTTTTAATGCAGAATAAAAGTTCAGTTTTATTTATAGGCAGTGTGGTGCAATTGTCTTACTTTGTTGCAGGCAGTGGTAGAGAGGAGCCATTGTCAAGTTCCTGCCACCCTCTAAAATATATAATTCCCAAGCTGCTCTTCAGGGAAATGATAATGATTGATGGGCAAGCTGACTCTTACCTCTAATACTATACTAATACTTGTACTTTATAGTTGCATTGTTTCATATTCGTCAGTATAGGTGACCTTTAAAAGAGGGAGGTGCAATATCAGGCCCTTAATAAGCGTAAGACTCACACTACCCAATTTACTATCAGGTTAACAAGGTTAAACAAGTACAGGTGACTTGCAATACTAGACCAGAAAATGACAAATAACTGTTCTAGGGGATGGGTCAAACCCAAAATAAAATATATACAGGCCACGGAACTCCGAGGGGACTTCTCCATATCATTTACCTTAGGGAGGCATTATCGGTTATAATCTACCCCTTCGCCTGAATTAAACTGACTGACTCTGACCCTACCAGATATTGACATTGACATGCCACACTCACCTCTGCTTGACTGTTACACTAACCTCCACCTTACACACATCAAAAACCCTTACTTCAGGCTGCAGATTCACACTCAAGTGTAGGGGAGCAGCACCGGTAACTTCCGATAGAAACTATAGCTGGATTCTGTTTCTCCGGTATCCCCCTCCTTGCGCCTTATTCAGTGCCTGCTACGTTATTATCTCTCTGGGCAGTCGCGCTACGCACTAACCGAGTGCATGAGACCACATCACCAGGGCCCGATTTCCACCTCAGGAGCCTGTAGGCACAAAGAGCCTGGCGCCCTTAGCTCCACCCCTAAACACAGACCACACCCTAAACCACACCCATTTTCTATTTTTGGGGAAGAAAATAGACTATAAAGGGGTTGGATTGGTGGGAGGAGATTGACAGCCCCTCCAACTTCAGGCGCCCCTGAAAATAAATTTATATGTATTTAATAAATCCAGGGAAGACATTAGGTTGTACTCCTACCACCAGTTTTACTCTAGATGCCAAGTATGGCCCTTGAGGTATCCTGACAGGTATATGACAGGGCATGTGCAGCTCACAGGAAATAGCCATATGACAGCCATGAGCGTGCGGATTTCAGAGTTGAGCGTTGGGACAATCTGCTCATTTTTAACCATAGAACACACACACACATTTATAATTCATTTCCCTTTAACTGCAGAGATAGAAAAGATAAACAAGTCACAATATATAGGAACCTTTGGTATACAGCAGGATGATAACCAGGATACCTATTAATAAACCAAGGCACTTACTACATGATGCTATAACTATAAAATGATTGCTTATCCAGCATTAGTACCTATCAGTAAACATGGTAGTACCTGTTAAGGCCAGTTGAGGTGAAGAGAAATTACTGGCCAGAATACGTGCCGGTAAATTCTGGGCTGTCACACATCACAGCTGCTGTTCGCTGATACAGGGTTGTGGAAAGCAAAGTTCAAATGCCCCCAACCAATCTCGTGACCATTGCCTGGCCTTCCGTGACACCGTATGGGAACTGAGGGTCTACCGGCGTGATGTCATGACGCACGCTGCGTTGCTTCCTACATCAGCTGGCTACGCTTCCTGAGAGCGAGGGGAACAGGTTAGGTTCAGTGGCAATGTGTGTCTGCAGTGTACGGGGGGATCAGTGTCTGTGTCTAAACAACCACTCTATTTCCCCCCGCCTGTAGGCACGGGCCTCTCGTGCCTAGTTAGAAATCCGGCCCTGCACATCACATACATGATTAAGGCATGAGGAGGGACGGACAAACAGAATGCAGCTTTAGTTTCTATAGTAATTTACCAATGCTGCTCCCCTACAATTTAGTTGTGTCCTCTCCTTTAGTACTGTTTAAGTTTACAATAAATTGATAACAGACGTATCCTTCCTATGTCAAACCAGAACAAAAGGATTCAACTTTACAGCAGTTTTCCTCTTGTTCTCACTGCCAGCTCCACAAGGTTAGAATAATAGGATAGTTAATCCAGGGATCTCCAACGAGGAGCACTTCAGATGTTTGAAAACTACAACTCCCAGCATTCCTCTGTGGGCAGCACGGTGGCTCAGTGGTCAGCACTGATGCTATTGCTTTGCAGTGCTGAAGTCCTGAGTTTGATTCCACCCTTGGAAACATCTGCAAGAAGTTAGTATGTTCTCCCTGTACATGTGTTGGTTTCTTCTGGGCACTCCGGTTTCCCCCACAATCATAAAGGCATACTGATAGGTTGTATGTGTCAAATAATAGATTGTAAGCTCTTCGCAGCAGGGCCTGATGTGAATGTATACATGTATATAAATCCAAAATAATAATAATAATAACAATAATAATTTCTTGGTTGCAAAAGCTGCAATCTTTAATGTAGTACTCTCTTTATATAACAACTAATCATCTGAATCTTTGGGGATATTGTAACTTTAGTTGCTACTACTGCCATGAAAAATACATGTTAATTTGGGTCGAAAGAAATCACATCATTTATATCATGTGATAACATTGTAGTAGAATGATTATGGCATCACCCGCGCACCTTCTCTCACGGGGAATTTCTACACCCTAGTTATTTTCTTTTAAGATGTAATTTAAGGCTGCAAAAATCAAAGTCACACATTACATACAATCTGTATGAACTGCCTTGTAACTCACAAAGGGACTGATTCCCAGACTTTACAATTAACAGGAAAAAGAATGTTCACTGAACTTCTAACCCACAGTAAAACAGCACCAAGAGCCTCTTTTCTAGCAGAGAAACTTAATTGTATTGAAAGTGTTTGGTTAAGTAGGATCTAAAATTAGAAATATTACAGCCCACGTAGAAATTTCACCATCGGAGTTATAAAAACTCAAATGCCAACAGGAACTGTGCAAGAATATTTACACATGAATAACACAATGCAAAGTTTACATCTCATTGCCAAACCAGTAAATAGAACATTAAGGCCAAATCTTTGCTACTAAACTTGTAAATAATAGAAATTTTAAAAAAAGGAAGTCATGTACAATCTATTATATGAGGCAAAAATATCTGAATCACTGATTAGGCCTATATATTGTATATTCAGACCATTTTGGCTGCGATTCAATGCATAATAGAATAGAAGAGATCCAATCTGAACCATCTTACATTTTAGCTGTCAATCAAGTGTATTATTATCATAAACTCTCTGCATTTTTGCTGTAACTGAAATGGTGACAGTTGGTATGTGTGAATTGCATGGTGGGAAATTCCTTCTTCCAATGAGGTATTGTTTAAGAGTGGAGGGATACTGAGCCTGAGCTTAGTAAAGCAACAAACACACCTCAAAGTAAGGGCTACTAATTTAAGGATTAACCCTCTAAAAGGGTTAATGAAAGGACCAAAGTGCCACAGATCGTACACCATACGTTCTGTAGCACTTTGCTGTTTGCAGAAAGAAAGTTGTGCCCAGAACAATTCACGTGGTTATGCAGTACCCAACCATATTTCAGAAATATGATTGGGTACTGTATAATCATGTGATACCAAGCATTGAAATATTGACAAATCAGAATCGGATTAGGACTTTCTGCAAACCTATATAAAGAGCTGCAATTCTCCGCGAAGCTCAGAAGTCTTCGCAGTAGATGGCAGAATAAAGAAGAGGCTAGCTCCGTTGAAGCCGGCGGTGCCAGTGGGCTCACTGGTGGCTGCAGTGAGACCGCCTGGCATCGGAGACTTCAGTGGTGCTGGTGTTGCTAGCTGTGAAGAAAGAAGATGTTGGATCAAGACACTGGTGACATTGGCCTCATTGAGGCCACCAGCGCCGGAGGTACTCCTGGCGACCGCAGGGGTACTTCTCAGGGTTGGTGGCCTCAGCGGAGCTGGTGTCACCAGATGGAAGAAAGAGCCTACGGGGGTCCCAGTTCGAGTTACGGGACCCCCAACAAAGGCACTTCTCAGTGCCGCAAGGGCCCTGATAAGGCCAGGGAGGGGGGTCCCAGTATGGGCTGTGGGACCCTCTAAGCCCTAAATTGCCCTTCTCAGGGCTGCAAGGACACTTGTTAGTGCTGCAAGGGCCCTGGTAGGGCTGGGGAGGGGGGGTCCTGGTTTGATCTGCGGGACCCCCTAAGCCCCAAAAGGCACTTGTCAGTGCCCCTAGCTGGAGGGTCCCCGCTGGGAAGTGGTCGTGCAGAAGGTGGTCGCCGCCGCGGGGGGCAAGGGTGGGTTGGGCGTACACCCATACCCTCACCACGGGGGGAGCACGGTGTGGGCGTACACCCCCCGTGGCGCTGGATGCTGCCAACCGTAGTGCGATCCTTTCCCAGCAGCCCGTCCCAGCCCTCTGCTCTGTACGTCGGGTTTGAGCTCTCTTCGCTGCGATACTGTAATTAGCACATTGCGTTAAGTACAGTATCACCGTAAAGGGAGTTAAAATTACCGCCGCAAATCGCCGCATGGGGAGGGACGGTAATGATTTTCGTGCGTGTGGTCCGTCTAAATATGGCAAAAACTTTCGCTGTGGCAATGTGCGGCTGTAAATTTGGGCGGTATTAATGCCCATTATAAATATGCCCCTTAGAAAAAATGGGGGCAGAAATCCATATTAGGTGATCATTTCTGATCACCTAATTATTGATCTTTGCCAGTGAATGAAAAATCACTTCCTGGAAAATGTTTTCTGGGAAGTGATTTTCCAATTGGATTTCGACTTGGAAAATGCCCATATTCCAAGTTCGTTCCCATTATTTAAGAAAATCTGATGATTATCTTTGGGAATGATAAAAAAAAAGTGAAACACGCACATAAAAAACATTGCATTTTTTTTTACAATAAAACCATAATTAATAAAAGAAAATTCCAAGCTGCTTAAAGTCCACAGGGTATCTGCAAGAAAAACAACGATTTAAACTTGTGCATCTCTCAGTTCCAACCGTTTTTCACAGAATACCACTAAAAAAGAGAATGTGTGTTTGTGGGGGGTGAGTTGTGGGGTTTCATTACCAGATTTTACCCACCAAAAACTCAGTGAGAAAAATTTGGCTCCTGACATAATTTAAAAAAAAAAAATATATGTATAATATATGTACAATATTCCGATTTACTGGGGGGTTCTTACTGTAAAATTAGTTACAACCAATTGAGGGTAAATTCCTGAAAAATCTGTGGCAATGAATGCAAAAAAAAATAATAAAATTCTGCTGGCATGAAAGGGTTAAGATAAAACAAAGCAAAGTCATTTTTTAATTATAGTTGCTCTTTAAGAAGAACAAATATTATCAGATTGTACTATAGGCCAATAATTTGACAATATGCAAGTTTTTTATTTTATTAAATGGCTTTAATGTAGATCAATCAATTTTCTACTATAACCACGTTCTTCACTAAAATAGTGATATCCAGAAAGTTTATTTTGTCCCAGTATATTTTAAGTCTTCTTTGCTGAAACAGCTTCCAAAAAATATTAGCTTTAAAAGGGTCTTGACTAAGAAAAAGCAGATGACTAAGATATTATCAATGAAATGGTAATATATTTTAAACTATCTATTCTTTTTTGAATTATCAAGGATTAACCCTCTCTCATGTTCATAAACAAAATAACTAAATCATCAAAATTTAGTTTTATGGTCTTGATCTAAATTGCAAAAACTTACCAACTAACACCAGCCACACAGACATAGGTAAACACACCTACTCATACACCCTCAGTCACAATCCAACCTACCCTTCTGGTTCCATACCTAAATTATCATAATTTATTACAGTCATAAGCACAAAAACCTACCCCTTACTACACAGACACAGATACACCAACCCCATTTTCTGTTTCCATGGCAACACACACAATAATAGAAATATATGTATTTAATAAAAATGGATTAAAATGTAACATTCTCTTTCATTACCACAGCAAGATTATTGGGTTTTAAATGTAGCACTGCAGGCCCAATGCAAAGTTTTTAAAACAAATAATGATAGTGGATGTAATATTAAAGCTAGGTACACACCATACCTATAGTAAGAAGACTGTTTTCGACTGCCAAAGTTCAGAGCTGAAACTCTGTCCCTCTCCCCGGTGGGTTGTTCATGTAATGCTATCATTTATTATTCCTTGGAAGGACCTGTAAATAAGCAGGCTAATGCTGTGGTTGTAATTAGAGATGGTCGAACTATTGAAAGTTCGGTCCGTTTTCGAACTTTTTGTAATGGCAGGTTCATTGGTGAGTTTCAAAAAAAAGCTGGATGAGTTTCTGCAAACAAGGAATGTTGCAAGTTACTGGTATTGATAAATAAAGTAGAGTTGATCCAGGGAATTTTCCGATTGCCACTTGGAGTCAGGAAGGAATTTTTTCCCCCTTCATAAATTTGGTGGGGGTTTTTTGCCTTCCTCTGGATCAACAGTTAGGCAGGATATGAGGATATTGCTAGATGGGTTGGACTGGATGGACGTATGTCTTTATTCAACCTCAAATACTATACTAATCCGAAGAAACAGGATTCCGTTCCAGCAAAGCTAAACAAGGACTTGGATGTAAAAAAAATGCCACATCTCCAAACAATAAAGAATCACTGAAGCACTGCATATTTGGTTCCTGTGTGATGCTACTTTTCATATTATCAAGTTTGAGGATTGGTGTGCCCTCTACGCACGGTGGAGCCTACGTAAGTTATATAAAGACCTGCTGCCTGGGGATCATCTTTTCTGTTGACTCACTTCCTCCCTGCTTGCATTTGGCAGCTTGTAGCAGACACCGACAATGACATTGCCTCCTGTCCTATTGCACAATTCCACCCATATTGCCTCCGCTTTTACATCCATATTGCCAATTATCTCTTCTTTTAAATTTGGCTTCAACTCTTCCTTAACATAAACAATTACTCCTCCCCTTTCCTATTTTCTCTATCCTGTCTAAAAAAGGAATAACCTTCTAAATTTACAGCCTAGTTTTGACAATTGTTCAACCATGTTTCTGCTATACCTATTACATCATATTTTTCAGTCAACGCCATTATCTCCAATTCTCCCTTTTTTTTGTCAGCCAATCTTCTTGCATTTTCAAACATACATTTTAGATTATGATTTTGTAATTTATTTATATTCTTTAATACATATGCTAGCCACACACCCCTTTCCACCCACCACTGGCAAATCTACACACTTCTTGCCCCCTGGGCTATCTATCCCAGTTAGACCCACCCACCCCAAACCTAGTTTAAAATCCCATCCAACCCTCTAGGCATCTTCTCCCCCAAAACAGCTGCACTATCCTCAGTGAGATGCAACCCCTCACTACTAAAGAGTCTGAAGCTGACAGAAAAGTCTTCCCAAACCCTTCCTACTTACACCAATCTGTTAGCCGAGCATTAATACTCCTAAGCCTCCCTAGCCAAGCATGTAGCAGCAGCAGTATTTCCAAAAACACTACTCTGGAGGTCCTTGCTTTTAACTTGACCCCTAGCTCTCAGAAATCATTTTTAAAGACCTCTCCTCCTCTAACTTTGCCATTGGAACCTATATAAACCAAGGCCGTCGCCTCACACCCAGCCCTACCAAGTAATATGTCTAAATGATCCCCCAGTCATGCAGCAACACAATCACATCAGAGTAAGTGCTGCTTACATGTATTTATTTATAGACTGAAATGAGGTAATTTTTTTCAGTGTACAATTTCTTTAATGGGGAACTGTGGTCCAAAAAAGACTTTAGCTAAATTGAGGTAAATTGATAGGAATTGCTCCCCTGGGAATTTTTAAACAATTTATTTCCATTGTTTATTTTGCATAGTTTTGAAGATATTTACATTTTTGTGTGTGATATGGCAGCAGTATCACCAGGTCCCCTGCATTTCCTGCTTCCTGCTCTGAAACTGTCAGTCAATCTGTCCTGTGTATCCTCCTCCCCTTTGCAGCCCCCCTGGTCCCTCCCACTCATGGACCCCATGGTCCCTACAGTTGCAGGCCCCCCATGGCACATTATCTTACAGCCCAATGTGGCCCCACCCTCTTGCGAGTGTCTAAGCCCCATCCACTCATGGGTGTCTAAGCCCCACACACCCATGGGTGTCTAAGCCCCACCCACCCGTGGGTGTCTAAGCCCCGCCCACTCACGGGTTTCTCTGTCAGGACTTCACACAGCAGAGAGGAGGAGGGACTCACACATTGAGGGAGTCTGAGGCTGTGCTTGCCGGCGCACGGCAAGCCTAAGGAATGTCACATGTCAGCCTCCCACCCATTAACTTTCTGGTCAGTCATTTCTTTATATCTTGGGCTGTGGAGCACGTAGAGAGGTGGTTGATGGCTTGTTTTAAAGGTAGGAAACTGGAAACTTAACTTGTTTGGAGTCCACAGTCCTTCTTTAAGGACCACTATATAATGCTGTAAGACATTCTCTTTATTCTTACTGTATGACCTACACCAAGTGCAGAAAAACTCCTTGCTTACTTACTTTTTAGAAAAACATCTACCAAATTTGCTTTTTTAAGTGTCCAACTACTGTTAAATAGCAATCCTAAATTAGCTCAACTGTAACTAATCATCTTTAAAATCAAACAGCAATTTAATTGGTTTCCACCTGTGTTCAATTGCAATGACTTACTTGATTCTAACATAAATTCTGTAGTTGCTGTTTTTCCTTGTAGTCATACTGTCTTTTTAGGCAGAAACAGCCATGTACACAAATTAAGTTTTGAAAAGCATCAATATGAGGAAGGCTATAACACAGTTTCATTTTTACAATATCAGGTTAACAAAATATATACCGTAGATCCATCAAGGCCTGTTTAGACCTTCCCTCTAAAATGGATAACTGACAAAACTGACCCTACAGGCTATCAATGAAATAACAGATATCCTTGAAAAACCAGCATTTGAAAGAAGTTATTACTCAAGATGGTTCAAAAAGCCCAGAAAATACACATGGAATTTTTAGTCAAAGAAGCTTAATGAAGCTTTACTTAATTTTTGCCAAGTGTATTTAATCTGTGCTATGAAGCATGGCAATGAATCAACACATTAAGGGAATATTTCTTAATGGCTTAATGGGGAAAAACATTTTAGGACAGTGAATACTTGAAGAATGTGCTATCTTAATCAAAAGCTAAAACTAAGCAGTTACAAACACATTTATCAAACTTACAGAGTATATTATTTTATTATTTCACTGGTAATGATGAGTTTATACAAAAAAATTACCAGTAGTGCCAGTTACATTGTTATCATTTCAGCAAAATCACTGTATAGTATAGTATAGTATAGTATAGTATGTGAAGACAGCGTACATAATCTCTAGTGTACACAATTGTAACTTATCCAATCCTTCTTCATAGCTCCCCTTATTAATTTAGTTGCCCTTTTCTGAACCCTTTCAATTTCCAAGATGTCCTTTTTGTACACAGGATTCCAAAACTGCCCCACATATTTCAAATGAGGCCTTACCAGTGCTTTTGTAAAAAGAGAGAATAATATTTTTCTTCCCTGAATCCATACCTCTCTTTATACAAGACAATATCTTGCTGTCTCTTGCTGTTGCTGCCTGGCACTGCTTGCTATACTTAATTTTGTTTTCCACCAAAACTCCCAGATCCTTTTTTCAACTGAACAATGCTAATTATTTAAAGGGCATGTCCACACCCAAATATACCCCAACCAATATATTCAGCACATTATTACATGTATTACTAGTATTTTGGGGTGGAAATGCCTTTTAAGACACAAAAAATCTGCAGAATTTATTTGGTATGAGTAGCCTGGTCAGTGATTGCACCACACAGGGATTCCTGATTTCTCAGAAACAGATCAATGTAATCTGGTCTAGAACTAACACATAAATTCTGATTATAAAATATTTAGGGGCTAATGCAATAAAATGAAATGATTGCTGATGCAATCATTTAATCTCAGTGACACAAAAGCTTGGTGCATTCTTGATAATTGTAAAACAGATTAATAAATAAAGATAATAATTGGGTATAATCTAAAAATTGCTTGAAGCTGCTTAAGATTTTGACTGAAACTTCTCATTAGTAAATTGTGCTGAATGTTTAATTGTATTTTTCAATGATGTAGCAAAAACTTCTCAGCATGACTTCAATGTTTATGCATAGATAACCCAGGCACTAACCTGCTGACACCAGTACACCTAAACTCTCTCTTAAACAACTCTTCTGAATTTTTATAGACTAAGGATTTCAAATGTAGTGTTATTTCAGTTTGATGTACTGACTAAGATGATTCATCCTAAAGGGAAACTATAGTACGTATAAAGTTTATTTTAAAAACCATTAAAATAAAAAGTACCTGAGGCAAGGAGGTAGGATTGGTGTTTTTTACCTCCCAATATAATTTATATGAGGAGCAGCAGGACGAAGAAAACTGCTTCTGCCAATCTTCCTGTATGCTTCAGTACTATCTTTAATATAGAATGGCCCAGGGACATAACCTGGCAGATGAAAACTGTATGTGCTGTAGCTCCTCAACAAAACAATATTGGGAGGTAGGAATAATCAATCTTATCTCCTTGCCCGAGGTACTTTTCATTTTTAAAAAGTAAATTTTTACAGTATACTGTAGTTGTCCTTTAACATAGAAGTAAAAGCCTAGTGCACACCCAATTGAATTTGCCTACATGTTTATTCCCTCTATGATGCTGCTTTAAAAAGCCTGCCATTCTCTCTGGATAAATAAAAGCAATTAGTTAAATAACTTGGCCAAATTATTTTAAGCCCAGCCACTACTTCAAGGTTTGTTTTTTCAGCTGGGTCCTACGCTATCAGTACTTGCCTTTTATGAGCTGAAAGTCCTTGCTGCACTGTGGCTAGCTTACTTGTGACTAACTCTCCTGCTATACATACTTTCCTCACCTGAGAACAGGACCTTAACTTGGGTGGAGTACACAATCCCAGAGGCTTGGTGCTTTTTAAAGCAGCATCATAGAGGGTATAAACATGTAAGTAAATTGAATTGGGTGTGCAATAGGCTTCTATTTTGTATTTATACTATGTTAAATTGGTCACTAGTTGCATTCTATATGTATACTATCCTATCTTTATATATTTTGTATGTTTAATTTTTATTTTAAACAATATGCAATATGCTATGTGTTAAAAGTTTGTAATAATTACCCTTAGATTAAATAGAACTTGGGGCATTATCTTTCCAATTAAAAGCAAAGAAAAGGAAATTTCTGTTAAGTAGCTATCAACAAGAAATCCAGCATTGTGCAGTTCAATATGGAAGTTTTTTATGCAATGAGTAAAATTGCTAGAAACCTAGTAAATAGCTCCACATCCAACTGATAACTTGGCACAGGGGAGACTTTCCAATCTGCTTGCTATTTCTGTGGTTATACTTGATACCAGCCTCAGATGTAGCAGTCACATGTCAGCAAAGTTTAACAGATGAGTATTTATGCTGCTTGAAATCTGATGCTAGATTTTGAAATGTGAAAAGTGACAACCCCAAACCAGGTATTAAAGTCATATAGAAATGTTCTTCTCCCCATCTGAGAGATGACTATCACTCATCAGACTGTGAACCAAGTATAAGAACTAGACAGGAACATTTTAAAGGAGTTCTTGTGAGAGGGATGTGATTGCCACTTATTTAATTTATAGTCAGGTAGAAATGTCAAAAAGAAATATGTTTTCAATGTTTGTCTGTCTCTGAGATTTGATGGGTGGTTATGAGGATAGATACAGTACATGTGTTAAATGGAAAAATGGAGATTTCGACAACAACACATACTTTAGCTGAGCAATTGTTAATAAAAAAAAAATGTTTTTACCATTAGCATATCAATGCAATAAAAAAGGCTCATTAAAAACAACCAATAAACTTTTAATCTACAACTATTCATTGTGGTGGTTTGTGACATATCCACGCACCATTTATTAACTGTGTTTGTCCCCATCGTGTCGGCTGTCAAACAACTATTCTGCTGTTTATAATTTTTAGGGATGGCCGGTTCGCGGATCCGCCGTGGATTTATCCCGTTCGCGAACGGCGGATTTTTCCGGATTTTCTGCCTTCCGAACTTCCGATTCGCAGATTTTTTCGTATTTTCAAAAATTTTCGAAATTACGAGTTTTCACGTATTTTCGAAAATTTTCGAAAATACGGGAAAACATGTATTTTCGAACATTTTCGAAAATACAAGGATTTCTCTTAATTCCTTACATACCTATTTTCGAAAATATTCGAAATTACGAGAATTACTTGTATGTTCGAAAATACATATTTTCGAAAATACATGAAAACTCGTAATTTCGAAAATTCCCGTAAATACGTGAAAACTCGTAATTTCGAAAATTTTCGAAAATACAAAAAATCTCGTTATTTCAAGGGTATTTTTAATTTTAACGGGTCCGCTCGCGGATTTTCGAATTTTCGAATTTTTTCGAAAATTCGCGGATCCTCGAGCGGACTGGATTTTGCGAAGTTCGGACATCTCTAATCATTTTATTCAAATCAAGCCATTTCCAATTTGGTTTCCTTCCTGAATATAACAGCATTTTAAAATGAAATTTATTCCACTTTCAACTTTTGGAATCCATGACTTAATCACACACTTATCAACTAACTACAGCACTTCTCTCAGACCTTCCCAACATACCAACACTTCAATGCAGATTAAAAATGCAAATTTTATTTTTATTTCTGGTGAATTCTGGTACCTGGTAAGTTCAATGACTTCTGCTGGCGAGTGGACTGTGGGGATGGGTGAAGAGGAGAGGGTGGTGTAGCACTAGGAGGAAGTGGAGGAGCAGGTGAGGATGGAGTGGAGGAGGTCGTAGAGGAAGGATTGCTGCTGGAATCTGGCTGGTATGGTACAGGAATGTGATCCTAGGAAAATAAAAAAAATGCATTAGCAGACGCAATAAAATAAAACACTTTAACGGAGAAGGAAAAGTGAAAGATTAATGAACAATCTGTTTGTAAATACCCTGCATTCCTTGTGATTCAGCAGAGATAGCAGAAGCAGAGATAGCTGCGCATGTTCCAGCTTTCCGTTTTGCAAACGAGTGCTCAGCTCCCTGGTAATATCATTTCCCAGTTTCATAGAATACCCCCCCATGAAAAGGGGCCCTAATAGGGGGAGAACCTGCCATTTGAGGTTATCAACTCAGGTCAGAAACAGTCTATTTTTTGTTCCCGAACAGTACAGTGAATCACTGCAGTACTGAAACAAAGATGCTACTGATAACAGAAGCAAGATACTTTATTTCTTTACTTTTTCATCTTAATCTAAAAACTCCAAAAGCACTTTCCTTCTTAAATTTTAGGTACTTATTTTACATATCCATACAGGGCCATTCGTGTTAAAAAGACATGTTCACACTTAAAAAAAAAAACTGTTCTTATCAGATACCTGCCCCTAACCTGAACTGATTTACTCAGCGCTTTATTAACTGCATTATTAACCAGATATTTAAGGGTAATTATTGTCTCCATTGTCGTCCATAGTAAGATGGCCCTTCCCTCCATGCAGTCAATCAAGGCAGTGACAAATGACATCACAGACAATAATTGACTGCTGTTTCACCTGCTGCCTCCCCCACACATGCTCAAGCTTATAAAAAGCTCATTGAGCATAGGGTGAAGGCAGATAACTCTGCCAGAATGAAAGGTAACTTTTCATAAAAGGGCATGTCCACTACTTTTTACAACATGTTTCTGTAGTGTAGAGCTCCCTCCCCCAACCCCAAACGCCATAGTAGTTTGAAAAAACTGTACGATCTGTACTTACATCACCCCTTTCCCCATCGATGTGTCACGCCCCTCTGCTTGCATGAAACTGCTAGGGGGAGGGAGAGAGAAACGGGAGGGAGAGGGATGGGGGTGGAGGAGGTCTGTACTGAGCATGCCAAACTTCTCCCGGAGGAGAGACAGGAGGCAAAGTCCTATATGGACTCTGCAGAGCTCCTGGTGGGCATTTTTTTGGACTTTAGGGGGGGGGGGCTACTGGAGGACCACTTGGAGCTGGGATGTGAGGTAAAGATTTTTCTACACTACATAGTGGGGCCAGTAGTGGGTTAAATTGTAGTTTTGGGGGTGGACATGCCCTTTAAACATCTAGCTAGAAATGCATGTAATAAACTGGGTAAAATAGCATTGGGATTTCGGGCAAATAACTTACCAGATAAGTCACCAGTTTTTCATTTTAAGGATGGTCTTAAAAGGAGAACTAAACTTAAATTTTTTAAAACCTAATGTGAAAGTTTTTCTCCCCAGAATACATTGTAAAATTCTTCTCTGGTAAGTTGCATTTAGTACATGTGAGAAGTAGATTCTGTAAATAAGAAGGCTTCCATGTTGTTGCCAGTACAACCCACAACCCATAAAGTCATCAAAGAACCATGCTCCCTGACCCCAGTATTCACTGTCTTATGCACAAAGTGTTTTTTATACAGATGTCTTCACACCAATATGGAATCCCTGATAAGACTTTAAAAGCTGCTTGTTACCCTGCAGTTTATTTACCAGTCAGTGTGAGTTGCTGGAAAATAAACTGCCGGGTAACAAGCAGCTTTCAAAATCTTATCAGGGATTCCATATCCCATTTTTTTAATTATTCTTTTCCTGGTGAAAGATAAAGCTTCTAAATGTAGCTGGTTTCTCTGCTTATTCGGTGTTGGCCCATCAGGTAAGGAACTGGGTTTAAAAAATACACAGTTCAGAAGGTCGCAAGTTCAATACCCCAGATGTACCTTTTTTTGTTTCTATTATATTCCATGCAAAAGACAAAGCTTCTAAATGTACCTAGGCTTTCAGCTTATTCAGTGGAGGCTCACCTTGTAAGATGTCAGGTTTAGACACATACAGTTCACAAGGTCATGATTTTGAATCCCCAAACTTACCTTTATTTTTTGTTTCCATTATGTTCCTAGTACAATATTCTACATGTACCAATGGTTTATGTCATGTCTCTCTTAGCCTAGAGGTAACATCTCTCCTTTTAGCAAGGCAGAGTAAATGTACAAGTTGCAGGTTCTACGCCCCAAACGTACTTTTATTTTTGCTAAATGTAAGTATTCTGTGTCTTAGTTCCATGCTATCTTTGAAATACACTGCAAAGATTACTTTTCTCTTTGAATGTTAAGTAAATATTTATATCATTGTTAGGACAGGAGCCTTGAATGTGTCTGAAAACAAAAAACTAAAATCCCTGTTCTGTGTCAGGGAGAGGTAGGATCTCTGTGCTATAATGTGATTGGCTGTCACCTTCTAGGAAGCAAGGCTGCAACTTCCTTGTTTTGATCTGTTGAGCATTACAGAGCATGTACCTGTACGCAGACACTTGGCTGGGGGTTTACCCAGCTAAGGTGGATTGTGGGAGCGGACCCCTAGTACTCACAGGTTATTTTCATAAATCACCCAATGGCCACAGCAAAGGGAGAGGTGAGACACAGCTTGTTGTATGTTTGTCAATGTGCTCTGTCTATTGTGACAATGTTGTCTGGAGGAGACTTTAGTTCCCCTTTAAGCATGATTATATAGGTTTTCTGGCTATTGTTGCGCCATCTATCTTCTGCACAATACTGTTGGTAGGTCACAGCCCTGAACCTACGCATTGTTTTGTTGATCTTACAACAGAGAGGGACATAATTTCTCCCTGCTGACAACTCATTAACTTTACATTCAATTACTGGATAATGCAGGTCATTCCTAGGCTGCTATCTGGGTAGCTCTGGCTCCTTGCCGATGAACTTTTAATTTATATGTATTTGGAATAAAGAGAATAATTTTATCCACACTATGAGCTGCATGTCCCACGTATGTTCATACAAAGTGTTTGTTACTTCATGCCGGTGCGGGGAGGCACTTTATATGGGATCATTTGCACCAAGTGTGGGAGGTCGGAGTGCCGCCAACGGATCCGTGAGTACTACATATATTTGTCATTCCTAGCATGAACAGTAGTAAAAACAGCCAATTTCTAAGGAAAAGCCAATTATTGGGATTGATCTTTCAATGCCACAGACTTAAAAATTTTCTCTTAAAACCTTAAATTGGGTGTCGATTCCTGCTGCTTTAAACCAGTTGGTTAATATTTTCCAGAAAAATCATTAGTTTTGAACGATTGGACCTGCTGGTAAATTTCAATCACTTGTGCATACTTTGGGTCAATCTACCTTGAAAATCCCCTAGTATTCCTGTACGTTCACAGCAACAAGTTCTGCAGTTACATTCTACATCTGATGAACCCTAATAACAAGTAACAAGTAAGTAATCCCTTTTTACAAAAAAACCCCCTGAAAATGTTATTTTCATAAACAGATTAAACTGACCACCAGTGGGGGAAAAAATTCCCCAAAAATCAAAAGTTTCTAATTCCTTCCATATGATACATGAATAAAATGTGTCTTAATTTACAAATGAAATGAATGTATAATAACTATGACTGGCAAAAAACAAATAAGTGTAATGTAATCAAGCCAATGTTTCCGGTTATCTGTTGTACTGTATCTATTTCCGTGTGTTTTTCATTGTCCATATGTATGACTTAATCAACCTCTTCGCTAGACCTGTAATTTAACCAGAACAAACACTCTTCATACTGGGAGTCATTCTTATTTATATATTTATAAGAAGGTTCCTAAAAAAATTACACAATGTGACCGGTTTAATCATACAAGAATGGTGTTCTGCCTAAACAGTTGGGGTTTTTTTTAATCGGTTGCATTTCTGTGTGCTGTAGAACATTGTTTATGAGAGCTTCAGTTAGCTAAGACATGCAATGATGGTAGTAATTGATTTTAAAAAGTATTTTGTAACTGAGGTTTTTTTTTCTTTACAATTTCCAAAAAACAGATGTAATCAATATTTTAATATTTTTGATACTGATGATATATAAAAGATTACGGTAAAAGAAAATGTTTTGTGTTTTTTTTACCAGTTCCATCATTGTCAAAATTCTCCCGTTATTTTCTAAATAAAGGCTTAAAAAAACAAATCCTCTCAAAACGTTCTTATTCATTAAGCATTCAATAATGTCTTTTCGCATTCAGCAGCTTTTTATTTGTACTTTTTATTATCATTAGATAATAACATTTCATATTACTACTAAAAAGATATTCCAGGCACACACTATTCTAAAGCTTAAAAACTTTTATTAGCAGACAAGGGATAATTGTCATTAATAAAAACATTTAAAACATATACATATATACAAATAGTCCTGTCCTGCTACTATTGTGTGCAAAAAGTCTATGTCTAAAGATTCGTACACACAAGCGATCGCAGGTCCCAACCCACAATGCATAATGTGTGCGAACGTTTCAGGCAAAAATCGGTCCATGTGTGGGCACTTTATTGGCCGAAACGGTCGTTTATTCGGAGATCCTCCAGGTCGGTCGGTCAATGATCCCCGACCAAACGTCCATTTCGGCCGATAAAGTGCCTATACACAGGACGATTATCAGCCAAAACGTTTGTTCATACACATCGTGCGTCGCGGGTCGGTCCCGCGATCGAGTGTATGAACCTTTAGCTAACAAATCCAGAGGTATACACAAAGCATATCTTAAGTGCAAAACAAGAGCATAGCTTACATCTACGACCACATGTGGGTGACCCATAGGCAGACAGGAACTAAAAAGGGCAAATGCTGTTTTTATGTTATGTTTACATGTAAGACAATCATCAGCTTTAATTATGTGGAATTCCGTAGTTGAAGTTTAGTTCCCAAAGATTTTTCGCTAATCATTCAATTGGCCTTTTCTATTTATTCTGAATTGAGAAAAACAGTCAGGTGACCAGCGAAACATCTTACAAAACTTAACTTGAACTCTAGTCGATTTAATGGAATACCACAAGATATATAATGCCCTGGATGAATGAGAACATTCACAAATCTACCATAAGCAAAAGAGTTGCTCACCTTGTTAATTTTGTTGGTTTTTGGGAGGGTCTGGCTAACATGGAGGTCTGAATAGCGTGGAGGTTTCCGTAAAGGGTTATTAATATCACACGGTACAGATTCGGTCCTGACTAATCGTGCTGGAAGGGTGGCAAATGACAACATGTAAGAATATCATTATTTATAACGATGATATTTTAACTTAAATTCAAAAGTACACTTTCTCTACAAGTTTTGTTCACATATTACTTGGCTTTGTGGGCAATGCTATTCATCTACCATGAGACTGCAAGATGCCTTCTGTTATAAGAAGGTGTTTCTCTGCTTTTATGCTCAGTGAAGGGCTTTTTGCTTCTTTTGGCCCCTCTCTCCCTAAGCTTTCTAGCTGCCTTTTCTCTTGATGTAAATACTAATATACAACTAGTAATTTTCCTTTATGTTGATCTAGGCATTGATCCAACTGCCATTTGTAATCAGGAAAAAATATTTTTATACATTTTTGAAGCACGTGGGTATATGTAATTGAAATGTTTAACAGAGTGGTAATGGTAATTTTTAATTTCTCTGATCTTTTCTCCAAGAGATAATTAATTATTGTCAACACAATTTTACATTTAAATTAAACACAATTATTATTTTCTTTAATCAGTTATAAATAAATATATAAATAGATAAATGTATTTTTAATTTACACGCTTTACAGTAATTTACTTAATTCATATAAACATTCTATTCTAAAGATAGCACAACTAAAGGAGTACTAAACTAAGAAGGCTTCCATTTTGTTGCCAGTACAACTCACAACCCGTGTTGACAAGGGCCACGCCCCCTGACCCCAGGATTCACTGTCTCTGTGCACAGTTTTTAGCTGCAGTTTCTAGTGAAAGATAAATGTATCTGTATTCATTGCTGAGTTTCTGGTGGCGAACCAGGTAAATGCCATGTTTTTAGCAACACGCAGCCAAAAAAGTTCAAATCCCCTAGTTTACTTATAAAACAATACAGCATAGTCTACAGCCTGAGTTTATTGCTTTTTGTTATTGTTGTTTCTTTCCATCATCTTTCTAGAAATATATAAAGTTTCTAAATAGGTACAAATTTTACCATCCAGCCTTTCTGGAGCAATCCAAAATAGTGAACTGATTTATGAATGAAATTTATTTTCTGAAATGTACTTGCTTCTTCTGCAATTACAGTGGTGACGTGCTGTAAAGGTGCTGAGTTTGGGGGAAAAAAGACCATAGGGACACAGGTTCAATCCCCCAGGCTAAACTTTCTTTTTGTTTCTATTATATTCCTATCAAAAGATAAAGATTCTACATGTAAAGATTTCCTACCTATTCGCCCTCATGGGATAGTAAAACAAGTACATACGAGCCACTCACCGACCCTGGAGTGCAGGCCAGAAGACGCTCTCTGCGGCATAGAGATTTCAGGGAAGATCAAAGACACTTCTCCCAGAATTAATTTTATTTTTTACTGAAATATTAATATTCTGTTTCTTACATCCCTGCTAGCAAACTTTTTTGAATATAAAGATCTAGTCTCTGCAATAGTAAATTTAAACATGTTATCCTCTTAAGAAATGGATCCATCAGATATTGCAGCCACTTACCTCCACGGTGTATAATTAACAAATGACATGGAGGAGCCTCTTTGGTGCATTTGTTGTGGCACTTTAGCCTAGTAGAAAACCAGAAAGAAAATTATTAGATTAAGAACAGGACATTAGCCAAGTACAAGATGTCTCAATACAATTAGAAAAAAACACTACAGGGCTTAATTAATATGAGGTGGGAAATTTAGCCCTGTTCTTCAATCAATTGAGCAGGAGCCAGGGATGAAGTGGTTCTACTCCACTATATCGTGCAATATTGCACATGCACGCTATAGAGGATTAGAACCAGGAAGCGGTCTGAGATTTTCATCTCAACAGCGGTGGATCGCCCTGAAAAATAAATATACTTACCTTCGTCCCTGGCTCCTGCTCAATTGATTGAAGAATGGGAGGTAAGGCATTGCTGATTTACTTTCTGCAGTTAAGCTGTCCCTACAAGGCCAGATGTTCTGATCGAACTTCCAATCAAGTGCAACAATTAGAAATTTGATTGGAAAAACCACTCAAAGCCTTAAAGGGCAAGTCCAGCCCCAAAATGAAAACTTACATACAGGTAAATCACCCCCAAAACCCTAAATAGTAATAGTTTAAAATCTGAAATATATAAGTCTAACCTGAAATCCTGCACAATGTCCTGTTTCCCCTGTTTCTGCTTCCTGGTTCTTCCAGTTAGCAACTGTCAGTTATGGATTTGACAGTTTACATCACAGCCAATGACTAAATGTTAATCTCCTGTCTGACTCTTCTAAACATGCCCAGGCTCAGTACAGGTTTCTAAATTGCTCAGTTTCCACGAGGCCTCCAGAAGCATAGCAGGTATGCAGTAATGAATTCATAGGACAAACTATTATATATCAACTATGATATATATCATATATAAAGAGGCCATTCTTTCTAAAAGATGTTCTTATGAGGGTGGAGTTGTCCTTTAAACATTAAGGTTCCTATCTTTCCTTAGATTTCCACTTGATATCTGAGGAGAGATGGGGACTGAAAATGTCTGATCTTTGTTTTTCTGATAAACCCGGAAAAATCCAGAAAAAACTAAAACGGGTTTCAACTTTTTGAGCAATTCCATAAATTTGATTGGATCGCTCGAAAAGTTGATACCATGTATAGGGGGCCTAGTAGTATAAATTCAACCAATTTTTTTTTTTCTTTTTTTACCCTTTTGTTGTGGGGGGGGGGGGTTAGAATTTAGAACTATCCAATAATAAATCTCATAATTTAGTTGATAACTTTCCAAACATAATATTAATCCAATTGTGTTTATTTCACGAGATAATCAGTTTATTATAAATACTAGAACATGTGAGTCTGTTAAGGCTTTTAGATGAATGGAACCCTAAACACCACGATTTTAAGTATGAAGAGTGAAAATAAATGCATTCAATACCACAAGTACTGAAAGTTAAAACATACTTGCAGTTTTTACACTTCAGCCCAAACAGCATTCCCTTCCCACAGACTGTGCAGGTCTGAGACATCCAGTACTTGGTGGAAAACCTGAAAATCAGGAGGAAATATACTGTATTGTAATATATTTAAAATGTAAATGAAATGCAATTAATGGCTTGTTTTGGGACACAATTCTGCAATAATGTAAAGCTTTCTGTGTTTTTTCTTGGTCTTTCCTATATGGATTTAAAGTGACACTAAAGTAAAAAAAGGACTTGCCTTTTATCCTAGTTTTATAGAGAAGGTGAAACTGCTTTGCTATGGGAAGATAAGCAGTAATGGCAGCTGTTATAACTGCCTGAATAAAATAAGATTTTCTTTTATCTGTAACAGTTTGAAGGAGAGTGCATGTGGGGATGGGGGGACTTTGGACTTGATTTCTTTAGGTACAGTGCTACTATGGGACTTCAGTTAAACAGCAGCTTCCTACAGGATTGGGTGTTACCTGAAGGCACAGATAATGTGTGGGCCCCAAATGTTGCCACTGTTTTTATATTGTTCTGATGGAATACATTTTCATTTCAAAGTTACTTTTTGGTGTTATATATGGATATTGAAGGGCAGGGGCAGTGAGCCCATGTCAGGAATCTCTAGTACCACATGGGAGAGTTTGGTACTACTATTTTCAAGTTTATACATGTAGTATGCCAGGGGAAGGGGCTGGGAGTGAGTGATTGACAGTTCTGACTAGTTTTGTCCTTTAAAAAGTAAAACTCCCAGAGGAAAAGGCAGAGAAGGAGGAAAAGGCAGATTTAATATTGGTAGTAAATAATAAATATAAGGAGTATATAAGAGAGAATCAGACAAAAACAGAGAAGAAGACAAAGGGGAACATGATAAAAAGAAAGGCAGAGAAGGGCAGTAAGACACTGTGTGCCTCCTAGTATCAGGCTATGGATCTCTGCAACCTTGTTTCTCAATGATTAGCATATTTGTTATAATAATATAGTCCTCTTATTTTTTTACGTAGTGTTAATTTCTCCACATAAAATCCAAGAAAATGGATCTTCAAATAAGATCATTCTTTCTATTTAAACAGTAACCCCCCCCGATTCAAGAATCGACAGCCCCCCTCCTGCAGCATAATCCCCCCTCCGGCACACCTCCCCACTTCCCAATGCAGTGCCCCTCTAGCCCCCTGCAGCGTAAATCACCCACACACACCACATCGGCGCACTTCAATGTTGAGCGACACCTGGTGGCTGAAATGTGTTAGTGTGATGTGTCCGTAGTGCGTCCATCCAACTGTGGTTTAGAATATAAGATAAAAACCAAAATCCATGCCCCACAAAGTGAATTTTCACATAGTCTATCATTTGTTTTCCTGTTATAAAATTTACCTAAAATTCAATAGTTAAGTCTATTTATTTACAATTATAATTTATAAATAGTCTGACACTCTTCTTGTCTTATTGATCATCTCAGTAGATCTTCTTGCCAATCATATAGGGACATTTTGGGAAATCCTAAGATTCAGTATTTTGGTATTGGATTTTCAATATAATGTACTGTGCAATATTCGGAAATGTGTTTATGATGATTTATCATAATATTGGTAAAAGGAAATAATGGGAATATCTCTAGCAATAATGTGTCAAACAAAGAACTGCAAAGTTCCTATAAGTGCAGCATTCAGTATTTCTAGTAATGAACTGCGTTTGAATTATATTGAGAATTCCTACTGCTAATTCTCTTTGACACCAGTCTTTTCATGCAGCATTAACCTAGCCCAACACTCAAGCCTTATCGAAGTCAAGAGAAAGAATTGAGTTTATATCTTAAATACATTTACAATATTCCTTATTTTCGAATATTTATAAGAGAATTGGCAAGCCTAAAGTTAATTTGATTTTTTTTTATCAACCAAAGCAGGGAATTTTATCTTATCTAAGTAGCTGGGCAGCTGAAATAGGATTCACTAGTCAAGATTCTCCTTGTTAGGCACGGGTTGAAAAGACGAGAGATGAGATTACTCACAGGTAGGCTGAGATTGGGTCAGACAGTTTTCTATAGTCATGGCAATCAATCATTCTTTGATAATTAGAAAATTAAATTTAGCTAAGAAACATCCGTCATTGAAATATTTAACTCTATCAGTTAGTAATATTACAGCTAAATTAACAAAAAGTACCAAAATAGAATAATATATAACATTTATATTAAACTAATGACAGACTGATAAAATATTTTTTTTTCTTAAATCTTAATAGAAGGGAGTTAAATAAATATTGGAAAAAATGACCAGTATCTCCAAACTTTATTTGAGTTTGGAGATACTGGTTTAAAAGGATTTAAGTTCAAAGATAAATTAAGTTTATCATCTTATATGTACTGGATGAGTTGGTGGCTGGATTTACAGATTGTGAGGCTTCTCATTTTAACATGTGGAGAAAATTCCTCTCGTTTGTAGTGGCTAATGCAGAAACATAAATAAGGTTACAATATCTTTGCTGGAGTACTGGAGACTTCTTTTAAATTAAAGATACAATATACCGTAGTTCCTGTAGTTTGTTCCTTAATATTACAGTCTAAATGTGCATATCTCTTCAGCTACTTGTTTGATAGATGTATAGAATTAGTAAGTATAATTCACATTTAAAGAAACTTTTGGCTACCTAGTAAATTGGGTAAATCTTAAAAACAAATATGATTATTATTGTTATTTTTATTATTACTATTATTGTCTGTATATGCCATTTGTAGGGTGACTAATGTTCCAATATCTAGTGCGATCTCAAATCAGATGTGGTCTTAATCCATGTACAGTTTCTCAGCAATGCTTTTTACTTATTCCATTTTGGCAATGCAGTTAACGGTAACAGACTACAAAGTATTACCTACATACAAATCCATATTAGCCTAGGGCCCAGAACAATTCTGGGGCCCATTTACTGCTACAGAAACAATATTATTGTCCATTTATTTTTATTTACTTTAAATGCCCAAATCACAGTGTTTTAAATATACACATCCTTTATAAGTTAGAGTATGATGCATACATTAAATAAAGATAGTACGGGTCTCAAATCGTAGTGGCTTTTTTGTAGATCTCCTATATTTTGATTTGAAGGAATATATGTTATTGCTTTAACAGTAAGCCTGTAGGTAAGGCACATCAGTATATTTACATGAATTTGCATGCAATTAGATTGAAACCCCCTAATTCACAGTGTGTTTTAATCAATTGTTCTAGAAAAGATCTTAGATTTTAGCCTGCGTGCTAAACAAATTCTTTACAATGGGACCATTAAATATTTGCTTTTTTAGACTTTGCGAAAACCATGATGAAATCTACATCATGCCCTTTAGGGATTAGACTTCCTAGTAGAGACAACTGATTGATGATTGTTCCGCATGTGGCAGAAATCATTTTATCTGTACCCATCATGTACTCATTCTATAATACACAGTGACTGAGAGCAATGATCCAGCAGATTCTTTATACTAAAAGCATATAATGTGACCTAATATATTATGATCATTGTTTACATTTACCAGTAGTTTACTGTTAAAGTTAAAGATAAACTTTAAGTAATTTAAATATATCAAAAGGAAAAAAGGAAGAACTTTAGGTGGAAGTGGGAAATTGTTCTTTATACTATTATACTGTGTTCAGTAGATATTGCCCGACTTCCTAAAGTTCGTTTAGTTTCCAAACAATAGAACTTCAGTAAAGTAAATGGGAGAAAATAGTTTGAAACAATTAAAATAGCAATGGTAAATTGCTCTAGCACCTGGGAAATGTTTTTTGCTACATTCGAGGGTTATCGCCAATCCAAGGGTAATTGCCAAATTGAGAGTTTACCGAACGATAACCAGGGTCATAACCAATTCTAGTGTTACTGAACAAACCTCTTCTTTTGAGGGTTTCCCAAACAATACATTCAAGGGTTACTGAACGAACAACTGCATTCAAAGGTTATTGGTGAACCAATAACCGAATTTGAGGGTTATCGGCGAACCACTACATTCGAGGGTTATCACTGAACCGATACATTCGAGAATTATTGCTGAAAGGCCGCATTCGAGGGTTATCAACCAAATGGTACGTTTGAGGGTTATCGCCGAGCCGATACATTTGAAGATTATCGTTGAAATGCGGCATTCAAGGGTTATCGCTGAACCGTTACATTTGAAGGTTATCGTTAAAACTCTGCATTCAAAAATTATCATCGACCCACTACATTCGAGGGTTATCATTGAAACGCCACATTGAAGGGTTAGCACCAAACCGCTACATTCGAGGGTTATTGCTGAAACTCCACATTCAAGGGTTATCGCCAAGACGGTACATTTGAGTTTGGAGAACCCAAACTACGAAGGGGAAGTTCTAAAAAGTCAGAGTTTGTGCGAACTATTAAAGTTCAGGTCAAACTCGGGTTCAAATTCTAGCCCATCTCTATTCATGTCACAATCTTGTCCCTTGTCCCTTTTTCCAGCATTGTTATTACCTGTGTTTGATGGAGTTTCCCAGATCTCTACGTGGAATCTGTGGGGACCAGCGAGGCACTGACAGTGTATCTGAAAGGCAACAAATTATGGCAGTTTAAAATATGAAAAACTGATTTTGGAAATGTTTTAATTTCACTTAAAACATGAAAACAATTAAAAGTTCTCTGCTCTTTCTTTTAAAGGGGAAATATATATTTTTTTAAAAAAAACAGGCTTATTTGAAGGCCAACTAAAGCCACAAATCAGAGCACTTTGCTATATAAGCAGTTATCCGTGTCTCATTTTGATGTGGGTGCTGGAAATTAACCTTTCTAGCATGGGGTTTGTGTTCTATTTCCCCGCTCCCTTTTCTGTAGTATAGGAATCCAACAATCGTATTTATTTGGAAGATTGGCTTCCATGTGGTAATGGGGGGATGTACGCCCTGCTACTAATCCAATGCAATAGTCCGAGAAATGCTACTTCTAAGAAAAAGCAAAAAAGTAATAAAAAGGTTAAAAGTTAGCACCTTCCAGACCTTGGTTACCTTGGCGTGGCTGGAATGTAAACTAAACCCCCTATGTTTATAATGTTTTGTGTATTGTATGAGGGCCTAGGAATGTGCGTTGACTATCTTTTCTTTGTATCAACCCAGACATTGTAAATGCAGCTTTCAGGTGTTTATTTCTTACTTTATGGTGTAGACAGAACAGTTGAATTCCAAATCAACTGGACTTGAAGTTTAGTTCTTGAAGACGTTTTGCTAGTCATCCGACTGGCTTTCTCAATTCAGAATGACTTGTACAAGAATCTGTGGCAATTATGTACCCTGGAAAATCCCAATTAGCATATCATAGCCAGGTGTTAAGGGCATGATTGGATAGTGTTAACATATTGGCAAAGGAACGGGACTGGTTCAAGAGAGGTGTTAAGGAGGCCATTTATGTGAAAATAAAGAAACCAAGCCTGAATAGAGGTGGGGGGTTCAACACCAACTGTCTGCCATGTACAATGCTGTTTTGACACCTTACTCTGGGCGTTCCTATAACACCTCTTAGCCACTATCCAATCACACCCTTAACACCTGGCTGTGATATGCTAATTGGGACTTTCCAGGGTACATAATTGCCACAGATTCTTGTACAAGTCATTCTGAATTGAGAAAGCCAGTCGGATGACTAGCGAAACGTCTTCAAGAACTAAACTTCAAGTCCAGTTGATCTAATTGAATACAACAGATATACCATGACCTGGATGAATGAGAACCTTCACAAGCATACACACAGATACTTCATCCAGTTCTTAACAGGCTTACATTTACTTTAATACAATTTACTGAAGTGGTATTTTATAGCTTATTGGTATTTTTAGGGGTGTTGTTTTCAGATTCTGGAGTATATAAAATTGGGTTTAGTTCTACTTTAAGTTCAGTTATAAGTATTAATAAGCTATTTTCTGTATGTATGGAAAAGTAAACTGAGAGACACTATCATGAGGCTTCATTGGGCTAACGTCACTGTAGCGATGTCTCTTAACAAATGCAGGCCTGACGTACAGTAAGAGTAGATAGATCATAAGGGCACTGGTGCTAAAGTCAGAGGTAATAATTAAGACTAGGGGGTGCTCTACCCATTAAAGGGATAAACAGTAAACAACAAGGAACAATAGTAATGGATACAAAAAAGGGCACACCCCTTGGTACAAGAATAATAAAATCCTCCTTTATTAAACAGCAAGGGAATCACAAATAAATGTGTAATACATAATTAATGGAAAAGAAAACCCCAAAACATTTAGCTAGGATATAGTTGTTAAATATATACACCAGTGTATATCATGAGGAAAATGAAGTGAAATATCAGTATATACATCAGTGTGCACCACTCCATAATGCAAAGACAAATGGATATTTATGGTGCCGTTTAGTAATATCAAATAAATAGCTGGTTATGGTCACAGCTGTACTAAACTATATATAATAATGTGCAACGCATGAATATCGTATCCTAATATAACATTCAAAAAACAGTATTAACACATATATAGCAGTATAGTAATATATTGCAATGTGGCAGACCAAAATCCAATGGCAGACACAAAAGTAATACTACACCAGGCTATGTTGAAGCTAGCTATGGGGAGCAGATTAAAACACCAGCAAGACAAAACGCGTTATAGACTTTCTACATTTCGCACTAGACTCACTTTAACAGGCAAAGAATCAAGGTCCATTTCATGTGTAGATTCACTAACAGAACAACAAAAGGGATATTCTATCTGAATGTAAATTTATATAATTTTCTACTTTGAGCTGTAAAATAGAAAATGTTACTCACACCGTTTCACAACAGATAAGAGAGAGAATAATCTGATATTCGATTTCAATCTTCCTTGGTGAAACCAAAAGTTCCACAAGGTAACATAATCACTAGCTATCTAATTAGTTAAATCAATGCAGTGAAAGAGTCAGTAGGGAAAGACTATAAACTATCAGTTGCACTGGACCAATTTGTTTTTGGGCTTAAATACAGACAATTAATTTGAACCCTTTCTAAGAGATGCGGTGGGATGAAATAAATTGACTGTAGCTTGCAATCTGGATGTCTGCATTCTTACTCTATATTTACTAGATAGTGAGCTTTACAGTCAACCCAGGAGCATTTAAAGAAAGATAAAAAATGTACTTTAGAAATACATCCAGTATATTTTATAACCCAGTCACTGCTTTATGTGAATTACTGTGAAATGTAATATTACAGAGAAAAGGGTAGTCAATACATATGGTATCAGCCAAACCACAAGTATTTCAGTATTTGCAATTGCAAAGCTGAAACTTCGGCATTAGTTATTTCTGCCCTAAAAACACCACAGAAATGCTAATTTACATTAATATATTTGCACTTGCCATGTTTCATTATTGCATGATTACCTGTAATGTTCATTTGCTTTATAATGTTTGCCCTTTTGATGCAATAATTCCACATCAGGTGCAATGATCAGATTAATATACAGTAGAGGCTATATTTAATAGTGAGAATGGCTTCTACAAGACCAAAGATATTAAAAGTGACAATATGTGCAATATGTGAAAATATCTGTACAGCCATATTATACCCTAAACAGTTGTACCCCTACCCCTCATTAATTGTGTACATTTGCACATTATTATATTTACTAAATTAAGACACACACTAGAAATGCTATTTTTCATTTTCTCTATTATTTTCATCTTATCACCAGCATAGCATAGGTGAAAATTTTATGAGGAGGGATGGCAATTTCATTATTAGGGTGACAGCTCTGCAAAGCAACTCTCTGACAGGTGACAAGTCCATGTTTACCTTGTGAGTACTGGAAGGTTATAGCTGAGAAATAGCTTCAACCATCAGTCAGCTCCCTCTTGTTATGGATATAAACCAAGGTCAAGGTACACACACACTATGCATCAATAAAATGCAGATATCAAAAAAAGGTCTATGGGATTTGACACAGAGATGCCCATCACAGAGTGGGAACTGACAATGATACATGATTATGCGTGCACATGGTAACCTGTTTAAAGCAGATACAAACAACTTTGAAAGGTTCCCAAAGTAATATCGGCATTTTCTAGCTGGTTTAGGGATTTTCACAGTCGAAAAGACAGATGATCTGATAGCCCAACAATAGGGAATTTAAGTGCCAGTTACAGATGATAAAGAGTTAAGCATATCTCACTTTACACAAGCAGTAATTTTGAATCAAACTTGTCAACGCACATCTATCAGGCCATTCAACCTTCCTCTGCTGAGGGAGTTCATATATCAAGAAACATTCCTTTAAATGCCAGAGGGTATGGAAAATGATTGTCTACAAGGGCAGGAAATCCAATGTGGCACAGAACATCTTAACTGTAATAAGTACTAAGTAATAAGCTACTATTCTTATTACAGCAGAGCTGTATGTTTACCCAATAAAATTAACTTAATATAATTTAAATATTGCAACCATGGTAATGCTAAATGGCCAATAAAATTATATGGCCAAAAGACCTAGGCATGGTACAGTAGTAGAATGTTTCCCTAAGCATGTGTAGTAAAATGTTCAACTAGACACGTAGAAGAATGTTCTCCATATCATGTAGTAAAATGTTCTTCTAACCATGTAGAAGAATTTTTCCTAGATATGTAGTAGAATGTTTGGTCCATTTAAATCTGAATTAGTGTATAATGCGATTTGCTAAAATATTAATTGTTTAATACAATATTATTAAAATATTAGCAGAGGAATGTGATAGTAATTAGAGATGGTCGAACTATTGAAAGTTCGGTCCGTTTTCGAACTTTCGAACTATTGTAAAAGTTCGAAAGTTCGAAAGTTCGAAAACGGACCCATTAAAGTCTATGGGAGGCAAATAGTTCGAAAAGTTCGAGTCAAATGCAACTAAAATATTAATGGTAACTTAATGTAAATGGCTGTGGGACCTGGGAAATGGTCTGGGGAGCATGTTCCAATATCCAGGACTTTCGTAAAATCGATTTTACTCTCACACGCGCTACTTTCGAGCTTTCGCGTTCGAACGTTCGAGGTAACATGGACATTTTACTCGCAGATTCGATGCTCGCCTATAGGCTTTAATGGAGACTTTGCTCGCAGATCGCGCCTAGATACCATGTACATTTTACTCGCGGATTCGAACTTTCGAACGATCGAACATTCGATAAATCATCGAAAGTCCGGGAAATATCGAAAGTCCGCGTCCGAGATAGTTCAAGAAGTCTGGGTCCGTTCGAACTCGAACAGTTCGGCTCGAACTCGGGTTCGAGTTCGAGTTCTATGCCATCCCTAATAGTAATACATGGGTTACTTTGACTAAACACACTACAAAAATTATTTTATTATGTGTTTATGATGGCCGTATAGTTCACTCATGTAGGGATTGTTCCATGTGGAACATTTATTATGACAATCAACCAGGTTTCAACATCAGATAACCCATTCTTGTATGATGGGGAAGACCTCAAAGGCTAGTTATTGCCAGGAGAAAAATGAGCCAAAATGTCTAATCCCATGTACAACCATGACCAAATATATGTTCATTGGTCACTACCAGCTCCCTATATCAGGGATGTCCAAGGGAATGATGGAAGTTGTCATTTTCGTACATAAAGAGGGATACAGGTTGGATATCTCTGTGCTATACTTTAATATAGTGAGCTTATAGTGACTACTGCGTGTGTGGCCACCCAAACAGTTCTTCCAGTGCAAGAGTATATGTGTATTGTCTGTATGCATTATAGCCTTATAGCCTAATGTTTAAACTGTAAAACTTTCTAAATTCGAATGTATTTCTCCTTTAAATTGGTTTTGGAAATATAAATTCTAACATTACTTGCATCGATTAACTCAGTTCCACAGGCAATGAAATGCATAATAAAACAGTATTTCCCTATTTTGTTATTATAATTAGACACAAAGAAAATAGGATTAATCTACAATTAATCAAACAAGACACCCACATCAGTGTTCATCTTCCAAAACATTAAACTATTTTAGCATTTATATGGCCATTAAAATGTCATAAGCATAAATCTGTCACATGCTCACAAATAACATATTGAAAGAGACTTTCCTCTGTAACCATAAAGCTTTCTTATTCACTGAATCAAAAGTAACACTGCCATTTGTTATCAAGAAATTAATGTTGGCTTCGGACTTTTCTCCGAGAATAGTCCATTCATTAAATGAAATCAAATGTATGATCTCCTCTTTTAAACAGATGAAAGGAACTGTGAGATACCTGTTGTTACCCGTCATATTATCTATTCTAGGAATCATCAACTAGTAGCTTCTGGGCTAGACACAGACCTTTCTCTATTTTTTTTTTAAATCACATTTGTCCATTGTTTTGTATAACATTATTTATTTTACAAATGTGTAAGTATAACATATAATCACACCAGTATTTTCTAAATCGCACTGTGTAAATCTCAGTAGGTTAAAAATGCATTTTTCTTTAAGCATTCATGAGATCTATGTTTTTTAATTTAAGTATTACCTAAAATCATTTCAATATATTTAAATTGAAACTTCAGCGATGACTTCTAAAGCTGACCAGAAATATCCAAATACACATACACATATGTACAGGGCAAGATTTACATCTTGCAGCACATAGGCACAAGAAAAAGTTGTCTGCTCTTTTTGTTGTTTGTCTGAGGAAGGTGTATCAGTACACCGAAACGTCTCGTGTTAACCAATAAACACTGTTATTCTACAAGTCTGGTGTGCGTCCAGGACTGTTTCTATTTGGATGGTCTTTTAACTCCACCTCTCAACATGGCCCCAAATCACACCCATTTTTAATTATAGAGGAGGGAAAATATTATGCTAAAATTTGTAAAAACCACAAAAAATATAATATAAATATAAAAAAATATTAACTGAACCATAAGGGGGTGTTAGATGCTTTTTTAAAATATGCCAACAAATGGGATCAAGAAAGTGGAAAGATTTACAGTCCCCCTGCAACCACAAGTACCCCTAGGCATGTGCCTACTGTGCCTAATGTTAAACCTGTCCCTGTAAACATATCATTCCTGCTCTCTGACAATGACTTACTGGTGTCTGAAAAATATAGATTCTAATAAACATGTTATTGCATGACCTGTGAGTGTGCTTAAAGGGCATGTCCATCCCAAAACTAAAATTTAACCAACTACTGGCCCCACTGTGTAGTTCAAAAGTTAAAAAATCCTTACCATACTCCTCTGCTCCTTATGGTTCTCCTGCAGTGCTTTTCCAAAGTTCAGAAAAGTGAAGTGTAGGAGCTGTTGGTGGGTCATCCAGTCCCTATTTCCTTGTCCTCACTGAGGACTCTGACATGCGTCCTTCCCCCCAACTCCCTCCATCCCTCTGGATAGATTGATGCTGTTTGGTGTCCTACCGTTAAAAAACTCTCTACATACTGTAGTCCACCCCAGCCCACCCCCCAACCACCAACTTGGCTTTGTAAAAACAGCAGCAGAAATGTACATACACTGTTTCATTCCCTCGGCTTTCTCAGGCCGCTGCCTCTCAGCCAATCACATATGTGGCTGTGGTCCGGCCCATTTGCAACTTCTGGCAAACAGAGGGCTGAGAGTAGAGCACTGCGGGAAATACCGTAAGCAGTTTAAGTACATTTCTACTGATTTTTTAACAAAACAAGGTTGGCTGTTAGGGGTGAGCTGGGGTGGACTACAGTACATAAAAAGTTGTTTTCCAGGTGGAGATACCCTCAAAAGTTTGATCTTTAACCAACCCTGGCATCAGTCCTGTAAGGGTAAAATGCCTTCACATAGCTTCCCTGATGCTTTTGCTTGTTTGAACGGTGTAATATTGTAACATTTGCATCAGACAAAGGCTGTCCACCTGGCAACCTGAGGGCCAGATGCAGCCCTTCAAGGAAATTTTACAACTGCACTCCAAGCCCCACTAACCCCCTTCCCAATGGCTCCACAGATTGCTTTGTAAGACATCATCATTTTGACACAATCCAATCAATGTACCAGTTCTACATTATATTATTGGCCTACTACATCAGAAAGTAGGACAGTACATCTTTAGTCCAACAAGTAGCCCTAGGTGTGCTCACAATATTTAATGTTCTTCCATCTGTTAGAAAATATGACCAAATTTTATGTTTAGTAAATAGCATCATCCCCCCTTCCAGATGCTTCTGTAATGCAGTCATTGAGCATATACATTATATGTTTTTGTTTTCTCCTGTATAGAAGCACAGAAGGTAACACAGCCCTTAGGGAAAATGCAAAAAGAATGATCTAATAAAATATGTATCTATATTTTTATTGTTATTGTAAAGTGCTAGTATGCTATCTTATAATGCATATAAATAAGGATAATTAATAATGAACATACAGATATACTATGATAAAATTCCAGCCCTTGGAACAAGAGGAATTATGTCATTGAGCAGTGAAAGGAAGGTATTAAGTGCTTCACATGGCAAAGTGCTCTAATTGGCAGCCATGAATCCTATAATGTGCTGGTTTCCGAAGAGGTAGGATTTTAGCTAGGATTTGAAATTTTAAATGAATTCTCATTAACCCATTGTTTAAACATGCTCTGCAAAGTGATGATTCTGGCAGGGTTTCAAAGAGAAATCTTTACTGTTGGACAAACAACTATAACTCAGCTGGTTAGCCTCTAGGGGCAGTGTTCCCTCTAAGCTGTATGCGTGTGCTCAGTAGGCCTGTACAAACACAAATCTGGGCGAATATAGGAAATAAGGTATGTTGCGCAAAACAATTTATATATGGCTGCACAGATATAAATAGAAAATATATCAATGCATGCATCAATAGGAAATTAGAGAGAACATTGTCCAGGGGGTATAGATGCATTCCCTGTTTGAACCCCATTAATGGACAACTACACTGTAAAAATGTCAACAGCAAGTGTATTGTTAATGCATTGATCAATCCTACCTCCCTGCCCCAGGTACTTAAAAAAAACTTTATATGCACTATGGTTCAATGGTAATGAAATCAGTTTTGCCAGTTGTGCATTTAGATCCTATTTTCCATGTTACCACCTCTTAATCCTAGGCATTCAGTGCTTAGACTTTTTCTGTTAAAAAGTTATTTTAATGGGAAAATAACTGTGGTATCCTCACCTATTGATTAAAGGATAAGTGCACTGTAAAATCAAGTTATGTTCATTTGGAAGCTGCAGCTTTAAAAATACTGTTGCCTCCAGAGCCTACCTTTGTGCATTGATTGCTGACATCCTGTTACTGGTTTGTTGAATGTTAAGCTCCACCCCTCTGAGTCTCAAGCAGGAGAAAGCAGAAGAAATCTCAAACAGTAATGCCTTTGAGTTCCATGCATGTGCACGGAACTCACAGGCATTACTGTTTGAGGCTCAAGCAGGAGAGTGCACTGAACTCACAGGCATTACTGTTTGAGGCTCAAGCAGGAGAGTGCACGGTGCGATGCTCGCCTATAGGCTTTAATGGAGACTTTACTCGCAGATTCGATGTTCGCGCCTAGATACCATGTACATTTTACTCGCGGATTCGAACATTCGAACATTCGATAAATCATCGAAAGTCCGGGAAATATCGAAAGTCCGCGTCCGAGATAGTTCGAGAATTCCGGGTCTGTTCGAACTCGAACAGTTCGGCTCGAACTCGGGTTCGAGTTCGAGTTCTATGCCATCCCTAGTTGTAATATGCATCATATTTTACTCCTCTTTCATTTCTATGTGGTCTGATTTTCTATGTGCTTTCCTCCTTAATAGCTAGAGATGAGCAAAACTGTTGTGTTTCCTTCCAACAGCGGTTCTGAAAATCCAAATAAAACCCAATTCAATCAGAAATTTTCAGTCTCTGTTTTCAAATAGTCAATATTTCAATTCAGAATTTTCTAATTTCCTGTTTCATCATCACATGTTCCGATAACTTCCGAGTAATATACTTGTATATTAGCAGAAACTCAGGGCACTCAATAGTGGTGCATATGATAAATATAGATTTATTCTGCAAGAACGCAGGTCAACGTATCACCACTGCCATCTTAGTTGTCATTATCATTGCTTGACACATACAATGTGTACATGTCTACTAACTTAAATTAGTTCTCTAATTTAATTAGAAGTAATTAGGTAAAGTGAGAATAAATAATCAGTATTTCTTTAAACTGAAGGATATTTTTCCAGTTGAAAAAAAGTTTGCTGGAAAAAAAACAATATAATATATTATCACATAATGCATATTTCATCATATATAATACAAATATTAAAACATCCCCTGAATTAGTGAAAGGCCCCCCAAGAGTTTTAATTTATTTTAAGTGATAAAAAAAATTTACTTCTTTTTTTGACTACCGTATATACTCGAGTATAAGCCGAGGTTTTAGATTTTAAAATAAACCTAAAAACCTTGCCTCGGCTTATACTCGAGTCAAGTTCTTACCAGCATCACTCAACAAAATGTTTCGGGAAGATCATTCCTAGCACATCCGCCTACCCTAGGCTATAACAACATTGGCCAACACTCTGAGTCTGAATCCTTACCGGCATCGCTCAGCACTCCGAATCCGGCTGCCGCACGCATAGTTAGCACTGTGTATTTGCCGGCTGACGTCACTACTGGCGCCGGGCGATGAGAGGCGCCGAGTAGTGACGTCAGCCGGTTTGGATCATAACATGTCCACACCACCAGCAGAGAATATGCCTAATCTTGTTATTTAAGTCACCTTAAATTGTGTGTTGGAGCTTTTAACTTAACAGCAAAACTTTGAGCTTTTAACCTAACATCAGAATTCCCATATAGATGTTTGGAAACTACAACTCCCAGCAACAAAAGTATGCTGGGAGTTGTAGTTTCCAAACATCTATATGGGAATTCTGCTGTCCTATTTTCACCCTTGGCTTATACTCGGGTCAATCAGGTTTTCCTATTTTTTCAGGTAAAAATAGGTACCTCGGCTTGTACTCGGGTCGGCTTATACTCGAGTATATACGGTAAAATGTCTTCTCTCATTTTTAAGGTTTTTTTTATAATGTTAATCCTCCAACCTTTAGCAAAAATGAGTGAAAATTCTAAATCATCAAATGAAGAATTTTCGACCTTTAGAAATGAAAATGAGAATAAGTATGTGTTACCTATTTGGGGAAACATAGATACAGTAAATACAATCCAAAATAGTACCTGTTTTTAAAGGTATCTCCACGGGGGGGGGGGGCATTTAGTTTTATTAAAAAATGGGAGGTAAAGGAGCTGTGTCTTACCTCCCGTTCTTCAATAAAACCTGCAGGAGCTGGGAGAGGTACTTACCCAATTGCTGGCTCCTCCGCTGCATAGTCTGATGTACATAGAAATTGCACTGGTTGTGCAGGGGTATTTGCAATTTCTAAAAAAAAAAAAAAAAATTGAAACATGAAATTGGGGAGCACAAATAGCCTCCTTACTGTTACTAATGTGGGAAATCCAATATTGCTACCTGGAGCAGTTTACCTTTCCCCTTCATCAAGATGTCACTGAATCATGGGAAAGGTAAGCTACAAAGGGTTCTGGGGATTTTACACCACAATTTAAAATGCATTCGGGGCGATTCGATAAGGTTGAATAATAAGAAAGCTGCGTTACTTACCTTAGCCCGATCCCGCGATACCTGACGTAAACGAGATTACATCAGGTATTGCATCGCGGGATCAGGCTAAGGTAGGAAGCATGACTTTAACCCTGCCCACATAGTCCTGTTAAGTTTTGTGCTATCAAGTAGCGCAAAGCTTAATGATATGGTTTTTGGATCGATAGCACAGTGCTAGGTATTTCCAAACATAAACATTTGAAAATGGTACTGTACTCTAAAATCCATCTAAAACCCACATTAACCTGAAATTACTTCGAGTTAATGTGGGTTTCAGACGGATTTGGGCCATATTGAATCTCCCCCATTGTTTTAAATTATAGCGCAAAACATTTCAATTTAGTACATTTCATTTGCCTCACATTATTTCCAAAACTTTTATGGAAACATTACAGCCACCTGGTGATAAAAACCTATTCCAACCCTTACAAATGGGCTACTATGGGGTTTTTTTTATCACAAAGAAACTATTTTATTGCATCACCTCCAATATTTTTAAAATGTAATTCTCTTGATATACTTGTGATGTAGCTTGTTTTATATCAACTGTTATTTTTGGCTATTTGTGAAATGAATGCAAAATGCCCCATGAAAAACCTTACTATGGGTGTACAACCAATGCACATATGTTTAATTTTATGCTAAAATATATAGCCAGAGTCATCTGTCCACCAGGGTCTGATCATTAGACCTGAGGCCTTCGGAGCTAAAATAGTAAATGCTGTAAAACTGATTTGTTGTTAAAGCTAAATCCAAGAAAATAAAATGGTTTAATATGTTTAAAGGAGAACTATAATGTGTGTAAAGTTTTTTTAAATAAATTGTTAAAATGAAAAGTATGTGGGACAGGGATATAGGACTGGTAATTCCTAACTCCCAATAATGTTTCTGGGTGGAGAAGTCTTCCTCCTGGCTTCAGCACTATCTCTAATAAAGGATTAGTCCAGGACAGTGGTCATGTGTTCAAGTACTGAAAGCTAGTTAGTCCCAAGATAGCAAGCGAAAGAGCAGCAGGGACTTTTATCTCATAAAAGGCAGGTACTGATATACAGACAAAGTTTTTGAGAATTATGTCTCTTAAAAAGGTAAAATGTTACTAAGGTAAAAAAGTTTAAAAGTTAGGACCCAGCAGAATAAAGCAAACCGTGAACTGGTTGCTGGGCTTTATTATAGTTATTGAATTGCTTTAATTTATCCAGAGAGAAGGGCAGGCTTTTTAGGTCGCATTACAATGGTACAGTAAAATGTAAGCAAATTAATTGGATGTGCACTAGGCTTCTAATTTTTGTATGTGTTCAATTAATTTGGTCTCTAGTTGCACTCTGTGTGGATGTATACTATCCCATTTTTGTACAGTATATATATATTGCTTAGTCCAGGACTAACCTGGCAAATGAAAACTGTATGGGCTGTAGTGAAAATGATATTGTGAGGTAGGAATAATCAATAGAGATGTCCGAACTTCGCAAAATCCGGTCCGCTCGAGGATCCGCGAATTTTCGAAAAAATCCGAAAATTCGAAAATCCGCGAGCGGACCCGTTAAAATTAAAAATACCCTTGAAATAACGAGATTTTTCGTATTTTCGAAAATTTTCGAAATTACGAGTTTTCATGTATTTTCGGGAATTTTCGAAATTACGAGTTTTCATGTATTTTGGAAAATATGTATTTTCGAAAATACAAGTAATCCTCGTAATTCTGAATATTTTCGAAAATACGTATGTTAGGAATTAAGAGAAACCATTGTATTTTCGAAAATTTTCGAAAGTACATGTTTTCCCGTATTTTCCAGAAATTTTCGAAAATACGCGAAAACTCGTAAAAAATCCGCGAATCGGAAGTTCGGAAGGCGGAAAATCCGGAAAAATCCGCCGTTCGCGAACGGGATAAATCCGCGGCGGATCCGGGTTCGGATCCGCGAACCGGCCATCCCTAATAATCAATCCTACCTCCCTGCCCCAAGTACTTTCCATTTTTATAATTGTAAAAAAACGGTACAATTATATTTTTATATTATAGTAGTGATGCATCACAGTTTTTTGGTCCAAACCCAGTATTGTGGCATTGGAACTGCTGCAACATTTTTAAATATCCAAGAGCAGAACTTTGCAGAATTTTATCAAAATTTGGTGTTAAATTGTCAGTGTTGAAAATTTAAAAAAAAATTGGTTTAAACAGATGTTCCCTCTGAGGAATTTTGACACGTTTTCATTTAGTTCTAATTATAAGGTACTCCTTATAGCCAACCATACAGATTGGAGTAGCCATTTTGATAATGCTGGAATTGTAACAAATACTTTAGTCTCCAGTTATCAAGCAAATGTGGAACATACAAGATCAAATGCACTTGAATAACACTATACACTATTAGGGCTATGCACAGAGAGCCAGTATCGCTCTCTATTGCCACCTTTATGTAATGTACTGAACCGATAGTGGCTCTCAGTGCATAGCAAATGGGGTTTACCCATTCCGAACCTTTAATGCCAGCTAACTGCTGACATTAAAGGGCATCTATAGTGAAAAAAACACATTGCCCCTTTGCAAAGTTAAATTCATGTACTCTGTTCTGCCTTAATCCTATCCCTGTCAGTGATTCTGTTTAACCATGGTGTCAGATCTGTGTGCAGCACTCCCCCCCTTCACCCTCCCCTCTGTTACCTCCTCCATGTCTCAACTCCGGCTAACCGGCAAGCTTATCATGTGCAGTAGGAGTTAAAAGTTCAACATCCTGAAAAACACTCCCACGCACACAGGGGCCAATAGAAAGCAAGCTGTCCTGGAGACACGGAAGAATAAGGAGAACAGTACAGTTTACTATCTCTCTCTTTGTGACCCACCATCAATCAATGAAGTCTATCAAGAAGGGGGGTCAAGTGCAGCCTTATATCTACCATGAAAGCTACCTCTCTCCCCCTGCTAATGCTGTTATCTCTATGTTTATTACAGAGCAGGGAGGGGGGATCACGTCACAGGGATTTGATTGACAGTCCAAGTAGGAGTAGAGGAATTCCTCACCCTCCTCAATTTTAAAATAACAATTCACACAAAAAAAGTATTCAAGCCGTATCATTTTTTTAAATGAATTTTTTTCACCTTTAAAAATTCACTTTTAATCTGAGTTCATGCCCTTGGTTCCACTGTGTTTTTCACATAGATGGTCAGCATGAAAAAGAGTTCAGCGGAATGTCGTAAACTTGAACTCCTTGTGACCTTGTGTGAGAACACGGCTAAAAATGATTTCCTAATTGCCCAAACCCACCTGGGATATGTTCCCTACATATTTGTTAGTTTTTTGCAGTTATGCGGTGGAATGAATTATCTACCTAAAGGTGTTAGCCACAAGAGACCTTCATGTTTAAAGACAACTTATTTCCCTTATTTCCTAATATATTATTTTCATTATTATTTTTTATTATTTAAAAAGTGATGGATACACTGCATTAAAATCTATTTCTTTTACAACTAATTTTATTGGAGATTGTATGCAATTCTACAAAGATAGGGGCATATTTATAAAGGTTCGTTAAACTTTTTGCCTTCTTTAAAGTAGCCTTTTCATCCAAATAAGTCCAAATAACCAGTAGTGAAAGGTCATTACTGCTACTTTTTGCTTTTTGCCATACATCACTGTGGTAACCACTCAAACATATTTATAAAATTGCGAAAAGTGTATTTTTGAGTTAAGTTCATCCATTCGAATTCTTGAAGTCTGAAGTGGCGAAAATGCATAAGTGGCCATTTATTTAGCCTGCCAATGGGCCCATGGAGGTGTCAGTACAGTGTAGAGTGTTTCTCAATACTAATAAGTACTTAGGGGGGTGTTAGACTATTTTTCATTATTTACTGTAATACAATCTGCGATTTTGCTTTTTTAAGGTTAATTTTTCACTTTTTAAAGATTTTTTTTTTTTTTTAAAGGTTCCGATTTTCTTTATTCACCAATAAAGTCAAATGGGGGTCTGAGGGACATATTTATAAAGGGGCATTATTTTTGCTTTTTTTCCCACCAGCCTTTACCACAATTTTTTAAACTTTCAACTTTTCCTTTCATCCAAGTTAATAAAAAGGTAAATTTTTATCAAAAGCGAAAATTATCAAAAAGTAGCACTAATTATGCTGAAAAAGCTCAGCACATATGATGGTTAGAGATGTCCGAACTTCGCAAAATCCGGTCCGCTCTAGGATCCGCGAATTTTCGAAAAAATCCGAAAATTCGAAAATCCGCGAGCGGACCCATTAAAATGAAAAATTCCCTTGAAATTACTAGACTTTTCGTATTTTCGAAAATTTTCGAAAAATAAGCGAAAACCCATAATTTCGAAAATTTTCGAAAGTATGAAAAATCCGCGAATCGGAAGTTCGGAAGGCGGAAAATCTGGAAAAATCCGTCGTTCGCGAACGGGATAAATCCGCGGCAGATCCGGGTTCGGATCCGCGAACCGGCCATCCCTAATGATGGTAAATAGGTAATACTCCCTGGTGGTTTTTCAAAGTAGTATTAAATTGGTTAATACACACTGAACACCTATCTTTGTTATTTAAAAATAGCCTAACACATTTGGTGTTTTTTTCAGCCAATGATATAATAAATAGTGTAAAAGTCAAATGGCAAATTTTCTCTATTTTAAAGGACAATGATACTCACCTTTTCCACGATCCACTGCAGCATAGTACCCAGGTTGAGGACCTTAAATCGCTAGGGTACTTTCCCTAACTCCTGCACTACTTACTGCAAATCTGCTTTGGCGATCAGCACAGTTCCACCTCTCTTCTACTGTCAGTGACAGTCGCGGGGCAGCCAATTGGAAGACACGCCTCCTTGCAGAGCGTATCTTCCTATTGGCTGCAAACGCGATCTGTCACTGAAGCAGGAAGAGCGGAGGAATAGATCGATCGCCGAAGCAGATTTGCAGATTTGCACTTTCCCTAACTCCTGCAGAGTTAGGGAAAGTACCCAGGGTGAGGACTTAGCGATTTTAGGTCCTCACCCTGGGTACTATGCTGCCATGGAGGAAGAGGAGCGAGGGTGAGGTGAGTACAATTGTCCTTTAATAGCATGATAGTGTAAAACTCAAAAGGCAAATTTTCTCTATTTTATTAACAGGACACATTTTTTAGTATTGCTTATTTTCAGCAAACTGCAGCTAATTATCAAACCAGCTACATTAATATGGGAACATACCATAGTGCTGTGTAAGAAATAGTCATGTACAATAAGTAATGATGTTTGGCGAAAATTTTGGTAAAACTGCATAAAATGCAACAAAAGGGAGAAAAGGGGCAAACAGGTGAAAATTCACCTATTTATGAATGGCTTTAAATTTAAAAATGACAAAAATAGCTCTGAAATTACACTAGCGAGCAATGTCTCTTTTCGCAGTGAGACTACACTTAATGCAATGATTAAGGCGAAAACTATCGCCACACATCGCCACAGCGATACTTTTCTGCAAAGGCGAAAGCGAAAATGAGCGTTTTTATAAATAATTCGAAAATAGCGGTATTTATCATTGCAATGTCCTGTGGCGAAAAAAAGAGATTGTTTATAAATATGCCCCATACTGTCCACCATACACCAAAATCTATATTTACCACAGGGTGCTGTCTAATGGTACCACTTCATAGCCCAAGGTTTACATACACATTAAAGAAAGATCACATGTTGGTATAATGTATGTGAACTTGTGACAGATTCAACACAATGTTTCAGTGTATTCTGTTTGTCAGGCGTTGATGTCAATTTTACCATCTTGTTCTATACAAAATACTAAAATATTAACTAAATTAGAGATGAGTCCAATGTAGAAAACAAAATAATTTTATGTATCTGATTAGCTTAAAAAAATCACATTATTGCCTCATTAGGGCCAAATCTACGTTATTTTCCCTGTGTTATCACTACAGTAATATGCTCCTTGTTAGAGGAATATTCTTTTCTGTATTGCTGCTGTACAAGGTACTGCTGGGAAATAATTTCTTAATAAAATCTCTACTAAAAAGCTTAAAACAACAAAATATGTAGGCAGAAAATAGCACTAAATATACTAATCAAGCATTTGTGACACCTCAGCGCCTTCAGAACCATGAAATCATTATACTTCAAACACAGAAAGAGAATATTCCAGTGATGAGCCATTTGTCTTGTTCACACTTTTCTTTCTTTTAAACTTACATTGCAAGCTCAGTCCAGCAGGCAAAGAGTTCATGAGCTGAAACTCCTCAGTTTCCCACTGAAGCATACCTGTGGAGAATTTTTCAAAAGACTCAGTTTTGGTTTTCCATATAATTAGTTTAAAGCATAGAAATTCTCCATGTATTTAATACACTAAAAAGTGGATTGGTCTTGCTGTAAAATGAATGGTAAATACAGTCAATTTATCATCCTAGTTTCCTAATGCGTGACCACACAACATGAACAAGATTGCTGTAATACGGTGAGAAAATAAAAAACAAAATACACAACTCTAAAAGAGGCAAATCGTTGACTTATTTGTTAAAAGGAATAGCATTGATTTCTCTGTGCATATTTATTATGAAGTTTTATGGTGTATGTGTGCACACTTTAAAGGGTATGTCCACCCTAAAAATCAATTTTGGATATATGATTCCTCCTGTCCCCCCAGCCCCAACCGCTCTATTTATACTCTTAGAAAGGGCTCCAAACTTTACTTACCTTCCCTCTTTCCTCCGCCGCGCTGCCGGCCCTCTGCTTGCGAGAAAATGCAAGCTGAGGGGCGGGACCGGCAGTCGCGTCTGTGATTGGCTGAGTGGCAGCCAATGATGGACGCGGCCGCCGGCAGTTCATTTCGGCGGGGGAAAGAGGGAAGGTAAGTAAAGTTTGGGGAGTTTTCTAAGAATACAAATGGAGCGGTTGGGGCTGGGGGGACAGGGGGAATCCTATATCTTAAGGGTTTTACGCTAGGGGGAGGGAATCCTGAGAGGGAGGGAGAAGGAGGGAGGGGGAGAGGGGCTGCAGTACACATGCCAAACTTCTCCCGGAGGCCAGGTAGGAGGTCCCTCAGAGTCCTATATGGACTCTGCTATCCTCCTGGTGGGCAGTTTTGGGGACTTTGGGGGGGGACTACAGGAGAACCTTATGGAGCTGGGATGTGAGGTATGGATTAAACTACACTACATGATGGGGCCAGTAGTTGGGGGGATTATAGTTTTGGGGGGTGGACATGCCCTTTAATGACTTATTATGATGGCCTATCTCACTCAGCACCAAAAAATAAACCAATGGTCTTCCAATCCCTGAAATTGTGGGTTGGGGGAATTAGGGGGAGGGGGGGACTGTCAAAAAGTAGCCAAAAGTTGGGTCTGTTCTTCAATTTAAGAATCAGACTTGCATTTTTTTTTTTTTGCAAGAATCACTGTCCATATATTCAACATTTGGGGCCTTAAAACCATTTTGCTTTTGGCATGTTGCTTTAGAAGCTCATTAAACCTCGATATCCATTACATTTAAGGACTTGCCAATTCATAACTAGAATAACTAGAGCTGAACACAATAACCTATTCTGAATTTAAGGCTACAGAATATCAGTGTTGGGTTGAAGGAAGAAGACAGTTTTCACTGCTGTAACCCAGTTAGAAACATATTCTTTATTTTATTGCTTATTTATTCTGATTTGATATACCTGTATATTAAATTTGCAGAATAAAATGAAGCTGAATGGGTCCTTAATTCTTTCAAATAGGGTACCACAGTCTTGCAAGCAAAACCGCATGTCTCTACATAGATACTAACAGGGCGATGATATTATCTGCTATCCGGCCAAATTAGTATAAAACCTACACGACCCAATGTTTTATCAGGTTTTTTAAGTTTTTAATGATAATTTTCGAATATTCATTTGCAATTTTCAGTTTCCGAAAACAATGTTTGGATCTTGTTTTCGAATTTGACTTCCTAATATTCGATTTTACTATGATAAGTTCTGAGTTTCCAAAAATCTGTCGGATCAGCGGATTTTCAAAATCGGCAGTTCCGAATTGCAAGCAGGTTTATATAATTGAAACCATCAATATATCATTGTGTTAAATACAAAGAAGAGATTCTGTTTAAAGTACTTTTGGATACTTAATTGTCTTAAGTGCCATACCTGTTGAAGGGAACTACATTTTCTCAAAAGCTTACATTAAAATATTCAGTTAGCCAACAATAGGTTTGGCCTGCACTTTCCTTGAACTCTATATACACAGAGAGAGATCATATTAAGGGCAGATATGGTGGATACAGCTATGTGCAATATATATGAGCTGCATATTTATTTAATCTCAAAGATGTGATGAAACCATTGGCCTGGCAAAGATCAGGTCATCATTTTCCTTACATTTTTTATGTAGCTCCATCTTATTTTCCCTTCTTGCTCAAATACACATATCTGTATGTAGCATAGCCTTATTCAATTCATTGGATGATTTCTTATTCATGAATGCAAGAGTTGATTAAGGGTAAGTACAGACTAAAGATTAAAAAATTAAAATAGCAATTAAGGGCAAGATGCTTTTAATTAACGGAGAATTATAATCATGCAGTAACTGTTTATAAACTCTACTACTACTACTTCATTAACATATGTTGTGTAATGCCAGAAATGAAAAAATCGTCAGTGGCATTGACTGTGGGAGGAGCTAGAAAGAAGACAGTTACTGCATGAGTATAATTCTCTTTTAAGTTACTAGCAAGGACGGCCATGTAAGCTCTGAAAAAACAAAACAGAGATTCAAAACTAAAATCTTTTTTGAACTTGTGCATTAGTATAATATGAAATATGTTTGAATAGTAGTTACTATAGGACATTATGGCCCCTTTAAAAACATTGTAGAAAACAAAATCTAATTTTTTTTAGTCCTATAGATAATTTAAGCTTTTAAAAATATACAATCCATAGTGTTCTATCTCCTAAGATACACTCTTGGGATACTACACACACACATCTTTTTTCAACTCTTTAAAATACTTCTGCATCAAAATGACCCCTAAACACAAGGGGAAGATAATTTATGTGTGAAGAGCTTTTAATGGCGAGGATTGTAATTAGTCCCGTCTATAGAAGATAAAATAAATAATGAAATTGTCAATCGCAAGGCACTGCTTATGGAAACAAATTATAATTATATTGTGAGCTTGAAACTGGATGGTTCTGCTTAATGGACAATTAACAATACTACGTACACATAAAATAAAGCGCAGCGTTAATTATTAGAAAGGGCTTTGTTAATGTTTACAACTGCAATACACAAGAGCCCAAAACAGGTGAATGCTTAATGCAGTGAGAGCTTCAGTTATAGCAGAATTCAGTACATCAATAGTACATCAGGGGGAAAAAAAACTAATTTTAAATACTGTGTTAAAGGAAATGGCATTATGACTTCATTACTGGTATGCTGATAAAAAGAACCAATATTGCACACAGTGCAATATTTGTCTTGGTTATAATACTAGAGTAGAGATGGACCCGAAAACCGAGCCTGGTTACAAAGTAGATTTCACGGATCGGAACCCTAGGACTTTTAGAAATTTTTAGAAAATCGAAAATTTTCAAAATTTCTATAATTCTCGAAAATACCATGCGGAATGCAGAAACAGAAGGTGCATAAAGTGTCCTATATTGGACATTATTTTTTAACGGTTTTGGGCATTGATAAGTGCTCCCCAGACCATTTCCTAGATCATTTGTTATTTATACCTTAATTTTAGGCTGAACTTTCAGATATTTTTAACTCCAATTAACCTTAATGGGTCCGCTTGCTCACTTTAAAACTTTTTTTTAAAAAAATTCAGAAAATCTGGGAATCTGCAAACGGAATGGATTTCAATGAGTTCAGCCATCTCCAATACTGAGTTCAGATAATTCATTATGAGGACAGAATCTTGTAAACAAGATTAGAGTTTTGATTATTTGGGATTGCCCCATCATATTGTGCAGAGTGTTCATTTCTAGGGTACAGTAAGTAAAGTAGAATTTTTCTGGGCTTTGTATACATGGACAGGGGTGTCCATGTGTTCCCGGAGGCACCTGGGGTTTTTTTTGTAAGTGGATGAGTACAGCACCTTTTCTCTTTATTTTTATCAGGAATGATCCAACCAATTATCAGCTTGTGACTGGCTGATTTTTTAGACATGTTATAGTCCAAGACCTGAATAAATTCATTTGAATATTAGATTAGAATATTAGATTATTGACCATTATTGTAATAGCCAGCTGTTGAAAAAAATATTGAGAATTACTGGTATTAATGAATATAGATCTGGTTGATCCAGGGATACTTTCCGATTGCTGTTTGGAGTCAGGAAGGAATTTTGCCCCCTTTTAGGTTGGGTTTTTTTGCCTTCCTCTGGATCAACTGTTAGGTAGGGTTAAAAAAAAAAGGGAGGGTGAATAGGTTGGACTTGATGGATGTGTGTCTTTATTCAACCTTAATTACTATGTTACTATGTTACTATGAAGATAACGCAAATGGCTTTGGTATTCAGTTGTTTCCTTTAAACAAAAATACTTTTTTGTTAAAGGGCTTCTCCATCCCCTTAACTAAACTCTACAATCAGAACCCTAGGACTTTTAGAAGTGTCTAAAACTAAAAAATATTGAAAATTACTGGTATTAATGAATATAGATATGGTTGATCCAGGGATACTTTCCGATTGCCGTTTGGAGTCAGGAAGGAATTTCCCCCCCTTTTTAGCTGGTTTTTTTTGCCTTCCTCTGGATCAACTTGGTAGGGTTAAAAAAAAAAGAGGGTGAATAGGATGGACTTGATGGACGTATGCCTTTATTCAACCTTAATTTCTATGTTACTATGTTAGCTAACACCCTCCCCTCCCCCTCCCACCTACTTTTTGTTATGCTTCCAAAGATGCGTCCATACTTACTTATACAACCCAATCCCTCACCGCCGCACTCTCCACTCCTCTGCAGCTTCTGGGTATCGGCCATTAGACAAAGTCTTAACACTTACATCATGGCAAATGACAGATGGATGTTACCAAGGCTGCTACCTCTGCTGGCACTTAAAATATACATAGCAGCAGCAGAGGACGCTTATACCTGTCAGCAAAGGATTGGGTTGTGTAAGTTAAGAAGCATCTTTGAAAAATGTTAGTACAATGATAAGTGGTGGGGGGGAGGAGAGCGTGAGTTGATTGTAAAGTTTAGATAAGAGGGTGGAGATTCCCTTTAAAAAATGCAGCAAAATGTGGGCATTAAGTCTTGTAAGTACTTAATTTTACCAGTGGAAAACTGTATGATTAAGGACTGGAAGAAGGAAGAATGGAGCTTTGAATGTAAACTTAAAACATGTTTAATGAAGTAAAGGGATAGCAGGTAAGAGTGGAATTTATTACTGGTGACAATTTTTTTATGGACAAAGCACTTTTTCACTGTGTATGAGAAAGTGCTTTGTCCAGAAACATGTCCTGCCAGCTGTAATAAATTCTACCAGCAGATGCCTTTGTGTTGCATTTTCTATATCCTATCCATTTACTTTTTTCATTATTGCATTGAATAGAACATTAAAGCAGGTAGGTGTGAGTGGTTCATTATATACGTTGATTATTTGGTAAGAGAGGGTAGAACAAAAGAATTTTGCCATCAAGTATATCATCATCTGTAATCCTTTATTCGGTTTTCTATCACACTCCAAATTAACAATAAAGAAAAAAATCATGCAAGGTTTCCAAATACCCCTGCTGGTGTAAAATGGTTTGATCTGAAATTAATTGTGTAGCTAGAAATTTGATCATGTTCTTTTATGGCCGGCCTCTGGTACACCACCATTCATGCAGTAACTATGGATGGTCTCAGGCCACACTTAGCTTTAATTTTTAGGTTAAAGAGTCAGGTCAATATTCTGTTGCAAAGGAACCTTGTTCAACTGCCAAATCTGACATTACTCCAGTATTTGCAATTCGCAAATGGTTAATTTACACCTTGAACAAACCACAACCATTCTAAGATCCACCCTATCCTATTTAGAAAACCTGAGTTGTGGTTTTGTAAAATGCACAATCAATAAGGGATTCCTGTATTTTCTTATTGTGTATCGTACAATCAATGGTACCCCAATCACTGGGTTGTGGATTTCTAGCAGTCCAAGAACTGGGCTGCAAGGATTGTTTATACAATATACAGGGAGATTCAATAAAAGTTCTTATCGTTTAAAATGGTGCTAATTTTGCCCCAACCAATCAGATCTTATTTAACATTTGTAAGCTTACATCTGATTGGTTGTGACAAAATTAGCACCATTTTAAACGATAAGAACTTTTATTGAATAACCCTGATAGTATATTATGCACTCACCTGGATCCAAAGTCATCTGCCTTATATATTATATTCATTGTAATGACCAGTTCAAGGAAAATTGACTAACAATGTGACCAGTCCCTGAGGCCACTACAGATATTCATTATTCCAGTGCAGTTACTGTGTTTTTCAGAATAGGGTAAAATTACATTATTTGCAAATTAATAATTTAGAAACACAAAAAGCTTAAATCGTTTTTAAAATTAATTTCAGCTGCTGCTGTTAACAAGAGCCATAGTATGTGTCAAAGGGGACTGCACGCCCTTGGAAAACAGCTAATTGAAGGCTGATTGACAGCTCCAATACAGGGATGTAAGGGGTTAGGTGCTCTACTCTTGGAAATAAAAGCATGTTTCCTGTATCCTTTTGCCTTTGTTAATTACTGACCTGTAACTATGCAAAAAAAAGGGGTTTGCTCATATTCTTTTGCTAGATCTGTAAATAATAAAATAAATGAATCAAACCAGCTACATTTTTATTCAATTCAAATGGTCTTTAGTCACATAACATATTGTCTACAAAAATGTTGTGTGATTGTTTGCAAAGATACGCACAATCATTTAGAACAATCATACCTAAGCCACAAGCAATTAACCTGTATTTCAGTTAAAGGAAATTTAGTGATTTCAACAGAGAAGTACATACAAATTAAACCCCATTCAAATTTAGAACAGTTCAAAGAAAGTGTATTTTATGCATATAATTAAGCAAATAAATGTACTACATTTATAATCAGGCAGCAGAGTATATTACATAGAGTAAGTACTTTATTGAAAATACCTGCTGCAAGGCTAATTAGAAGTTCATGTAAGACGTCTGCTTTAAGGCTACAAGCAATTCTGTGCAGCCTGCATCATGCATCTATCTCCTCTGTATTTAGCAAGTTCTGCACAGGGTTACCTAACAATTGCAATCTATGCTAAATTAAATTGTTATAGTAGAACTAAAGTTACTTTATTTATAATGTGAATGCCTTTTTCTCAGAACACTTATTCATCGTGAGGTACTTCTCTAGTAAGTTGCATTTACATACATTTAACAAGTAGATTCTGTTGCCAGTACAACTCACAGTCTATGTAGTCTTCAAAGTGCTTTGTGAGCATGTGTACCTATTGGCCATGCCCTCTGACCCCATTATTCCCTGTCTCTATGCACATATTTTCTATACAAACGTGTCACACCAGGTCAGGTCTGATAAGACTTTATAAGATTAAGAAAGCTGCATGTTAACCTGCAGTTTATTTTCCAGCTAGCATGAATTGTTGTTTACCAGGAACTGCCATAAAAAAATTTTAAAAATATAAATTGTCTAAATAATGCGCTTTCTTTGTAATAACTCTGGTAGCTCAGCAGACAAATGCTTCTTTTAGAAACACAAAGCACATGAGGTTACAGGTTCACATTCTTTGTTGTTTTCTTTTTTCCTCAAAGCTTGATAGGAAGTACAATAAACTTTAGATTGCTTTTGTATTTTGTATGAAATGCAAAAGAATGTGTGGGGAAAAGATTTTATCATTGCAAAATCTCAACAATATATTTTCAGCACTTTTAAATTTCTAGTAGACTTTCCGCGCTGGTGTGGTAGGGAATGTCTACTTGAGTAGGGTGGCTGCACTGCAAGTTGTCCATTGAATTGTTTATAAAATCTTTAAAAATATCTTGCTTGCGCTTGGGTTAATGGGTAGCGGAAGGGTTAAAACAAAAAGTAAAAAATAAATAAATGTGGTCTCCAAACAAGTTGAGTTTAAATGAAAGGTCAGTTTCCTACCTTTAAAGAGGAACTGTGGTCCAAAAATGCTTTAGGTAAATTGATAGGAATTGCTCTCCTGAGAGTTTTGGCAATTTATTTCCACTATTTTACATAGTTTTGAAGTTTACATTTTTGTGTGTGATATGGCAGCAGCATCACCAGGTGCCCTGCACTTCCTGCTTCCTGCTCTGAAACCTGTCAGTTAATCTGCCCTGTGTCTCCTCCCCTTTTCAGCCCCCCTGGTCCCTCCCACTCATGGACCCCTGGTCCCTCCAGTTGCAGGCCCCCTTGGCCCTTCCCTTACAGCCCCATTGGCCCTGCCCACTAGCGGGTGCCTAAGCCCCAATCGCGGGTGCCCATGCCCACTCGTGGGTGCTTAAGCCCCGCCCACTCACGGGTGCCTAAGCCCGCCCATTTGCAGGTGCCTAAGCCCCACCCGCACACTAGTGCTGTGGCCAATCTGACACACCCCCTACCCCCACCCCAGAAAACTCTGTGGAAACAGCCTTTTCAGGCAGAGTGAGAACTCTGCCTGAAAAGGCTGTTTTCACATAGTGAGAGGGAGGGCTGTAGATTCCCTTACCTTCTCTGTCAGGACTTCACACAGCAGAGAGGAGGAGGGACTTCACACACTGAGGAGACTGAGGCTGTGCTCACCGGCGGCACTGTGCAGAGAAGACTTAGGAAGTCACATGTCAGCCTCCCACCCATTAACTTTTCTGGTCAGTCATTTCTTTATATCTTGGGCTGTGAAGCACGTAGAGAGGTGGTTGATGGCTCGTTTTAAAGGTAGGAAACTGGCCTTTCATTTAAACTTGTTTGGAGACCACAGTTTCCTTTTAAGATCAAGATCTCTGTAAAAAATCAGTTTAAAAGGACACTTCCATATATTAAAATTCTTTAAACACTCAATTGTGCCTATCCACCACTAGGGGCACTGCGGGGTCTTCTCTGTGCTGTTCTGATGCTTGCTTGGTCTGCATAGCTCCCAAAAACCTTTGCAACCAGGAATAAGGTTGCCAACAAACTTTATTATAGCAATTAAAAACAATAAAAAGCACTAAAAAACCTTGCATAAACAATCCATTAGCAGTTGTTGAAGTTGCACCTCTCTGCTATGGTGTGGCCCCTTTAAATCGTGGTGGTCTTGTGGTCAGGTATAATCCACTTGGTGATGGCTTGTGAGGTAGTTCCTAAGCTTTTCACTGTTTTAATCCTTACAGCTTCATCAGGGAAAGTCAGAGAAAGTCAGAGAAATTCGGGTCTGGGATAGTTCGAGAAGTCCGAGTTTGTTCGAACTCAATAAGTTTGGCTCGGGTTCGAGTTTGAGTTCTAGTCCATCTCTAATATAGCCTGTCTATGTATAGATAGCCCCCATTTCCTGTTCCTAAAATATCCAACATTTTGTAGATATTTTAAACAAGCAAACCAAATATTTAAAATCATTTTTAAACCCAAATATGTTGGAAAAGACAGGTTTTTAAGTGTTGGGTAAATTAATTGTATATTTTTTTTTCATCAAAACAAAGATAATCTTAGGTTTGATGAAAATCAAATTAAATTTAAAAAAAACTGCAGTGGAAATAGAATACCCACTAATTCGGTGCACACAGACCCATTGCCAGGTTGATGCATAACAGTGATTGCTTCTTAAAATCTAAAATCTGTGCACAACTTGTGGACTTTCAAGCTAAAACAGGGGGATATCTGTTGTATTCAATTAGATAAACGGGACTTGAAGTTTAGTTCTTGAAGACGTTTCGCTAGTCATCCGACTGGCTTTCTCAATTCAGAATGACTTGTACAAGAATCTGTGGCAATTATGTACCCTGGAAAATCCCAATTAGCATATCACAGCCAGGTGTTAAGGGCGTGATTGGATAGTGGCTAAGAGGTGTTATAGGAACGCCCAGAGTAAGGTGTCAAAACAGCATTGTACATGGCAGACAGATGGTGTCGAACCCCCCCCACCTCTATTTAGGCTTGGTTTCTTTATTTTCACATAAATGGCCTCCTTAACACCTCCCTTGAACCAGTCATGTTCCTTTGCCAATATGTTAACATTACAATCTTCAAAGGTATGTCCTTTATCCTTAAGATGCAGGTACATGGCTGAGTCCTGACCCGAGGAATTGGCTCTTCTGTGCTGGGCCATACGTTAATGCAGTTGTTGTTTGGTCTCCCCCACATACAAATCAGAGCATTCTTCACTGCACTGCACTGCGTATATGATGTTGCTTTTCTTGTGTTTCCGTATTGGTATTGGTATCCTTACGCTGGGCGTACCTATAACACCTCTTAGCCACTATCCAATCACGCCCTTAACACTTGGCTGTGATATGCTAATTGGGATTTTCCAGGGTACATAATTGCCAAAGATTCTTGTACAAGTCATTCTGAATTGAGAAAGCCAGTCGGATGACTAGCGAAACGTCTTCAAGAACTAAACTTCAAGTCTAGTTGATCTAATTGAATACAACAGATATACCATGACCTGGATGAATGAGAACCTTCACAAGCATAAAACAGGGGGATGTTTCTGCCATTAGGCAAATGAAGGTATTTAACTCAAGCAGTACAATCATCATCAAGTCAGTGTGAGGTATAGGCGGTTTGCCTCGGGAGGTAACAGGTAAAAATTGCTACTGGCTAAAACAGCAAAATTTAATATAGTGAAATTTCACAAAAAAAAGCAGTATTTCAAATATAGCCCATTGATTCATTCAGGCTGATACTTGTGCTATATGTTTAATCTTTTCCTGGGAATTCTGGGACACATATATTCATCAATCAACTAGTTCAAGCAACTTTAAAATGAGCATGTTGAAACAGTATCATAAATCACCTACTCCGCTTTATAGATTTGTTGAATTAGCAAGCTGCATATCCTTCAACTGGTTCCCTTTGTTGCTCTATACATCCAAATGGGCAGTACACTCTTGAGGTAAACTAATTCTTTATATTTTTCTAGCCACTATTGGATTGCTGCAGTATGTGTTTTTGTGCTGATTCTTTGCAATGTTGTTTAACAGGTAATATTGTTGGGTGCCATCTAATGTGAGTAAATAAAAAAACAACTTTAATACTTCTCTGTGTTAGAAATATATTTCTTTCTCTGTACTAGAATTATATTAACTTCCCAGTACTAGAAATACTGTATACCTACTTCTCTGTATTAGAAATCTATTCACGTGCGCATACAATGTGTGATATAGATGACTGTGCTGTATATTGGTATCAGGCATAAAGGACACCACATTGAATGTGTGAAAGAGTGGAAAGCAGATGGCCCCAGATACCAAAAATAAATGCCAGTGGCAACTTAAAGCAGTACGACAAAGTAAATGGGAAAAAGTATACAAACTCCATATTTATCTTATATTGTCTGTCTGTTGCTTTGCTTCTTTATAATCCTTTATAATCTATGCTAAGCAAGCTAGCATAGAAATAGCAAGACATTAGCATGGCATTCCCACCCATTTCCTGTTTATATCCTATAGGCAGAAACTGTTCATGTGACTACAAGCTGGACACATGTCTACAAGCTGCTGAAAGCAGGAATTTATATTGCTGAACCTGTCCAGCATGTAACTTCATACAAGTTTTACCTAAAGACAAGATCCTGGAGTTAAAAAGGTACAACAAAAGGCTTTTGTTTAAACATAACTTGTTTCAATATCACAGTTTTTTTTTTTAATTGTTGTTACTGGATTGTCAGGAACACAAATGGGAGATGCAGACATAAACCATTAGTTAACATTTAGCATTTCTTTTCCAGTTACATTTAGTTGGAGAGGGTTTAGGGCGGGATTTGCTACCACTAGTTCTCATCTATATGGATCACCATTAAGAGGCTAACCATTTTCCTAAAATCCATGTTTTAAGATTCAAATGTAAATAATTGTAAAATCAAAGAACTAAACATAACAGGTTTATGCTTTGTGCTCAGTCTATGGGAATGCAGCACTATATATATATATATATATATATATATATATATATATATATATTGTACAAGACTCCAGGGATGGGTCATGGATGGAAGATACATATCTCCTATTTTTGGTCTTGTTTCCTTTTAATGCCAGTACATTGAGGGTTAACCTGCTGCAGGAAGGAATGTCTGCAAGGAGCTCTGGGGAAAAGGAGTGTGTGATTGCCTGAGCAGGTATATTGCTGATGAGCTGTGCAGGCTGGAGGGTGTGTGGATCAGAGCTCCTTGCTGGATTTCCCAGGGTTACAAGGAAGGTAACCCTCTTGCTAAAAGAAAAAAAGAAACACTGAGGTGTGTCAGTAAATGAACTGTGTTTTGTTTGCAAAGTCTTTAAAGTTTGGGCTGCTGAAGAAAGCTGGACTTTTTCCTTTGTGTTGGATTACAAAGTGAACTGCATAATTTGATTGGCTGAGTGAAGCTGCATTTCCTTTTTTCCTGTTTGACTGTTTTGCCGCAGATGCCAAATTTATGTTGCAAATAAACAAAACCATTATTTTGAACTTTTGAGGCTGCCTAAACTGTGTGAACTTGATCCCAGATCCCCCTGAATATTACAATATATATATATTGAGGGGTGAGGAATCAAAAGCCCGCTGTTTTGTAGAAGACATTAATTCGCTACAATCCAACATCAAACTTACGGCCCACATTAACCCAAAAGTAGTGGATTTTCTAGATCTAAGAATTTCCTTCGAGAATGACAAAATTATGACCACATTATTTTGTAAACCCACGGATAAAAACACAATCTTACACCGCAATAGCTGTCATCCAGAAACACTTAAGAGATCTATACCATACAGCCAATTTCTCCGAATAGTGAGAAACAATAGCGAGAATACGAAGATGTTGTCACAACTTAATGATCTCAAGGAGAGACTCAAGCGGAGGGGTTACAACCCTAAGGAACTTGAGGCTGCTATGACAAAAGCACTAAATACAACTGATTCCAATTCGAACCTTGAAAGGAATCCTAAGAAAATAGTCACATTTTGCACTGAGTTCAATCCTCAAAGTAATTACTTAAAGAAGACTATGGATAAACATTGGGGGATTATCCAAAAGGATTAATCTCTATCATTCAAAGATACACATGTACAACATGTCTTCAGAAAGGGTCGTACCCTAAGGTCCCTACTAGTCCACACTGATGTCCTTACAAATAAACCCAATATTACAGTTGAAAAGCAAGGGTGCTATCGATGCCCAAATTGCGTGACCTGTAATGGGATGCTTTCCGGCACAACATTCCCTCACCCCCACACTGGGAAAAGAATAAAAATTCAGGGACGTTACACATGTACCAGTAGGAATGTTATTTATTACATAGTGTGTCCTTGCGGACTATACTACATTGGGATGACCACCACGAGCTTTAAAGAAAGAATGGCCAATCATAGGTCATCTGTCTGTAACGCCCTCATGGAACCATCTAATTCTCGATGTATCCCCAATAAATATGGGGATATGGCTGTAGCAAAACACTGCAAGATGGAAAAACACTCTGTGGGGAGCCTAAGATGCATGATTATTGACGGCTTAAATATGAAAGACTCCAAAGTTGCCAACAATGAGACCACACTGTTAAGGATGGAAGCCAAATGGAATTATAATCTAGGGACGTTATCACCTAGAGGACTAAATGAACAATGGGCCCTACAATGTTTTCTTTGAGGACCCGACTAAGAAAGTTGCCATAGTCAGAAATCCCCCCTCAACTATATTAATATGGGATGAAGTGAATAGTCATTACAGTGATATCTGGATATTTATATTTAACAAGTTGCTATAGTTAAGATTATCTTAAATAGTTGCCATAGTTAGAAAGTCCTCTTCCATTATGTTAATATGTGATGAAGTGAATAGTCATCACATGGATATCTTGGTATTTATGATTATCTTATTGGTTGGTTAACGGTATTTGTCATTTCCTGGTTTTTATCCACCTCGTAGATAATATGATGTTTTTAATATTTATGGTATTTAATATGTGTTTTTATAGTAAGCACTCTTATGAACTTTAAGCATTGGCACTTTAACTGCAAATATGTCTCTCTTTGAGACTCTGACTTGCTACATTGTTGCACGCGGTAATCCTCCTATTTAGAGTTGCGGATACACGAGCACTTTTTGGATTGTCGGGCACTTTGAACACTGGCACTTCGACTCTTGATATGTTCACAGTGAATTTCGGACTTGTGATGTAGTCACACTACGTCTAGAATCTTAGATGCATGCACTGGCACTTTGTAGAATCCTGTCGCTTATTCGCTCGTAGTTCTGTCCACTTTGCTGCCACTTTAAGGGCTCTCTGATCCCAATAGTTAAAAATGTCACCTGAGAGTTGTAGTTTCAAGCTGTCATTTGCACTGAACTAGCAGCTGTTGCAGAATTTGGAGCTAAATTAGGACTTGACCCGAGTATAAGTCGAGGTTAGGTTTTCAGGCTAACTTTAAAAACCTTAAAAAATTTTACGTATACTCGAGTATATATCATATATATATAGATATATATATATATATATCCATATATGGTATGTCCCGCACTCTCACTTCAAACTTACATGCCCTGGTGCTTACATGCTTTGGTGCATTGTTATCAGTTATATATATATATTTAATGAGAGAGAGAGGGAGAGAGAGAGAGAGAGAGAGAGAGAACATTGTGCCCAATGTAATAATGTTAACAAGATTGATGGGATGGTTTCTGCCTTGACAGGGCGGAGACTCTCCATCAGAGGATACCACACTGGTAACAGCAGATTTGTGGTCTATTTACTGTCTTGTAATTTGTTTTACAATGTGGACACGACCCAACCGATTAAGGGGAGAATCTCCCAACATAAGTCGGACATCAGGTTGAAAAATGTCAAATTACCTGTCCCTGCTCATTTTGACAAATTTAAACATACAGAAAAAGACCTTAAATTTGTGGTGCTGGAGTCTGGGATAAAAGAGTCTTGTGCCTCAAACAGAGGGAGGTCTGGTGGGTCAAGCAACTGGGGACCATGCACCCCGATGGCCTGAATAAGGATAATGATTTGCAGGTATTTTTATGAACATTTCAGGGCAGTTTTGTGATTATATAAATATCCATGTTGCCGGTGTTAGTTGGGATGAGGGGATGGACTTGGGAGAGGGACGATGTCATTTCCTGTTATTACCCTATTTATATGTAATGTAAATTGGCATTTTTGTATATGTTTACCTGTTGCTGTGAGCCTGAGGAAGAGGGGTTGCACCTCGAAACATAGCTGTTCGCAGCGGGTATGTAATAAAGAAGTTATATAGCAATTTGGTGTGCTGAGTTGCATGGCTGAGATATGATGGATGTGCGTATCTATCCCAACCACCCATCTTATCCTACCTTCCATTCCCATAGCTGACCCCTTAAACCTCCCTCAACCTTTCTTAAATAAAGACACTTGACGCTGACTTTTGGATCAAAAGGGGTCACAGCTTTATTTTCTAACAATTCTTTGTTACCAAAAACCATCTTTACTTGTTACATCAAATATGCTAACACTGTTTATTACCAACCATTTAACCATTTAAACATTTTAACCATTTAAACATTTAACACTGTAAAGTGGCTCACTGGAAGCTACCGTTGAATTTGCTCATCAGTCGTAGATGCACCGACTCGATGAGCACCTTTCCGTGTATGCCGACACCATACCCTATAGTCCAAACCAGTATATTCTGGAGCTGCCACCCCTTGGGCTAGCTCCACCACTTGTCACACCAGCCAGCTTCCAGTGACCAACTGCCATAACAGGGAGACCTGACACCTTAGGACTGCCTGTTCCCCCAAACTGCCCAGGCCGCTTTTATTCCATCCCCTAGGTCAAAGTTGAACATGTCCATACCTATTTCATTCAGGTGAACCCCATCTTTTCCAAACCATCCCGTTTTTTCCCTCTCGAAGTCCCTATGGCTAATTACCTTCCCCCCGTTCCTAATTATGAACTTGTTAACTGCCCGATTTATTTTAATTCTTGTTCTCTCAACTGCTTTATATGACCTACAGTCCCTCCAGTGCAGGCGGGTCGTAATTTCGGACCAAATCACCCGCATTGTCGGGAACGCCGCCCACAGCCGCAACAGGTCACATTTGATATCCATCATCTGCTCTAAACCTGTCAGTTAATCTGCCCTGTGTCTCCTCCCCTTTTCAGCCCCCCTGGTCCCTCCCCTCATGACCCCATGGTCCCTCCAGTTGCAGGCCCCCTTGGCCCATTCCCTTACAGCCCCATGTGGCCCTGCCCACTAGCGGGTGCCTAAGCCCCAATCGCGGGTGCCTAGACCATGCCCACTCGTGGGTGCTTAAGCCCCGCCCACTCACGGGTGCCTAAGCCCCGCCCATTTGCAGGTGCCTAAGCCCCACCCGCACACTAGTGCTGTGGCCAATCTGACACACCCCCTACCCCCACCCCAGAAAACTCTGTGTGAAACAGCCTTTTCAGGCAGAGTGAGAACTCTGCCTGAAAAGGCTGTTTTCACATAGTGAGAGGAAGGGCTGTAGATTCCCTTACCTTCTCTGTCAGGACTTCACACAGCAGAGAGGAGGAGGGACTTCACACACTAGGGAGACTGAGGCTGTGCTCACCGGCGGCACTGTGCAGGAGAGACTTAGGAATGTCACATGTCAGCCTCCCACCCATTAACTTTCTGGTCAGTCATTTCTTTATTCTTGGGCTGTGAAGCACCGTAGAGAGGTGGTTGATGGCTCGTTTTAAAGGTAGGAAACTGGCCTTTCATTTAAACTTGTTTGGAGACCACAGTTTCCTTTTAAGATCAAGATCTCTGTAAAAAATCAGTTTAAAAGGACACTTCCATATATTAAAATTCTTAAACACTCAATTGTGCCTATCCACCACTAGGGGCACTGCGGGGTCTTCTCTGTGCTGTTCTGATGCTTGCTTGGTCTGCATAGCTCCCAAAACCTTTGCAACCAGGAATAAGGTTGCCAACAAACTTTATTATAGCAATTAAAAACAATAAAAGCACTAAAAAACCTTGCATAAACAATCCATTAGCAGTTGTTGAAGTTCACCTCTCTGCTAGGGTGTGGCCCCTTTAAATCGTGGTGGTCTTGTGTCAGGTATATCCACTTGGTGATGGCTTGTGAGGTAGTTCCTAAGCTTTTCACTGTTTTAATCCTTACAGCTTCATCAGGAAAGTCAGAGAAAGTCAGAGAAATTCGGGTCTGGGATAGTTCGAGAAGTCCGATTTTGTTCGAACTCAATAAGTTTGGCTCGGGTTCGAGTTTGGTTCTAGTCCATCTCTAATATAGCCTGTCTATGTATAGATAGCCCCCATTTCCTGTTCCTAAAATATCCAACATTTTGTAGATATTTTAAACAGCAAACCAAATATTTAAAATCATTTTTAAACCCAATATGTTGGAAAAGACAGGTTTTTAAGTGTTGGGTAAATTAATTGTATATTTTTTTTTCATCAAAACAAAGATAATCTTAGGTTTGATGATCAAATTAAATTTAAAAAAAACTGCAGTGGAAATAGAAACCACCTAATTCGGTGCACACAGACCCATTGCCAGGTTGATGCATAACAGTGATTGCTTCTTAAATTCTAAATCTGTGCACAACTTGTGGACTTTCAAGCTAAACAGGGGGATATCTGTTGTATTCAATTAGATAAACGGACTTGAAGTTTAGTTCTTGAAGACGTTTCGCTAGTCATACCGACTGGCTTTCTCAATTCAGAATGACTTGTACAAGATCTGTGGCAATTATGTACCCTGGAAAATCCCAATTAGCATATCACAGCCTTGTTAAGGGCGTGATTGGATAGTGGCTAAAGGGTGTTATAGGAACGCCCAGAGTAGGGTGTCAAAACAGCATTGTACATGGCAGACAGATGGTGTCGAACCCCCCCCACCTCTTTTAGGCTTGGTTTCTTTATTTTCACATAAATGGCCTCCTTAACACCTCCCTTGAACCAGCATGTTCCTTTGCCAATATGTTAACATACAATCTTCAAAGGTATGTCCTTTATCCTTAAGATGCAGGACATGGCTGATTCCTGACCCGAGGAATTGGCTCTTCTGTGCTGGCCATACGTTATGCAGTTGTTGTTTGGTCTCCCCACAATCAAATCAGAGCATTCTTCACTGGCACTGCACTGCGTATATGATGTTGCTTTTCTGTGTTTTCCGTATTGGTATTGGTTCCTTACGCTGGGCGTACCTATAACACCTCTTAGCCACTATCCAATCACGCCCTTAACACTTGGCGTTGATATGCTAATTGGTATTTCCAGGTTACATAATTGCCAAAGATTCTTGTACAAGTCATTCGAATTGAGAAGCCAGTCGGATGACTAGCGAAACGTCTTCAAGAACTAAACTTCAAGTCTAGTTGATCTAATTGAATACAACAGATATACCATGACCTGGATGAATGAGAACCTTCACAAGCATAAAACAGGGGGATGTTTCTGCCATTAGGCAAATGAAGGTATTTAACTCAAGCAGTACAATCATCATCAAGTCAGTGTGAGGTATAGGCGGTTTGCCTCGGAGTAACAGGTAAAAATTGCTACTGGCTAAACAGCAAAATTTAATATAGTGAAATTTCACAAAAAAAAGCAGTATTTCAAATATAGCCCATTGATTCATTCAGGCTGATACTTGTGCTATATGTTTAATCTTTTCCTGGATTCTGGGACACATATATTCATCAATCAACTAGTTCAAGCAACTTTAAAATGAGCATGTTGAAACAGTATCATAAATCACCTACTCCGCTTTATAGATTTGTTGAATTAGCAAGCTGCATATCCTTCAACTGGTTCCCTTTGTTGCTCTTCCATCCAAAGGGCAGTACACTCTTGAGGTAAACTAATTCTTTATATTTTTCTAGCCACTATTGGATTGCTGCAGTATGTTTTTGTGCTGATTCTTTGCAATGTTTTTAACAGGTAATATTGTTGGGTGCCATCAATGTGAGTAAATAAAAAAACAACTTTAATACTTCTCTGTGTTAGAAATATATTTCTTTCTCTGTACTAGAATTATATTAACTTCCCAGTACTAGAAATACTGTATACCTACTTCTCTGTATTAGAAATCTATTCACGTGCGCATACAATGTGTGATATAGATGACTGTGCTGTATATTGGTATCAGGCATAAAGGACACCACATTGAATGTGTGAAAGAGTGGAAAGCAGATGGCCCCAGATACCAAAAATAAATGCCAGTGGCAACTTAAGCAGTACGCAAAGTAAATGGGAAAAAGTATACAAACTCCATATTTATCTTATATTGTCTGTCTGTTGCTTTGCTTCTTTATAATCCTTTATAATCTATGCTAAGCAAGCTAGCATAGAAATAGCAAGACATTAGCATGGCATTCCCACCCATTTCCTGTTTTATCCTATAGGCAGAAACTGTTCATGTGACTACAGCTGGACACATGTCTACAAGCTGCTGAAAGCAGGAATTTATATTGCTGAACTGTCCAGCATGTAACTTCATACAAGTTTTACCTAAAGACAGACCTGGAGTTAAAAAGGTAAACAAAAGGCTTTTGTTTAAACATAACTTGTTTCAATATCACAGTTTTTTTTTTAATTGTTGTTACTGGATTGTCGGAAACACAAATGGGAGATGCAGAACATAAACCTTAGTTAACATTTAGCATTTCTTTTCCAGTTACATTTAGTTGGAGAGGTTTAGGGCGGGATTTGCTACCACTAGTTCTCATCTATATGGATCACCATTAAGAGGCTAACCATTTTCCTAAAATCCATGTTTTAAGATTCAAATGTAAATAATTGTAAAATCAAAGAACTAAACATAACAGGTTTATCTTTGGCTCAGTCTATGGAATGCAGCACTATATATAATATATATTATATATATATATATATATATATATATATTGTACAAGACTCCAGGGATGGGTCATGGATGGAAGATACATATCTCCTATTTTGGTCTTGTTTCCTTTTAATGCCAGTACATTGAGGGTTAACCTGCTGCAGGAAGGAATGTCTGCAAGGAGCTCTGGGAAAGGAGTGTGGATTGCCTGAGCAGGTATATTGCTGATGAGCTGTGCAGGCTGGAGGGTGTGTGGATCAGAGCTCCTTGCTGGATTTCCCAGGGTTACAAGGAAGTGTACCCTCTTGCTAAAGAAAAAAAAAACACTGAGTGTGTCAGTAAATGAACGTTGTTTTGTTTGCAAAGTCTTTAAAGTTGGGCTGCTGAAGAAAGCTGACTTTTTCCTTTGTGTTGGATTACAAGTGAACTGCATAATTGATTGGCTGAGTGAAGCTGCATTTCCTTTTTTCCTGTTTGACTGTTTTGCCGCAGATGCCAAATTTATGTTGCAAATAAACAAACCTTATTTTGAACTTTTGAGGCTGCCTAAACTGTGTGAACTTGATCCCAGATCCCCCTGAATATTACAATATATATATATTGAGGGTGAGGAATCAAAAGCCCGCTGTTTTTGTAGAAGACATTAATTCGCTACAATCCACATCAAACTTACGGCCCACATTAACCCAAAGTAGTGGATTTTCTAGATCTAGAATTCCTTCGAGAATGACAAAATTATGACCACATTATTTTGTAAACCCACGGATAAAAACACAATCTTACACCGCAATAGCTGTCATCCAGAAACACTTAAGAGATCTATACCTACAGCCAATTTCTCCGAATAGTGAAAACAATAGCGAGAATACGAAGATGTTGTCACAACTTAATGATCTCAAGGAGAGACTCAAGCGGAGGGGTTACAACCCTAAGGAACTTGAGGCTGCTATGACAAAAGCACTAAATACAACGATTCCAATTCGAACCTTGAAAGGAATCCTAAGAAAATAGTCACATTTTGCACTGAGTTCAATCCTCAAAGTAATTACTTAAAGAAGACTATGGATAAACATTGGGGGATTATCCAAAGAGATTAATCTCTATCATTCAAAGATACACTGTACAACATGTCTTCAGAAAGGGTCGTACCCTAAGGTCCCTACTAGTCCACACTGATGTCCTTACAAATAAACCCAATATTACAGTTGAAAAGCAAGGGTGCTATCGATGCCCAAATTGCGTGACCTGTAATGGATGCTTTCGCGCACAACATTCCCTCACCCCCACACTGGGAAAAGAATAAAAATTCAGGACGTTACACATGTACCAGTAGGAATGTTATTTATTACATAGTGTTCCTTGCGGACTATACTACACTTGGGATACCACCACGAGCTTTAAAGAAAGAATGGCCAATCTAGGTCATCTGTCTGTAACGCCCTCATGGAACCATCTAATTCTCGATGTATCCCCAATAAATATGGGGATATGGCTGTAGCAAAACACTGCAAGATGGAAAAACACTCTGTGGGGAGCCTAAATCATGATTATTGACGGCTTAAATATGAAAGACTCCAAAGTTGCCAACAATGAGACCACACTGTTAAGGATGGAAGCCAAATGGAATTATAATCTAGGGACGTTATCACCTAGAGGACTAAATGAACAATGGCCCTACAATGTTTTCTTTGAGGACCCGACTAAAAAGTTGCCATAGTCAGAAATCCCCCCTCAACATATATAATATGGGATGAGTGAATAGTCATTACAGTGATATCTGGATTTTATATTTAACAAGTTGCTATAGTTAAGATTATCTTAAATAGTTGCCATAGTTAAAAGTCCTCTTCCATTATGTTAATAGTGATGAAGTGAATAGTCATCACATGGATATCTTGGTATTTATGATTATCTTATTGGTTGGTTAACGGTATTTGTCATTTCCTGGTTTTTATCCACCTCGTAGATAATATGATGTTTTTAATATTTATGGTATTTAATATGTGTTTTTATAGTAAGCACTCTTATGAACTTTAAGCATTGGCACTTTAACTGCAAATATGTCTCTCTTTGAGACTCTGACTTGCTACATTGTTGCACGCGGTAATCCTCCTATTAGAGTTGCGGATACCGAGCACTTTTTGGATTGTCGGGCACTTTGAACACTGGCACTTCGACTCTTGATATGTTTCACAGTGAATTTCGGACTTGTGATGTATCACACTACGTCTAGAATCTTAGATCCATGCACTGGCACTTTGTAAAATCCTGTCGCTTATTCGCTCGTAGTTCTGTCCACTTTGCTGCCACTTTAAGGGCTCTCTGATCCCAATAGTTAAAAATGTCACCTGAGAGTTGTAGTTTCAAGCTGTCATTTGCACTGAACTAGCGCTGTTGCAGAATTTGGAGCTAAATTAGGACTTGACCCGAGTATAAGTCGAGGTTAGGTTTTCAGGCTAACTTTAAAGCCTTAAAATTTTACTTATACTCGAGTATAATATATATATATAATATATATATATATTATCCATATATGGTATGTCCGCACTCTCACTTCAAACTTACATGCCCTGGGTGCTTACATCTTTGGTGCATTGTTATCAGTTTATATATATTATTAATGAAGAGAGAGAGGAGAGAGAGAGAGAGAGAGAGAGAGAACATTGTGCCCAATGTAATAATGTTAACAAGATTGATGATGGTTTTCTGCCTTGACAGGGCGGAGACTCTCCATCAGAGGATACCACACGGGTAACAGCAGATTTGTGGTCTATTTACTGTCTTGTAATTTGTTTTACAATGGTGGACACGACCCACCGATTAAGGGGAGAATCTCCCAATAGTCGACATCAGGTTGAAAAATGTCAATTACCTGTCCCTGCTCATTTTGACAAATTTAAACATACAGAAAAAGACCTTAAATTTGTGGTGCTGGAGTCTGGGATAAAAGATCTTGTGCCTCAAACAGAGGGAGGTCTGGTGGTCAAGCAACTGGGGACCATGCACCCATGGCCTGAATAAGGATTGATTTGCAGGTATTTTTATGAACATTTCAGGGCAGTTTTGTGATTATAAATATCCATGTTGCCGGGTGTTAGTTGGGATGAGGATGGACTTGGAGAGGGACGATGTCATTTCCTGTTATTACCCTATTATATGTAATGTAAATTGGCATTTTTTTTATGTTTACCTGTTGCGTGAGCCTGAGGAAGAGGGTTGCACCTAGAACATAGCTGTTCGCAGCGGGTATGTAATAAAGAAGTTAATAGCAATTTGGTTGTGCTGAGTTGCATGGCGGAGATATGATGGATGTGCGTACTATCCCAACCACCCATCTTATCCTACCTTCCATTCCCATAGCGACCCCTTAAACCTCCCTCAACCTTTCTTAAATAAAGACACTTGACACTGACTTTTGATCAAAAGGGGTCACAGCTTTATTTTCTAACAATTCTTGTTACCAAAAACCATCTTTACTTGTTACATCAAATAGCTAACACTGTTATTATTACCAACCATTTAACCATTTAAACATTTTAACCATTTAAACATTTAACACTGTAAAGTGGCTCACTGAAGCTACCGTTGAATTTGCTCATCAGTCGTAGATGCACCGACTCGATGAGCACCTTTCCGTGTATGCCGACACCAACCCTATAGTCCAAACCAGTATATTCGGGAGCTGCCACCCCTTGGCTAGCTCCACCACTTGTCACACCAGCCAGCTTCCAGTGACCAACTGCCGCTGTGACATCACTTGCCTCGGGTTATCACTGCAATAAAAACACAGAAAAAAAGGGGGGGGGGCGGGAACTTCTCTGTCTCCTCTGCTTCACTGCACCGGACCCTCCCCTTTTCCTCACTTATATTCCCTTCTCCGTTTTAATTGCAACATGTTTGCTATCCCTAGCCTATCTCTGCCTTTAACCCTTAGCCTATCACTACCCTTGCTTATTTTCAAAACTACCTAGCAATACTGCCCCCCTCCTCTCAGCCATGTATCCCTTTGCATTATGGCTTGGGATTTCTTGGCTGAAATATGATGATGTGCGTATCTATCCCAACCACCCATCTTATCCTACCTTCCATTCCCATAGCGGACCCCTTAAACCTCCCTCAACCTTTCTTATAAAGACACTTGATACTGACTTTTGGATCAAAAGGGGTCACAGCTTTATTTTCTAACAATTCTTTGTTACCAAAAACCATCTTTACTTGTTACATCAAATATGCTACACTGTTATTATTACCAACCATTTAACCATTTAAACATTTTAACCATTTAAACATTTAACACGTAAAGTGGCTCACTGGAAGCTACCGTTGAATTGCTCATCAGTCGTAGATGCACCGACTCGATGAGCACCTTTCCGTGTATGCCGACACCATACCCTATAGTCCAAACCAGTATATTCTGGAGCTGCCACCCCTTGGGCTAGCTCCACCACTTGTCACACCAGCCAGCTTCCAGTGACCAACTGCCATGACAGGGAGACCTGACACCTTAGGACTGCCTGTTCCCCCAAACTGCCCAGGCCGCTTTTATTCCATCCCCTAGGTCAAAGTTGAACATGTCCATACCTATTTCGTTCAGGTGAACCCCATCTTTTCCAAACCATCCCGTTTTTTCCCTCTCGAAGTCCCTATGGCTAATTACCTTCCCCCCGTTCCTAATTATGAACTTGTTAACTGCCCGGTTTATTTTAATTCTTGTTCTCTCAACTGCTTTATATGACCTACAGTCCCTCCAGTGCAGGCGGGTCGTAATTTCGGACCAAATCACCCGCATTGTCGGGAACGCCGCCCACAGCCGCAACAGGTCACATTTGATATCCATCATCAACACTCTGCTGGGCACTGAACACAAGTCGTTTCCCCCTAGGTGGATAAGAAGGATATTAGGAGGGCCATGGAGCCTAACCCTTTCCATAAACTGGGGTAATAGATTACGCCAGAGCATACCCCTGCGCCCTAGCCAGTGAATTGCTAGCATACTTTTTTGGAACCCCAGTTGTCTGCCCTCCCTCCTGACTACTGCCCTCTTGGCTGCATGATGGATAAATGAATGTCCCATAATCCATAGGACCGCCGGTGGATCTAAAGGGAAAAACATATTGCCCGGTGTAAATAGGGTGTACTTATCTGTTACATTAAAGATTTGTGCGGACGGATGTACGTACGGAATCTGTTAGATTGCCATCTGCCTATTTGTTTGACTACTTCGTCTCCCAAGCCCCTTTGTGCCGCTTCTGTTGCTGCGCCTATCCGGAATGAATGTGATCCAAATTCGCTGGGCGGTAGTCCCAGGAGTGCTATGCCCTTTTTCAATACCGCAACGTACTGGTATCTCGACAGTGATGTTTTATCTATGTGCGTAAAGAGGGGGCCCTGTCCTGATGGCCTATACTTTAAGAAATTTCGTAGGGAGATAAAGGGGCAAGCTTCGCCCCCTGTGGCTGATATTTTAACCCATTTCCCTTTACCGCTCTGGTCCGTTTTTGACCTTGCTAGCCATATCCCTACTTGCTGGCCTGTTAATGAAATGTCCGAAATCTGTATGCCCCCGATGTCCTTTTTTGATCTAGGTAAAAGTTCGCTGATGCGGAAAGCTCCAAAGAATGCCATTGTGAAAGCCGCCTTAAATAATCTCTCCTCGAACTCTGAAAAGCAGATTTCTTTGAGCTTACCCAGCAGCGAGATCAGAACTGCGAATGTGATGGGCCTGCGCTTGTCTTCCTTCAGTGTCCCTTTCCTATACCCTTTCAACGTTTGTTTGACTAGAGCATCTTTTGTACAGTCAGTTGTACCCTGCATTTTGAACCAGAAAGACAGACCTGCCATTTTGTTTGTCACTGCCGCTCCTGACACTCCCTGCTTGTACATGTCCACTATCCACGAAAGTAAAGTTTGTCTGTCATTCTCCTTCTGCGATTGACACCACTTCTTTTTTATGAACCCCCATTCTGCCCATGTCTTTTCGTATCTTTTCCAAGTAGTGCGGGCCACGGATTTTTTAACTAATTCCTCAAGTCCCAAGCCGCTAAATCCCATATTAATGGGGGGCATGGACGGTTGAGTGGTTCTGCTCCTGGGGCCATCTTCCGGAACCTGTCCCACTGACAACGAGATAATGCATCCGCTATGTTATTTTGTGTCCCTGGGATGTGTTTTGCCTTGATTACTATATTATTTTGTAGGCAGCGTAGGACTAAATGTCTTAATAGCCGAATGACCGGCGGTGATGATGATGATAATGTGTTGAGGGCCTGTACCACACTAAGGTTATCGCAATTTAACATTACCCTTCTATTCTTTAGCGGTTCTTGCCACAATTCTATTGCCACGAGTATGGGAAACAGCTCCAGGAATGACAAGTTTTTTGTTACTCCTAACTCTTTCCAGGAGTCCGGCCATACTTCCGCGCTCCACTGTCCCCTGAAAAATGCCCCATACCCGTGGCTGCCCGACGCGTCGGTGAACAGCTGCAGGTCTGCATTGGATACTTCTTCCTGCAGCCATAATGTCCTGCCATTGTAATTTTTTAGAAAGGAAGCCCAAACTGCTAAGTCCTCCCTAACTGTCTGTCTAATCCGAACAAAATGATGTGGGCGTGAGATACCTTTTGTCGCCAGTGACAGTCTCCGGGAAAATATTCTGCCCATTGGCATGATTCTACAAGCAAAGTTTAACCTTCCCAGCAGGGACTGTACATGGCGCAAAGGTAGGCTCTTGCAGTGTTGTGCCTGTAAGACAAGTGCTTGTAATTCCTTCACTTTTTGTGTGGGCAATCTAAATTCCATTTTGACGGAATCCAATTCGATCCCCAGAAAGCTTAGTACGGTAGTTGGACCCTCTGTTTTGTCTGTTGCTAGTGGTATACCAAATCTCTCTGATATCTGTTTCATGGTTTGTAAGAGCCAATTACATTGATGGGTCCCAGGTCGCCCAATGAACAGAAAGTCATCGAGATAATGTATTACTGATTCGCTTCCTGTCTCTAGACGCACTACCCATTCTAAGAATGTGCTAAAACTTTCAAAGTGGGAGCATGAAATCGAACAGCCCATAGGCAGGCATTTGTCTACATAATACATTCCCCTCCATTTGCAGCCTAGCAGGTGAAAGCATTCGGGGTGAACTGGCAGAAGTCGAAAGGCGGACTCAATGTCCGTCTTCGCCATCAGAGCTCCCTGTCCCGCTTGTCGCAGCAGTGTGACTGCCTTGTCGAAGGACGTGTAAGTTACTTTACATAATTCTTTTTCGATGTCATCATTTACCGAACCCCCTCTGGGGTAAGACAAATGATGTATGAGTCGGTATTTTCCCACCTCTTTCTTGGGGACCAGGCCCAGCGGAGATACCCTTAGGTTATGGAATGGTGTTGATTTAAAGGGGCCTGCCATTCTCCCTGCCTGAACTTCTTTGTTTAGTTTGTTGTCTACTATACTTGGGTATTGTAGTGCTGACCTCAGGTTCCTTGATATTATTGGGTTCTGCAAGGCCTTGTACGGGATGAAAAACCCCTTACTGAAGCCCTGTTCAAGCAGCGTGGCTGCTTGCCTGTCCTTATAAATGTTTAGGAAAGGGGCCATCGCGCGCACGTTCACTGGTGTCTTCCCCTTTTCCAGCGACCTCGTTGTGTCTGCCTGTTTGTCTACCTTTTTTGTAGCATCTAGCAAAACTGTGGGACCCCCCGCATTGCGAACATTCATGTTTGAATTTACAGGTCTGACCAAATTTGCAGTGGCCGTCGTTGAAGGCCCAGCAGAAGCCCTTTTTTGTTTGTACTGCTGAGGGAGTAGGCTGCCACCCTCCCCCAGCAGCTCCGTGAAAGGGGGTTATGGATGGCCTGCTGGGGCACATGAGTTTCAGCCAGAGGCCCATGTCCCTGTGGTCCCACTGAATCCCTGGCCTGACGGCTTTCCGTTGGCGGAACTGCTCGTCGTATTTTAACCAAGCTAAACCCCCGAAGGTTTTGTATGCTTCGAATATGCCATCCAGGTAGCAAAACAAAGCGGGGCATTCCCCTGGTGATTTCTCGCCTAGGACACTGCCGAATATAAGGAATGCCTGCAGCCAATTATGGAAAGTTCTTGGTATGAGCCGCACCCTCCTTGCCTCCTCATCCTCCCTTTTTGATTCTTCCTGTTTTGCTGTCCTATCCGCCTGTACCCTTTCTGTAGGTAATAGAGCAAAAAGGTCTACGTATTGCCCTATCCATATGCGCTCTCGTACTTCTGGCCTCAAATGAGTGCCCAAAGGGCCCTCGAAGCACAGGTAGGTTGCTCCTTTAGATAAGTCTGACAGTCTCTCCTTATTCCTGCCTGTCCCGTCATTCTGTCCCTTGCTCGGTTCTATTCCTGCGCTGCTTGCTGCTGATGTTTCTGATCCTATCTGCGCCGCTCCCTGTCCTGGGGCGACCCAGGTGCTGCTTGTTGTCGGAGTTGCTGTTTCTAGCTGTGTTGCTACCTGTCCTGAAGTAACCCACGCTTGAGTTGGGTCAATATCCATCTGAACCTGGCCTACTGTGCTTCTATCCATACCCTTGCTCCCTTGGTCTGGTGCTAATCTAGTCTCCCATGACCTCATTAGTTCCTTCAATCCCCCAAAGAATTCCCCAAACCTTTTGTCATGCAAGTCTGTCCCTGGTTGAGGTGCTACCGTTTGGTTAAGTGTCAATGTTGTGTGTTGTGCGTTGCTTGGACCCCCGTTAAGGGACTCACCAATAAGCTGGTCAGCTCTTGCGGTGCCGACTGCCGTGGGAACCCCTGACGCTGCCGGTGGCTGCGGGACTTCTATGACGCTCCTTACAGCTGGTCTGGCGTAGTCGTCGCTTGAACTCCGGCTACTCTCTTCCCCGCTGATGTCCTCTGCGCTGATGTCCTCTGCGACGGTGTTCTCTGCGATGGGGTGAACTGCTGCTCCGGATGTGGAAGCTGTGTCTCTGGGGTAGTTGTGCAAAGATCCCTCCCTGCTCTCTCTCGGTCGCCTTCTTTGAGATGAGCAGGGGGATCGTTCTCCTGCTGCCAGTGCAGCCTTCGTGTTCTGTTGCCTCCTCCTGAAGAGAGTCCTCTTTGAACCGGGAATCAGCAAGCCCCGCTGCTGATTCCGTCGTCTCCTGGGCTCTCCTGCTGCCTCCTGTGGTAAGTGGCCTCCCTGGTGCTGCTGCTTGCGCCTGCTGTGCGTATCGCTCCCCTCCTGCCGGCTGGGCGGGCGGTGTGTGCCCCGCTTGCTTCCGTCTGACCTGTGGCTGGGCGGGCGGACTGGATCCCTTCCCCGCTGTTGGCTGGGCGGGCGGTGTTAGCCCCGCTCTTCTTCCTTCTTCCGGCGCTTCCTGCTGACGTCACCGGTCCTGCGCCTGCCCGCTCCCGACGTCCCTGCTCCGTCGACTGTTGCTGACGTCACTGGTCCAGTGTTCGCTCCCGATGCCTCTGCTCTGGCGCCTCCTGCTGACTTCACATCTTGCCTCCTCTTCTCGCGGGATCTCGCGCTGCTCCTGGATGCCGGGATTGGATGGGCCTACCGCTGTTGCCCCTCCTCCTTCCAGTCGCCGGGCCGTGTCGGACTTATTCTCTCAGTTGGTCGCGCTCTCCTCCTGTTCCGACCTGCGATGGTTTTCAGCGGCGAGTCGATCCTCGCAGCTCTCTTCTCAGCCAGTCGTCCTCCTCCGTCGCGGCCTTCGCTCTCACTCCTGCAGCAGCCGGTCGATGTTCCCATGGGCTCTCAGGGGAAGCCCAGGTGTGTCTCACCCTGTGGGTAAGTGTGTTACAGCTCTGCTGGGCACCTTAGCCGTTTTTCTTTCTTCTTGCTGGATTTCTTTCTTGTAACTCTTCTCTGTCCCCTCTGCTTCACTGCACCGGACCCTCCCCTTTCCTCACTTATATTCCCTTCTCCTGTTTTAGTTGCAACATGTTTGCTATCCCTACCTATCTCTGCCTTTAACCCTTAGCCTATCACTACCCTTGCTTATTACAAATCTACCTAGCAATACTGCTCCCCTCCCTCTCAGCCATGTATCCCTTTGCATTATGGCTTGGGATTTCTATCTCTCTCTCTCTCTATATCTATATATATTCTGTTTTTCAAAACATCTCATTTAGATTTGTGGCTTACTGTTCAATGTGGTTAAAATAAATAGCTCAGACACTGTAAAGAATTCAAACTCATCTGTTAAATAATAAACTTAAAATTGGCTATATGAATAAAATATATTCCAGGCTGACTGAACTTTTAAATTAGTATAAAGAAACGTCTCTGTGGTAGTCACAGGATAAGACATCAGCCTGATGTAAATTATAGAAACAAATGGAGCTTTGTCTGATGTAGTTGACCTCAATGAAAGTTTAGGCATCGCTTTAGGGTTTCTTCAGACAGATTCATGTGGAACTTTACCCTCTTCGTTCACCAACTAAAACATAGTTTATTTGCCATGCCATCAATGCTCTTTGCATGTTTTCTTTAAATTTATTTAAGGGGAATGTCCATCGCCCAAATAAATTTAACCCACTACTGACCCTCTGTATATTTTAAAAAATCCTTACAGTACATCTATGCTCCTAGGTTCCTCTGCAGTGCTTGTTCAAAGACCAGAAAACTGAAGAGTAGTAGGTGTTTTCCTGTTCAAAAGGTTTCTGTTACTTCTACTTCTTTCCTCTGAAAGGACAATGGCAAGCGCAGGGAAGCCCTTCGACCCCCCTCCAACCTGGATCTATCCATATCCACCCCTTAGTGTAAAAGGTTTTTCTGTAGTGTAGGGCATCCCTGCTGCCCCCCAATCGCTGTGTCATTTTGTTAAAAAAAGATTTAGAACACTACTTATAGCCTTTCGTTCTCACAGAGCTCTCCATTGACAGCAGCCGCGTCTGTGATTGGCTGCCTTAAGAGGTGGACATGCCCTTTGATAACCGATTGGTAAAGTTTATCGCAGGGAACCACTAGTGAAACAGTAGGTCATGAGCCCCCTCCAAGTTTTGTCGCCGGGCCCCTGACACACACCTGACACACACCTTCCTCATGCAAGACACCCTGTATGACGTGCCTGCAATTACTCCACCGAGGGTAACTGTGTCCTAGTTAGGCTCATCCAGGGAACACTGTTCTTCATTCTATAATTTTTTATTTTCAATGTTTCAATGCCACACCAGATGTCTTCATCAGGACAACATTGATGCTGTTCCTTAATATATTATACGTGGCAAGCAAATTAAATTATTCGCAGAATCCAATCTGATGTGGTAACTATGTGTCCTAGTTAAAATCTAACATCTGATTAGTTGCTTCAAGTTAATAGCATTGCCAAACTGTTTCACCTCTTATTGCATCAGCCCCTTAACGTGTGGACAAGACAGGGGCTGAATAATCTTGTTAATACTATTAAGTACTTCCTCATTGGCTGTCTTTTTTGACATAAAGGGTACAGGCATGCTTGCATTTTGCTTTAGTTTACAATTAAGTCAGGAATAACTCAGAAGGAGTAAGACTGGACACAAAAATGTAGCCCCTCATGAGGTAAGGGACTCAAAGGAGTCTGAGTGATACACTCCTTATGCTAGATGGTTTTACTAAGAAGTAGTACAAAATACACAGACAACACACATAAATAGTTCTCCTTCAGAATGCAAATATAAGGTGCTACGTCAGACAGGAATTATTTTACCTTTAGATTATTAAGGACATTAATTTATATTGTTTCACAGACAATTCACTGATGTTTGTGTCTATACTCATGTTGGTGAATTAAGGGTATGTCCACCTGTAAAACTAATTTTTAATATGCTGTTCCCCCATGTCCCCCAGCCCCAACCGCATAATTTTTTTTTTCAGAAAGCCCCCCAAACTCTTACTTACCTCCCCTCGTTGCTCCGCCGCACTGCCGCCCTCTGCTTGCGAGAATGCAAGCAGAGGGGCGGACCGGCAGTCGCGTCTGTGATTGGCTGAGCGGCAGCCAATCACGGACGTGGCTGCCGGTCATTCAGTGCACGGAAGAAAGAGAGAGGTAAGTAAGAGTTTGGGAGCTTTTGAAAAAAAAAATATGCGGTTGGGGCTGGGGGACATGGGGGAACAACATATTAGGGGGATTTGTGCTAGGGGGAGGATAGTAGAACGGGAGGAGAGGGGAGGGAGAGGGAGGGGGAGGGAGGGGGAGAAGGGCTGCAGTACGCATGGCAAATATCTACCGGAGGCAAGATAGCAGGCAGAGCCCTGCTACCTCCTGGTGGTTAGTTTTGGGACTTTGGGGGGGGGTCTACAGGAGAACCCTATGGAGCTGGGATGTGAGGTAAGGATTAAACTACACTACATGGTGGGGCCAGTAGTTGGGGGGATTATAGTTTTGGGTGGACATGCCCTTTAAAGCTTTAGATATTCTTTTATGAAAGAAATAATAGATTGAGTGTTATTTTTTAATTACCTATTATCCTGACACTCACAGTGCATTTTCGTATGCTTTATCTGTTATATGTGTTTGGCCTTTTTGTCATTACAGGTTATACATGTGTGTGTGGGGGTCTGTACATGCAGATCTGATATAATTTACTGGTATCTTTTGGTTTTAGAGGGTAACTATTCTTAAAGTTTAAAGTGGTAGGAGCAGGACCTCCCATTATCATTTCAGTGCACAAGATGCAGCAGCTGTACAGGGAGATTCCTGCTCTTCTGTTTCTGTCTGCTCTCCTGACCAGGTCTGTGTCCTGGACACTCCGATTATAAAAGATAGACTGAATCTTAGAAAAAAACACAGTTCACACACTAACTGCTAGTCACAAAAAAAGTATAGGAGGAATCCCAACCCCTACCCGCCATAGGGGAGAAAGGAAAGGGACCTTTGAATCCAAGATGCTTGGGACATATGTGAGTAGAAACTGTGTAGTTCTCCTTTAATTCTCGAGTAACAGATCTTACAAGTAAGTATCTGACTCACATCCCTCCAGTAACAAAGCATTGGGCAGTAAACACAGCGTCCCACCACACTTATTTTGTCCTTTAAAACAAACCTCTTTGTTTCAGCCCTGCATAAAATCATATCACTTAAAAGGAAAGGTTATGTCTGCAGAGCATTTGCATTACAGTTCTGTGCCCTGTTGTAGAAAGTCTGGTTGAAGTCACTTGCATGTCTGGCCTCACATAGCCCAGCAAATTAGAACAAGCAGCATATGTGCGTTTCACGGTTAATTGGATTTGGGGGATGTTAGTCAGGAGCTTCATCCATTAATGAACTGGATAGATTTGTGAGGGCTGAGTATTTACTGCCTGTGCCATTTTGTAATCCAGTAGGAGCCGGGGTTTGATTTACAAGGCAACGCTGAGCTGTGATATTGATGTTTCAAGTGACTGGCTTGGTTGTTCTATTATCTGGTGTTTGGGCCACTTTACATTACAAAACATATTATATACACCAGATTTATGATATTGCAAGTAATATATATAGTTTATTACCCTGACCATTCCATGTCCACTGCTTTACAATGGCTGTCACGCTAGAAATAGGTCTCGCATATTGCTGCTATAATAAGATGTTGGCTACAAAAAAAAAAAAAAAAAGCCTTAACCCCTTCCAAAACATTAGCCTATTATGAACAACTCCATCTGCAAAGCTGTGCATGTTTTGGGATGTAAAGGCATCTATACCGAAAAATGGGTTTTTTAAATTGACCATAACCGGAAACTATAATTCTTCCCAACCACCACTGTATTTTTTTAGATATCCAATCTAAACCTTCTTATATTTCAGCTGTCAATCAAGTTCCTTGCTCTCAAAAACTATTCTTCTTTGAGTAGTTTTAATGTAGCTGAATGGTGACAGAGTTTTGGACAGTTGATGCTGTATTGCGGTGTGCAGGCTTGACAGTTGGTTGTGGGGAAAAAAAGTCAGGTCGGATGGAAGTGGGAGTGGTTAAATGAGGGAGGGGGTATTGCTCCTAAACAAAATGTATGCTGGATTGAAGGCATCAGCAACACACACAAATCAGAGTAAGTGCTACATGTATCATTATAGATTAAGATGAGCAAAGTAATTTTTTCAGTATAGTGTCCCTTTAATGTCTCTGCACAAAGAATAGTTGGGATTCTACATTCTGAGCCCGATATATTATTCTCTCAGGTGTACAGAAATGTATTGGCTTATTCACTTTGTGAATTTTCATGTTGTAGATTTCTGTTATCACAAATTGCCCAATTTGCATGACACCAAATGAATTGAATAGTCCCTCTTTTTATGATGCCAGACGGTGTCTTTTTTTATTTTTTGATCCCATATCCATTGCTCAATTAAATAAATGTTTCTTTATGTATCTGCGCTCTATTAAAGTTTACCCGTGATTCTGCCAACAGGGACATTATTTGATTTCTATGTGCTCTGCAAGCCTAATATAATGAACTTCAGTTGATTTGGCATGCATAAGACAGGATCCTTTTATTTTATATAGTGCTTCTTAAACTTTCTTTCCCAAGATCCTTTACTGATGCTTACCCATTATGCCTGCTATCTTATCTGGCATCAACTGTTTTACTTGATAAGTCTGTCATACTTAGTCGCAGAGGCCCATAGGGAACAGGAATACAGGCAGAATCAACGATTTGTTTCTCAATTAAAAATAAGCAGTTCAGATTCATAATATATGGTAATTCACCCGTACTTAATTTATTTACTATGTTTAGATTTAAGTTTCATTGATGATCTTACTAGGAACTTTCATGCATTTGTTTTCTTGCAGGTGGTTGGGGATTTTTTTTTGTTTGCTTGCTTTACTTGCTCTTGGACAAATTTACGTTTTCAATATATTTTTAGTTCAGAAATGTATCCAACCCACTGTTAAATCTATCATTGAACTTGCGATTACCACTGTAAAGAAACCTTTCCTGACTAATCTTAAAGGATGTTCACGTGACCAATTGGTGAACAATGAACCCGAGAGTTTATTATATAGTCAATTAATATATTTGTATAAAGTAATCATATCCCCACACTGCAATGTAAACCCCTAACTTGTCTAATTTGTCTAACCACTCTTATTTTAGTTGCTCCCATTACCAAGATGTCCTTTTGTATATGAGATTCCAAAACTGCACTGCATAGTACAAAATGCCAGTTGCTCATAAAGAGGAAAAATAATGTTTTTCTCCATTGAATCTATTACCCTCTTTACAAATCTTGCTAGCTCTAGCCGAGGCTTCTGCATTGTTTGCTACAGCTAAGTCTGTTATCTATGAGAACCCACAAAACTTTTTTCAATAGAGATTTACATAGCACAGAGCAATTTATGGAACAGGTAGCACAAGAATTGTTACAGGGCAACTATACTCACCTAAGCCTATCCTTCTGTATGACGTTTCATCCCTGGGTTCACGCTTCTAAATCCTGTACTTACCTCCCAAAGTTCTATTTTCCAATTAGAGGTTGCCAAGGGCACTATAGTTTTCCTTTAAATCTTAAACCATCACCTTACATTTATCCATCTGTCACTCTGCTGTCTGTTTTGATAATCTATCTAGGTCTGCTTGCAGCAATTACACATCATTGAAGTTTCCAATCCTGCCTAGTTTTTGTCCTCAGCATCCCAGAGACCTTTCTCTCAATGCCCCTTAAGTAATTAATAAAAATATTAAAAAGTGGCCACAGTACAGAACCCTGAGGCACTCCCTTAGAACTTTAGCCCACATGGATGTGCTACATTGACCACTACTCTGTGCACGATCCAACAACCAATTTTTTATCGGTGAATTAATGTTTTCATCTAGGCCAACAGTCCTCAGTTTATACATTAGTTGCATATGGCCACAGTATCAAAAACTTTAGCAAAATCCAGTATACAGCACTACGTCCACTGCTATGCCAGAATCTAAATTCTACTTGCTTCTCCAAAAAACCAAGCAAGATAGTCGAAAAGATCTATTTCTCATAAATCCATGCTACTACAACTACAACTTAAAAGATCTTCTTGGAGACAAAGTCCAGAATATGATCCGCAACAAGTTTCCAGTATCTTCTCTTCCATTGATGTTAGGATTACAGGTCTATAGTTACCAGGCTGAAAACGATTTTTTGATATTGATATTAATTGGCATTTTTTCCAATCCAGCAGCACATTAGCAGACAAAAGTGAATCTGAAAAGATATGAAACGTGGTCTAGATAAGATTTTTTGATATTACTTTGTCTAATTGTTTTCATAACATATTTTCTGTCAGCCAGAGTAAATATTCCTCATTTATACCCTCATATGTTTACAGTCCCTTGTCTATAGCTAGGATTCTCTATAGTGAATACAGAGTGGGGGAAATGTTTTAGCACTAGAGATGGCCGAACTTCCTAAAGTTTGGTTTGTTTTCGAACTTTCAAACTTCAGTAAAAGTTGATAGTTTGAAAACAGACAAATTAAGTCAATGATAAATACAGTTAAAAGCAATGGTAACTTACTGTACATGCTCTGGAACCTAGGAAATGCCTGAGGAACACGTGCATATCACCAACAATTTTTTCAAATACAAACTTCCTCACAATGGAGCTATTTTTGCTCCCGACGTCCCTGCTCCGTCGACTGTTGCTGACGTCACTGGTCCAGTGTTCGCTCCCGATGCCTCTGCTCTGGCGCCTCCTGCTGACGTCACATCTTGCCGTCCTCTTCTCGCGGGATCTCGCGCTGCTCCTGGATGCCGGGATTGGATGGGCTACCGCTGTTGCGCCCTCCTCCTTCCAGTCGCCGGGGCCGTGTCGGGACTTAGTCTCTCAGTTGGTCGCGCTCTCCTCCTGTTCCGACCTGCGATGGTTTTCAGCGGCGAGTCGATCCTCTGCAGCTCTCTTCTCAGCCAGTCGCTCCTCTCGTGCCGGCCTTCGCTCTCAGCTCCTGCAGCAGCCGGTCGATGTTTCCATGGCTCTCAGGGAAGCCCAGGTGTGTCTCAGCCCTGTGGGTAAGTGTGTTACAGCTCTGCTGGCACCCCTTAAGCCGTTTTTCTTTCTTCTTGCTGGATTTCTTTCTTGTAAACTTCTTCTGTCTCCTCTGCTTCACTGCACCGACCCTCCCCTTTTCCTCACTTATATTCCCTTCTCCTGTTTTAGTTGCAACAATGTTTGCTATCCCTAGCCTATCTCTGCCTTTAACCCTTAGCCTATCACTACCCTTGCTTATTACAAATCTACCTAGCAATACTGCTCCCCCTCCCTCTCAGCCATGTATCCCTTTGCATTATGGCTTGGGATTTCTATCTCTCTCTCTCTCTAATATCTATATATATTCTGTTTTTCAAAACATCTCATATTAGATTTGTAGGCTTACTGTTCAATGTGGTTAAAATAAATAGCTCAGACACTGTAAAGAATTCAAACTCACTGTTAATAATAAACTTAAAATTGGCTATATGAATAAATATATTCCAGGCTGACTGAACTTTAAATTAGTATAAGAAACGTCTCTGTGGTAGTCACAGGATAAGACATCAGCCTGATGTAAATTATGAAACAAATGGAGCTTTGTCTGATGTAGTTGACCTCAATGAAAGTTTAGGCCAGCTTTAGGGTTTCTTCAGACAGATTCATGTGGAACTTTACCCTCTTCGTTCACCAACTAAAACATAGTTTATTTGCCATGCCATCAATGCTCTTTTGCATGTTTTCTTTAAATTTATTTTAAGGGGAATGTCCATCGCCCAAATAAATTTTAACCCACTACTGACCCTCTGTATAGTTTAAAAAAAATCCTTACAGTACATCTATGCTCCTTATGGTTCCTCTGCAGTGCTTGTTCAAAGACCAGAAAACTGAAGAGTAGTAGGTGTTTTCCTGTTCAAAAGGTTTCTGTCTACTTCTTATCCTCTGAAAGGACAATGGCAAGCGCAGGGAAGCCCTTCGACCCCCTCCCACCTGGATCTATCCATATCCATCCACTTAGTGTAAAAGGTTTTTCTGTAGTGTAGGGCATCCCTGCCTGCCCCCCAATCGCTGTGTCATTTTGTTAAAAAAAGATTTAGAACACTACTTATAGCCTTTCGTTCTCACAGAGCTCTCCATTGACAGCAGCCGCGTCTGTGATTGGCTGCCTTAAGAGGGTGGACATGCCCTTTGATAACCGATTGGTAAAGTTTATCGCAGGGGAACCACTAGTGAAACAGTAGGTGCATGAGCCCCCTCCAAGTTTTGTCGCCGGGCCCCTGACACACACCTGACACACACACCTTCCTCATGCAAGACACCCTGTAATGACGGTGCCTGCAATTACTCCACCGAGGGTAACTGTGTCCTAGTTAGGCTCACTTCCAGGGAACACTGTTCTTTCATTCTATAAATTTTTATTTTCAATGTTTCAATGCCACACCAGATGTCTTCATCAGGACAACATTGATGCTGTTCCTTAATATATTATACAGTGGCAAAGCAAATTAAATTATTCGCAGAATCCAATCTGATGTGGTAACTGATGTGTCCTAGTTAAAATCTAACATCTGATTAGTTGCTTCAAGTTAATAGCATTGCCAAACTGTTTCACCTCTTATTGCATCAGCCCCTTAACGTGTGGACAAGACAGGGGCTGAATAAATCTGTTAATACTATTAAGATACTTCCTCATTGGCTGTCTTTTTTGACATAAAGGGTACAGGCATGCTTGCATTTTGCTTTAGTTTACAATTAAGTCAGGATAACTCAGAAGGAGTAAGACTGGACACAAAATGTAGCCCCTCATGAGGTAAGGGACTCAAAGGAGTCTGAGTGATAGCAGCTCCTTATGCTAGATGTTTTACTAAGAAGTAGTACAAATACACAGACAACACACATAAATAGTTCTCCTTCTAGAATGCAAATATAAGGTGCTACGTCAGACAGGAAAGTATTTTACCTTTAGATTATTAAGGACATTAAATTTATATTGTTTCACAGAGCCAATTCACTGATGTTTGTGTCTATACTCATGTATGGTGAATTAAAGGGTATGTCCACCTGTAAAACTATTTAATTGCTGTTCCCCCAGTCCCCCAGCCCCACCGCATAATTTTTTTTTTCAGAAAGCCCCCAAACTCTTACTTACCTCCCCTCGTTGCTCCGCCGCTGCCGCCTCTGCTTGCGAGAATGCAAGCAGAGGGGCGGGACCGGCAGTCGCTTCTGTGATTGGCTGAGCGGCAGCCAATCACGGACGTGGCTGCCGGTCATTCAGTGCAGCGGAAGAAGAGGAGAGGTAAGTAAGAGTTTGGGGAGCTTTTTGAAAAAAAAATATGCGGTTGGGCTGGGGGACATGGGGGAACAACATATTAAGGGGGATTTGTGCTAGGGGGAGGATAGTAAACGGAGGGAGGAGGGAGAGGGAGGGGGAGGGAGGGGGAGAAGGGCTGCAGTACGCATGGCAAATATCTACCGGAGGCAAGATAGCAGGCAGAGCCCTGCTATCCTCCTGGTGGTTAGTTTTGGGACTTTGGGGGGGGGTCTACAGAGAACCCTATGGAGCTGGGATGTGAGGTAAGGATTAAACTACACTACATGGTGGGGCCAGTAGTTGGGGATTATAGTTTTGGGTGGCATGCCCTTTAAAGCTTTAGATATTCTTTATTATGAAAGAAATATAATTGAGTGTTATGTATTTAATTACCTATTATCCTGACACTCACAGTGCATTTTCGTATGCTTTATCTGTTAATATGTGTTTTGCCTTTTTGTCATTACAGGTTATACATGTGTGTGTGGGGGGTCTGTACATGCAGATCTGATATAATTTACTGGTATCTTTTGGTTTTAAGGGTAACTATTCTTAAAGTTTAAAGTGGTAGGAGTCAGGACCTCCCATTATCATTTCAGTGCAAAGCAGCTGTACAGGGAGATTCCTGCTCTTCTGTTTCTGGCCTACCAGGTCTGTGTCCTGGACACTCCGATTATAAAGATAGGACTGAATCTTAGAAAAAAACACAGTTCAACACACTACTGCTAGTCACAAAAAAGTATAGGAGGAATCCCAACCCCTACCCGCCATAGGGGAGAAAGGAAAGGGACCTTTGAATCCAAGATGCTTGGGACATAGTGAGTAGAAACTGTGTAGTTCTCCTTTAATTCTCGCAGTAACAAGATCTTACAAGTAAAGTATCTGACTCACATCCCTCCAGTAACAAAGCATTGGGCAGTAAACACAGCGTCCCCACCACTTATTGTTCCTTTAAAACAAACCTCTTTGTTCAGCACTGCATAAAATCATATCACTTAAAAGGAAAGGTTATGTCTGCAGAGCATTTGCATTAGCAGTTCTGTGCCCTGTTGTAGAAAGTCTGGTTGAAGTCACATTGCATGTCTGGCCTCACATAGCCCAGCAAATTAGAACAAGCAGCATATGTGCGTTTCACGGTTCATTGGATTTGGGGGATGTTAGTCAGGAGCTTCATCCAGTAATGAAACTGGATAGATTTGTGAGGGCTGAGTATTTACTGCCTGTGCCATTTTGTAATCCAGTAGGAGCCGGGGGTTTGATTTACAAAGGCAACGCTGAGCTGTGATATTGATGTTTCAAGTGACTGGCTTGGTTTGTTCTATTAGTCTGGTGTTTGGGCCACTTTACATTACAAAACATATTTATTATACATCAGATTTATGATATTGCAAGTCATATATATAGTTTATTACCCTGACCCATTTCCACTGCTTTACAATGGCTGTCACGCTAGAAATAGGTCTCGCATATTGCTGCTATAATAAGATGTATTGGCTACAGAAAAAAAAAAAAGCCTTAACCCTTTCCAAAACATTAGCCTATTATGAACAAGCTCCATCTGCAAAGCTGTGCATGTTTTGGGATGTAAAGGGCATCTATACCGAAAAATGGGTTATTTTAAATTGACCATAACCGGAAACTATAATTCTTCCCAACCACCACTGTATTTTTTTAGATATCCAATCTAAACCTTCTTATATTTCAGCTGTCAATCAAGTTCCTTGCTCTCAAAAACTATTCTTCTTTGAGTAGTTTTAATGTAGCTGGAATGGTGACAGAGTTTTGACAGTTGGAATGCTGTATGCGGTGTGCAGGCTTGACAGTTGGTTTGTGGGGAAAAAAAGTCAGGTCGGATGGAAGTGGGAGTGGTTAAATGAGGGAGGGGGGATATTGCTCCTAAACAAAATGTATGCTGGATTGAAGGCATGCAGCAACACACACAAATCAGAGTAAGTGCTACATGTATTCAATTATAGATTAAGATGAGGCAAAGTAATTTTTTCAGTATAGTGTCCCTTTAATGTCTCTGCACAAAGAATAGTTGGGATTCTACATTCTGAGCCTCGATATATTATTCTCTCAGGTGTACAGAAATGTATTGGCTTATTCACTTTTGTGAATTTTCATGTTGTAGATTTCTGTTATCACAAATTGCCCAATTTGCATGACACCAAATGAATTGAATAGTCCCTCTTTTTATGATGCCAGACGGTGTCTTTTTTTATTTTTTTGATCCCATAATCCATTGCTCAATTAATAAAATGTTCTTTAATGTATCTGCGCTCTATTAAAGTTTACAGCGTGATTCTGCCAACAGGGACATTTATTTGATTTCTATGTGCTCTGCAAGCCTAATAATAAATGAACTTCAGTTGATTTGGCATGCAATAAGGACATGATCCTTTATATTTTATATAGTGCTTCTTAAACTTTCTTTCCCAAGATCCTTTACTGATGCTTACCCATTATGGCCTGCTAAATCTTTATCTGGCATCAACTTGTTTACTTGAATAAGTCTGTCATACTTAGTCGCAGAGGACCATAGGGAACAGGAATACAGGCAGAATCAACGATTTGTTTCTCAATTAAAAATATAGCAGTTCAGATTCATAATATATGGTAATTCACCCGTACTTAATTTATTTACTATGTTTAGATTTAAGTTTCATTGATGATCTTACATAGGAACTTTCATGCATTTGTTTTCTTGCAGGTGGTTGGGAGTTTTTTTTTGTTTGCTTGCTTTACTTGCTCTTGGACAAATTATACGTTTTCAATATATTTTTAGTTCAGAAATGTATCCAACCCACTGTTAAATCTATTCATTGAACTTGCGATTACCACTGTAAAGAAACCTTTCCTGACTAATCTTAAAGGATGTTCACGTGACCAATTGGTGAACAATGAACCAGAGAGTTTATTATATAGTCAATTAATATATTTGTATAAAGTAATCATATCCCCACATCTGCAATGTAAACAGCCCTAACTTGTCTAATTTGTCTAACCACTCATTATTTTAGTTGCTCCCATTACCAAGATGTCCTTTTGTATATGAGATTCCAAAACTGCACTGCATAGTACAAAATGCCAGTGCTTCATAAAGAGGAAAAATAATGTTTTTCTCCATTGAATCTATTACCCTCTTTACAAATCTTGCTAGCTCTAGCCGAGGCTGTCTGGCATTGTTTGCTACAGCTAAGTCTGTTATCTATGAGAACCCACAAAACTTTTTTCAATAGAGATTTACATAGCACAGAGCAATTTATGGAACAGGTAGCACAAGAATTGTTACAGGGCAACTATACTCACCTAAGCCTATCCTTCTGTATGTACGTTTCATCCCTGGGTTCAGCTTCTAAATCCTGTACTTACCTCCCAAAGTTCTATTTCCAATTAGAGGTTGCCAAGGGCACTATAGTTTTCCTTTAAATCTTAAACCATCACCTTACATTTATCTCATCTGTCACTCTGCTGTCTGTTTTGATAATCTATCTAGGTCTGCTTGCAGCAATTACACATCATTTGAAGTTTCCAAAGCTCTGCCTAGTTTTGTGTCCTCAGCATCCACAGAGACCTTTCTCTCAATGCCCCCTTAAGTAATTAATAAAAATATTAAAAAGAAGTGGCCACAGTACAGAACCCTGAGGCACTCCACTTAGAACTTTAGCCCACATGGATGTAGCTACATTGACCACTACTCTGTGCACGATCCAACAACCAATTTTTTATCGGTGAATTAATGTTTTCATCTAGGCCAACAGTCCTCAGTTTATACATTAGTTGCATATGTGCCACAGTATCAAAAACTTTAGCAAAATCCAAGTATACAGCACTACGTCCACTGCTATGCCAGAATCTAAATTCTTACTTGCTTCTTCCAAAAAACCAAGCAAGATAGTCTGAAAAGATCTATTTCTCATAAATCCATGCTACTACAACTACAACTTAAAAGATCAGTTCTGGAGACAAAGTCCAGAATATGATCCCGCAACAAAGTTTCCAGTATCTTCTCTTCCATTGATGTTAGGATTACAGGTCTATAGTTACCAGGCTGCAAACGATTTTTTGAATATTGATATTACATTGGCATTTTTTCCAATCCAGCAGCACATTAGCAGACAAAAGTGAATCTGAAAAGATATGAAACAGTGGTCTAGATAAGATTTTATTGATATTAACTTTGTCTAATTGTTTTCATAACATATTTTCTGTCAGCCAGAGTAAATATTCCTCATTTATACCCTTCATATGTTTACAGTCCCTTGTCTATAGACTAGGATTCTCTATAGTGAATACAGAGTGGGGGAAATGGTTTAGCACTAGAGATGGCCGAACTTCCTAAAGTTTGGTTTGTTTTCGAACTTTCAAACTTCAGTAAAAGTTTGATAGTTTGAAAACAGACAAATTAAAGTCAATGATAAAATACAGTTAAAATAGCAATGGTAACTTACTGTACATGGCTCTGGAACCTAGGAAATGCCCTGAGGAACACGTGCATATCACCAAAACTTTTTCAAATACAAACTTTCCTCACAATGGAGCTATTTTTAAGTTTCTGCTTTGAATTATCGAGGGTTAATGATATCGATCGCCACAATCGAGGGTTAGCAAATATCATATTCAAGGGTTATTGCCGAATTCGAAGGTTAAAGAATGCCACATTCGAGGTTGATGGAGAGTTGATGGTTGATGCTTGAGGTCGAGGGTTACCGAATGGCGCATTCTAGGGTTAGGGAGTTCTAACATTGAGGGTTATCGATCCTGAAATTCAAGAATCCTTGAGTGTTCGCTAATTATCGGAAAAAAGTCTACGAGCTCCAAAGGTCCAAGTTTGCACAAACTCATAAAATCCAACTCGAACTACTGTTGGAGTTCTAGTCAATCCCTATTTAGCACATTAGCCTTTTAGTCATTAGAGATGTCCGAACTTCGAAAAATCCGGTCCGCGCGAGGATCCGCGGATTTTCGAAAAAATCCGTAAATTCGAAAATCCGCGAGCGGACCCGTTAAAACGTATTAAAATGAAAGTTCGGCAAAATCCGCATTAAAAGTGGTCTAAATAGCCTTGGTAATGTACACTTAATCACTCAGGGACCTGGGTAATGTCCTTAGAAACACGTATCAATGCCTACAATACCTAAAAATTACAGTCCGCTAGCGTGAATTTTAAAAAACGGTACTTTTCGAAAATACGAGGATTTCCGGAAAAACGAGGATTTCCGGAAAAACGAGGACCTCCGAAAACGAGGATTCACGTAAAAACGAGGATTTTCGTAAAAACGAGGATTTTCATAAAAACGAGGGTTTTCGTAAAAACGAGGAACCACGAGGAACCGGAACTTCCTGCCTAGCAAAATGGCTAGTTCTGCAAGGCAGTTGTATGCCATGAACTACCTGCTGCTCAGGGGGTACGATGAGTTCCCCCCTGGCACCCATCATGTGCGGCGCCGGAGGCGCAGGATTATGGAGGGGCTCCAGCGCCGGATCCTGCGGCGATTTGGATACCAGACCACTGTCTCTACCCTCCAGAGACAGTGGTCTGACCTCAAGAGGCAGAGGCCTCAATATGTGGCTGCCGTACGGCAGATGATAGAAGGCAAGTATACCTTTTATTATATTACTGTATTATAATACGTAGTAAAATATTTTAATTCACTTCTGACAAAAACATATTTATATATATGTTTTTAAAAACATCAATAATCCTTAAATTTGGCTTGTGAGAGAGAGAGATCCAAGTTCTTTGTATTTCTCATTCACTGGTTATTATTACATTATTCTTCTTCTTATATTATTCAATATCAGCCCTATTTAAAGGGTAAGTAAAGTCAAAAAATAAATCACTGAAAAGTGACTTTATTTAACATAACACCTATAAATTCAAAATGATACCCACACATAGACACAGGTAAACACACTTGGTGGCCCACCCTTCCATTTCCATGGCAGCCTTATTTAAAGGCTAAGTAAAGTTAAAAATGAAATCGATCATTAAAAATTGATTTCTTTTTACCTTATAAATGCACACTGATACCCACACATAGACACAGTTAAACACACTTTACTGACCCACCATTTTAGTTACATGGCAGCCCTATTTGAAGGGAAAGTAAAGTCAAAAATAAAATGTTGATCAATTATTAAAAATTGATTTTTACACTCCAAAATTAAAAATGTTGTGTTACCCACAAAAATCTATACGATACAAGTACACACAGCTACTGTGCTCCCCTACACCCAACCAACTTTTCCCTTTCCGTGGCTACAATACACACAATAGATATAAGTACTTAGCCAGAATAAGGTATGAAATCATAGCCATAGAAATATGATTGACTTTTAAAGAAACTATAACATTGCCTTATTTAATCGTATTTTCAAGCAGAATTCAAAGTATATAATTAAATATATCTTTAGATATATCATTCATTAGTGATTTTTTTATTTTAATTTGCCGGGGAATCTTCCTCAGATACCCCCCCCCCCACCACCGTCCCCGCCAGAGGAAGAATGTAAGTGCAGCCTATTGAAAAAAAATTTTTTTCTAAATCTTTCATTTGTCCAAGGCCAAATTACAGCACACACGAGCGCTCTAAGAACAAGCATACAAGCACGTGTTTGCGGTGCGCTCATGTGTATTGCATGCGAGTGCAGTACGAGATAGCATAATTGTGCAAAAATGAGGATCACATTAATTGTGCCACACTATTGTGTGCTTTTTAACACGTTGATGTGTCCAAGCCTTTATCCAAATGTTTGCATAATGTTTGACAACTTCTCCGAGAATTGTTTAGTAGAATGTATTTGAACATTTAATGACAGTGAGAGTTAAAAAAAATTTCCTTTTTTTAGCTCTACCACAACTAGCCCTCAGGCTACGGGCAGCCCATTGCCCCCTCCAGGCAGGGCTGCCCCTCCGGGCTCTCCAACGCCCCCACCGGGCAGTCCACCGCCCCAAGAGGAGGCACCTGGCACAAGCCAGACACGTAAGTGCATCCTAAGCAATTTTTTTATCTTTTTATTGACCTTGATGTCAGCAAATAATTAGTGAAATTATCAGTGATAATTAAGTGAATTTTATTATTTCACTGATAAAAATTTTCGTAAAAAAAAATGCAACAAATCTATTAATTGGCTTGAGAGACAGGGCTTCTCATTTCTCATTCCCATTTATTGTCCCCGACTCTGGGCGTATCTTGTCCCTCAGTTTTTGAGCTTAAGTCACGAAATTCGGTCCAAAAGTCCAAAATATCCAAGAAATGTTCACTACATAGCCTTTTAGGAAATGTTCTTATACATGTAATATATTACTAATAGATTGGACGGGTGATTGTTGAAATAAAACATTTTTTTTTCTAGAAGCAGGACCAGCCTCTCCAGGGCCTCCACCTCTCCAGCCCTCCACCCTCTCAGCCCCTCAGGTCTCCACCCTCTCCAGCCCTCAGCACCTCCTGCCTCTACAGTCACTTGGGGCCATGCTTGAGAAATCGTAAGTAAATCATATGCAACGTTAATGAAATGTTATATAACAAGACTATTAATATCTGTATTTTCCCAGTTGTAAAATCCACGCTACATGATGCAACATTGGGTACTGTGGTTTGACAATGCTTTTATGGGGGCTGCACCACTTCCAAAAAATGTTGTATGTAGCACCCGTCCTAGTGATACAAAACAAGAATGTTCTGATACAATTTAGCAATAAACGTAATGTTTTATGCCAGCATTACTACTGCTGTATCAGTGATCCCCATGATGCAATAATATCACTTTAATGTGGAAGAGCAGTATTTATCCATCCCAATGACCTTAATCTGCCCATTCAGCAATCAGCATTGTGTCTGGTATAAATAAATGCAACGGAAAATACGACTTCCTGTTTGCAGGACCCTCAATAGAGACCGTTATGCTTGCCCTTGACCCAGTCCCTGGGTTGATTCAGTGGTCAGTAGAGATCTGAGCATGTGTGACCCATCCCACAGCCAATCAGTAGAAATCACTGTTACCATAACTAGGTATGCATAATATAAACTAAGAATTTTAGAAAATAATGATATCTTATACTGAGCTTTCCTTTTTATGACATACCGCAAAAATATAGCATTGCAGAACCATGGATGTGTAAGTAGTTATCACGGTGCAAATTGCATCTACCGCATGGTGCTTTAGGAAATGTGCTCGAACATCTTCACCACAATTCTCTCAATATCTTCCTCCACAGAACTACAGAGCATGCGGCGGGAGATGGCCACATGGTGCGGCGCCTGGACCGCCGCCTGGACCGCCGCCTGACCCGACTGGAGCGGAGGCACCCGTAGTCACACCCCATGTTTTTTGGAAGATCGCAGATTATCGTAATTACGGAGATACTCGTATTTTCGAAAATTTTTGTAAAAAAAAAAAATCCGCGGTTCGGAAGTTCGGAAGGCGGAAAATCCGGAAAATCCGGAATAATCCGCCGTTCGCGGACGGGATAAATCCGCGGCGGATCCCGGTTCGGGTCCGCGAACCGGCCATCTCTATTAGTCATGCTCTATAACCCCATTTCTTAATGGTCCTACATTCTCAGTCCTCATCTGTTTACTATTGATATAGTAAAAAAACTGTTTGAGGTTGCACTTGCTTTGTTTAGCTATCTGTATATCATCTTCTACTAGTTTAATTGCTTTCTTGCACTCCTTATTACATCTTTTATACTTTCTGTAAGCCTGTTTCTCATGGATTTCAAAATTTTAAAACACATTTTTTTTCCATTTCCCTATTTACATGAGCATTAAGCCGGGCAAGAGTTGACCTAGTTTTTTTTACACTTCACTAAAGGTATAAATTTAGAAATGTAATAGTTTAATATCCCTTTAAAAGCGGTCCACTTCTGTTCGGTATCCTTACCTAAGAATAAATCCCCCCCTGCTCTATGAGCAGGAGTAATTCAGCATAAAATTAGCTTTCCTAAAGTTAGAAAAATGTATTAACCCAGTGCACTCATCCCTGAGTTTACCTTTGATCTTTCCTGAAATTGTGGTGCTGTTCAGTCTGCACCACTCTCTTATTGTGTCCAGCCTGTGAATAGGGATACGCACTGTAAAAGCACATCCTCACTCGAAAAGTCGAAACCCATTTTCTGTCATTTTCACAATCGACTGATCGACAATAGAGATGGACTAGAACTCGAGCTCAAACCTGAGTTTGAGCTGAACTATTCGAATTTGAACGAATTCGGACTTCTCGAACCATACCGGACCCGGATTTAGGATATTTTCAGACTTTCGATAAATATCGAATGTTCGACCATTCGAATGTGCGAGTAAAATGCCTATTATACCTATACGCGAGGATCGAATCTGCGAGTAAAGGGTCCATTAAAACCTATTCGTGAGCATCGAATCCGCAAGTAAAGTGTCCATTAAAACCTATATGCGAGCATCAAATCAGCAAGTAAAATGTCCATGGTATCTTGGCGCGAACATCGAATCTACCAGTAAAGTGTCCATTAAAACCTATACGTGAGCATCGAATTCGTGAGTAAAATGTACATGGTACCTAGGCGCGAACGAGCTCGAAAATAGCGCTAGTGAGAGTAAATGATTTTTTGAATGTCTGGATATTGAACATGTTCCCAGACCATTTCCAGGTCCCACAGCCATTTACATTAATTTACCATTGATATTTTAATTGTATTTCATTAGAACTTTTCAAACAATTTGACTTCCATTGACTTTAATGGGTCCGTTTCAAACTTTTGAACTTTCCATATAGTTCGAAAGTTCGAAAACGGACCAAACTTTCGAAAGTTCGGCCATCTCTAATCGACATGCCGACTAACGGAAAAAACAAAAGATCAGACTGGACGGAATTTTTTTCACTGACCCCATCTTCAGTCCCCATCTTTCCTCAGATTTACACTTCATCGAAGAATTAAGGTGGGAGGCTTCAAGCAGTTCTTCCAATCAGATTTTATAATTGTTGAACTTGATCAGAAATCCAAAAGCGATAACCTCTGGCCATGTCTGGCCAGCTTAAGTCTTGGAATAAGGGGGGGGGGGGGGGGATATCTAGACCAACCAGCAATTGTAACTTTCAGATAAGATTACAACTGATTAAGGCTAAACCCTAGGTACTTTTATGGGAGGCTGGTGGCTTTTGACTAATGACAGCCAAGAATGAAAACAATGGGAGCCAAGATGCATACATAAAAAGTAAGTGCTCTATAAATTCTTATTATCTCATGTAACCTCTTTAACATTGGAGTATCCTTTATTAGAGGGCATGGCTAAAATGTTGGTGGTGTCACTAAACTCACCACTGTCCATGATAACCCTTTCAGAATCCCTCCCTTGTATATCCTTAGCCCTGGTAAATTTGATGGTAGAACAGGGAGTTTTAACTCCAAATTCTGGTACATTCCTATCCAGTCCTTGTTTTGCTGTTGCTCAGTATCACCCTCCCTCTCTTAAACTAATCCTCCTTTTATCTGACCTGACTATCTGTTAAGCTGAGCATGCTTATTAATCCATATCAGAGAACACTGGTAGAGGGAATTTTTACACACACCATTCAGTATTTTTACACAAATCAGTATATATGTTATTTATGTTGTTTATTCTTCTACTGATTATCTTGGTTATCTTTTTGACTTGAGTAATGCAAAGACAACTTCTAGCTGACATTTAACATGCTAAATATTCTAAAAACTGGCTGTTTTATTATCCTCAACGTACAAAAATTCAGAAGAGTTATGGGAAAACTAAGAATTTAATGCTTTGCGTAACAAGCTGTGAATTTAGAAAGGTTCATCCTATTAGCAGCAAGAAAAACAAATGCATGAAAAGGCATCAACAGGAGATTATGAAAGAGCAGCATATGAGGGGCAGGTAGTTCAGTTCATATCAAACATTGTTACAGATTTAAAAAGTTACATAAATGGAACATTAGCGAAAACGGTTGGATTAAAGGATAAAATGAGTGTTGTGCAAGGTGAGGGAGTTGGATAGATGATGTTTGTTTTCAAATTGTTTTATGAAGAACAAGTCTCAAGACAAGTCCTAAATATCAATTTTCTATATTTTCCTGCAATATACATTTTCAATGTTTCAATGTCCTTTGCTAATTTTCCATTCTATTAACTTTTATTTTTACTGAAGATAAGAGGTTTAAAAATGTTTGAAAGAGGTGGTGATGGTTTATTTTGGTTGTCAATAGGGACCTACCTTGTTTTCCCCATTCAGCTCTGGGTTAGTCTGCCTAAGTATGTATCATCAAGACCCAAAGGTCACTGCATCGCGGTGCCCTTTATCATTATTTATTTTTACCTGTAAGTTCCTTATACTATACAATCTGAAGATGATGCAACAAAAAACAACCCCCCCCCAAAAAAAATAAGCATGCTAATAATTTTGCAGGGTATGCTGGGGTTAAGCATGACTTTAAAGGGTATGTACACTGTGTACCCAACTTATTATTACTAGATAGTTTAGGCTTTAAATGTAAAGCGTAATAAACAAATTATTTATATAGCTGAATATTACTAACAGGTGCCACTAGAGCCTCCTATCCTAGAAAAAAGGTGGAAGGGGTATCCACAAATCCCCCAATCAGAATAAACAAATGGAAACCTGTAGAATAAAACCTACTAAAATATCCCCAAGAAAATAAAAGGGAAGAAATACAGAAGATACATAATAAATATATTACTATAAATAGTTTACTAAACAGACTCCCTGTCAAAAAATAGCTGGCCAGCTACAAATGCTAAAATACAGTCACAAAAAATGTAAAATCAATAAATGGATATATGACCCAAAACGTAGTAAATATATATACAAAGTCCAGGGTATAAGAATAGCCGAAGACTGGAATTAAAGGAGCTCTGAAAAAAGTAATCAAAGTCCTGTCAGTCTCAGACACATACTGTGTAAAGATCCACGATTAACCAAAAAAAAACTATAGGCACATCAGGAATAAAGAGTAGAAACAGGTTCTGATGTATACATCACCAGAGTTTAAGTGCAACAGGAACGGATCCCAGTCCCCAGTCTCCCCCAGACTTGATATCGATCCCAGGTCCGTGGCTGCAGCTCTTGGGCTGGTAAGTATGGTGGTCAAAGCAATGATCCAATAAAAACATGCTGTATTTTCAATTCCAATTTTATTGGTTCAACCACGTGACATGAAGCCGGCTTCAGATACACCTCCGATACCCTTCCGGGAACCAGATAATTACATCACCACAACGCGTTTCACTCTTACGAGCTTCCTCCTTTAAATGTAAAGTGTGTTTTTTTTCTAGCTCCTCCTATACCCTACTTATACTTTCTTGTTTGCAGAGCACACATCTGACTTGTCTGAGCGCAACGTGACGTCAGTACACATGACTGCGGCATGATGATGTCGCATGTGTGTCACTATCTAGTAATAGTAAGTTGGATTTACAATGTACAGAAACTTTAAGAATGTTTAGAGGTGCGTGTTTCTTATTAGATGGAACTCAAGCAAAAAAAAAAAAATAATATATATATATATTTACACTTGTTGGACAAAGTTGTGATGGGTAAAGTATAACCAAGTAGCTTAGACATACGGACTTTAAATTAATACCATCCACAGTTTTACTAAAACTGTCAAAGCAATTTCTTCCAATAAACTACTATCTTCACTGTCTATTGATTAAATGACAATACAAGCAAGATAACATACCACTGTAGATTGGATTATATATACCTTAATACGATAAACCTTTGAAGTAGCAATGTAGTTTTTGGAGTGATAAAATAAACATATGGCCAAAGGAAACATTAAACATTAAAAACACATACAAATCTTGAAAAATGGGCTTTCTTGCGATAATGCGTTTTTGCAGTGAATGGGTCGTTCTATTGTCTGTTTTGTAGTCCGTACAGTACAAAAACCGTACAGTATCTGCGGATAAGCACAGGAAGCTTGTCATAAAAAGATTTAATGGAGAGGGGCATTGCACGTGATCTGCTATCTAATTAAAATGAGCTTTATTGGCTGGAATTATCTTACACTTTGACTGCCAAAGCAAAAAAATATGTTGAAAATGGGGTAATTTAAGGGATATAAAAGGGTTGAGTCCTAGGATAGAGGAAGAACAGAGGAATACTGGGTAAGCAGTCTATGGACATTTTCAGGTTAAAGTCTATTTATGCTTTTCTCTGTGATATAGTGCAGCAATTCTCTCTATGGATTACCCCACCCCCAGCAGAACACAGCATTTTCTCTCTTCTTTTAACAATCCAAACTCTGGGATAAAGTCCAACAGTTGTCAATAAATGAAAGGCCAGTCTGCATGAGGAGCAATTATAGATTCAATTAGTAGCTTCTAACAAACAATTGCAATTTAGCATACCCTTTGAAAATTCTGTCTATGATTCCAAGCAGGACAGCAGTGCCTTGAAAATTTCCACAAGGGTTATTCCATAAGTTGGAAATCTTGCCCATGATAATTATAAAAACGCCTAAAGAAATATTGATATTGCACTATTAGACTTGATACACTCAAGCAGATATGTATTCCCAATCCAATGATATGATTGTATTGCCAGTATGTCTGAAGGAAAATCTACAGAAAGTTAAATGGCCGTAAACACATTAAACTTGTGTACAACTGATGAAGCAAATATGACCGTAAGGTTCCACATCGCTTATAAATGATTCAATTAAAAACAATTTAATATTGGTAAATGTATGCACAGACGTGATTCCAACCGTTACATTGATTGAACTGCTCAGTCCATTGCAAATTTGGCTGCTAGGGATCTGATCATGTAAACCTAGGAATGCAAAATATATCCTTTGAAGGGCATGTCCACCCCCAAAACTGAAATTCAACCCCATACTGGCCCCACTGTGTAGTTTAAAAATTTCTTTACCTTACATCTCTAGTAGTGGCTGTCTTCCCGTCCAAAGGTCTCTGCCTCCTGTCTTGCCTCTGGGAGGGATGCTGACATGTGCAGTGGAACCCTTCCTCCACCCTCCCTCCCACCCATCCTATGCAGCCGTTGCACCTAGCATGTAATCCATTTAATATGCTGTAGCTAACCCCTGCCCACCTCCAACCACCAAATTCATTCTTTAAAAATAGGAGCCGAATTATACTTACAGCACTTCCCTCCTACAGCGTCTCCGTTGCTGCCAGCCACATCTGTGATTGGCTGCCTCAGCCAGTCACAGACGTGGCTGCCAGTCCGGCCTTTGTTTGCGACTTTCTTGCAAGCAGGGAACCGTGAGGAGCATCCCAGAGGAGTGAAGGGCTGTAAGTATGATTCTACTTCTTTTTTTAAAGAACCAATGTGGCGATTGGGGGAAGCAGGAGGTGGGGGGGGGGCTACAACATATTAAAAGTTAAAGGGCATGTCCACCCCCAAAACTATAATCCCCCCCAGTAATGGCCCCATCATGTAGTGTAATAAAATCCTTACCTCACATCCCAGCTCCATATGGTTCTCCTGTAGTCCCCCCCAAAGTCCCAAAAACTGCCCACCAGAAGGATAGCAGAGTCCATATAGAACTCTGCCTCCTATCTGGCCTCCAGGAGAAGTTTGGCATGCGTACTGCAGCCCTTCTCCCCCTCCCGCTCCCTCCCTCTCCCTCCCGATTAGGATTCCCTCCCCCTAGTGTAAAACCCTTTAGATATAACATTCCCCCTGTCCCCCCAGCCCCAACCGCTCTATTTTTAATTTTAGAACGTGCCCCAAACTTTACTTACCTTCCCTCTTTCCTCCGCCGCACTGAACTCCCGGCAGCCGCGTCCGTGATTGGTTGCCGCTCAGCCAATCACAGACGCGACTGCCGGTCCCGCCCCTCTACTTGCATTTTCTCGCAAGCAGAGGGCCTTGCAGAGCTGCAGAGGAAAGAGGGAAGGTAAGTAAAGTTTGGGGCACTTTCTAAAATTAAAAATAGAGCGGTTAGGGCTAGGGGGACAGGGGGAATGATATATCAAAAAATAATTTCAAGGGTGGACATACCCTTTAACATTTAGAGTGGACATGCCCTTTAAGTTGTATTGTTCTTTAGCGAAAAGCTTTGGTCAACTCCCATATTTCTCGCTTTACATAGGTTGAAACAATATTGTCCGATAATAGAAACCCTCGCCAACCCCTTTTGCAGTCATGTAATAATGTGTAAAGCACTGACGGTGCTTTTGTACCTATTGCTATGCTAGGTCACAGAGGTTGTTTGTTTTTGTTTTTAACTAGCACTGTTCACTTTAGTGTGTGTAGTCTTTATGACATATTGGTGTTTAAACTCTTTGTTATATTTATGAGGTAATACATTTTGTTATACTTATATTTCTTGGTGTTGTTGTTGCTATTTTCTTGGCTGAAATCACCTATCTAAGGGCCCTATTTATAAAAGATCGGTATCGTTATCGTAAAATACCGATCGTTATCGTAAAATAACGACCGGGTTTTTACAGATAACGACCATTATTTACCGATTATTTTACGATAACGATCGGTATTTTACGATAACGATACCGATCTTTTATAAATAGGGCCCTAAATCCTTTGATTACTTTGCGTGTATAGGGTGTTCTAATATAAAACCCGATTCACTTTCAGACGAGTCTGCATTAGGCTGCGAGTGCTAATTTTTTGGAGGTAATTTCCTTCATGTGTGTTATTCGAATGTGTAAGCAAGGGTTTAGAACACCATTATTGCAACTTTTTTTTTTTAAAGGAGAACTATAGAGGCCCCAAACCACCCCCTAACCTAATAGTACCACAGTGAGGACCCAAACCAATAACCCCTGGGTTTGCCTTACTTCTCCCTCATTGTGCCTTGTAGTGCCAGTCTAGCTCCCTCCCAAGTCCTGATCTTAATCATTGGCTCTGCAAGGAGCGTGTCTTTTTATTGGTCTGTCTGGGAGGGAGTGGAGCCAGACCACTTCCTCCCAGATCACCTAAGAGATCTTTTTTAATATTTAGTAGTTAAGATTAGTAAAGATCCTCTTCAGGTTAGGAAAGGTTTCTTTACAGATGTGGTAATGGCAAGTTCATTAAATAGCTTAAAGAGTGGTCTGGATAAGTTTCTAAAACTAAAAAATATTGAGAATTACTGGTATCAATACATATACTGTAGATCTGGTTGGTCCAGGGATATTATATAGTATTGAGAATTACTGGTATTAATACATATACTGTAGTGCTGGTTGGTACAGGGATACTATATAATATTGAGAATTACTTGTATTAATACATACACTTTAGCTCTGGTTGGTACATGGATACTATATAATATTGAGAATTACTGGTATTAATACATATACTGTAGTTCTGGTTGGTACAGGGATACTATATAATATTGAGAATTACTGGTATTAATACATATACTATAGTTCTGGTTGGTACAGGGATACTATATAATATTGAGGATTACTGGTATTAATACATACATTGTAGTTCTGGTTGTAACAGGGATACTATATAATATTGAGAATTACTGGTATTAATACATATACTGCAGTTCTGGTTGGTACAGGGATACTATATAATATTGAGGATTACTGGTCTAGAGGTCGAACAGACTTGGACTTCTCGAACTATTTCTCAGACTTTTGAACTTTCTGGACTTTGGATAATTTTCACATTCGAAAAATTTCGAATTCGAAAATTAAACGATTTTCGAATCGTTTATGGGATAATTATGGAAAATCGAAGGCGGGAGCTCGAAAGTAGCGCGCATGAGAGTAAAATCGATTTTTGGAAAGTCCTGGATATTTGAACGCGTTCCCCCCCATTTCCCAGGTCCCACAGCCATTTACATTAAGTTGCCATTGATATTTTAATTGTATTTCATTCACTTTTGTCAGTGAAGATACCCTTTAACAATTGGCTGTTACAATCATTTGCAGTTATGAGCTATCGCAAACGAGTTTTTTCTCCTTCTCTCACCTTCCTATCCCTTATTCTTTAAGCTCTGGGAGTTTTACTTTTTAAAGAGGGCAGGGAACAGCTTGTCAGTAAAGAACTGTCAATCACCCATTCCCAGCCCCTCCCCCTGGCACACTACATGTAGAAACTCTCCATTCTATAAAAGTAAAGCTTATTTCTCTGTCACTGCATGGCTAATTGATTCAGCATTAAGATCAGGAAAAGGAATTATCATTATCTGTTGCTCTGTGCTCTTTCTTTGCAGATAAACCCAATCCTGCAGTTAGCTGCTGTCTGTGTTACTGAAGTCCCAATGTAGCACTGTACCTAAAGAAATCAATTACAAAGTAGCCCCCCCACACACACACACTCACACGCACCTTCAAACTCCTACAAATAAAAGAAAATCTTATTTGATTCAAGCAATGATTACAGCTCCCAGTGCTGCTTACCTTCCCACATAGCAAAGCAGTTTCAGCTTTACAAAAACACTAAATTATGGGTGAATGCTATTGACTGTTTAAAGGGACAGATCATCTCCAATGCACATGCTCTACACTCTAGCTGTGCCCCAGGAAGTGGCTGGGTACAGAGAGAGGAGAAATGCATACTAACTAGGAGTGAGCTGAACAGGACATGAGGAGATCTAGGGAGCACTGAGAGCAAAAAGGAATCAAGTTCCTGGCAGCACTAAAAATATAGAAAAGGAAAGTTTTTATTCCCTTTATTTAAAGGCTTACAACATCAGTACATTTCCCTTTTAATTACTAGTTTGGACATGGAGTTATTGTAATTATACAATAAAAAAAATAAAAATAAAAAAATTGGTTGAACTATTAGGTTACATTTTAACATCACTAGTAATAACCTTGTTAAAAATGACACAGGCTACAAAATAACATATCAAACAGCAATTAAAATCCAGGTCACACCAATATTCAATAAATCAACTATATGTCAACGTTTTGTGTTGTTGATAACACCTTCATCAGGATGCACATATAGAATTCTAATGCCTAACTAAGATTCTGTATCAGTGTGCTATAGGATAGGTCACCCATACAGCAAGTACCCCCAACCCTTGTCTGGATTTATTTTTCCATTCTAAAAATTTCACTCATTTGGTGTTAAAGGAGAACTGTGGTCTCCAAACAAGTTTATTGTAAATGAAAGGCCAGGTTCATGCCTTTAAAATGAGCCATCAATAACCTCTCTACGTGCTTCACAGCCCAAAATATGAAGAAATCACTGATCAGAAAGTTAGAGGGTGAGAGGTTCTGAATCTGCGGTCAGAAATACTATTTCCTCCTCTAATCTGCGGTTGGCACATTCTCAGTGCATGACTGAAGGGTAGGAGGGGGTGGAGAGAACAGCAAAGCCCACAGCACTGCTTTTTTTAATGCCTCCCACTTGCTGGCCCTTCCCAATCATGGGTCCTGTATCCCCTCCCCTTGCAGCCCCCTGTGGCCCCTCCCACTCATGGACTCTGTAGCTCTGCACACTCATGGGTCCTGTGGCCCCTCCCCCATGACCCTCCCCCATGAGTGGGAGGGGCCCCGGAGCCATGAGTGGGAGGGGCCCCGGAGCCCATGAGTGGGAGGGGCCCCAGAGCCCATGAGTAGAAGGGGCCATGGAAGGCTGCAAGGGAAAGGCCCAAGGGGCTGCAAGGGGAGGGGCCATGGGGGCCCACGAGGAGGAGGAAACAGGAGGAAGAGGGACTGTCACATGGTTTCAGTGCAGGAAGCAGGAAGTGCAGGGGATCTGGTGATGCTGCAACCATATCACACATATAAATGTAAATATCTTCAAAACTATGTAAAATTAATAATGAAAGTAAATTGCAAAAATCCTCAGGAAAGCAATTCCTTTCGATTTACCTAAAGTCATTTTTGGACCACAGTTACCCTTTAAAGTGCATCTATAGTGGGACAAAGTGAGGTTCTATAATTCCCCCCAACCAGCATAGTGTCTATATTTTCTTAAGTTTCCCTCTCTGTCCTGAGATGTACAAGTTAGAAGACTACGTGATTGCATTCCTCTACTACTACTTGTACTGTCAATCAAATCCCTGTGATGTGATCCTCTTCCCTGCTCAAGTCACCACTGTGCGTGGGTGTGTTTTTCAGGATGTTGAACTTTTAACTCCTACTGCACATGATAAGCTTGTCGGTTAGCCAGAGTTGAGACATGGACGAGGTAACAGAGGGGAGGGGGAAGGGGGGAGTACTTCAGAGAGATCTGATACCATGCAAAAACAGAGTCACTGACAGAGGTAGAAGAAAGGCAGCACAGAGTACATGAATTTAACTTTACAATGGGTCAATATGTTTTTTTCACTATAGATGACCTTTAATGTCCAACTGAAAGAGAAAGATGAAGGAACAGATGATTTTGTGAGGTTATATCCTCATAAAATACAATTGATACTTAGGTGTAAGACCATCCCAAAATCACAATACTTTATTTTCAGATCTCCCTAAAGATAGATGTATCTCACAATCTCTGCCAGCCCCTTCAAAAAATGTTGCCGCCTCCTCTTTAAGCTGTACGAGCTTGACTAGAGATAAACAGAACTGAAAAGTTTTGCACAATTCAAATCGAATACCAATTGAAGTCAATTACTGTAGATCAGATTTTCAATATAGAATTTTGACCCAGAAGTTTGACCTTTCGAGATAGAATTACATTTTTTTTCCTTACCATATTTTTGCCACCAAATTTAGTATTTTTTGCAGGATATGAGAATTCTGGGGAAAAAAAAATTCTAATGTAACAAAAGGTCGCCACCTCCTCTTTAAGCTGTATGAGCTTGAGTAGAGATGAACAGATGATCAGAGTAGAGATCAACAACTGGCTTGTCACATCATGTAAATCAAACCCATATTTGTAATGTTTGTCACTAAATTTCAATACCGCATACTGTATAGGGCCATATTTATAAAGGCGAGGAATCACTATAAGTTGACATAAATCTACGATTGTGGTCACAAATTATATGATCACGGTCATAATTATAAGATTGCCCGTACAACACTAGCGGTATTTTGCTACTGCCGCATGGCATTGGATTAATGAAGGTTCGTACATTTATGAGTGCTTGTAAAATTGTGGCCGTTAATAAAACAGGCCAATAGAATTTTTACCAATATTGGTCGAACTGCCCTTTTTAAAATTCCGAAAGTTCCACCGGATGTGTGAAGTCTCAAATCCCCAGTTTCACATCAAAGCATAGTTCAGTTTGAAACTGGAACTCATTACTAGTTCTAAGCCATTGACCGCATTGTCACTGCCATGACTTTGACTGACGACTGCTCCCTAGATGGTCTGGGAAGATAACAGGGGCCTGCGGAGAATGGGAGGAATATCTATCTTCAGGGACGGTGGGGGGAAAGTAATAATTGTGATATTGGTACAGTATATGGGAGGTCTTTCATTCTAACCACCATCAATAAAGAATCTACTTTCATAGAAACACTCTGCCCTTGGATCTTGATGTCAACACGATATTCATCCCTAGTCACGAATTCTCCTCTCCATCTCTTCAGGCACATAATACATTAGCCATAAATCAACATGGGGATTTATGAATGACATCATTGGGTGCTTTTCCCCCCCAAACTCTTTCATGAAATCACCCTTTGTTTTAGGAATTTTACTAAAACGGAAAATGTCATTAAATGTTGTTACAGTTGTATAGAAAAAAAAAAAGATATATATTTTGTTTTTATAATTCATTTATAGAATTCCGAATTCTCATTCATTGCCCCTTTGGCTGACATTTAAACAAAAATATTTGAAGTAATAACACTGTTTGGCTGAACATTCACACGCATTGGAATGTCGAGTGCCAAGACGTAATAGATTTATTTTGTTGAACCCAAAGCTGAAGTTACCCATTAAGGTTCACTCCTTATATGTTCATTCATTTCGAGGAACTAAGTTTTTTTTTTTAAGGGAAACTAACATTTATTTAAAAAGCATGCAGCTGAATATTGCTATATCTTAACATATAAACCTTTGGGTATTAAAGGGCATGTTCACCCCCCACTTATAAGCATTTAAGCCTTCAATACAGGACCCCTCCCCCAAATCCCAACTTTATGGCAATTACCTTTCTCCAGGACGTTCCAGGACAAAATCTTCTGTTCTGGTTTCCAAAAAAAAAAAATGTGGCCAACATCCGTGGCTTTATAATGAAACCAAAGAAAAAATAAATATGTATGAAAATAACCCCCATGGGGACAAATCCCAGTTTGTTGCTACTGAATACTAAAGTTACATCTTATACATAACATTCATTTTATTTTTTGAATAATTCTATATTGGCAACAAGCATGTAAACTAGGGATAAAGTCCGGTTCCGAGTCAATTCCGTTTTTGACTTGAAACTGGTAATTCGGTTTCCCCGATTTTTGAAAATTATCACATTTTTGAAATCGAATATTCTAGAATTACTGAATTTTCGAAATCAAAAAAATCTAAATTATCAAATATCCAGGCCAATTTAGAGACATATGGAAAATGTGAACCCTTGATTCTGAATCTGGGAGAAATAACAAATACACAAGCCCTTAATTTCGGATATCCAAAAATTATTGAAAATGTCATGCGGAAACATAGCTCGCTCTTAAAGGAGAACTATAGTGTTTATAATTTTTTTTTTTTTTTTAAATTGCAAAGTACCTTGGGAAGGGAGCTGGGATTGGTACTTTCTACCTCCCAATATTATTTCTATGAGGAGCAGCAGCATATAGAAAACTGCTTCTGCCAGGCTTCCTGAGTGCTTCATAACTATCTTTAATACAGGAAGGCCCAGGGCCATAACCTGGCAGATGAAAACTGTATGTACTGTAGATAATTAACAATATTGTGAGGTGGGAATAATCAATGCTAACACCCTGTCCCGGGTACTTTTAATTTCTAAAAAGTTATTTTTTTATACTTGTCCCCCAGACCATTTCCCAGGTCCCAGAACAATATTGTTATTTATCCTTTATTCTAAATCAAAACTTTTGGTATTTTTTTAATTCCCATTGACTTCTATGGGTCTATGGGTCCGTTTTCGGGAACAGAAGTCGCCGGTTTCGAAAATCTTTAATACAAACAAGGAGAAAGGGAGGTTTATAATTTGGAAACTGGAACTATTTAAGAAAGTGTTAGAGATTCTAATAATGTTAATGTCTCCGTGTCCGCTAACAAGCAACTGAATGAAAACATATGAATGTGCCTCCTACCTTGAATTCTTTCAGAAGAGCATGTAAACCAAGCAAAAGATCATTTTAATAACATATTGTACGGTGGTTTTCATGGAAGCAGCAATTAAGCTATGGGGAAGATGGAACATTTCCATGAAAAACAGACAGAAAATGGAGAGAAAAATGTTACTTTTTTACACCACGGATATTTCCTACATAGTAGTGTTTAACAACGGAACACATGACCTGTACTTATGTGGCTCACCAGAGCTCCTTATTTTAACATTGCTGAAAAATTGCCAAATGTTAGATTATTTTACATAACAAAGATAAGCGTTTTACCTGTATTAGTCTTTTTTATGCTGAATGCACTGAATGTTGTGATTTGGTAATAAAAAGCGTTCTAGTGTTCTGGTTATACTAATTCACTGTGTTAACCAGACTTTTCACCCAACATTCAGCATTATAAGCGCTGCTTTTCACCACATAATTTCTACATCCATCGAAACTTCTTCATATAAATACAGATAGTGATGAATCCCGGTTTAAAAGAAAATACAAGTTTTTTTTCAAAATTTTCAAAACTCATAACTTTTCATTGAAAATTTGAAAATCATCAAAAATTTCTATGTGAAAATTAAAAATGCTTTCGAAAATGTTAAAAATGTTGATTCAATTAGATTTTTACAACTTCAATAGGTTCAGTAGAAGGAGAAAAGGAAAATAATGAAGAAATTAAAACTGAAAATTGTCTGGTGAAAAGAATAAAAAAGAAAAATAGTTCTGGTCAATAAAGAAATGTAGAGTTTCCTTAAGGACATTCTAAAAATAAATAAAGTTAGGTCGATTCCCTCTAAAATGTTTGTACATATGTATGTATAGGTTTATATATATTGTGCCACTTGCAAATTGCTTGGTTTTAAAGCTGGCAAGCTGAGACACATACAGCTTTATTTAATAAAAGGTGCAAAAATTTACCTCAACCAATCAGATGTTACCTTTTTTCTGGTCTACTACAGTTAGAAATTATTTAATAACATTGGTTGCTGCAGCTTAAATTGTAAACCTTTTATTAAATGAAACCCATAGACTTGAATGTGGGTGATGCCACCACCTGCATTGGACTATAGAAAAGAGAGGCAAATATAATTTTAATGGGTATCTCCACTGATAAAAAAAAATTGGTATTCAGTTTTATTGAAGAATGGGAGATAAATGAGCTGTGTCTTACCTCCCGTTCTTAAATAAAACTTGCAGGAGCCAGGAGAGAAAATTTGGAACTTACCCGGTCTCCCGGCTCCTGCAAGTTTTATTGAAGAACGGGAGGTAAGACACAGCTCATTTACCTCCCATTCTTCAATAAAACTTAATATCAGACAAAAAAATAAAATTACCAGCAGAGATACCTTTAAGGTATATTTTGGTCAATTTAAAATGAAAATATAGCATTTAATTTTCCAATTTCTGTTAAGAAACAATTGGCAAGAAAAATCACAAAGAGGCTCAAACAAAAAAAAAATCTTGACATTTTAGCAAGCAAACATCTTATCCATGGGAAAATAAAATAATCAGTGGAGCCCTTGCAAGAATCTCTGTTCCACTTTAGTCAACACATAAGCTGAGACTTGTTTGGTATGTTATATAATAAAGACATTTGCTGAGTAATTTTGGCTCCATGTTATTGGGTGTTGTGCGTTGTCTACTCTGATATTTCTTTCTTTTCAGTTTCCTGGTATCCATTGACCTTCCTGTGACCAGAAAGTCTTATCTTTTTACCAGGCCGACTCCCTGTGTTCATCTCAGCAAAAAAATCCCGTCACACGACACAAAAGATTATCTATGTCATTGTGTGTCATGTACAACTTACATCAAGTGAAACTGAGAGAACAAAATGGTGAGAAGTTTCTTCTCCTGAAAATGGAAAAAATAATCAACAAATTTTACTGTTCACGTTCCATGGTTTGCATGGTCCATAAACCCTACCAATTGAAACATAACCATCTAATTGATTTACTGGTAACCCTACCAGTTGAAATTTACCCATTTTTTTGTTTTAACCCTACCAATTGAAATGTAACCATCTATTTGATTTACTGGTAACCCTACCAGTTGAAATTTACCCATTTTTTGTTTTAAACCTACCAATTGAAATGTAACCATCTAACTGATTTGCTGGTAACCCTACCAATTGGAATTTACCCATCTAATTGATTTACTGGTAACCCTACTAATTGAAATTTACCCATTTATTCTTTCTAACCCTACCAATAGAAATGTACCCATTTTATTGTTATAACCCTACCAATAGAATTGTACCCATTTAATTGTTATAACCCTACCAATAGAAGTGTACCAATTTAATTGATTTAACCCTACCAATAGAAATAACCCATTTATTTTTTATAACCTTACCAATAGAAGTGTACCCATTTAACTGATTTACTGGTAACCCTACCAAGTGAAATTTACCCATTTAATTGTTTTAACTCTATCAATAGAAATGTACCCATTTATTTGTTATAACCCTACCAATAGTACTGTAGCCATTTATTTGTTATAACCCTACCAATAGTAATGTACCCATTTACTTGGGAATTCCTTAACATGAATTTTTGGTTACAAAGGGTAATTTCCTGTGATTTCCCTAGTCTATGTTTTTCAATAACGGTTATTTAATGACAGTTCAGTACAGGTTCCTTATAAACAATATCTCTATTCTGTTTGATAGTTGATCATGACAATTGTATTATTGTATTGGCCCTTATCTGCTTTGTTCATTGATTGGGCAGGAAAGATCACAAACAACAGTGACGGCTGAAGAGTTAAATATTAGGACATAATCTAACCTCATCTATCTGACATAATTTAACGTGTGTTCACGTAAAAAATTTAAGCCCCAAATGATGGTAAAAAGTTATTTAGACTGATGCACCCAAACTGACCTTCTTACTAGATCCAGGGCAGATTAAAGGCCATGTCCACCCTTAAAACAAAAAAACTGTTTATTATATGTATTTGTAACAATATATGTGGTTGTAACCAGATAAATTATCCTCCGTTCTGGCAAAGGTATTTGCCTCCTCCGTCTGCTTAATGAGCTTTTTATAAGCTTGAGCATGTGCAGAAGAAGCAGCTGGTGATAGAACAGTCAATTGGCTGCATGGAGGGAGGAGCCAGCTTACTCTGGTAGAATGTAGACAAAAATTATCCTTAAATATCGGGTTAGTAATAAAGTGCTGAATGTATCAGTTGGGGTTGGGGCAAATATCTGACAAATGTCTAGTTTTTTGTTTTAAGGGTAAACATGCCCTTTAAGTTGGAAATCATTCAAATGACTATTTCTAAACTAAATTGCTATTATGCCGGGACTGTTGAAAGGTTAGACATACAAAGTTAAGAATATAAATATCTACATTTAGTTATTGGCCACACAATACAAATATGTTTACCATGAACTCTTTTGAACAAAGCCCTTTGAAGTTGTGCCATCGAATAAATGGTTCCAGATATTCAAGAAAGTCTTTTTTTTTTTGTTGGTAACAATTCCACTTCCATTAAACGTTGGTATTTTCGAGGTGGCATCCACATGCCGTGAAACGTTGACAGCCGTGGCTACAGGCCAAGGAATTGCAGCTTTGAGGAATTTAGTTTTATAAAGTCTTCCTTGTGTTTCAGTGTTTTCTATTTCTATTTCACTCCGACAAAAAAAGTCAAAACTTAAGGGACAGCTATAAATTTGTTATATATTATCACCCGCGCTCTGCTGAACGCAATATTCCCTTAGTGAAACTTTATGAAGAGGAAATTCATGCCTTAAACACCTAGCAGGCCAAATTTGTAACAAGTCATCACATTTTTTCACATTCTTCCCTTTCCTTTAGAGCCGCAAAGCAGAAGGCTCTCTAGTGGAACGATTCAGCGTATTACTAGGAACTGCCTGTATAATATAACATCTAAAGAGCCAGAAAAGTTGGATTGTTTTTAAGATCAATATAACAGTTCTTGTTGATTTTTAAAACTGTGATTAGGCTCCCACTAGGATGAATAAAGAAACACGTGTTGCTTGCCAGTTGTCATGTAAACAGTTTCACAAACATTCTGTTTCTATTCCTTTTCAGGCTGGCGTCTGTTTTTGCTAGGATGTGAGCATTCTAATGCTATGATTGGCTACTTGCTTTAACCCTGGTAAACTGCTGATGGGATGATAGGCTGTTTAAGGAAAGCTTGGTCCTGATTGGCGACCAGAGATGGCCAAAATCCCAGAAAAAAAATCCAAAATTCCTGTTTTGGCATTCCACGTATTTTCGAGATTTCTAGACATTTAGAAAATGAGCGTTTTTTTAAAATTCAAAATATCTAGAAATATCAACATTTTTAGATTTTGAAATTTTAAAATTTTCGTTCGTTGGATAAAGTTTTAAAAAAACTGTTTAAATGAAGAGTTATTATAAATAAAGATTCTGTGAGAAGCGCCAGCACAAAGAAAACTACTTCTGACAGGTTGTGGCCATTGACTTGGGGTGTTACTAGTTGTAGTTTTTCCGATCATAAAAAAGATTTGTTTCTTGCCATTGCTGATAACGAATCTTTATAAATATGGCTCTATGTAATAATGTAGAAATGGAAAATGATTAAAGAGGAAGTAGAATTTTTGGCAATAACTATCCAAAAGGGATTTAACCCTTTTACCTGGCAATGAAAAGTTGTGGTAAAAAGCCGCAAACCTGATATTGAATAACTTGCGGCCACTGTGTGTGTTTCTTTTTCAATGCCCGCTTTGCCAACACAAGTAAAAGGTTAAAGTCGCACTAGCCGGTATTGAATAGGTTTGTGCAGCTTTAACCCCTGGATTTATGGCCAGCAGGTGAAACTGTTTGGCATGGCAATAGGTGTATATCTACTACTATAATATAAATGTTCAAAAAACTTTATTGTACAAAAAGATCTGAAAACACACAATATCTAAAATCAGTATCCTCACACCTGGGCTTATAATACAGCTATAAACATAAATATCCTTAAATTATCACAGTCTGCAACATGATCAGTGAGCATTTGAAATTTGTAATATTCTGTTAGACATCCATACACTGATTTCTCCTTTGTGTGCAGCCCTTTGGCTACATATTCACGGCATTGTAAAGGTTTATTACTGACATTTTATACTGGCTGTAAATTATTAATATTTTACAACAAAAAGTTGGTACTGCTCATAGTGGTCCTAAAATACCAACATGGCCATAAAATACTGCAATGTAGCGTAATTCTGCGCAGTATAGCCGATTCAATACCACAGCAGTATTTTATTACTGGGTGGTATAGTACAGCCGTGGTCTTATATATACCATCACAATTGTAAAGTAGTTAGACCCGGAAGAAGGAGGGCGTGTCCCTCCGAAACATGCGTTGGTTTGTGAGAGGATCCAAGTCAGCCAACATGAACAGACAGTAGGGTTTGGAGTAAAGTGAGCCACAGTGAGGACGAGTGTTTGGGTGAGACCGGGGTTTCCCGAGGTAGTGGTCCGGAGGCGGAGGGATCCAACGTGGCTCAACATCGGATGTCCGTTGATGCCTGGGGAGATAAACATCTGTGGTAGATATACTTACCTTCTTGCTATTTTGCTTCCAGCCTGCTACTTCCTAGGTGTGGGTTACCCGACCTCTGAGATGGGGAGGTTGCGCGGATGTGCCCTTTAACCTGCTTGCTGCTTACTCATGTTCCGTAACTATTGCTACTAATCTATGCACTTTACCTTATACTTATAACTGTTGCTGGAGACTCTTGTTAGTAAAGATCTATTATCTCTGGGGACGCCCAGATGCTGCCTAGTATATTTATAGTAGGAATTTGTAGTGTTTGATACATTTTGAATATAAATGATACAGTTTTTCATATAATGTTGGAAGGTTTCATTTAACATCATTTTATAACCTTTTTTCCCCCATGTCTATTTTTGGGGTTAATATTTCCCTGCCTTATGCCCGGGTGAGTGCCTCAGAGGTTTCTGAGTAAAGTGAGGTATTTCTGCCAGAGTTTCAGTCCTATCTGATACTTACCTTATTTTTGATTATTACTTTGCACCCACAGCACACATATACATATATATAGGGCTCATAGGGTCTCTTTTATGGCTGATTACCAAGTTTATTTTGTACAATTGTAAAGTAAGATTGCGGTTGTACATTTACAACCAAGATCATAACTTTACGATAACCCACGGTTATTTGACTTTTCTGATACCAAGGGTTTTTGAATACCAGCCAAAGTATCCAGGGCCGTTTTTAGGCATAGGCCACTTAGGCAAAGAGCTAGGATGTCTATATTAAACCAGGCGCCTATTCTTCATCTAGCATCTACCTGTCAGCTGTTACTTGCTGTGTTAGAACTGCTCTCCTTGTTCTGCTGTAATTTGTAACATTGTATCTAGTACAGAGCCTGAACTCTGCTCTCTCTACTTGGATACAATGTTCCAAATGAATTGAAGGTGAAGGAAGGAGGGTGGAGGATGAGCTCAGCTAATAGGACTGGGGAGAACAGTTCTAAAATGCCAGGCAAAAGCTGCTGCAGACTTTATAACAGTGACCCTGTGACTAGCAGCCATGAGATCCCTATCCTGCCTCTTTCTTCCTTCCACCCAACTCTCCAATTAGAACTTAGAGTGGATGAGGAGTGAACAATTCAATGGAGGAGACATGGAAAGCAGGTACATACTGTATATCATGTCAATGCTGGCAGCTGAAAGGGTTAAAGGTAATACTCTGCTGGCACTGAAAGTGTTAATGGCAATACTATGGGGAAGTGCTGGCACTGAAGGGTTAATGGCAATACTCTGCTGGCACTGAAAGTGTTAATGGCAATACTCTGGGGAAGTCTGCTGGCACTGAAAGTGTTAATGGCAATACTCTGGGGAAGTCTGCTGGCACTGAAGGGTTAACAGCAATACTCTGGGAAAGTGCTGGCACTGAAAGTGTTATTGCCAATACTGTAGGGCTAGGCCACATTACTGCCCTTTTAAGTGCAACGGGATTGCAATCTGATCATGCTAGGGCACCAATATAGCTAGAAACGGCCCTGAAAATATCTATAATTTAAAGAGGCCCATACATGAAACAATAATGACCATACAATCCCCACATCATATAATCCATACTGGACCATTTAAAAATGTTATTCCCGCATCAAATTGAGGAAAATTGCAAACAAATCAACCGTGGTTACTACTGTAAAGTTGATTGCAATACATGTTCCATTCGTATAAAATTTGAATATCCTGAAACGTGTCAGACGTGCCCTATTGTCCATTTGCTGAATAAATTTACATGTTTTTAAAGGAAGTGCAGCCTCATTTTCAGCTTCTATTTGTTTCACATGGAGGACGGAATCGCACTCTGTTTGAACCCTTGTTGGGCCTTGTTTCTTTACAACATCTCTACTGCAAACATCATACTTTTTTATTGAATAAATCCCCTTACTGGGTGAAATCTCATTAACTAACCAGCAGAGATTGAAATTATTATTACTATATAATTACCACTGCCTGACAGGCTATTTATGCTGTAAGCGCATTAGTTTCAGCAAGAAGAGGAGGAATTCCAGTGCAGTTCCTGGCCAGAACTGCCATTATGGCTCTATGGTTGGTTGCAAAATGAAATAGCCAAGTGGTTTGAGGAATGCCACAGAGATTTCACAATTTTGTACGGGCACCTTTAAAATGAATGCCAATGGCTTCATTAGAAAGAAGTACCTTTATTTTTGAATAAGGAGTAGTGCTCATGATGTCATTGTGAGGTCATTGTTTTGAAACTTTATATAGTGCAATGCTATACAGAAATACATAATCTTCATACTAGGAGAGTAATATAAAATGATACATACTATATAATGATATAGAGATTACATAAAAGTGTTTGAAATTATGTGGTTCGAGGAAAGAGGTCTGGTACAGAGAGCTTACAATCTAGTTGGGTGGGTAACATATATAATAGGAAGGATTGAAAATACTGTAGTTCAGTTCTTTCAGTATCAAATGATCATCCATTGAGCTGGTTCTTGTAGAGCTGTAGAAAGCAACATTACATTTAAACCTACTGATAGATGTTTGCTGGTGAAGAGATATATAGGGGAGGAACATGACATTGATTTCACAACATTAAAGGAGAACTCCACCCTCATAAGAACATCTTTTAGAAAGAAAGGCCTCTTTAAAATATGTTGATATATCATACTTTGTCCTATGAATTCATTACTGTATGCCTGCTATGCTTCTGGAGGCCTCATGGAAACTGAGAAATCTAGAAACCTGTACTGAGCCTGTACTGAGCCTGAGCATGCTCAGAAGAGGCAGACAGGGGATTAACATTCAGTCATTGGCTGTGATGTCAACTGTCAAATCCATAACTGACAGTTGCTAACTGGAAGAACCAGGAAGCAGAAACAGGGGAAACAGGACATTGTGCAGGATTTCAGGTTAGACTTATATATTTCACATTTCAAACTATTACCGTTTAGGGTTTTGGGGGGTGGTTTACCTATATGTAAGTTTTCATTTTAGGGCAGGACTTGCCCTTTAATACTCATTCTGTGAGTACAGATGTCAAGACTGAACTAAGTTATCTCTGTAATAGTGTAGATGTTCTGATTGAAAAATCCGATCGGAGGAACCGCTTGAAGTTTCCCACCTTGAGGCTCTGATCTTTCGAATGGAAATCTGCGGAGAGATGGGGACTGATGGGGTTGGTAAAGAAATTCCCACCTGGCCCGATCTTTGTTTTTCAGCGGTAGAACGGAAGAATAGCATACACGGGATTGATATTTTCAATCGGTTCGATCCAATCGCTCAAAATGTCAATCCCATATGGTGTGTGAGATAGGAGAATTTTAATTTCTTGTGATTCAATGCTTTATTCAATAGTTTCTGGTCTATAAAGCAGAGGCCATACAGTAACGCATGTAAACTCCAGCGACTGAGCGCGCATTCCTGGTGCGATCTCCAGATGTTTCACAATCGGAGCGCATGTGGCTAGGCCTCAGTGAGGCTTACCAGCTGTTACGCGAGCTTGTAAAGCACATAAAGTATACAAAGGATGTGTGAACCTGGAAGAGAGGACCAGGTGAGAAGTAAGAAGACAACCTTCATTCTGCAATGTACGTGATGTTACTGATTGCAGATATCAAATGTTTAATGGGGTGAACATTCACTTAAATTACTGTGTATAAATAGAAACTCTTTATTTACATGATTATCAACACCATTACATTTTATTCCTGGTCATTAGCATTTCCTTGTTTATACAGCACTTTACATGCAAACTTTTTTCAGCCAAATGAAAGATGCAATCAGTGACATGGTCGTCTGCCAGTGTGGTTGACTATTTAAGCATTCAATCCAATACTTAACATGGAGGAATTGTAATTCTATATATTCCATATAAATAAAAGACGTTGAATGAAACATTGGACAACTGTAAATATGTTTTAGATTAATATGAAAGTCAAAGTTTGAACAAGGCGGTCATCTCCATGGATCCTTCCAACCTATTTAGAAACTGATGACAAAGGGATATTATTATATCCAAGGTTCATGCAAATATTCATCTGTTCCAAGTCAGAGCCAAAGTATTAATATGAAAGGGGGGGAATGGAAAACTTTAGATCCGTTGCTTATGCCATTTTTATTTATTTTTGCCTTTTCTGTTGATTACGGATATGAGATGATTGTCCGAAATGTCACACAGACCAATCCATGCCAGCCACTGTTTTTAATTTAACATCTTGATAAGGTAATACATGCAGTTCATGGTATCCTTTTCCATAACCATTCATAGAAAGAAAATAAGAAACGGAAAGAAATGAATTTCATTCCGCCAGTGGTTCTGTTGTAATAATCGAAATTCCGACTTTGAGGAATTGTCAATTTTTGAAAATTCGCAGATCCAACTGAATTATTGAAATTTGGAAACTTATCAGAACTTGAAGTTAAAAAAAAATTGAATATTAAAAGATTTAAAATTTGATGATTGGTTTTGAATCTGATTTTGGAAACATAGGAATGTAGGCAGGTATACTGCCGTTGGAACAAAATGTTTTGCTCACCTCTACTTGTTATATATAACACTTCACTCATTTAGACCAAATGGCTAAAACAACCAAACCCCTTATCCAGATTCACATGCTCAATAGTACAGACATCTTTCATATTTTAGCTTTAGTTTTTCTTAAAGGATTTACTTTAGACCTTCTGGCACTTGAGGAAAAAATGTTATTGCTGCCTCCTATATCTTAATATGGTGCATGAACCAAACAAAGTTGGCATGGCATGTGGAGGTGTGGAGACTGACTAACAGTGGCTTTAATTGCCAACAGATTCTTGTACAAGTCATTCTGAATTGAGAAAGCCAGTCGGATGACTAGCGAAACGTCTTCAAGAACTAAACTTCAAGTGCAGTGGCTCTAACTACTGTAAATACCACAGATTTTCCTAAACTTTGGGGGATACACAAAGGAGCATTATTTTCCCTATCTTTTATTCTAGGCTTTTTTTTGAACTCTCCATTATGTGGTGAAAAGTAGCACAAACATGGCTGAAAGGTTTGCAGAAAGTCAGGTTAATGCAGCAAATTAGACAAGTGAACTCAGAACATCTATCTATCTATCTATCAATCTATCTATCAATCTATCTATCTATCTGTATATCATTAACATAGTTATTCTATGTTGTTAATAGGGTAAGACATCAGGGCTAATTGTCAGTATTACAGTACTGTAGCTAATTACCATACCAGTAACATTTATAGGGTAAAGCTAGGTACAGATGTGTGATCACGGTTGTGACAAACATACATTACAGCAGACAATCTGTTTGTGTATCTGCCTTTGTGTCAGTTGATTATCAATGACACCCGACCAAATACCTGTACTGGAACTGATTGTTCATCGGGCCGTCATACACAATCGGCACCATGGCGCAACCTTACACAGCGTAATTCTGTGTAAACATTAGTCATTTTAATCACACTTTTCAGTTAGTAGAATAACCTATTTCCATAGACTAGAAGCAGTCTTTTGGGAATCATTGGGCATGAAGTCACGTCAAGCCTTAACTGACAGTCCTAACCAGGAAGTGGGGTGGCTGTCAGCCACAGATCACAGGAGAAGAGGAGAGAGACCGGGTCAGGAAAGGAACTTCTGGGGAATCTTTAAAAGGTATAGATAATTCGAAAGGGGAGTTTGAGGGGATGATTGACATTGACTAAGGTTACTTTTTTTAGGCTGGACTTGCCCTTTAACAATTGTTAGGAAAAAGCTTTACCCTTGCTGTACCAGGTGTGATAGGCTGACTATATTTCCATGAGGATTTCCAGTTGGTTCAGATAGTTTGCTCAATGTTGGCTCCATTACGTTTTCCCCTTGACTCAGCGCAAGGTTCTGTAGATTGAATCACAGTATCAGTTTAATTTATTCCTGGGTTTTAATTGGACGGTCGCAATCTACTGCACTGGGAAATTAAACATAGTGACAATAACTTTATTATATTACCCAATAACGAGACATAATAAAATTGTCTCAAGCTTCTATAAAACATCTCACTAGGCTTGAACTATTTTTGGTTCTAGTAGTTCCAGAATAAGGTCCTAATGTATATATTTGCGAAATGTCATTCTGTGAGCAGTAATTGCCATGAAAACACCACTTAACCTTTTACAGTCAGTGAGAATCGTTATAACGTGGTCCTTTATTTTACAGTGTCATCGGGAGTTACACCTTTAAGGCTTAACAAAACATTAGAAACTATTCAGTGTTTTTCTGCTCTTAGCGGGAGACCATAAAGTTCACTGTAAATGGGGAAATAACGTCAACCAACGTTAAGGCTGATAGCTGTTATTTTATGGCAATTAAAGCTAAAAAAACCCATAAAAACCTAATTTGAAAAAGACATTGGTAGTAAGAGGCAGTGCACCAGTAAATGTCTTTGGAGGGGTAACATGGCTAACATATATGTCAATAAGAAAGAAAAGAAATAAAAGGGATAAAAAACATTCGGATTTCAAGAGATTTGGGTCATAAATCTTTTTTGAAAACAGAGGTGCAGACAGAGGAGTATCTGCTATGACCTTAAAGGGTATCTCCACTGGTTTTGGTAAGTTTTCGGAATCCATTTCTATTGAAGAACGGGAGGTAAAGGAGCTGTGCCTTACCTTCCGTTCTTCAATAGAACACACAGGAGCCAGGAGAGAAGGTAAGAACTTACCCGCTCGCTCGCTCCCCCGGCGCGTAGTCTGACAGGTCCCGACGGACCTTGTCTTCTATGCTCATGCGCGATCTATGCGCATAGAAGACAAGGTCCGTCGGGACCTGTCAGACTACGCGCCGGGGGAGCGAGCGAGCGGGTAAGTTCTTACCTTCTCTCCTGGCTCCTGTGTGTTCTATTGAAGAACGGAAGGTAAGGCACAGCTCCTTTACCTCCCGTTCTTCAATAGAAATGGATTCCGAAAACTTACCAAAACCAGTGGAGATACCCTTTAAGCTACCCATACATGGGCAGATGTTTTTCCAATCGGATTTCCGATCTATCAAAAATCTTATTGGAAGAACTGGTCGAAGTTCTCCACCTTGTGCTGACGATCTTTTCACAGGTTTCCTTAATGAAATCTGCAGGAGATGGAGACTTAAAGAGCATCTCAACCCTACAGAAAAACGTTTTATATGTTGTGGGCTACCCCTGCCCACCCCTAAGTGTTATGTCAGACTACTAAAAATAGAAGCAGTACTCTACTTACAGTCCCTCGCTCCTGCAGCGCTCTGATCTGGCTCCCTGCTCGCCGAAACTTGCAAACAGGGGCAGGACCGGCAGCCATGTCTTTGATTGGCTGAGAGGCAGCCAATCACAGATGTGGCTGCCAGCAATGGAGAGTGCCGCAGGAGCGAAGGGCTGTAAGTAGATTTTCGATTCTTTTTTTAGTAATCTGACATTACTATTGGGGTTTAGCAGGGGTAGCCCTGCACTACAGAAAAAAAGGTTTCATTCAAGGTGGCAGGACAGCCATGGAGGGATCTGGAGGGTGGGAGGGAGGGGGCTGCCCTGTGCACAGGGCAAGACAGGAAGCAGAAACCTTTTGACAGGAAGACAATTCCTACTCTTCAGTTTCCTGCACTTTGAACAGACACTGCAGGAGAACCATAAAGAGTAGAGATGTAAGGTAAGGATTTTTTTAAACTTCATAGTGGGGCCAGTAGTGGGTTGAATTTTAGCTTGGGGTGGACATGGCCTTTAAAGATGGGGTTGGTATAAAATTTGTGCCTGGCCCAATCTTAATTTTTTCCTATAAACCGACTGATATTGCCGAACGGTTGATAGGAAAAAAGGCATAGACGTTATAGGTATGTTGGATGGTTTGATCGAATTTGCCGAATCACTCAAAATATCAATGCCATTAACTTTCCAATCCTTGTACAATTCCCCCCCCCCCCCCCCATTGTGTTACAACCATGTCATATTATCTGCACCTCCCTACAAACCCCACTGTAAGTTATACAGGAGCCTTACTAGTGACACTCGATTAAAGGGCATGTCCACCCCCAAAACAAGATTGCAATAAGATTATTGACATTAACACCGTGGAGCAGTTAGAGTTTATCAGGGTTATTCAATAAAAGTTCTTATTGTTTAAAATGGTGCTAATTTTGCCCCAACCAATCAGATGTTAGCTTTCAAATATTAAATAAGATCTAATTGGTTGGGGCAAAAGTAGCACCATTTTAAACGATAAGAACTTTTATTGAATCTCCCTGTGTGTATCTTAAATAAAAAGCGGGTAGTTATTTATCATAACACATTAATTTTAGGTTTGATCCAAAAGGCTGTATATTTAACTATTTCTTATCAATGCCTCACAATCAATCTATTCATTGCAGCTCTCGATTTTCACCTTGGTCTTCTCTTGCCAGTCATGGCAGTTCCATTGAAGTCTACTGTAAGGTGCTAGCCCCAGCTAAAGAACCAGAAAAGAAGAAAATGTACAACAAGGACATCAATTTATTGGCTTAATGGCATTTTAACTGCAAGACTAAAGACGGTCCTAATTACATTAATAAAATTAATATTATTTCGTTTTTCTTGAATTGATTGATTCCATGATTCCAAGTAGGATAATAGTAAAAAGAGTGAGAGGAGCACATCAATAATGCCTATAACCCATGTCACATCCATTATGTTTTAAAAACACTTTTTTTAAAATCTTAAAACCAATGGTTTAACAATAGTTTCTCATTTTGTATTAAAGGACAACTGTGCTGTAAAATTTTACTTTACTTTTTAGAAATTAAAAGTACATGGAGCAGGGAGGTAGGATTTATTATTCCTACCTTCCAATATTGTTTGGCTGAGGAGCTACAGCACATACAGTTTTCATATGCCAGGTTATGGCCCTGGGCCTTTCTGTATTAAAGATAGTGCTGAAGCACTCAGGAAGCCTGGCAGAAGCAGTTTTCTTCATGGTGTTGTTGCTCCACATAGAAATTAGATAGGTTAGTAGAGAGTAACAATCCTACCTCCCTGCCCCAGGAAATGTTCATTTTAACCATTTTTAGAAAAAAAAAAAATTCGCACTTTAGTTCTCCTTTAATATTTGCATTATAGCCTTTCCGGGGAATCTCAATTTGGCCTTTGCTTGTCCTTGTAAGAATAACCTGAAAAGCTTCCTGATGTTCTGTTATTTCTCTTTCTTCTTCTTGGTTCTTCCAGTTGCTGCATAACAGAATAGCAATACATCTCTATTGTGTTTTTTTTTTTGGGGGGGGGTACCTAAATATCATTTTTCATTTAAGGGGCTTACTTGCCCTTTAAATAAAAACTATATATTCATAAATGAAAAAAAGTGCCTTAAATTAAGCAATTTTAATTCAAATTTGTCAGCCATCTAAAGATATTAAAGATGTATAAGAGTTGGCATTATATTATATTTTGAAGGAAAACATAAGCCAATTCATTTGGGAGCCATTAAAACCTTTAGTTTTAGTGCCAGAAATATATTAAGTAGATGACATTGTATGTGGCCTTTTTTCTGCCAAATATGCAAGCTTATTTAAACAATGGACACATTTCATTAAATATCCAGTTTGGGAAGGTAATTCTAACTTACATTTCCATATTATCTTGCTCAAGGACATGAATTTTAAAAGGAAATTTAGAATGACTTTATGTACAGTCTCAGTTTAATGATTAACCTTATGTCACTTTTGACAGTCTGTGAACTAAGTTGTTTAGATTTTGTCTTTAATGTGTAAGTAACCTCAGGAACGTTTCTGATTCATGCATTTGGCGTCACAGTTTTTGGTCGTATCCGTTACTACTAAATCCTTATGGAAGTTGTTTAACAGAAATAATGTGGCTTATTTACCCAGCGCTGCTGTGCAATAATAAAAAGTTAAAGTCACGCTAATAGTTTCGATATTGGTTAGTGCATGATTTTAACACCAGCTAATGGCCCTTTTGGTATTAACCCACGTGCGCTAACGCAATATTGAATTAAGGAAGGAAGATTAGCCCAGCACGATAGCGGCTCTGGGTAAATCTCCCCCAATGTATTTAATCCAATATAAAACATACTGGATAAATATTAACAGGGAGATTCAATAAAAGTTCTTATCATTAAAAATGGTGCTAATTTTGCCTCAACCAATCAGATATTATTTAACATTTGAAAGCTTACATCTGATTGGTTGGGGCAAAATTAGCACCATTGTTAATAATAAGAAATTTTATTGATTAACACTGCTACTCTTTTATTTTCTTTACTAGAGAGAAACCCTTGAATGGCCAGTGAGATTTAATGTTGATAAATGTAAGAATACTTGTGCCACCGACACCATAAATGGCTCCATGATAAGTGTATCTCTGTTGGAAAAAGATTTGGGACTTTTAGTAGACATCAGACTTAGCTGTATCAAACAGCGCCAGACAGCAATGGCTAGAGCTAGCAAGATATTGTCTTGTATAAAGAGGGGAATAGATTCAAGGGAGAAAAATATTATTCTCCCTCTTTACAAGGCACTGGTAAGGCCTCATTTGGAATATGCGGTGCAGTTTTGGAGTCCCATATACAAAAGGGACATCTTGGAAATGGAAAGAGTTGAGAGAAGGGCAACTAAAATAATAAATGGAATGGGGGGGGGCTTGAATATGCAGGCAGATTAGACAAGTTAGGGCTGTTTATATTGGAGAAGCGATGTTTGTGTGGGGACATGATAACCTTATACAAATATATTAATGGGCCATACAATAAACTCTCTGGTACATTGTTTACTAATAGGCCATATCAGAGGATTCGTGGACATCCTTTAAGATTAGAAGAAAGAAGTTTCATTTTCAGGTTAGGAAAGGTTTCTTTACAGTGAGAACAGTGAAACTGTGAAACTGTCTTCCAGCAGATGGTGGTAATAGCAAGTTCATTAAATAGCTTTAAAAAAGGCCTGGATAAGTTTCTAAAACTAAAAAATATTGAGAATAACTGCTATTAATACATATACTGTAGTTCTGGTTGGTATGGGGATACTATATAATATTGAGAATTACTGGTATTAATACATATACTGTAGTTCTGGTTGGTAAAGGGATACTATATAATATTGAGAATTACTGGTATTAATACATATACTGTAGTTCTGGTTGGTACAAGGATACTTTATAATATTGAGAATTACTGGTATTAATACATATACTGTAGTTCTGGTTGGTATGGGGATACTATATAATATTGAGAATTACTGGTATTAATACATATACTGTAGTTCTGGTTGGTGAAGGGATACTATATAATATTGAGAACTACTGCTATTATTACATATACTGTAGTTCTGGTTGGTACAGGTATATTATATAATATTGAGAATTACTGGTATTAATACATATACTGTAGTTCTGGATTGTACAGGGATACTATATAATATTGAGAATTACTGGTATTAATATATATACTGTAGCTCTGGTTGGTGAAGGGATACTATATAATATTGAGAACTACTGCTATTAATACATATACTGTAGTTCTGGTTGGTACAGTTATGTTATATAATATTGAGAATTACTGGTATTAATACATATACTGTAGTTCTGGTTGGTACAGGGATACTATATAATATTAAGAATTACTGCTATTAATATATATACTGTAGTTCTGGTTGGTACAGGGATACTATATAATATTGAGAATTACTGGTATTAATACATATACTGTAGTTCTGGTTGGTATGGGGATACTATATGATATTGAGAATTACTGGTATTAATACATATACTATAGTTCTGGTTGGTACAGGGATACTATATAATATTGAGAATTACTGGTATTAATACATATACTGTAGTTCTGGTTGGTGCAGGGATACTATATAATATTGAGAACTACTGCTATTAATACATATACTGTAGTTCTGGTTGGTACAGGTATACTATATAATATTGAGAATTACTGGTATTAATACATATACTGTATTTCTGGTTGGTACCGGGATACTATATAATATTGTGAATTACTGGTATTAATACATATACTGTAGTTCTGGTTGGTACAGAGATACTATATAATATTGAGAATTACTGATAATAATTCATATACTGTAGATCTGGTTGGTACAGGGATACTATATAATAATGAGAATTACTGGTATTAATACATATAATATAGTTCTAGTTGGTATGGGGATACTATATAATATTGAGAATTACTGGTATTAATACATATACTGTAGTTCTGGTTGGTATGGGGATACTATACAATATTGAGAATTACTGGTATTAATACATATACTGTAGTTCTGGTTGGTACAGGAATACTATATAATATTGAGAATTACTGGTATTAATACATATACTGTAGTTCTGGTTGGTACAGGGATACTATATAATATTGAGAATTAATGGTATTAATACATAAACTGTAGTTCTGGTTGATCCAGGGATACTTTCCAATTGCCATTTGGTGTTATGAAGGAATTCCCCCCACCCCATTTTTAGATTTTTTTTTTTTGCTTTCCTCTAGATCAACTGTTAGGTAGGGTTAAAGTGGAAGGTGTAAAGGTTGGACCAAATGGACGTACAGTATGTCTTTATTCAACCTCAATTACTATTTTACTATGCTATTTTCAAGGCACATAAGACAAATTCAAGGGTGAGGACCTAGCGGTTTAGGTCCTTATCCTATATAAATTTTAGAGGAGGGGGGTTGGGGTGACAGTTGCCAGCAGCGCAAGAGATGCTAGAAGGTTTAAAGAAGTGGGATTTTATTGCAGAAAATGTAACAACTTTTAATTTCAGATCTTTAATTCACACAATAAGCATAATGCAAAATATCTCAACCATATTACTGCATCACAGTGTTGTCTGCCTTTCAATGGCAGCTTGTTATCAATGGCAGTTCTGCTACAAAAATACACTACCCTGAATTATTCTTATCCTTAAAATGGATAGAAAGTTTTGTTTTCAATTTATTGCACATTTGATTGGTTCCAGTTCTATATTGTTGAAATAGACATGGGCTGCATTTTCTATGCTCATTAATATATTTAGAATAGCAGAGTTGGAGGCACCAGTATCATGCAGTGTTGCAAGGTAAATCAAAGGAATTTCAGCAGAAGTGTATACACACACACATCCTTTTTTAGGCAACAAGATACATAACTTTCAGAACAGACACGAACCAGATTAATTTATGTCAAAGGTATAATGAAGTTTCCTGTGCTCAGGCACACATCTAGAATACCCAAATGGAAGGTGCTCGAGGTAACTGACATCTTGCCTTTCAGATGTATTTCATGGAAGACAATTGGCATTGAAACATATTAAAAGTAAATTTCCTACGCTTCTGGTAATCACTGAAGCGTGCCAGTCGTGAAAGCTGCATCTGTCTTTGATATTCGTAATTTTGTGACTCTTTAGTTAGCAGGGGCAACTGAAAACTTTGCAAAAGAAAAGAAACAGTCATGATAACAAGTAAGGGGGGGGAATCATTTTCTGCATTTCTTACTAATTTAGTAAGGTGGCTGTTATAGGTTAATGGGAAGAATTTGATGTAAAAAGTGTTAATTATCTGATTTAAATGTGCATGTTATTTAGTCTTAAAAACAGTTTATAAAGCAATTATCACTTTAACGACAGAGCCCCCACCCCCGCATACTTTTATAGATTATGGGAAGAAATCATTAATTTTAGGTTACCATCCCATAAAAAGTATCTATAGACTTTTTGCAGAGCATGTCACAGAGACAAGGTGTGTGGGGGTGCGGTTAGTGGTGGGGGCTGATCAGATTAGTTTAGCTCCTTTGACTAAAGGGGAACTAAAGTCTCAGACAACATTGTCTCAATGTTGGGCTGACTTAACAGTGGCTGTTGAACTGGAGGGATGGCCTAACAATGGTTGGTAAACTTGAGGGCTGACATAACAGTGACTGGGGAAATAGATGGCTGACATATATATATATATATATGCCACAGGGAGACTGATAATATATGTTCCAAAGAGAGAATGGTAATAAAAGTGCCCCTGAAAAGAGACTGATAAATAAGTGCCAACAGGGACTGGTAAATTAAATATGTGCCTACACATACTGGTTAATGCCCATATTGATTGTTAAAATGCCTTTACTGACTGGTAAAGTACCCATGCAGTCTGGTAAATATAATTGCTTACACAGACTGGCAAATATAAGTTGCCCACACAGACTGATAAATATAATTGCCCACACTGCCTGGTAAAATTCCCACATAGATTGGAAAATAAAAGTACCCAAACATTGTTGTAAAGTTCCCACATGGACTGGTAAAGTGCACATACAGGCTGGTAATGTTCCCACAGAGATTGGTAAAGTTCCCTCAAAGATTGGAAAAGTTCCCACATAGATTGGTAAAATGCCCATACAGACTGGTAAAATAAGTGCCCACACGGACTGGTAAAATATAAGTGCCCATCTCTACACATAAAAGTGCTTTGGGCAATATCGCCTGATAGTTCATCTCCCTGATGAAAGGCAAATTAGAAAATATACAGCATAGGATCCCATTTAGCCTTTTCTTTTGAACGCACGCATTGCTTTTATTCTACCGAGAGCTTTAACATTTAACGCTACATGCCTTCACATTTAATGGGTCTTATTCTGATAAATTTTAAAAACCAGCATATTAGTGGTTTCTTTAACTCTGCCTGTCACTAGAACTTGAAGACCACTAATTAGCTATATACCAATGCAAGAAATCATTTAGGGTTAAATCAAGAATTTTATAGCTATTTTAAGCCATGTGTTACTGGGTAGTTACTCCATGTCTCCCATGGGCACGTTAAGCATATTTATAGACATAGGTTAGTTATGGAAGCCAGAAAATCATTTTCAACTTTGGCTGGAGAGCTGATTGAAACTTGCTGAAATCAACGTTCTCTGGGGAGAAATAATAGGACCAAGTGGTGGATAAAAGTAAATATGTTCAAGAACAATATGGTTTCTCAAAATTGGTAACTTCCTTTCAAAAAGGCACATTTAACCTATAATGGTTCTTAGAGCAGAACTGACCTGGTCAGGTACAGATATATTTTACAACTGTGTTTCAGAATACCAGCTAACAAAATTCTAATACTGTGCTGTATTTTGTGACAGTACAGTATGTACCATAAGTTAGGATTATTTTTAAGTTGCAGTCATATAATAACAGCCATGTAAAATATGTATTGGTTTTTATGACCATCTCATCATTATTTCTACGGTATTTTGTTTAAAAACAGGGCCCTAGGAGTCTTATTGTCTATTTAAAGAAATATTCTCAAACTGAAATGATAAATGATGACTTTCAACCCTTTTATTACACTACTAGCAGAGCATCCAGCAATGCATTGCCCTGTTTTTTCCCAATTTGTTAATGATTTCCAACCTTTTGGGCTCAGTCATTTTTCATTGGCAATATCACTTGATTCACAAAGGCTGAGATTAGAGTCCTACGCAACTCTAATATTTCAGACCCACATCTGAGCCGCAACCACAAAACCGTTACCCGCACCCGAAAAACTGTTACCCTCGCCCGACCAGCAAAGGCTTTGCTAGTGGGTTCCATAACTCAACCTGCAAGTAGTCAGACCAGCAACCCAACCCACACCCAAAATTAAAAAGACCTGTAAGTGGGCCCACGCCCGCTACCTGATCCAACCTGGACCCCCAGCTACCCTCACACAACATTTAACAGACCTTCTACCTGTCTCCACCTACACACTCTGCTTTTTAACCAAACCCAACCCGCAACCCATTAAAACTTAATGTGATTTACTCAAACCTGACCCAAAAGTCAAGTAAAGCTGCAGGTAACCAAACAAACGATCTAGGTCAGATCTCAACCCCAATTAGTTGATCACTCAATTAACCACTAGATGGCAGCACATCGGTTAGATCTCATGCCCAATTAACTTAAAGGGGGTCAAAAACTTATATATACCAAGTCTCAAAATAGTCCCAGATGTTCGGAAGTTTCTTTGGAACATATGTACACACATATGTATATGGATTAATGGGTAATATGTCTATATTGTAGGTAATAAACTGCAAAGAAAATTTTAATTTTTATATAATTGTCCCATCCTAGCATTAAATTAGTCATTTGAGGTGTCTACATCCTCCATCATTCACATAATCTAACTACTCTTCAGGGAGGCTCAAACTAGTAAAAAGAAAAAACGATAAAAGGAAACCCATGGTATAAAGCAAAAAAATGTATTGCTTTATATTATTAACTTTATTTATTAACTTTAATATTATTACTTTTCTAGGAATGCTGGCCTTTTAGGGTTGAATCTATCCCTTTAAGGGACAAAGGACTTCTAAGTTTGATTAAATATAGATGTGCAAGAAGTCTGATGTTTTACAGCAAATGAGGTTAATTTCTACGTTCCTGCAATTTTTTCCACATCAGTAGGTACTTCTTTCATGATGTTAAAAGCACATTGGCTATTTATCGCTTTGCAGATACAGTATACTGCAGAAAGATTTTTGTGTACACACACTTTTTATCTAATTAACATCTCCATGCATCATGCAAAGCTTTTTAAGCCTTTCTGTGTACAAGCGGTAGTATAAAGTTATTTGGAACCGTTGTTTGATGAAGGTAAGACACAAACAACCTTATTAGGGGATCTCAGGATAGATGCTAATTGCTGGCCTATGCTACCTTTGCATTTAGTTGCCTGGAAACTCGAACAGGCTCTTGAAATTCTCACTGTACAAACTCTCCAACTTTGGAACAAATCTGCAGGCAGTTTCAGTAATTGGCTTTGGGTCAAAACAAAGAGAGATTAACGATCTGCAAATTCTGAACTTAATTTTTTTTTTATTATAAAAAGTAAACTTTCCTAATAAAATAATATGAAATACTGTTCTATTGTTCTATTTAATGCTGGAATGTACCATTTCTCATTTTGTGAGGAAATATGAAAATTACATTAAAAGACCCAAACATCAGAGAACTTTTAGCTGCGCCCAAGATTTATTCTGTCAATCCCATATGACCATTTTCGAAGGATGTGGGGGTTGCTTGGACAGAACACCTAATCACCCATGGTCAGATGTTATAGTACACCGAAAGAAAGATGGAACCTAGAACAAAATAATAAAGGGAATTGAGGGGCTTGACTATACAGGCAGATTAGACAAGTTAGGACTGTTTACATTAGAGAAGCAACGTTTGCATCAGGATATGATCACTTCATACAAATATATTAATGGGCTGTACAATAAACTCTCTGGTGCATAGTTTACTAATAGGCCATATCAGAGGACACATGGACATCCTTTAAGGAGTTTCATCTTCAGGTTAGGAAAAGTTTCTTACTGTGGAACTGTCTTCCAGCAGATGTGGTAATGGCAATTTAATTGAATAGCTTCAAAACTTAGTAGTATAGTATTTGAGGTTGAAGACATATGTCCATCCAGTCCAACCCATCTAGCAATATCCTCATTTCCTGCCTAACTGTTGATCCAGATTAAGCCAAAAAAAAACACCAAATTTATGAAGGGGGAAAAAATTCCTTCCTGACTCCAAGTGGCAATCGGAAATTTCCCTGGATCAACTCTACTTTATGTATCAATACCAGTAACTTGCAACATTCCTTGTTTGCAGAAACTCACCCAGTTTCTTTTTGACCAATAAACCTGCCATAACAACGTCCACTGGAAGACAGTTCCATAGCTTAACCGTTCTCGCAGTGAAAAACCCTTTCCGAGCTTGAAGCCTAAACCTTTTTTCCTAAAGTCTTAAGGGATGTCCACATGTCCTCTGACATGTTCTATTGGTGAACAATGCCCCAGATAGTTTATTGTATGGCCCGTTAATGTATTTATACACAATTATCATATCCCCACGCAAGCGCCTTTTCTCCAGCGTACATAATTGTAACTTTCCCACTCTCTCTTCATATTCAAGCTCCCCCAATCCCCTTATTAATTTAGTTGCCCTTCTCTGAACACTTTCCATTTCAAAAATGTCCTTTTTGTACACAGGATTCAAAATTGCACTGCATTTTCCAAATGAGGCCTTACCAATGCTTAGTAAAGAGGAAGAATAACAATTTCCTCCCTTGAATCCATACCTCTCTTTATACAAGACAATACCATGCTGGCTCTGGCTGTTTCCACCAGGCACTGCTTGCTACATTTAAGTTATCCACCAAAACTCCAAGACCCCTTTCCAACAGGGATTCACTTAACACAGAGCCATTTATAGTATAAGCAGCACAAGGATTTTTTTGTTGGATTTTTTGTCTAGAACTAAAAAATATTGAGAATTACTGGTATTAATACATATACTGTAGTTCTGGTTGATCCAGGGATACTATATAATATTTAGAATTACTGGTATTAATACATATACCATAGTTCTGGTTGGTACAGGGATACTATATAATATCGAGAATTACTGGTATTAATACATATACTGTAGTTCTGGTTGGTACAGGGATACTACATAATATTGAGTATTACTGGTATTAATACATATACTGTAGTTCTGGTAGGTAAGGGAATACTACTGTATATAATATTGAGAATTACTGGTATCAATATATATATTGTAGTTCTGGTTGGTAAGGGGATACTATATAATATTGAGAATTACTGGTATTAATACAAATTTTGTAGTGCTGGTTGGTACAGGGATACTATATAATATTCAGAATTACTGGTATTAATACATATACTGTAGTTCTGGTTGGTACAAGGATACTTTATAATATTGAGAATTACTGGTATTTATACACATACTGTAGTTCTGGTTGGTAATGGGATACTATATAAAATTGAGAATTATTGGTATTAATACATATACTGCAGTTCTGGTTGATCCAGGGATACTTTCCGATTGCCATTTGGAGTCAGGAAGGAATTTTTTACCTTTTTAAGCTGTTTTTTTTTTTTTGCCTTCCTCTGGATCAACTTTTAGGTAGGGTTAAAAAATGGGGCATGAAAAGGTTGGACTTGGTGGATGGATGTCTTTATTCAACCTCAATAAGTTTTCAGGCTATATGGAGAGACGCTCTGTTATAACAGTGTGTAGTGACTTGGCATGAATGGGTTAACGATTGGTATTAGTTTTTTCGAAAGACCAATAAAAATGCCATTCCATTAAAAAGATACCCAACATGGAGACCTTATTCTTGCAAAGGGGAGTTACTGTATTAATATCTTGGGAAATATGTATATTACACAGGTCATGTTTGGTATTGTAGGAGTCCATAATTACTACAGGAGAGGAATATGTGGTCTATATCCTAGTACAAAGTACATATCTAAATTTATATGGAATTTAAGGGGAATGAATGCTTTCGACTAGTCTTGACATTCCTGGACACTCCCATCTCATGCATAGCTAAAGAGGGGGATGGTTCAACAAGGGGCTTAAAAATCCTTGTAACCCCTATAACTTGGTTCATACTAAGGGGGCATGCTAAATGGGTATCGATCATACGTTTCCTTCTCGCCCCCAGACACAGGACTTCTAGTGAGTAGTTAGGGTCTGTGAATCTTTTTATCTATTTAATTTTATATAACAATAACCTATATTGTATGTCATTTGATTGTAACACAATTTTATTTTGTATTATATGCACTGTCCACCTTTTGGAATATTAAATGTAAATTTTACGTAGTTTTGTCTTTGATGCTCTAAAAGAACTCAGTTAGCCTCTTATAAGTTTATTTGTGTTTGGTTGGTCTTTAAGTATATGAAAATGCTTTGCTAGTGTAAATGCTAATTAACTCTGCGACTGCTCTGAAGGACTGATGCTGATTAACCCATTGGTTGCTGGAGTGAGTGGTGGAGTGTTAACCATTTAGCTGCTAGGACAGGGGTGTGCATAGCTAGTGAGAGTCAAAAGTGGTTGTATGGCATCTTCAAGGCCATAAAACTTGTTGTGGTAGCAGCAAATAATGATTGATTGGTCAGATCACATGCCCAGCGAACTGACAAACTCCCTTTTACAATATGAGTAATGTAATATAATGTGAGTAATGTACTGAGCCAATGGCAGCTCTCCATACATTGCAAATGTGTAAACCAATTCTGTATTTTAACGCCAGCTACTTGCTACTTCCTGTTATTTTCAAGCTATAGAGGTTTCTGCTTAAACTCCTTCTCTCGCTTACAGCCTCTTTGCAATTAGTACTTCCCCAGGCCCTCTGTCCTGTGCACTTCTATTGATTGCTTTGTACCCTTATTGTATTTATATTTGCAACTTTTTTCCCTGGCTAAATTTGAAAATCTGCCTAATTTTTTATTAAATTAAAGGACAATTATACTCTTCCCCCTCCCATTGGAATGTCCTCACTCCGTGCTCCGATCTAATTCCTTCCCTCTGACTGTCAGTGATAAGACCAATAGGAAGATGCTCTCAATTGGCCAAGTTGCAGACTGATGGCAAATGCCGGAGTACAATCAGACCGGCAAGCGAATATTACAGTGTGTACAGTATGACAGCTAAACTACACTGTACCCAGGTGTGGGGACCTAGCAGTTTAGGTCCTCACCCTGGATACTTTCTATACTGAAAATACAAGGGGGGCGGGGAAGGAAAGTATATTTGTCATAACACAAGCAGGGATGTCCAATTTTGCACCAAATTCGCTCCCGTGGTTTGTAGTGAATTTCAGTAGAGGCCTATTAACCAGAAATGGGAAGTCTTAACTACTAGATGGTTATTCATTCTCTTTTCCAGCTTAGACTTTATGTTTTCTTCTTTAAATGGAAATTAAAACATTCTACTTGTTATACAAAAATAATATTATGCATAGTGATGTGTTAAGGAAAATCAAAACACATTTATCATATGCTAAGGTGAACAAAACAATTCTTTAATAGGCAAAGCTTATGAGCACATCTGCTGTAGGGATGCAGAGACTTCAACACACCTTGCAAAGTACACATTTCCAAAGTTGTTTTTAAAGAAATTATTGGAACATATTGGAAGGGCTGATTGTCTTTGCAGAAATGCACACAGCCACTTGGTAGAAATTGCAAGTTTATCTCCCTCTTTTTGAAGCTGGATGTCATTTATACACTCACTAGCCATTTTATTAGGTACACAATTTCTAATTTCCAAAAACTGCTAATCAGCCAATCACATGGCAGCAACTCATGCATATAGACATCTAGACATTGTGATGGTAAGTTGCTAAAGTTTAAAAACACCATCAGAATGGGGAAAAAAGGGGATGTAAGTTTTTTTAATGTTTGTTGGTACAAGAAAGGCCCATAATATTCAGTGAGTGGCACTCTTGTTAGCTAAGAACAGAAATCAGAGGCTACATTTGCAAAGGTTCACAAAAATTAGAAAATACAATACTGAAAAAAACATTGCTTGGTATGATATGTCTTAATGTCAGCTATGATGATTGTAAACAGCATGAAAGCACGAATTCTGCCTTGTTTCAATAGTTTAGGTTGCTGGAGGGGCAGCGCCGTCTCTAGACTTTTTGGCACCTGAAAAAAAATTCCAAATGCTTCCCCTCTCGCCTCATTGATGGAAGGGGTGTGGTTTACTAATTGGAAGTGGATGGTGCTTTGTCTGGAAGTGGGATGTTGCTTGTCCAGAAGTGGGAGGGGCTTTATACACATGATGCCCACAATGACTGGTAAATGATGCCCAAAGTGACTGATATTAGATGATCACAGTGACTGGTAAATGATGCCCAACATTTTTGATCTGCTGGGCTAACAAACATTGATTTTGATCAAATGAATTGCAAGTCAGAAGGGAGGGGGAGGAGTCCAAGCTGCATTCTGTTGTGCAATGTTATGCAATGTTATGGCTTCCCCTGCTATTTAAAGTGACAGTACCTCCCGAAAACATGTGTTTTTTATAAACAGCATTTGGGGGGGGGGGGTTGGCATCTGGGCCCCAGGCACTTTTAAAATAGTTTGAAAGTTCGAAAACGGACCGGACTTTCAATAGTTCGACCATCTCTAACAGAAACGTGTGGTGAACATTTTATGAATAGCTGCCTTCAGGAACATCTTAAAACTGCCTAAGAATTGTTTGGGGAAAGATGCTTAACATATGTATATTATAGATTATTGATGGACTTGCACTTTAAGAGCATGATTTGGCAAAAATTAGATCAAGCTATGTTATAATGACAATTTGGGTTTTTAGTTTATTCCTTTAAAACGAAATTCTGTAATTAAGCCGTGTGATCACTTTAGTCACATTTAAGAAACTAAACAAACCGACACATTCATTTTTTGTGTGTCATTCTATAATAAGTATTGTGTATTTTTCATTGTTTTTAAGCTATGTAAAAATGAAAAATGAACTAAGTGGTCCAATTTTTATAAATACAGTAATCACTATCTGAAGTCATCCAAAAAATTGAAACTGATTAAAAAAGCATCAGCTTTTTTCCCCAGTCAGCAACTTGTTTTGTTTCTTGTATGGATTTGGTTTAAGTAGCTTTGCTGATTGGAAAATAGATCTGCTGCACATGCTGATTTTTTGTGTTATAAATACCGCAAGTTTCCCCCATTATATCTGACCCCAATAAATTACTAAAAAGATCACATCATAACCAGCTTTGATCTGGGTGTTTATCCCCAATCCACTGGAAAATATCAAACAGGAAGTTGCAAACCTGAACTAATCTGGAGAGAAGAAAATACATAATATTATTTTATTAGGAAACTTGTAAATTTCCAGTTAAATGTTGAAATCGAATGGAATTTCAAATAAGATGATGTGCACTGGAGAAAGGCAGATACTTAAGCTTTAAAGACAAGTGATTAAAGGGTATGTAAACTGGGAAATTTGTTTTTTAAATCGCCCATTACTGGAAACTAAAATTCTTCCCAACTATCCCTGTACCATATTTGTTGTTGCTCTGTCCCCTATTTATTTAGATATCCAATCTGAAACATTTTACATTTCAGCTGTCAATCAAGTGCCTTAGTATCATAAACGCTTCTGTTATCTATAGTTTTGATGTAGGTGGAATAATAACAGTTGGTACTTGAACTGTATGGTGGGAAATTCCCTCACCCAATGCTGCCTTAAAGGGCATGACCAGCCCATGTAAAAAATTTTGGCATATAGTAGCTCTCCTTCCCCCAGCCCCAACCGCTATAATACAAGTCCCCCAAACTCTACTTACTATCCTCCGCCGTACTGCCCGGCTCTCTGCTTGCATGAAACTGCAAGCAGGGGGCCAGACCGGCAGCCGCATCCCTGATTGGCTGAGAGGCAGCCAATCACGGATGCGGCTGCCGGCTGCACAGAATGCCGGGGGTGAGAGGTAAGGTAGGTAGATGTATTGTAGCGGTTGGGGCTGGGGGAAGGAGAGCTACTATGTGCCAAAGGGTTTTTACACCAGGGGGAGGGAGAGGAAAATGGGAGGGAGAGGGAGGGAGGGGGGGAGGGCTGCTCTGAGCAAGCCAAAAACCTCTGAGAGGAATTCTCAGAGGTGGAAACAATTTCTCTCCCTGCCAGGCTCTTGGTGGCCAGTTTTTGGGACTTTACAGGGACATTACAGGAGAACCATTTGGAGCTGGGATGTAAAGTAAGCATTTTTATGCACTACAGAGTGGGGCCAATAGTGGGTTAAATTATAGTTTTGTGGGTGGACATGCCCTTTAAAGGGATTGCTGAGCATGCTTGCCCTCACAGAGAGTCAAATAATCTGTCAGAGGCCTGGGACCAAGGGACTGAGCTGAAGCCAAAGAAGTACTGTATTGTTTAAGTCATGCAGCAACAGAAACACATCAGAGTATATTCTGCTTACATGCATTCCTTCAAAGGGTATCCCCACCCCAAAATCTAAACTTTTCTGTAGTGTAGGGGACCCCCTCCAACCACAAATGCCAGGATTATAACTTTAAAAAGTGCCCAGAAATAGACTTACCCACCTTCATTCCCTCGGGCCTATGCCTCTATTGCTACATCAAGAATGGAGTAACAATAGAGGCCAGACCGGCAGCCGTATCTCTGATTGGCTGAGATTCAGCCAATCACAGACACAGCTGCCTCTATTGAGGGAGCCAAGGGAATGATGATGGGTAAGTCTATTATAAAGGTATAAACCTTTAAAAAAGTAGGGCAGATACCGGATGACACATTAGACAGGTTCCTACTCTTCACTTTTCTGGACTTTGAATAGGCACTGCAGGACAACCAGAGGAGAATGGTTAGGGGTTTTGCATACTACACAGTGGAGCAAATTTTTGTTTTGGGGGTGGTCATGCCCTTTAAATTAAAAGAGAAACAATATCTTCCACTATTTGTTTCCTTTAAGAGTCAGAAACCAGCAATACATGACGACCTAGCGACTTAGGTCCTCACCCTTGGTAGAAAGCGTGGATATAAGAAGAGGAGCGGGGAGAAGGTAAGTATAATTGTCCTTTATCAGTAGCATTAAATTGCCCGTAAACATTAATTTTCCTACAAATTCTAACTTTTGCAGTTAAGAGGCAGCTTTACTGGGGGGTGGGAGTTATTTTAAATTGACCATGACTGGGAACTATAATTCCCAACCACCACTGTATTATTTTTTGTTGATCTTTCCCCAATTTCTTACATTTCAGCTGTCAATCAAGTTCCTTGCTCTCATAAACTATTCTTCCATGAGCAGTTTTGCTGTCATTTGACAGTTGAAATGCTGTGTGCAGTTTTGACAGTTGGTTTGTACGAGAAATGCCAGGCCATATGAAAGTGGGAGTGATTTAAATAGCGAGGGGGATACTGTTCCTGAGCAAAACATGTGCTGGATTGAAGGCATGCAGCAACACACACACCTCTGAGTAAGTGCTATTTACACATATTTATTTATAGATCAAGATGAGGAAAGTCGTTTTTCCTGTATAGTGTCCCTTTAAAAGGAGTGAAATTCCTATAACACTTTTTTCGACTGAAAGAGAAAATGTCTTTTATTACATACTGGATGATACCTCGTTATATTTGTATTTAGCATTCTGCTGGCGCACAAGCCATGGATCCAGTCTAAACCCCATCACAGTAATATTCACAGACACATAAGCAAACCAAAGGTAAAAATAAATAATATTGTGTGTCATGCGGCAATTTTTCAGTATGATTAATGTTGGGGGGAAAAAAAGAACCAATTTAAACACAAATTACAGACTAATGGTGGTCATAGACACTTAAATCCCAGTCGTATGATATCAGGATATCCCGATATCGTACGATCGTCGGATCATGTATGGATGATCGCTGAAAGATCTTTCAACGATCTTACAATAATTTCCCCATCGGGACAGTTTAAAATATTTTGACTGACCAGCAATCCAATCGTACGACCCGCAGATTGTACTATGGGATTGTAGAGTCTATGGCCACCATAAAACATAGAATCTAGGCGTATAGTCCGACAGTTAAAAGTTAGTTTCTAATAATATTATCCGTGATACTTTCCATAAGGTATGACATTTAATTTAAAATAAAGATACCAACAAGGTAATGTTTGGCTTCTCTTGCTCTGATTAAACATTAGTGTGTTGGTACAGTCAGATACTGCATCTTTAACTCCTATTTTTACTGCCGTGAAAGATGTGTAAATGATGCACTGTTGGTTTGTTTCCTGGGCAAGTGGAATCCAGATGGCACAGAATGATCAGCAGTAGGGCAGGGTAACAGGTGGGCAGAGGTTGGAGAAGCCATGATGAGTTTGGAAACAACAGCTGCTCTGTAACCTATAGAGATTACTTTGGGCCAAGTGAACATATGTCAAAGGGAAGTATGTTTCCAAGCGAGCCTGAAAGTTTCTCACCAGAGTCACACCAGCTTAAGGGCTCAGGAACAGATGAGCACAACCACATTGGTGCTATATTCGGTATTTTCTTCCCCCATGAATCGGAACATTACAAGATGTAGCAAACTCTACACCTCTTCCATATTTATAAATGGAGCATAGTCTAGGTTAGTGAATTACTGAGAAATATTTACTTTGTAATGCAATCAAAATCTTATTTTCTGAAGCCATCTGGAAAATAAAAGACAATCTCCATATAGCAGCAAATTCAGTTGTGTATTAAACCTGTCATATAAAACAATAAGTAATATATATAGAGAGTAGGAAAGAAAATACATCATAGACTTTTAATGAAGTTTGATCAGAGACAGGGTTTAGGGCTAATGCCCAATGGAAATATATGTGCAAATATGATGCTGTGCTAGTAATTACAGTTCTGTATCAGATGATAGTCTTGTGTGTCCTTGGAAGAAAATGGATCCTTTATACAGTAGCTATCACATATACTGCTTAATGCTATCCGGTAGTGTTGCAAGTTAGTTCTACAATACCTGAAGAGCGTCAGGTTGACAATACTCTTTATATTATGCTTAAGGTGAGAACCAGACCTGTGAGTCCAACCTTTGAATCCAATCTTGAAATCCTAGGTCTTGCTTTTGACTGAACCACCTGCATTACCTTGATCTAACCACCATTTATTAACATAATGCTACATCTACAGCATTTCACAATCTTAATAAAATAAGGAGAATAAAGAAGGTATCACAGGGATGTATTTGTTTTGTAGCTATTTGTGTAATTGTTGCAAAGGATAAAAACTTGGCAGGTCCAGAAAGTAAATGCAGGATGCTAGAAGTGTTGGGCTGCCCTGCAACCCTAGCCAGGTCCTCTTGAGCAAAACTAATTTGTCTTTATGTCAGCGACCGTGACAGAAACTATGTTAGATTTATGATTCCGGCCCTTGGTGTCAAACAGAAAAATGCATTGCATGGAAGCGTGGATTACATTTATGGCCAATTAGAATCCAGTCAGCGACTGCTGTTCTCTGCAAAGTTAGTGCGAAAACAGCAACCCATCTATACTATAGCCTTCAAGCCCATACCCCCCCCCCCCCCCCCCAGCCTTGGTCTACTGACATATAAAGCAATTGAATGACTACAAGGAGGTCCATGGGGAAAGTGACTGAATAGATGGTTAGAGTTTAGTAAGAAGTAATCAATGCACCTAAAGTGTCCACAAATAGACAGTTTAATCCTAGATTTTTGCGTTGTTGTTTTTTTCCCAGTTTGAGGGTCACTTCTAAAAATTCTTCTAAGGGTCATATCTATTTGGAACAGCCACAAGTGGCCAGTTTGCCAAGCTTGTAACCTCTACAGTACCTGCTGAGGGCTTGTTCACACTACATCAGTTTGTATCCATTTTAAAAAATGGACTGGCAGTAAAACCTCATAGGATTTCACAATATTATTCACGCTTGCCGCGTTGTATTCCAGTCTGTTTAAAAAACACATTGCTACACGCATTTCTGTCCATCTAAAATGCATGAAAACATGATATAATGGATAACAAAGCACACGTTTGCATTTCTGTCCATTTTGCGCAAAGGATGCCTGGGAGCTCCTGTGATGTCATTTCCAGTCCGTGGGCTATGGGAAACACACTAAAGAATAGCAAAATCACCAGAAAACGTATGTATGTATGTATGTATAATTTTATTTATAACATTATACATTTTAAAATGTACACTATAAAATACAGAGTATACAAACAAGGGGATAAGTGCAGGCCATTATACAGATAGATAAAAATTAAATTAAGTTAAATACAATTTCATACATCGGTTAAGAAAGCATATATATAAATTATGTATAAATGGATATAAGTGCAACAACATTAGGAATGAGATCCCTGCCCGGAAGAGCTTACAATCTAAGTGGGGGCTACAGCATGCAGGAACAAGTGAGGGGGATGGGTACAAAGTGCTTAAAAGGGGCTAACAATCATTAGTTATGCTGATGCTCAGAAAAGTAGGAGAACAGTCTAGATTTGAAAGCATTAATGGATGTCACCAGGCGAAGCGAGAGAGGGAGAGAGTTCCAAAGGTGGGGAGCAGCAAGAGATCTGTCTCTTGGGTCTGTGGAGAAGATTTCCTTGCGAGGAGAGAAGGGCATGGCCTTGAGCATAAGGGACCAAGAGAGAAGATAAGTAGGGAGGTGCAGTAGTGCGAAGGGATTTAAAGGTTAAAAGTAGGGTATTGAATATGATTCTTTATTTGATGAGAAGCCACCCTATGGACTGAAGTATCGGGGTTGCAGGTTCTGTTTTGGAGGAGAGTGAGATGATCCGAGCTGCCGAGTTTAAGATAAACTGGAGAGGAGAGAGATGAGAGGCCGGGAGTCCAAGCAGTAGAATGTTACAGTAGTCGAGACAGGAGATTATAAGGGCATGGATGAGCATGGATGAAAATTGCAAGATCTCTCTCAACAACACTATCTGACACCTCTCTCTCCAAAAGCTCCTAAAACTCCCACACTCCCACATATGTTCTTTGGTCCTGCCCCTTTAAATTCGAAAAACGCAATGAAAATGGTGTTAAAACGCAACAGAAAAGCAGAAAAAATGGGCACAAATGGATAATAATGACATGCAAACAGTAAGCAAATGATACAAAAACGTGTTAAAACGTCACTTAACACACTTCATTTTTAAGTTGCGTTTTTGTCCATTCCTGGTTTTAACGAGCCCTGAGCTTCTCTCCTGAAAAGCAACAGAATTGTATATTACTAACTCACTAAGCAAATATTCTAAACTAGACATTAAGCCCGATACAATAAAGCCCCTTTAGTGTCCCAAGGCCATGGCCCCCCTCCTCCATGTCCCAAGTCCAGAGTCCCCTTCAGTGTCCCAAGTCCAGAGTCCCCCCTCAGTGTCCCAAGGCCAGAAGCCCCCCCCCCAGTATCCCAAGGCCATAGCCCCCCTCCTCCATGTCCCAAGGCCAGAGTCCCACCTCAGTGTCCCAAGGCCAAAGTCCCCCCTCAGTGTCCCAAGGCCAGAGTCCCCTCCAAATCCCCCTCCGAGTCCCAAGCAACCTGTGTAATCTGTGTAACTGCTGTGTTCTGCCTTGCTTGTTTACTGTGTTTCTCCCTCTAGTGGTGAGTCAATAGGAACTGCAGAGACAATCTTACCATCCCCCTCTAGTGGTAAGTCTATAGGAACTGCAGTGACACACAATCACACACACACACGGTATTACATAATTAGGGATTTCAACAGATCAATGCAAAGGAAAATATTAGTGAAACATACCAACAGAATTCAAAACTGCTTTTGCAAACTAATCCTTTAATTTTAAAACCAGCATTTGAGAGTTTATTAGAAGTCCCTTTTCTTTGCCAATTGATCCGTGTGGTTGTGAGGATTAGAGATAGCCGAACTTTCGAAAGTTCGGTCCATTTTTGAACTTTCAAACTATATGGAAAGTTCAAAAGTTCGAAAACGGACCCATTAAAGTCAATTGAAGTCAAATAGTTCGAAAAGTTCTAATGAAATACAACTAAAACATCAATGGTAACTTAATGTAAATGGGTGTGGGACCTGGGAAATGGTCTGGGGAACATGTTCGAATATCCAGGACATTTGAAAAATCAATTTTACTCTCACTCGTGCTATTTTCGAACATTCGATGTTCACGTCTGGGTATCATGTACATTTTACTCGCAGATTCGATGCTCGTGTATAGACTTTAATGGAAACTTTACTCGCGGATTCGATGTTCGCATCTAGGTATCATGTACATTTTACTCACGGATTCGATGCTCGCGTATAGGTTTTAATGGACCATTTACTTGCGGATTCAATGCTCGCGTATAGGTATAATAGGCATTTTATCGAACGGTCGAACATTCAATATTTATCGAAAGTCCGAAAATATCAAAAATCCGGGTCCGGGATAGTTCGAGAAGTCCAAATTTGTTCGAATTCGAATAGTTTGGCTCGAACTTGGGTTCAAGTTCGAGTTCTAGTCCATCTCTAGTGAGGATTTGTATAACTTTAGCAGGAGAAAAGGTGTCCTGAAGTCATGTACGCACGTTAAAATAATTCGGCCCAAACGACATTTCAGTGTTTTGGACGGTCAGTCGGGCCGAATTATTGTATGGTGCCTTTTTGCGCCCGCGACTGATCGCCAACCGTTCGTTCAGTCAGACGAATGAACGATTGAACAGGTCAAAAAATTGCAACGGATCGTGTGGACCACACGATCGGTTGTGCCTAACTGTCGGGCGCGACTGCTTTTGCTGTGACGGACAGGCCTTCCTCCTGGCCAACCGGTTGAAAGCCTCAATTGGTCGGTCAGGAGGAAGGATTGTATAGTATGTACCTAGCTATAGGACTTAGAACTTTAGGCCCTCACGGTGAGGTATTATTAATGGGTGGAAGAAGAGGAGTGATAGGTAGGTGAGTATAATTGTGGTCTCCAGAATTGTGGTCTCCAGATATTTTAAATAAGCCATTAATCATCTTTCTACGTGCTGTACAGCCCAAGATATAAAGAGATATGTGATCAGAAAGTAAAGGAGTAGGAGCACAACAGATGACATTATAAAGGAACAAGAAGTGCCCCCCCTCACTTTTGTGTGAAGATACCAGGATCCCAAGGTAAGGGAATCTACAGCCAAGTGGGGTGCAAATGAAAGAGCCATTGGGGGGGCTGCAAGGGAAGGGGCCAAGGGAGAGGCCTGCAAGGGGAGGGAAACACAATACAAAAAGATACTGGAGAGAGAAAAATCTTAGTATTAATTCAACAGTGTCAAGAATTTATTGGTAGATGCAGCACAACACGTTTCAAACCTAGTTGTGGTCCTTCATCAGGTGAAATTACAGACCATGTTCCCCTAACACCCTTATATACAAACTATACAATGAAGATCATACGGTCACACCAGCTCGAGCCATGAGTGGGAGGGGCCATGAGGGCTGCAAGGGAAGGAGCCAGATCACGCATAAAAAGGTAAATATCTTCAAAACTAAGTAAAAAAAACCCAAAAAAACCAATGAAATTAAATTGCAAAAATACTTAAGAAATCAACTCCTGTCAATTTAACTAAAGTCATTTTTGGACCACACCCTTTAAGAAAAGTAATGCATAAGATACAATTTTAGTTAATAGAATTATTTTACTGCAGTAAATTGTATTTTATGTATTAGATTATTCTATTTTCTTTTTCTTTACTGGACTGTAACATGATTGGCTAAAAACATTTAGTGAAATGGTGACCTGCTGTATCAAGCCCCTGAGTGGACATGTGTGAGGGACATAACAGTTAGTTACTAGCCTGTGAGACTAGCATGCTGGGAAATAAACAAATCACTCACATATTAATATGATAAATTTCTGAAAATCCAAAGCTACATGAGAGGTGAGGCTAAGATGAATACATTTTGGTAAGTGTGTTCTGATTTAATGTCGTTTCAATGCTTTCGTTGCACTTTAAATATTTTAATTTTATAGAAACATACTACACACTGTGTCTCTCTGACACACACATACACAACTACACAAACACACACAATTTTTGGGCTTTTAGCACTCATCTTTTCTGTGTGATATCTAAAGGAGGGTAGCACTGTTGTAAATGTTAGTAAGTGATTTCAGCTGCTGGAAGTGTGGACATGTAATGGGGGTGAAGTTGGGGTTTTTTATATTGTCGTCCTTTAAAATGTATATAATAAAAGCATAATAACAAATATATTTAAAGCACAATGTATGTTTTATTTATTTAGAATGAAGTATGAAATATACAGGGTTATTCAATAAAAGTTCTTATCATTTAAAATGGTGCTAATTTTTCCCCAACCAATCAGATGTTAGCTTTTAAATGTTAACTAAGATCTGATTGGTTGGGGCAAAATTAGCACCATTTTAAACAATAAGAACTTTTATTGAATATCCCTGGTAATTTAATAACAGGGATGTCCATCCTGTGGTCCTCCAGATGTTTGTAAACTGCAACCCCAGCATTCCCTGCTGCCATCTACTGTTGGTAAATGTTAAAGGTCAATTCCAGCCCTCAAATTAAAAATCATATACAGGTAAATATAGGTCTAACTTGAAATCATGCACAATGTTCTGTTGCTTGTTCTTGCTTCCTGGTTCTTCCAGTTAGCAGCTGTTAGTAATGGATTTAACAGTTGTCATCATAGCCAATGACTAAATGCTTATCTCCTACATGCCTCATCTGAGCATGCTCCAGCTCAGAACCAGGTCACTAAATTGATCAGTATCCACAAGACATCCAGGCATACAGTAATGATTTAAAAGGACAAAGTGGGATATTTCAACTTATTTTACTGCACTTGGCACACAGACTTGGGTAAAACTGCTCATCACACAGGCATGGGCAATATGCTTGGTACAAAGACAAGGGTAAAACTGCTTAGCACACAGACATGCGCAATAAACTTGGCACACAGATATAGGTAAAACTGTTTGGCACATATAATATGGGTAAAACTGCTTGTCACACAGACTTTGGTAAAAATGTTTGTAACACGGACTTGGGTAAAACTGTTTTTCACACAGAATTGGGTACAACTGCTTGACATGCAGACATGGGTAAAACTGCTGGGCACACATACATGGTCAATATGCTTATCACACAGGCATGGGTAAAACTGCTTGTCACACAGACATAGACAATATTCTTGTCAGACAGACATGGGCAATATGCTTGGCACACAGACATGAGTAAAACTGCTTGTCACACATACATGGGTAAAACTGCTTGCCACATAGGCATGGGTTAAACTGATTGGAAAACAGACATGGGCAATATGCTTGTCACACAGACTTGGGTAAAACTGCTTGTAACACAGATGTGGGTAAAACTGCTTGGCACACAGGCATGGGCAATATGACTGTCACACAGACATGGGTAAGACTGCTTGTCATACAGACATGGGTAAACTGCTTGATCACATGGACATGGCTAAAACTGCTTGGCACACAGACACGGGCAATGTGCTTGTCATTAGGGATGGCTCAAACCGGAATCTGAACTCAAACTGTTTAAACTAGTTCAGGCTGTAACTAATTTGTTTCCCAAACTCGCGGCTGTCTTTTCGATAATTATGGAAAATTCGATATTTATCAAATTTACGAGGCGTTCACTAACCCTAGACTATAGCATTCAATTTTTGGTAACCCTCGAATATATCAGCTGATTTTTGTAACCCTCGAATGCACTGTTCGTTTTCGGTAACCCTCGAATGTAGCTGCTGATTTTCTGTTACCTCGAATGTATTGTTCAGTAACCCTTGAATGTATAGGCCGATTTTGGTAACCCTCAAATGTATTGTTCGGTAACCCTCGAATGTAGCTGCTGATTTCAGTAACCTTTGAATGTATCGTTCGGTAATCCTGGAATTTAGCGTTCGTTTTCGGTAACCCTCAAATTTAGCGTTCGATTTGCGATAACCCTCGAATGTAGCTGCCGATTTCGGAAACCCTCAAAGGTAAAGTTCATTTTCAGTAACCCTCGAATGTGGCGTTCTGTAACAGGTGCTACAGCCATTTACAGTAAGTTACCATTTTTATTTTAACTGTTATTCACCCAAACTTTCCAAACTACTAGTTTGGAAATGTGTTTGTTTCCGAACTACACAACTTTGACTGAAGTTCAGTAGTTAGGAAACAAGCTGAACTTCGCTAAGTTTAGACATCTCTACTTGGCACTCAGACATGGGTAAACTGCTTGGTACACAGCCATGGCCATTGCCAATATGCTTGCTACACAGACATGAGTAAACTGCTTGGCACACAGACATGGGTAAACTGTAGAGATGGGATCCAGGTCCTAAACGAACCCGGATCCAACATGAAACTCCTCATTTCCGAAATCCAAATGATCCGCCTGAATCCGGACAGATTGTCCAGATTTCGGGACAAATGTTCGATAATTTTCGAAAATAGCATTAAATGGATTTTCCCGAGATCTTGGAATCCGAAAACAAAATGAAACTAGTAAGTTTTGGCCATTTCTAGTTAACTGCTTGTCACATAGACATGGGCAATATGCTTGTCACACAAATATGGGTAAACTGCTAAACGGTAAGTAAGAACAGGCACAGCGCAGGCCAATAGGGTTCTGTAACTTACAGTTGTCAATCTGCAGAGGAAACGCTCCAAAAGTTCAGGCAACTGCCTGGGTCGGGAGGGGACAGAGCCCTTCATTCTGATTGTCCGGGTAAAAACCAGACAGGTGGCAACCCTACCTACACCATCGAAAAGTAATTTCTACAATCACAAACACGACAACATACCCCCTAATACCCAGGTACACACACCCACAAATATACCTCCACACCCAACCTTCCATTCCGTTTCCAGTGCTTAGCTTACCATATGGTGTATGGTCATTGAGGCTTATTGGTGTTTTATTGAGTTCTATGGGCAGGTTATTTCCCTTCTTTTTACAGCAATTTTTAGGGCAGCTTCCAAAAACAAATATTAAGAATTGTTGTGTTTATTTTGCTGAAGTCCAGAAATCCTCTGTAGCCTAACAATTTACACAAAATATCCATCCATGTAACAGAAAACAGTACTAGGAAATGAACAGGTTAATTAATATAGCATAATCCGTTAGAGGTGTGTGATGCCATATTGCATCTCAGTTCTATTAACGTTAATATGCCCTATTTTAGCTGATATATACTGTATAGTGAGTCTCTGCAGACTAACATCCCTCAGCTGTGTTATGGCCCTGTCCTTGTAGAACATTATCAGCCATAAACTACCAGTTTCGGTCCATGGAATTTTAAAGGAAGTTCAGTTATCCAGATACTGTAGGTAACAGAGTTGTAAGACACACATGAGCACATGATAGATGATAATACAAATGAAGCAGCCATATTATACCATACGGTATATACCATATTCGCTATAACAGTGATAACTTTAAACACATTAGCGCAACGGCGGCGGTAGCCCGAAGAGAAAGAGGCCTCGTCGTGATACCCTTCCCAAACACCTGCGATCATCTGTTATTATCTGTCATCTGTTATTAAACCGCTGGTCACGCATATGCAGTAAAGATACACACAATCAGCACAGCAGAAGTTCTGGTTCGGTTCCCATCTTTTAAACAGCTGTATCTTTACTGCCTACGTGCAATCAGCAGTTTAAAAACTGTGCAGAAAAACAGCATAGGAGGCTGTATAAGAGACTGTGACGGAGGGAATGAAGGCTGGTAAGTATCTTTTGGGGGCGATTTTGGCAATTTAAACCTAGCGAGGTCTAAGCCTAGGGGGTCTAGGATTCCCTACAAAAAAAAATGGGGGTTGAGATACCCTTTAAAACACCATACAATAAACACAATATATATAAGTAGGGAACAGGCCATTAAAAGTACAGCACAAACACAAAAAAAGGAATATTTTCTCATTCTTCCCATCTAAGTGTATAAATATATGCTTCCAAAATACTGACTTCCTGTTTGCAGGACTCCTAAAAGTGTCCGTCATGGTCTCAGTATCTGGGTTGATTTGGTTTCTCAGTAGAGATCTCAGGTATGCCACCTCTACCGGACTGTCCGAGAGTCTCCCTCGCAGTAGTGCAGGAGACCACCCCAGAATGAGGGAGACTCCCGCAACTGAGAGGAGACTCTAGTCTCCTCCTCAGTCACACCATTTTAATGACCATGCCCCCGGAACACCCCTAACTCCTCCCTAACCCCGATTCCCACCACCCCTAGAATGCTAGCTCCGCCCCTGCGTGACATCATACCCCCATCACCACACCTCCTTTTCCTCCTTGGAAGCCTGAAAGGGCAGGGTGGGATGTCTGAGATCTGAGCATGTTTGACCCACCCAACAGCCAATCAGTAGAGATCTGGGTATATTTGATCCTTTTAACAACCAATGGGTAAAAATTATGGTTTATTACAAAAAACTATCCTGGGGAAAAGAAGAACCATTTTAGAACACAGAATAGCAGCTTACTCGAAACCACAGTTGGGCATAGCAAAAAATAAGAAATCAATTAATTTTTAAAAGATGAAGAGCATATGTAAAATTGGTAGGTACTGTGCAATATAAATTATTTAAAAAATACTGATTTGTCTATTTCCTCTTTAAGGATTGAATGAAGGAAACCTTTACTATGTCATATGGGTAATAAAAATCACTGTTCGCTATGGATAGGAACAGTCTATGGATAAAACAGCATTTTAGAGGCTTCATTTGACCTTCAAAGAGAGTGGAGGTTACGGATATAAAATAATAGATGCCTTTACTACACAGTAAGCGCAGGTTCTCACATTGCATTAAAGGTGGAGGATTTAACGTAGCAGGGAATAAATTTAATGATATAATAATCTAATTTGGAAGCCAGTAAGAGGGTTGCAAAGATGTTTCGAAAGAATCTAACATCCCATCCAATCAAAAATTGACCATACGCTGCCAGATGGTTCCTCCTAAGAAAATTAGAACTCACGTTTGTATTTGCAATTTTTAACCTGTCAGTACTGAGTGGTCTCGTTCCAAGATACTGGTGAACACATGTTCCTATTCTTAAAAAGAAACAGTCACATAATTACTAAGCTGTCTGTCTGAAAGTTACAAAGATTAAAAAAGGGAGGGTGACACTTCTGTAGGCATTGCTCATTTAGTCCAATGGTTTATGGGTCCAATAGCTGCAAACGAATATCACATCAACCTAATGGGATTATCGCTATCAGTCAAACGCTGGGAAAGAACCGAACTGGAGATCTGCTATAACTTTAGATGGGAAATCCAATAGAGAGATGTAGTAAAAAATAATTGATAAAGTGCAAAAGCCCAAATTAGATTTAAATAGATATACTGGATACCTAGGCTCTCAAATTGCCCAATGGTTGATGTGAAGTGTAAATTGAGCCCATTCCAGCCAATAAAACACATAAATGAAACACAGCTGAAACCCCAGGTGAGGGTCAAACTAAGTGAGCAGCAGTTTCATGAAACTAAAATAAATCACGGAATTACAAGACACAAAAATCTATATTCTATGTATATAATACTTTACTGAAAACCAGTATGGCAGCTCTTAATAATATTTATAAATGATAACTTTTGAGGTCAAGCTAGAGTAGATAGATGTCTTTGCCTTTTATTATTTTCTGAACTGTGCTGTCCAATTGGTTTTTTTAAAATAAAATAATATAAGCAAATTCTGTTATTAACCATTAAAAGTCAATTGTATGGATAGATCCTGTGAATATTCACCAGCTAAAACAATTTCAGTTAGACTTGATATTTAGGTCAATTAAAATTGTGAAAATACTTCATGATCCAACTTGCCTCTTCTGTGTGACGGTCTTGTCCTTACTTTTTAAGAACATAAAACAGAACGTTGATGCACTTGCTCTATAATTGTGGCCACACTGCTGGCTTCTTGTTTTACACACTACACCGTCTTAACCCCTCTCTACCTCTATAGTTTTACTTCTAATGATTGGTGGACTGTGATGTTGGGGCCTACCAGGAAGAATTAAGGGGCCTACCCTACGTTTAATCTCTTCTATTACCTTTATTAAATTTCTATTTCTTATTGTCCTTTCTTTCTTTTTATAGGTAAATAGACTGTGGGCCCACCTGGTATTTCCCCTATATACTTGTGGGCCAGTAAGACCCTTCTTCTAATAGACTATATAAGGGGGAAATTTTGGAACAAATACATATGCTCCATACATTATTATTTTCTCTTTTTATTGACCGTAATCTGCCCACACAGTGTTTTTTCTGTGAAATAAGTGCTTCCAAATACTGGCTTCCTATAGGCCGGGCACTTAATAATTTCAGTTGTGGTCTCAGTCCCTGGGTTGATTTAGTTACTCAGTAGAGATCTGAGCATGTTTGACCCATCCAACTGTAAAGCATCAAATTGATCGGGATATCAAAGAAATGTTTCTGCGTTTTCTGACGAAAGTCAATATTGATCAGTTTATCAAAACAAAACTGTGATTGGGCAAGATGGGACATCTTCCCCATCTTGCATAGTTTTTAAATGAAAGATTAGCAGAGCGAGTTGGGGATAAATGATAGGTAAATCGGATCATAAAACCATCGGCCCGTGTGTGACTAACTTTATTAACATTCTAAGGAAGTGGTGCATCCTGAGAGGAAGAGGGACGATTACAGAAACTCAAATAGCAGCTCACTACTAGAGATGGCAGAACTTCTCCATTCCACTCAAGGATTTGCGGATTTTCGGGGGGGGGGGGAAACTGGACATCTCCGCCTAACATAATGGTTTAAATAGCAATGGTAACTTACTGTAAATGGCTCAGGGACCTGGGAAATGGTCTGGGGAACATGTATCAATGCCGACAATCTTTAAAAAATACAGCCGTTCATTGTAAATACGAGATATTTTATACGATTTGCCGAAAATATGACGTTCTTCGAAAAGATTTTTAGAAAAAAATAGACCGTGATTCCCCCTTTTTGCCTGCTCAGTGCAGTCTGCTGTTTCAATTCGCCTGGTGCCCATAGACTGGTACATAGTTTGTTACATTGTCAAATGAGCTGTGAGTAAGAAACAGCATTTGTTTGTTTCAAAAATGTACCCAGTCTGTCCTGTGATTGACAGCAGCATAACTAATAATAATTGATACAGAACTGTATCAATATTAACCCTGCAGCTGCCGTAGGTAAATGCTGAGACTGGTTTTACATACATTACTTACTGTATCTACTACACTGTGATAAAGCGCTTAGTGAGCAGGAATAGGGACATCCTGGAGGGGGTTGTATAGCTGACTCAACATTGTATTATATATATTATATATACACAGGAGTGATTGTTCCATATATTCTTTATACAGAATGATTGTTCAACGTGCCCATACAGGGTTCGATGATTGGCTTCTTCTTCTGTAGTAGAGCCGGTTAGGCCCAGGCCCCACTATACAGTGCACGGAGGCACACATGAAGCTCGCAACGTGATTTTGCATGATTTGTGCATGCTTCCATGTGCTTCCTTTGATGTTGGTCTATCGCAACGTATGCAATGCACACCAATAATAGTGAGCTGCAAAAACTGCCCAAAGTGCAGTGCAAGGCAGTGGACATAGTGGGGCCTCTAAGATTGAGTTACATTGGCGTGCGCTTGTGCAACGCAAACCACGGCTGATAAAAGCCTAGTGGGGCTAACCTCATTCTGGGCTTGTTCATTTAAGAATCCCCAGTTGAAAATCCTGCGCTTGCCACTGTATTTTCAATGGGCACCAGGCACATACAGCACCAGAAGCACACTATTATGGAGGGGCTACAGCGCTGGCTGGCGTGGTGTTTTGGCAACCAGACCACTGTCTTGGCCCTCCAGATGCCTCATTTCATTCATGCAATCCAGTAAATGATGGAAGGCAAGTAACATTTATATTATTGCTGTATATAATAATTCAATTCACTTTATTCTGACAAATTAATTTTATATATATATATATTTTTTTTTTTTTTTTTTTTTTTATTTATTTTATTTTTTTTAAATCCTCTAGTCCATTAATTTGGCTTGAGAGAGACAGATCCAAGTTCTTTCTATTTCTCACTCATTGGTTATTACATTATTATTCTTAGCTTCTTTTATTATTTAATATCAGCCCTATTTAAATGGTAAATAACGTCAAAAATGAAATCATTAAAAAGTTACTTTAACACTCATAAATGCAAACTGATACCCACACAGACACAGGTATACATCATTACCTACCCACCCTTTTATTTCCATGGTAACCCTATTTAAAAGGCAACTAAAGTCAAAAATGAAATCTTGATCAATCATTATAAATGGAAAAGCAAAAAAAAACCACTCTCCAACTCCTACACTGTAAGGTCTCCAGTTAATTCCCTCCAACACACTGTCGAGGTGCTTTTTATACCCAGGGTTTGGCACTGATAAAAATAGCTGCCATTGATGAATTTGAGATATGGGGCTGGATCCTTTTCAAAAATTTTCAAAGATTTTCGAATGGCCTTTGGAAAAATCTGGAAAGTGGAATTCCAGAAAATCCGCCTAGATTCACTGACCACAGAAATCCACCGTGGAACCAAGTTCAGATTTGCAATCCGGTCCATCTCTACTCATTACTGACCACAGCAAAGCATAGCAAAGTGTATTTACTCAATTCTTTTTTCTTACAAATAAGGGCAATATGAAGAATACCTTGGTATATGTAGTAAGATAAATAATATAAATAATGCTGATTTTTTTTTTTAACCTTTTAATTAACCTTTCCTTTAAGAGATGGAGATCCCTGTGTATGTTTTTTTATATTTGATTGTGAATATTTAATGACATTTGCTGTTAATTGAACAACCTCCTACGTGTTTCATTGTTACAATATCACAAAATGCAATAAATAACTTCTGTGAATTCAGCCCGAGGCAGAAAGATAATGAAGAAAAAAAAACAACACAATGAACAGAAAAAAAACAATCCCAGGAAACATGTTTATTCTATTTTTTTCCATTATTATTATTGTGATTGATTAAAAACAAACTGTAAATCTGCTATAGACAGATAAAAAGCTTCAAACAAATCCATGGGTTTCCAGTTGCACGGCATTGCAGAACAGCTAATGGCCAAAACACATTCAAAATATTTGTTACAATGGTTAATCCAGCTATATATCGTTCTGTAAATACAGAGACCTAGGTGTCTTGCTTCTCTCATATAAACTGTGTACATAAATGTAATAGTCCATCAAGAATGCACCTAATGTATATGCCCAACATTGTATGCGGTGCAGTCTTTTACCTGAAACATTGCTGGCATTATAGCCATACATGCTGCCATAAATGCAGTTGTCATTGGTTGGAGTGCTGGAGAATTTGCATTAGGTGAGTTTAACAAGAGTCAAATTCCTGTCTTGGACTTAATTCATTACCAGGGGCAATTTTAGTTCATAAATATTGATCTTAAATTTGACCTCAGAATAGGATAATGTAGAGATGGGATCGGACCTGGATCCCATCTCTTCTCTCAACATGACTATGCAATAAATAAACAGGAAATAGCTGCTTTAAAAAAGAAGTCCGTAGTGCATTCATATGTTTTTACATTTTTGTTTACATTTGAGACTAATGAGCTTTAAAGAAGGCAATACGATCAAAATTATCTTTGAGGACCACACGATCACCTGTGTTTTTTGGACATATCCGATCGTGCGTTCGTCCAATTCAGATTAAGGAACGGTCGGTCTTGTCCGAAAAACCATGCAATTATTATACTAGCAGTCAATCGGGCCAAAATATTGCGTGGTTTTTACCCAGATTTTGAAACACCTGTATGTATGTATGTATGTATGTATGTATGTATGTAAATCTAATGGGACATCATCACCCTTATTATATTACTTCAGGTGAATTCAGTAAAGTGGATATTTATTGAGGCAAATTGAAATGTCAGCATAGCACTTTGATTCATGGGATCTCCCTGTCAGACAAGCAATTTGCCTGTAGATAATGCAGCCTCTGTTAAAAATTAATTAGGAAAGCTTTGCGGAGTAGCTTGCCAATGATGAGTTGTTTTGAATTTTTTTCCCAGTCTGTGGTCCTTTTGGAGAGGATTGATCTCCATACCCTTCCTCCCACAACGTAGGTTTGGAAGTCCTTACAAAAACAACTTTTGAGCCTGTGCCACCAAATCTGCAGTCTGCTTTCCAAAAAGCAGAACTGGCCCATCCGGTATGCTTTCTTCATTAATGCCAAATAAAGAGGTCTCATCTGTCCCTCTGAGAACTTTCTCTCTAGGGCATTTAAACAGAATTTGTATTAAACACACTTTTGTTTTGCATCACTATTAGCAATCTGTTTAGGGTAGTCATTGTCCTGTTTAAACTATTTGTCTCATTTCACAAATAAGTCTCTTCTATTTACTTATCCTTTCTGTCTTTGAGGCCCCTTATTTTTAAAAATGACAAGTTATCTTGTTACCCCCTAGAAAGACCTTTTCTACGCCTCTTTTTCCTTGTATCTCACATCTATAAGGACACTTATAGAAAACATACAAATACACTGAAAATGCATTATTCCTTGCATTATTTTTTATGTAGACAATTAAATAGCATACGTAGATTAGAATTGGGTCTCAAAGCCAGCAGTATATCACATCAACATGTTAATTAGTAGTTCAGTTGGGTTAAAATGACTCACCTCATAAACAAACCATCCATGAAATATGATTGTTTCCGTCTAAATGTATTTACCGACCCACCACCACAGAAAGTACCTCTAGTATGTTCCCCTGGCACTCTGAACTACTAGGAATGCAGAACTGGAGAACTGTTTTCAATAATTAGTTCCAGGATTATCAAATTTAAAAATCTAAACTTTTCAAAATTTCTAAAATGTAAATTTTACAAACTGAAAATTTAAAAAATTCCTAGAAATCTCTAGTTGAGGTTTGTACCGTGTTAGCCATATGTAAGAGAAGAAAAGTAGAGCTGTGATACATTTTATTGGCTAACTAGGTAAAAAAAATTAAGCAAGCTTTCGGGAGTCTAAGCCCCCTTCATCAGGCTGGATGTTACAAAAGAAACTGAGGAATCACAAACTTATATACACATTGGGACAGTAAACATCAAACAAATTGAACAGGTGACCAAGTACAGATACAGACTGGGGGGGAAACAGTAGTGGAGGTGAGAAATGCAGGTAGATAGCTGTAATGCGAGAACAGTGTCCTTTGAAATGGAAAGTGTCTTTGAAATGTATTAACCAGTACAAGACAGTGTCCTGGAGAGTGGGTTTAGTCTGGGTGGGGATGTGGAATAAGTTGATATTTGGCCATAAATCTCATGACCCTTATAAGTCCACAGTTCAGGGAATTACATTTCTGAATGAATTTGTATTCCCATTCCTTACGCTGTTTCTGATTGTGAAAATTGCCCATCAGAATGGTGATCTTGAGGTCTTTCATACTGTGGCCTCTTTTTGGAAATCTCTAAAATACTACGCGGAATGTCAAAAGATGAAGCGCTTGAAATTTCTGGTAATAAACAGTGTTTTTTTTTTTAAGATTGTGGGCATTGATGTGTTCCGCAGACCTTTTCTCAGGTCCCTGAGCCTTTTACACTAAAATGCTATTAATATTTATAGCTTAAAAGGCAAGTCCATCCCCAAAATGAAAACTTACATACAGGTAAATCACCCCCCAAAACCCTAAACGGTAATAGTTTGAAATCTGAAATATATAAGTCTAACCTGAAATCCTGCACAATGTCCTGTTACCCCTGTTTCTGCTTCCTGGTTGTTCCAGTTAGCAACTGTCAGTTATGGATTGGACAGTTGACATCACAGCCGATGACTGAATGTTAATCCCCTGTCTGCCTCTTCTGAGCATGCCCAGGCCCAGTACAGGCTCAGTACAGGTTTCTAAATTGCTCAGTTTCCATGAGGCCTCCAGAAGCATAGCAGGCATACAGTAATGAATTCATAGGACAAACTGTGATATATCAACATATTTTAAAGAGGCCATTCTTTCTGATGTTATTATGATGTTATTATGATGTTATTATGAGGGTGGAGTTGTCCTTTAATTTTAGGTGGAACGTTTGGATTTTTTTCTAAAATCCTCAAATCTGCAAGTGGAACATTACAGTACCTTTACCCATTACATTAGCGAAGTGCCTCTGCTTTTCAAAAGAAACGTAAAGAATGAACATTTGCTATGCAGAGCTGTGGAATCACGGAGAAAGTTTTTCTCTCCACAACAGGATTAAACAGTGATCTTACATTTGTTGCAATATTGTTCAGGTGCATCTTTGAGAAAGGTAAGTAAAATGTATGTGGGGTTTGGGGGGGGGGGGGGTGCTGCAGCTATGTGTAAATTTTATTTACACATTATTGGTGGGCATGTCCTTTAAAATTCAGTCCGCAAGGTGAAAAGGGACTGTTCCAAGTGGTGTTTTCAGGCTGCCTTACTAAAAGGAATACAACTTCCATAATCACTCCACTCCAAAGCTTTGCAACCAATCGCTTGCCCTTTTTGAAATATTCAGTGGAAGACATAGCTCTGAAAACCAGGCTTAAGTCCTCTGCTGCTCTATAAACTTGTAGCCCTGCAGCACCGCATGAATAGAGAATGAAGAAGAAATATTGATATATGAGGAATCTGGCTAGAACTTCCAGTCCATCTCTGTAGGTGAATCAAACAGAAGATTTCTCCATTTTCACCTAATCACTTCCTATCTTATAATAACAAATGTTGCAGGCTAAAATAAGTGTTTATGCAATACAGTTTTGTATGATGGCAGCATATACTCAGAAGAGTCCGGGAGCTGCTGATAAGATGTAGCAAAGACCGGGAAACATATTTCGTTTCTCCAGCACTTATCACTTGTGAGCACTTGTGAGTTTTGGGGGTGCTCTACCTGTATCCAAAATTAAGTAAATGAAAACCAGAGTGATATTATTAGGAGATATTCACTACGTTTTGGGGCCAATTTTAGGTTAAAAGTAGCCCTCCACAGGTTCTATCTTTGCAACTCAATCATGAGGGATAATCGTAAGCATTTCCTGGAGGTACTTATATACTCCAACCCCCCATATTTCCACAGAGGTATGGTTGCTGATATCCAACCGTCATTCTCCCTAAGCACAATCTCTGACTCCCCTCAGTACCCCCATACTTTAAAATTTGACTTTATTTTATTTCTGAAGACAAAGTGCATTTGAGAAATATTATTACTGTTGACCTCCATCTTGTAATACCATGTTGATGTTTTGCCTTAAAGTGTATGTAAACTGAAAAAATGACTTTGCGTCATCTTAAAGGGCAGCTCCAAAACCTACTTTTGGTCACAAGGTAGGTGCCCCTTGCCCACCCCCAACCGCTGAAATATTTTTGCAAAATAATGCCCCCATCATTATTTACGGACCTTTCTCTCCGGCGCTGTCTCTAATTCAGCTCCCTGCTGACACGGCCAATCACATATGTGGCTCACGTCATTCAAGACGGCGCAGGAGAGAAAGGTCCGTAAGTAACGATGGGAGCATTATTTTGCAAAAATATTTTGGCGGTTGGGGGTAGGAAGGGGGCACTTACTTTGTAACCAAACCTTTTCCCACTAGGTGCAATGGCCAAATAGGATAGATCATGATGGAGGGAGGGAGGGCAGTAAAGGGCTCCACAGCGCATGTCACATTCCTTGTCGAGGTTGAGGAATCAGCAAGAATCGGATGGCTCACAGACACCTCCTTCACTTCACTTCCCTGGACTTTGGACAAGCATTGCCGGAGAACAATTTGCAGCAGAGATGGAAGGTAAGGATTTTTGTAAACTACTTAGTATGGCCAGAAATGGATTAAAGTATAGTTTTGGGGGTGGACATGCCCTTTAATCTATACAATATACACATAAGTAGCACTTACTCTGAGGTGTTTGTGTTGCTGCATGCCTTCAATAAAGTACTTTTTTTGCTCAGGCTCTGACCACTGACCTGACTATTTTCCCCCCATACCAACTGTCAATACTGCATACAGCACACCAACTGTCAAACCATTCCAGCTACAGCAAAACTGCTTACAGAAATGCTAAAACGTAAGATGTTTCAGATTGGATATCTAATGAAATAGGGGGCAGATCAACAGAAAAACGGTACAGTGATAGTTGGGATGAACCAACAGCAAATAGGGGGTTTGGAAACCCAGGTATAGAAACCGGAAACTCTTATAAAATCTATATGTTTATTATTTAAATCTCCATAAAATTACACAGACAGGACCACGCCTGACGCGTTTCGTGCAACTTGCACTTAATCAGAGGCGTGTCCCCTTACACACGTAACTTCCTTTTAACAGGTGAGCAATCAACATATTTGCATGTACAGTAAAATAGAGTACTACACCCAGTTTAACCCTCGGATAACTGAAGGGAAAGGAAAAAACCACAACCATAAATAAAAAACATTAAGGTAGAAACAAAAAATAAAAATGAAACATAATCATAACAAAAAATTATAATATAATACAAAAAATACTACATAAAAACCAAACATGCAATAATGGAGAAAGACGTATATAAAGCAGTACTTACTATAGCTATTTGCTTTTACTATATTTCACTAGTTTCTTTAGTTCTATTAGTAACTTTTGGGATTTTTCTGTTGATTATGTCTGCTTTATATACATAATCAAAAGGAAGTTACGTGTGTAAGGGGACACGCCTCTGAAGTTGCAAGTTGCACGAAACGCGTGAGGCGTGGTCCTGTCTGTGTAATTTTATGGAGATTTAAATAATAAACATAGATTTCATAAGAGTTTCTGGTTTCTATACCTGGGTTGCCAAATCCCCTATTTGCTGTTGGATCGTTATCTTGTTTGACCTAGCGAAAGGTCTGGGGCTGATGCATACACGGACCACTCATCACACTTGGTAAGCATATACCTTGTGCCTACTTATTTAAGCTGTGTTCAGCATTCTTATATGTGGTTTGCCATGGATATTAGCTGTCTTTACCTGAGCGAACAGGGCTGGGGGTGTGTCCATCCGGCCCTCTACAGTGGGAAAGTAAGTTTCCTTTCCCCTAGCTCCGATACATTTTTACTCCAGGAGTGGTAGTTAGACACTTTGTTTCAGTGTGTTTTGCCTATAGTTGGGATGAATTATAGTTTCCACTAATAGGCAATTTGAAAAAACAAATTGGTCAGTGTACATACCCTTTAATTACGCATATATACATGTAAATGGTTTAAAATGTCCTCTATGAGGGAAAAAGGTTATATGCATTATTAGTACATAGGAAAATAAGTATAAAAAGTGAAATGATTAGATGTTACATTACATGAAAGTAAAGGGGCCTATTTAACAGTATAGACCTTACAGAGCTGTATTGACCTGTATGTTGACAACAATGAATAGTCGGTACAGTGTAACAGTTATTCAACAAATAGGTGATTTAGCCAGAAAAAAAACCTTATATGATTGCTGCCTTTTAATTAACCTTACCCAGCTGTGTGGATTGTGTATACCATTTGCAGATGTAAAAGTAATGAAGCACGAAGATAACAATACAAGTAAATGTAAAATTAGAAATCTTGTGCATGTACTGAGATAAATAAACAACAATATATCTTGGTGAAATATTTTCTGGCAATAAGAGAGAGAACCTCTGTCTCTGCTGCATAGGATTGTGGGTCTGGCTATTGTACAGCTCACACTATATGGTCATAATTTGGCTAACTGCCTTAATGTGGGAACAGCAAAGTAACAGCCAAGCATAACTAGAGAGGCAAAAAACAAATCTGCTCCTTGATTTTAGCCATTGTACGAAAAATAGAATTAATATACCCGATTCCCCAATAATTATTTTCTTTATCTTATACCAGATTCGAAAATCAGCAGGTCTGGCGGAATTTTCCGAATTCTAAAGACAGAAGTGCAGGATTTGGAAATGACAATCGATAAATGTGGATAAAATCTAAATTCAGTACACAGATGTCCCTGCTCATGCCCAGGGATGTTTTAAAGTCTGTGGGGGCCCCTGGGCAAAACATAGTGGTGAGGACCCAACACAACCCCACCCTGCACTTTCATTGGCACCTAAAATGAACTACCGGTACATTTTTCTGAAGCAACTTAAATACACCGCCCTGTCTCCCAGAGATACGTTTACTAATATCAAACATCCCCCCAGAGTACAATATCAAGCACACCCACATGCACCCCAAGACTAATAATAATAAACATTTTTGTTTTTTGCTTTAAATCTCTGAAAATCTGCGTTTTGTATTGGATTTCACACACACAATCTACAGTAGATTTAATTGAAAGGTGAACAATACAAACATAATGTGGCCCTTTCACTAAACGATGACTTGATAATTAGAGATGGCCGAACTTAATAAAGTTCGGTCAGTTTTTGAACTTTTGAACTTCAGTAAAGTTTGAATTCAGACCCATTAAAGTCAATGGGAAGTGATAGTTCGAAATGTCCGTATGATTTGCAGCTAAACTAACAATGGTCACTTACTGTAAATGGCTGTGGCACCTGGGAAATGGTCTGGGGAACATGTCACTATCACCAAAACTTGTTAAAACACTTCTTAAATACGAGCGGGCAATTGTCGGGTTTTGCGCAAGTTACAATTTACGATAATTATCAAAAATATAGCTGCGAGTCCGGAAAAACTAACTAGTTTGAACGTGTTCATCCGCACTCATAAAGTTTGGCTTGAACTCGGGTTTGAGTTCGCTTTTGTGTCCATCTCTATTGATAATATCTTCTCCTTTAGGGATAGGCAACTAGTAGTCTTCCAGATGTTTAAAACTACAACTCCCAGCATTCCTCTGCCAGCACTTGCCAAAACAAAAACTGCCAGGGAATGTTGGAAGTTGTCAAAAATCTGGTGGGCTACAGGTTTCCTATCCCTATTCTACTCTATCTATCTCACACCAGACAACACTGCAGTGGAACTGAATGCAGTGTAAAGAATATTTGTGTAAAGAATATCCGAATTGACAAAGCATTCACATTTTCCATTATACATTATAATTATACCGTAACTTCCTCCCTCGGCTCATGCAAAAATAAAAGAATAACAATCTCCTAAATGATAAATAATTGCAATTGGTGTATTTTTTCCCTTTCTTTGACACCGTTCCTGAGATTCCATTCTGTAATTATAGCGTCGGAGCATTATTTGCATAAAGTGTTTTATCGGAGTTGGTAATTGACTTGTTTTTTTATTAAATTGAAATATTATCCTGTATCCTGCAAATCATGCAGCATATGAAAGCTATATAACATCCAATCCCTGGGAGGGTGTTAATGGAATTATTCTTTTCCTCTTTATACGTTCAGAGGTCTCACCATATGAATTATTACTGGATAATCTTTCATAATTATTAGATATGATTCTGTGATCTCATTCTTCATCACACAGTAAACCCCTTTTAATCCCAGACTTTCAGACCTTTACACTCCAGCATTGTGATAGAGCCACACAAGGAAAAGTCTTAATGAAATGGACAGGTTATATTCCTCTTTTCCTCTTGGATGTACATAGGGTTAAATAGTTGAATCCAGTGGATGGTGATGCTGATGTAATAAGAGTTAAGGAAGGTTTCCCATGCTATTAAAGGAGGACTACAGTATAGTGACCCCCCAACCAACAGGCTTACAAAATATCTGATACAATACTGTTAGTTCCAAACTGCAATGGAGCAGAAAAAAAACTTCTCTAAAACTTATCTGATCAGGTGAGCTGCACAATGTCTAATAAAATCCTCTGTAAAATGAGTATAAAAACCACGATAACCTGATTTTACATCGGGGAGCAGGGATCATGCACACATTTTTACAATAGCAATATTTATTGCATCTTCCCCTGTGTGTCTGACACAGTTATACCCAGAGGAGCCAGAGCTGAAAATATTAATATTGATAATGTCTTTGTATTTGTAGTACACTAACAGTTAACAGGCCTCTATGGTTCCAGAAACAATAGAAAAAAAACTACCACACTACCTAGTGGTCCTTTTTAATATGCTCTGGTTAATTTAGAAAGTTCTAAAAATGGTATTTTGCTTGAGACCATTGTATTCGCTAGGATGCAAGTTGTCATTGTCATGGGGTTTTCAGGGATCCAATCACTAGAGGTTTAACTGTGGCAAAGGAGAGACTTCTTATGCTCCTTTGCCACAGACAAAGCCCCCCGACAACTGCTGCAAATTGTGTAGGAATAGGGGGTCCTCATTCTAGTTTCTAATTATGCCTCTGACAAGTATTGCAACATTAACTAACCAGTAGGAAAGTGGGAAGATTAAAATGGGAAATGGAGAGAAAATCGTGTATGCACTGGTATGTCAACCTGGGGAATTTTCCTGTGTGCAAATAGTTATGGACGCACCAACCCTCCCTTAACATACAACTTTATATATATCTTTCTCTTTTTCTAGCTGCCTAGTTCTGTCCCTTTAATGTGGCACTACCATAGTGTTACATATAAAATATGGCAAAGGGATGATCCCCAGAAATATTGTGCAATTTGTTGGTTACATCATAATAAAGCAATGGTGAAGTGGAATCCCGGTGTGCATCTCTGGTATAATATTCTAACACCTTGTAAAAGGGCAATGTGTGAAATTTACCTCCATATAGAAACAAGGATTTGGGCATCAAACTTGTGAAATCATAAAAAGCTTATAAAGGTTCCACTATCAGCAGTGATTTATGACTTTGTTACTTTCGAGTTAATCCGATTCCCTTCTTTCTTTCAATCTTTTACAGCTTGAAGTCTGTATTTGACTTTTTCTCCAATATTTTTTTATAATGAAAACCATTGTTATATTAAATGATCCCATAGAGTTCACTAAAAGCTCTCAGCATTGAGAGGGCTCTTTGCATTGAACACAGGACCTTCGTTTTTTGGTTACAAATGAGACAAATAAAACCAGACATGTGGTAATATTACATTCACTATAATTTTTCAATAAAACCAGTAAATTATATGAAATGTGTTGGGGGGGAGAGAAAAAAACTGTTCAAATTTACTCCACTTGTTGGATTTTCCCCCTCTTCATCTAAAGGGCCAAATTTTCTGCTACAAATTAACCAAGTGACGTCTACATTAAAAAGCCACTAAAAACATAGTATTGTAGTATAAATAGGATTCACAAATTCATTGTCCAGTAGGGCGTGTTGACTTCATATGTACCATAGGCCATGGTTTGGTTTCAAGATTGTACACATCAGATGCATGTTAATTACATTACAGGTGGCCGTCCACCAAACACAAACAGGGGAATTCAATAAAAGTTATTATCGTTTAAAATGGTGCTATTTTTGCCCCAACCAATCAGATCTTTTTTAACATTTGAAAGATAACATCTGATTGGTTGGGGCAAAATTAGCACCATTTTTAACGATAAGAACTTTTATTGAATAACCCTGAATGTTCTTTAAGGTGTCCAGTCTACAAACATTGTAAATGTCATGCTCAAAACTAGTTTGTTCATGTAGTTTTATGAGTACTGCTAGGGAAAACTAATGACAAAGCACCTATGTGTTGGATAATGTGCATTTTAACAGGATTAGCATTCGACAACAAACATTAACAACAGATGTGGGTGGAACAGGAGAGAAAATAAGAGACAGACAGAGTTAGAAAATGATTTTAATCAGCCTTTAAAGGGGCACTGAACTAAATCAAAATATTATACTAATGCAACATATAATTCTTTCAGAGATAGGAGTGGTCAGTAGATGTGATTTACAGCATTTGGACCTATTTATCAGGGAATATTTTTTCTCATAGGGATGGACAAATGACTAGAGGCCACCCCTTTAGACTTGGAAAAAGCAATCTCAGCTTTAGCAATGTAAAGGCTGGTACACACCATGCAATATTTCAGTCCGATCAACCGATAGATCAGTGTATCGGTCGATTGGGCTGAAATAATAGCATGAGTTTTCGTCAAGTCTGACTGACTGTTCACTCGAAATTGGGAAAACCACATTCGATCATACAGTACTTTGTGGACCACACAATCGGTTGCGGTGAACTGCCGGCCGCTATTGCCGTGACCGACAGTCCTTCTGCCTGGCCGACCATTCAGCTCTTCCAACTGGTCGGCCAGGAGGAAGGACTGTCATTTGCTACAATAGTGGCCGAATCGGACGGTCAGGACGAAAAGTCGCATGGTGTGTACCATGCTTTAGTGGTCCTTCACTGTGAGGGCAGTAAGGTTGGGGATTGCTCTACCTGAAAATGTTGTGCGCATTGGCGTAACAATAGTCCCAGCAGCTCCTGCGATGGAGTGGGAGGGACAAAGTGAGTGCATGTTAGTAAAGATACTTGCAATCAGCTGTTATAAATACTGCCGGTTCAGAACCAGTCTTTTCTACATATGCACGATCAATCAGCTGCTGGGTAGGGGGTGTGGCAGGGGCCTGGGGCTTTTGGGTTTCACTAGTGTTAGCTGAATCCCTGTATCCATTCAAAGGAGGCTAATGGTGCCCATATACAATACTACTTAGATATTAGATAGATTAGATTTTCCTTTATAAAAACATGTTTAATCTACCATCTAGACCGTTGTTTTATGCTATCAACTTGCGATTACAAAATGAATGTAACAGATGGAATTTTCTCAAGATAAGATGCTTGGAAAATGCGGTCTTTAGACATTCAATAAATTATTTGTTTGTCTATAGATGAACATCTTAATGGGCATGTCCAACCTCTTTTTCTACTTTCCATATACTGTAGGGCATGTCCCCCCACCCCCAACCGCTATATTCTTACACACAAAAAAAGATTCCCTTCTTTACTTACAGCACCTTGTTCCTTCGCTGTTCTGGTCCGGCTCACCTGCCCGCCAGAAACTGCAAGCGGGGGGCCGGACTGGCAGCCGCAGCTGTGATTGGCTGAGAGGCAGCCAATCACAGCTGTGGCTGCCATCAATGAGAACGGTGAGGGAACGAGGTGCTGTAAGTAGAGAAGGGAAGCATTTTCTTGTGTAAGAATATAGCAGTTGGGGTTGGGGGGACATGCCCTACAAGATATAAATAGCTTTTTACACTATCTGAATGCCTGCCACTGAGGGATTGGGAGGGGGGGGGAGGGCTCTAGTGTGCATGTCTCTATCCCTCCTGGAGGCATCACAGAGGCAGAGACTTTTTGGACAGGAAGACAGCTCCTACCCTACAGTTTCCTGGACTTTGAAGAGCCACTACAGAAGAACCATAAGGAGCAGGGAAGTAAGGTATAAGATATTTTTTAATTGTACAGTGGGGCCAGTAGTAGGTGAATTTTTAGTTTGGGATGAACATGCCCTTTAATCTATTCAATGTCTGTCTAGTTGTCTAGATGTCTTCTTGGGTTACAGCTAGTGACAGCATCCTGTATGTGCATGTGTGTATCCTTGTCTATTTCCGTGTATTGGTGTATTGGAGGCATGCATCCAGATCCAGGGGTGCCCCTACCATGAAGAAACCTGAAACATTTTCTCAGGGCGCGCCCCTGCGGAACACTTAAAAGGCGGCAGTTAAAAAAATCCTTCTTCCTGCAATACCGCATTTCAGCAGCAGTCCGCCAGTGTTAAGTCAGTCCTCTTGTCAGTGTTAATTCAGCCCTTCAGTTCACCCATCATTGTAAGTCAGCCCACCATACCCACTCCCACAAGCCACGCCTATTTTCCATGATGAAGTCACGCCCGCTTCAAGTGTCGCCCGGCGTCTACCGATAGGCAGCATTTAAAAGTTTTTTCAGGTGTGAAAACCTCTAGGAACACCCCTGCATGCATCATCTGAATGTAGGAGACTGGGGGGGATTGTTTGTTAGATGGGGTCATGGAAAGTTGAATTATTTCAATCCAAAATTAACTATGTAACTACTATTATGAGGGCTGCAAATGTTTCCATATAATTCAAACATTATACATTAAACAAATATGGCACCTAGAGCTATACATTAACTAACTGTTTTAATTTCAGGACATATTCTTCAGGAAAAAGTGTGTGCAGTGAGTGGGCATGGCTATGGGATGGGCCGGGATGTGGTATGGGCTAGCCAGGAATGGACCATCAACAGTCCATCAACAGTCTGGCGTTCCACTAGAGCAGCCCATTACCTGAGACAAGTTTTTCATTCTTGCTGTTTTCTTCTCATTGACCTTAACATTATTCAATAGGCCCTCTCTGGTTTCTAAAACTGCACTGAATATTTTTACATTGGTCCTGACCACTACTTTGTAAAGCTGATAATATACTGTTGTCCCTTGTATCTCTCCATATGAGGCTAGACCTTACTGCCTCGGCTATCATTGGCTCCACCTAAGCTTGGTATCTGCAAGTTCTACTGAACATCCTTTTCCAACAGTAATTCAGTGATTCACTTATTTTATTCCTATTAAGTGTAAAAGCAGTTTGATGATTTTTAATCCCTAATTGCAATAAATAATTCTTACACTAACGTAGCTTAAATCTAATTTGACAGTTTCTTTTATTTATTTATTCATTTTCTTTCAACTAAATGTTAATGTAATGTTTATTAATAGAGTTGTAACTCACAGGAGAAATTAATAGTATAAACACATTGTAAGTTTAAATACTCACCGAATCTCACACGTTAATTAGACGATCTATCTATATTTTCGTTTAGATTTAGATATTAGACAAATTACTACAACATTTTCTGACTAAACTGGGAACATTGAATCCCTCAAAACCAAAATTCAGAAATCTTTACAGAAATCTTAGAAAACCTGCAAGCTCCCAGCATTCCTCAGATGCTTTCTGTTGCAGAGTGCTTGTAAGAGAATGCTTGGAGTTGTAGTCTGGCAGTTTGCAGGGTTGAGACCTCTATCTATTTGGATTGCAGCAATGTTCCAGAGGAGCAAATGTTTGCCTGTTCAATTGCTCTGCTGTAACCAATCAGATGTTACTTTTTTACTAGTCTACTGCAGTTAAAAAAAAACATCTGATTGGTTGCTATATATTAGTAACATAGCCAAACATTTTCTCCTCTTAAAGGGAAAGTGCAGTGCAAATACATATACTTTTAAAGGATTTAAACTGCAGCTTAAAAAAAACGGTTTGAGGCATTACTGTTTGAGGCTGAAGCAGGAGAGTGCACGGAACTCACAGGCATTACCGTTTGAGGCTCAAGCAGGAGAAAGCAGAGGAAATCTCAGAGGGGCGGAGCTTAACATTCAGCAAACCAGTAACAAGATGTCAGCAACTTCCAAGGCACAAAGCTAGGCTCTGGAGGGACATAGGGGGAAAAAAATATGGCAACGGTATTTTTAAAGCTGCAGCTTCCAAATGAACATAACTTGATTTTACAGTGCACTTATCCTTTTAGGTAAAAGTCAGTATTTTTCAATCTTAATGACCTTAAACTGACCATTCAGCATATATTTTGTATATAAATAAATGCTACCGAAATACTGACTTCCTGTTTGCAGGACCCCTAGTAGAGACCGTTATGGTTTTGCCCTTGACCAAGCTCCTGGGTTGACTCAGTTGCTCAGTAGAGATCTGAGCATGTTTGACCCATCCAACAGCCAATCAGTAAAAACTACAGCTAGGAACATTCCAAGGTAGTGTGCATTCTGGGAAGGACATCCTACTGACGTCAACAGCAGGTAAAAGCAAGGGGTATAAATTCAACAGATTTTTCAAAATGGAAGAGAATATGTAGAATAACTAGGTATGCTTAATACAAACTAAGAATTTTAAAAATAATGATATTTTACATTGAAATCTCCTTTTAAGCTCATAGAATCATTGATTTCCAGTATCCAAAAAATCCCATATGATCCCAAATGAATTTAAGTGTATTTTTATCAATGTTTCTGTGTTATTGTTCCATCGCATGTTTAAATCAATAAGCAGGAAACATTCAGAGCAAAAGGCAAAAAAAAGACAAATAACAATTCCTCGTTGTCTTTTATCACTATTAATCATTATCTTAACTGCTGCATGACATTTTAGAAAAGGCATGCATTTATTTTGTTTCTAATTTGGTTATTTAGTATTACTAAAGCAGGGATTTAATCACCGGATTGGATGTAACCATGGCAATGCTATTCAAATTTAAATCTAAATCAGATTGATCATTTATATCATTAAACAGACATTGAAAAGGAAAGGTTTTCTGGAAGAGCTGTGGAAATATTTATTAATCAGGAATTGGTGATTTCACAACCTTGTGGGGAAAATAAAATATCAGATAAAGAGTAAGTTAGAATTGTAAAACAATTTAATAATAGGAATTTTGTTTAACTAAATGTCCTTGGAAAAAGAGAATCACACACAGCCATTGTATTAAGTGATAGAGTCCTGAGAGAGGAGTGTGTATAATCAATGAGATCGATGGATTCAGGCATAACAACCCCACCACCACCCCCGCGACTGTAAGGAGTGGCCGGACTGTAAGAGGGCCTGCCGAAACCTCAGCACTCAGTGCTCAGCTAAGCACTATAAAGAAAATATACCCACAATCAGAAGTTTAAAAGGATTCAAGGAAGGACTGAGCAAGTAGGCAGAGGGCCTTTCCCCCCCGGTCCACTCTTTGGTAAACTAATAGGACTGTGGTTGCTAGCATGATGTAATGCAACAAGTCTTCAGAATTTTGGACTAGCCAGATAATATCTGTTGTACTCAATTAGATCAACTGGACTTGAAGTTTAGCTCTTGAAGACATTTCGCTAGTCATCCAACTGGCTTTCTCAATTCAGAATGACTTGTACAAGAATCTGTGGCAATTATGCACCCTGGAAAATCCCAATTAGCATATCACAGACAAGTGTTAAGTGCGTGATTGGATAGTGGCTAAGAGGTGTTATAGGAACACTCAGAGTAAGGTGTCAAAACAGCGTTGTACATGGCAGACAGTTGTGTCGAACCCCCCCCACACCTCTATTTAGGCTTGGTTTATTTATTTTCACATAAATAGCCTCCTTAACACCTCTCTTGAACCAGTCACGTTCCTTTGCCAATATGTTAACATTACAATCTTTAAAGGTGTGTCCTTTATCCTTAAGATGCAGGTACACAGCTGAGTCCTGACCCGAGAAATTGGCTCTTCTGTGCTGGGCCATACGTTGATGCAGTTGCTGTTTGGTCTCCCCCACATACAAATCAGAGCATTCTTCACTGCACTGCACTGCGTATATGTCGCTTTTCTTGTGTTTCGGTATTGGGTCTTTCGGATGTACCAATTGCTGCCTCAGTGTGTTGTTCGGTTTAAAGCAGATAGGGATACGGTGTTTTTTGAAAATTCTTCTTAATTTCTCGGAGACCCCTGCTACATATGGGATGACCATGTTCTTCCTCCTGTCTTGCTTTTCCCCTTCACTTATTTTTACAAAGGTCCAGTCTGGATATCCAGAAGTTTTAAGGGCTCCTCTGAGATGTTTCATTTCTTTAGCCTTCGCCTCTGTGCTAGTGGGGATGTTCTCAGCTTTGTGTTGCAGGGTTCTGATGACACCCAGCTTGTGATCTAAAGGGTGGTGGGAGTCAAACATCAAATACTGATCTGTGTGTGTCTGCCATGTACAATGCTGTTTTGACACCTTACTCTGGGCGTTCCTATAACACCTCTTAGCCACTATCCAATCACGCCCTTAACACTTGGCTGTGATATGCTAATTGGGATTTTCCAGGGTACATAATTGACACAGATTCTTGTACAAGTCATTCTGAATTGAGAAAGCCAGTTGGATTACTAGCGAAATGTCTTCAAGAACTAAACTTCAAGTCCAGTTGATCTAATTGAATACAACAGATATACCATGACCTGGATGAATGAGAACCTTCACAAGCATAGCCAGCTAATACTCCAAATACTGCCAAAGCTCTCTGGCTGTTCCTCTGCACCTTTTCGTTCCATAGTATAGTGTATAGGGAGATTCCTTCACTTGCTCACTTGTGGTTGAGAGATTAAAATTCCTGACTGCTCTCCAATAAGCAAAATTATAATGATTAAAACTGAGTGCAAATAAGTGAAGGAAACTAAAAGTGTATGGGCCCTTTGTTGTCTGAAACGGATGTTTGTTTGGGGTTCGTTAATGATCCACCAGGCGAGTTGGGCAATGAGCCCCAGCAAAACGGCCAGTTCGGCCCACAAAGCACTTATACACTGCATGATTGTCATCCAAAACAGCTGTGCATACACATCCTGTTTCACGGGTCGGCCCCTGCTATCGCACGTGTGTATATGGCTTAACAGTCCACTCAGGGAGTAGTCCCTATGCTGAAGTAATAGGTGGCAGTGGTGGCAGGGGCAGGGTCATGACAGGAGAGACTGGTAGGAGATAGCAGACTGACAAAACTTTCATAGTAAAATTTATTTTGCAAAATATTATATTTTTTGTATACATTTATGTAAAAGCTAACCAATAGCACTGGTATGTTTTCACACAAAAAGGACTTACTATAAAAAGGCCACTTGAGGGCCACACTAGCGAGTTTCTCACAAGCTTATGATCGCATTTTGTGATTCATCAGTGCGTGAGAAACACATGGAAGTGCATGTCACCATTTTTCCGCCGCTCCAATTTCGGAATGTTGTGCAAACACATGGTAACACACGTGAAATGCGTGCACCTATGCATGCACTTTTCACACTCGTTACCATCTGGTCCAGTGTAGCTTCAGCCTCAATGTGTTTGCCCCATAGTCCACAAGGTCCCAGTCCTACCCTGTATAGGATTTATGTGTAAAAAGGTGTCTAGCGTCTTGAGATCAATGTATTTTCTCTACCTTGAAAGTTAACTATGAAACTCTCTATAATTACATTAAACTTATTTGGAAAAATGTAGTTAGGAAGTTATAAATCTAGAGGAATCAGAGGTGTATAATGAATGTGAAGGAAATAGTAATGAATTAGTTAATTTATGGTTGGAAAGTTGCATGGATAGTTTACACAGTGTGGTTCTGTACCAATAGCCACTAATAATAAATATTATAAATGAACCCACCAACATTCCACCGCTGGTTGTGCAATATCTGGGTAAATTTACTGACAAAATGTCTCTGTTAAAGCTGAAATTATGACTCAAGATGATGGACATTTCTGATTATAAAGCTTAAATCTTAGCATAATGTTGGAGAAATAAGTTTAAATTTGATTTTTTTTTTTTTTTGGTCAAGCTTCCATGTGGTTATAGCACCACCAACACAGCCCTTTAACTTGGAGGTCCTGTGCCTTTAATATAAAGCACTGGATGGTCAGCCTCTTCCCTCACCATAAAAACCCATTAGAGAAAGCCTGCTATATGGATCCAGTGCGCAAGTATGAGAAAAGTTTACTAATGGTAATTGAAACGAAAAAAGGTTAGAAGTTAGGACCTTCCAGACTGGGGTTACCTTGACGTGGTTGGAAGGCTTTTCAGTCATGTGATCACAGTAATGTATACTAAAACACCTTTGTTTATAATGTATGCCAGTGTGCAGATAATATGATATTGTATGGGGCCCAGGAATGTGCATTGATTATGTTTTCTGTGTTTGTATTAATGTTTGACCAAATCAGTAGCACTTCTGCAAGATGTAATTGTTACTTAGCCTAAGGAGTGCTTCCACAATCCTTCTATTGTAATTAAATTAATTTTTAATACAAAGAGAAGAAAATTGAAGTAAATGTTTCAATAGGAATTTTTTTCTCTTAAATCTAAATGAGCTTAAAGAGCATGTCCAGTGTAAAAATAACTTAAGCTAGGAGTGTAAATCACACACACACAAACCCTAAACCTAGGTTTCGCATTAATAAAATTTTCCTATGATGTCCCTGGAGTTCCTTACCGGACCCGGGATCTCGACGCTCCTTATCTGCTCTGTGACTGCCAGCCACTCTACTTCCTGGTTGCCTGTCAGTAAAGACTTGACATCATGCCCAATCGCCTGACAGCTGTGACCAAGAAGTGGAGTGGCTGTCAGCGCATAAACCTGTTTTTGTTCGAAACAAGCTTTTATCGGGAGCAGGGGTCAGCATCTAGGCGGCAAGGGACCGGGTCAGGTAAGTGACTCCAGGGGCATCTTTGAAAAATGTAAATAAATTAAAAATAAATGATGTTATTTTTACACTGGGCTTGCCCTTTAAGTATGGCCCCTCAGTATTTAGAGCTAGGCCACACTGCCATGCGTCCAGGCCACACTGTGTGCACTATACGGTATACCAGTGTGGGGCAATGTAGCCATTAGTTTAATACATTGCGATTACCATTTTTTGTGCGTATTGCATGCGCTACAACAAGCGATTGTTGTCCAAACGCACACCAAACCAAATGGCAATGCATTACTGTTGTGTTGTCGTGTGGCCTAAGCCTTATTCTCAGGTGCATGAACTAGAAACAAAGGATTCCTGGTTTGCATTTACCTGGTAACATTATTCATAACCATATAAATAACTTGGATAAACGAGCTGATATTTTTTGTCATGAACATTTTCACCTCTTTCTAAATGTGATATTTTCATTTCATTGTGAAAAGGTGTACAGTCATGTAACGTTGAACGGCACAGCTCAAAAGAAAAGCAGCTAAATATGAGAACTTGAAAGGAACATAAAGAAACAAGTAGAAGGGAAAGTGGTCAAATTCTGTATTTTAGTGAATGCAACAGATGGATCTTCCTATTAATTAGAGATGGCCGATTTCGCGGAAATCTATTCCGCTTGCAGAGGTTTTCAGAAAAATTTTAAAATTCGAAAATCCTCAAGTGGACCCATTGAAGTCAATGTGGGTTAGAAAATCCCAAGGTTCCGCCTAAAATAAAGGTATAAATAGCAATGGTAACAGTGGAAATGGCTGAGGGACCTGGGAAATGGTCTCGGGAACATGTATCAATGCCAGAAATCTCAACAAAAAAAGGACACTTTTTTGGCATTATGTGTAGTACATTCTGTATTTTTATAAATGAAGAAAATTTCCGATTTTTGTAATTTTTAAATTTTTAGAAATATTGAAAAATTTTGAACATTCGAGGATTTTCTAAAACAGTTCCGTGTTTCAGAAAAATCCAAAAAAGTCAGACCAGTATGTGCTGGTCTTTAGTTATCCTTCTAGACGGACTCTTAAGGATTAAAGAATCATTTTCAATGCAGCATTAAAGAGGAACTAAACCCAGAAATTAACTTTTGGGATATAATAGGGCAGTTATTGAGCACCCAGTATTGGTGAGTTAATATTTCAAAAGTTCTCCTTTAATAGAAAAAGAAATTGTGTGTGGTGGCTGTCTAGGTTTTCATAGCAATATTGATGTGTAATTTTATTGTTAGAATTATCTCTCAATCTTATCTCTTAACTGTGCTCTGGTATATTTAGTTCCAGTAATAATTTATGCATTGTTTAATGCGCTAATAGGTTAGGAAGGGTTAAAGAGGAGGGTATAAAGGTTGGACTAGATGGACCTATGTCTTTATACAATCTCCAATACTATGTTACTATGTAACTGCTAGACATGCATTATGGGTAGGTATAAAGGTTGGACTAGATGGGCCTATGTCTTTATACAACCTCCAATACTATGTTACTATGTAACAGTTAGATGAGCATTATAGGTAGGGTATAAAGGTTTGACTTGGACTAGATGGGCGTATGTCTTTATACAATCTCGAATACTATGTTACTAAATCTGTCCGAGTTCTGGAGGATATGCATCAGAACCGGATTCGGGTCCATCTCTGCTATTAATAAGCAACAATAATTTGTTTAACTACCATGCAATGATTAAAATCCTTTTGCCTCTTCAGTTCCTGGGATTTCAACAATGAACAATCTTCACGTCCATGACATGGAATTGCCATCAATGGAAACATTGAAAAATAGAGATACAGTAAATATATTTTTATAGTTAACAGGTAACAACACCTCTACCTGTCTACCCTACAGTCGGCAAAAATGGGAAGGACTTACCATCTAATTGTCTACTTACCTGCTATTGAATGGCTTGTTTAGAATAATTTATTTCCAGGTCCAATCTGTGTACATTTACAAAGGTTTTTTTCTTAGATTATGCAAACAATTTCAATAACTCCCTTATTTCACGTCTGTATGTTGTAAACGTTGACAAGCTAACTTTCCATCTGTCTGTATATTTGTGTATAATTAGTAAATTTTGTTTTGTGCAGTGCAAATGGTAAATGAGAGAGATTCTAGTTACAAATACACCTGCCATATAGTGAAATGCTTTACAGATCTGGATTCTACTGAATATAAGATATTGTTTCTGGGATATTGCATAATTAATCATCTCCGGAGTAATGAATGTATACTGACTTAGAATAAAATAGTTGTTTATTTCTGCTGTAAAACTCGATTGTACAACAACTGTGTCAAAGAAAATAGATAGATCCCACCTGACTTATAGTTTAGAAATAGGGATGCACTGGAGATGAAGATGAACCTGGCTTTGATTAAGGATGCTGGTTCAGCCAAAGGGTTTGAAGAAATGTTCCAGGTTTCAATGTAGATTTTTTTTTGCCAAATAAGGAATGTGACAGCGCACCAGGGGGTTTGTAATGTCATTAAATAAGTAATGCTATGTAAGGAAGAAAGTGGTGCAAAGTCTTTCATAAATAATACAACATTGTTTCATCCAGGCACCACCTCTCCCAGTATTATATCTTATGTAAATAATGTTTAAGTAAAATGTACAAAGCACACTGTTGGGGATATGCAGTTAGTACTTTTCCCACAAGATGGCTCAATGGGTAAAACTCCTGGGACTGCCTGTCGTAAAAATCATTAGTAAGGTGCCATATTGGCTATGTGGCTGGATTGAGTTAAGTCATTTCTGATTGGTCTGCTGTTCACAAAGCTTGAACAGGTTGTTCATTTAAACTTCAAAGGGAATTTGGTAATAAAAGGAGCAGCCTTAGCCCACTAAATCACAACAGAGCTAGGACATGTGCTTTGGCAGTGTCCAGCAGCTCAGAGCTGTAGCACACTACCCTGTCCCTTAGCTTAAGAGCAAGGGATCCAGGAGCCAGGAACGATTCAGCAGCCCAGCAGCAGCCTAGAAGTTTGGAGCCAAGGCAGTGGAGCCCAGAGATCCCAGGGACTGCATCCCAAGGACAGTGCTTGCTTGGTAGCATATGATTGTGCTTGATACTGGTGCATTATAATAAAGCTCCTCTAATTGCAAAAGAGCTTGTCTTGCCTGGTTTGCCTTATTTCTCATAACCTTGCACAGGGCGTCCTGTGACAAGGAACCTTTCTGATTTTCCTAGAGGAAACGTAAAATGTTGCTGCAAAATTTCAGCATTACTGGTAGTTTTGATCCAAATACCAGTTTATGTAACTACTGCTACAATTTCATCTCAGAACTGCCAAAGGTTTAACCAGCGAAACTAGGTTTAGATACGGCAGTTTTGTGGTTCTGATGCAGAATTTTGGTCTCAGTTGTCTAAACATTACACAGAGACCTCACACTGTTTTACGAACATGAAGGTAGGAATAAATAATGTCTAGTCCATACATGTCTATTTAGAACATGACATGACAGGAGGAAACAGAAACAGAACTTAAGGCTGTTCACCTTGCAATTGAAATGGTAACATAAGTTATATTCCTCATACACATATACAGCCAGGTAATGTTCACCGAGACCTGCCTTGAAAATTCTTTCCATCTTGTCTGTCTCCTTTGGGAATCCAGCAGTCACATAGTCACATAGAATGTATTGTGTGTAAACAAGACAAAAAGTCCTGTTGTAATGTCTCTGTGAATCACGACAAATAGATGGAGTGTCGGTTATTTCTCCCGGTAAAATCACCTTCATCCAATAACTGGTGAATCGTGAATAAAATCCGAAATACATTTTGTTGTGAAATGTTGCTTAAAGGGGTTTATCTACCTTTAAATACAGTTGCTTATATTCAAAGCTGCGTTTCAATTAAAAAAATATACAGGTTAAAAAATACCGGTTGCAAGAGAATATTTGAATATGAATCAAGTCTGTGAACAATTAGGAGAGAGATACACACTCTAATACCATCTGTTCTCAAATGTATTGAAGCCTTATTAACATTTTCTAATGTAAACAATTTCTTAGCTAAAGGGGTCTATATGAAATGTTTATGCGGCATGTTATCACTAGCATACGGGTATATCTGTGTATAAGTGATAACAAAATTGCAGTTACTCATACGGACATCAAAATAACAAGAAGAAAGTGCGTTCTGTAAATAAATGTTTTCTGTTTTTAGAACTATTAAGTTTCAATGAAACCTGAAAAAGTAATTACAGGTTTAAAGCTGGACGTTCCATGGCGCCTATATGGATCCGTCAGATTCCGAATTCCTAAGTTTTACAGGGAATAATTTTCCTCAACAGTTATCGTTTCCTCCACAAAATGGAAACCTACTCATGAGTAATATATAATATAAATCATGGAACTGTTTGCTGGTACAGTAAATGGCGGCTCCTCACAGGACTGACAATTTTCACCTCCTCTTTCCACTCAGTGAGCACTTTTACACATATTGGCTATGACTTCACCATGACTGATGGCTGCTACCCAGAAGGTGGACACCAGCACACAGAGAGGGCCAGCTGAGATTGGGAGGAATACAGCATTTTAGGGAACCCAGGAAATAGGTGAGTATAACGGTCTCAGGATTTGTGTCCCTAACATAATTATCATATTATCCTTGGGGATGGGGGGGGGGGGGGTGAATATGCTCCTTTTGCCATATTTTGCGATCCGTTTGCACTTTGCGATCTGCACCAACATTTTATTTATAATGTAAATTGCAATAAAGCAGCCGCAAGCAGACAAAATTAATATGACGTGCGGTTTTATTTTTATCCAAAATCCCATGCGAAACGCATGTAAAAGCAGATTCAAGCGGACACAAGCCAATGGCAAATCACTAAGAAATACACAGTGCCAGTGTCGGACTGGCCTACAGGGTTACAGGAGAATCCCCTGGTGGTCCCACAGCCCAGTCACCAATAAAACAGAGAAAACTGATGAAATGTAAATACAGAGCCAAAGGGCCAGAAAGAAATGTATTTTAATAAACAATAGGAGTCAGTGGGAGTAAGATAGAAATGTAAATGAGTGTTAATAGAGATAGGAAATGTTAGGTGGGACCCTAAACTCGACCTGGAGGGCCCCTGGTCAGTCTCAGATTTCCTGGTGGGCCCAGAGTCCAGTGTGACACTGCACAGCCCTTTTTTGTGCGTCGAGTGTGGCCTCAGACTTACTCTAGTTTTAAACTTTCAAAAATATTTTTTTTTATTTTCCCTGTAGAGATACAATACTAAGAAAGATTTTATCAAGTTTGTTGGAGAAATCCATGTTTTTTGAGTGTCTGCTTCAATTTAGCTGACTATAAACCCTGTTTAATATGGATGTCTATAGATAGTGGAATTGTTTTGTAATGTTTTATTAGATTTCTGTCTGAGCTTGTAATTTATTAATGCTCTTACCCGCTACCTTACCACATGAATTCAGTATTTCAGCTATTCTGTTTTATTTGTAACTTTTATTCTTCTGACATTCTAGACCCATTTCTACATATTTCTATTGTTATGTAATACACTCTGTGATCCCACCTGCTTATTCAAGCATCCAATTATTCTTATTATGGATTTATATAGCGTTATAATATTACATTGAGGTATTCCTATCTGGCCCTGCCACAAAGAGCTTACTATCTAAATACTTTATTTACACATACAACCTATCAGTATGTCTTTATGATTGTGGGGGAAACTGAAGTGCCCGGAGGAAACCCACGCAAGCACAGGGAGAACATACAAACTCCTTGCAAGGGAGGATTTAAACACAGGATGCAAAGCATCAGTGCTAACCACTGGACTGCCATCTAAGTAATAGGCACTGTACATTTTACTAATGATTTTTGAGCTATACTTGCAAGATCGGATTTTATGTATAACACCAGGAACCAAAACTAATGCAGGTTGGCATTTCATAGTTGTCTTTGTACAGTGTGTTTTATGTTATAATTTTTTGCTGAAGGTGGACCCTATGTGGTTGCCCCAGGTTACCTATCCCTGTGTCCTTAATATCAAGGATAGTTAATCATTTTATATCAGTTGCTTTTGCACAGGCTTGAAGCACTTAATTTATTTATGTCAAACAAGTAAGTTTGGGGAAGGGCCAAGAAAATTTTAAAAATAAGACATGAGGTAAGTTAAAGGGTATTTCCTCTCATATAGAAGACTTTTTTCAGTTTAATTAAAGAATGGGAGTTAAAGAAGCTGTGCCTTACCTCTCATTCTTTAATCAAGCAGCCAAGAGCAGGCAGGAAACACAGACATCTTACCCGCAGTCGTGCTCTAGCGCTGGCTTCTCTGACAGGTCCCTAACATGTGCATACAGTGCAAGGGAGCATTGGCACTTGTCAGAGCAGTCTGCGCTGGAGTGAGATTGCGAGTTGTCTGTGTTCCCTACCTGCTCATTTATCTCCCATTCTTCAATGAAACTGATAAAACCAAAGTCTTCTATATTAGTCGAGATAGCCTTTATGGAAGAATCCCAACCTGCACCAAAAAACAAGGGGTCACAACTAATCGCTTTCTGTCTTCCAGTCACCTAACATCACCTGCCACAATGGACCATGGGAAAGAAGAACATAAATAGAATTCATGATCAGATTGTATTTCTTCCTCCTATAAGGTAGCAATAATGGATATACACAAAAAGACTCACAGTGAATTGTGGGATAGGACAAAACCATTATGACCACAAAACATATTTTTCAGTTGAAAGATCCTACAATAAATTCCATTGTCTTTCACTTTAATGTGTAAGTGTTACAGGAAAGGGCATTATACATCTTCCAGTATGAGTAGTTCATTTTTTTCCTTCCTCTTATTTTTTTGTAACTACAACTTCAGCATTTTGATTTAGCAGGACTCATAAAAGAAATGAACACTGTTACAGTCCAAGGTCAAGTGACACACAACTTTCCCTCTTGTCCTCCCACTGCAGCTGTCTTCAAATAGATTATGGTTTTCTCAATCAGTCAACAGATACTTAGCAGCGCTGGAGAAAGTCATGCAGCTAAAAAGGCAGTTTGAAATGTACTGGTGAATTAACAGCGTTAACCAGTATTTGGGTTTGAAATTGAGGGGGGAGATACAATAAAAGGCTGTATCAGGCAAGTACTGGGCTTTACAGTTAACTAGAAGGGCTATTTTCAAGGTGCAGGGCTCCCAATGCAATAATGAAACCATTAAGTTAGCGACAAATCTAACATGTTCTTAAGGTAGCAGTGAAGAAGGCGCACCTTGCTTTCTTGGCTCCTCAATGCAATAGCCATTGTATAGTGTTTAGGTAAGCGAAGAGTACTGCACTCTCTATTGTATCTTGACTTAACCGTGGCCATAGACCTAGCAATATTATCTGCTCATCCCTCCATGAGGGGCATCCAATGACAAAGTCACACCGTCAAAATCAGTCTGTTTTTTAGCCACCGTAACAATTTATTTTTAAATGAGGATACTGATACTGAAATTTAAACAATGCCAATTTGCATTAAAATGCCAGTTATTCAAATCAAAGCAGTTTGTTATAACAATAACATTTCTAAAGCGATTTTCTTCTGTGCGACTCAAGATAACATTGTCAGGGGAATCCAATATCGCTAATGCGATCGTCTTACCTTGCCCCGATCCCACTATGCAATACACAATTGCTTCTGGTATTGCATTGCCGGATTGCATCACGGGGTTAGACGCTCGCTTGTGCTTGCAATTCCACTTTATGATTTACGCTACGAGGTATTGTATCAGGAACGCTGCACTACTTCCAAAAACATAAGGAATTGTGCAGACCCCTAAAATAAGTGTAAAAACCTCATTAACCCAATATTTCATCAGGTTGCATGGATTTTACACTTTTTTTAAGTTTTAATTTTAACAATACTGAATTGCCCCTGTGTGTCCCATTATTTGTTGTAGGATATCCTACACCTGTTCATTGAGCTTTATACTGTATAAATAGGATTAGGGGACACCAAAGAGATCCAAGGCTGTAATAGAGCACAAGGCCACATACCTCCATAGCAGTTTTCTTTCAAAAAGAGTGTATAACCAGCAGTATTTTCACAATACATATAATAATGTGATCACACCAACATCACACCTTCTCATGCGTGTCTCAATATATAAATAGATCCAAATATATGACTAACAGTGATAAGTATGAATAAACAAATGATGAAAATAATAAAATCAATTCATCTAATGAGTAACCCTATGATCACACTAGGAAATGCCCCCAAATGCAAAGTACACAAATGCCCTGAGATTTTTTGTGCATTTTTCCTGTGCGTTTGTGTCAGTTTCTATTTCTGCAATTGCACGCATTTCTGCCCAGAATCACACTCAATAAATAGCGATGGGAAGGGGAAAAAACTGCAAATACTGAAACACATTCATCTAGTTTTTATTGCCAATTTAACCCAAAAATGCACTGTATGCAAATGCACTGTAAATGCATAGAAATGCAGTGTTAAAAACATACAAACACACTATCACGGAGATGTAAGAAAAGTTCTTATCATTAAAAATGGTGATAATTTTGCCCTAACCAATCAGATCTTAGCTTTCAAATAACATTTGATTGGTTGGGACAAAATTAGCAACATTTTTAATGAAAAAGAACTTTTATTACATCTCCCTGTGTATGTTTTGCATTGATAAATGTAGCCATAGGCTGGGTACCCACAAAGGGACTAATTCTCCCACCGAGCTCTCGGCCGGGACAAAAGTTCATCGGTTCGGACGCGGCCGAAAGTGCGAACGAACGATTGTGCGGTCCCATAATAATAATGTATAAATCCATCTCATGAATAATTAATAATATTGTAATATTCACATGTGCATTGATTGGCTTGTCGCCTTGGGCTAGGTACAAAGAAGCAGATATTTCGGACCAACCAATCTTTCTTTCATCTTGTCATTGGACTTGAAATACCGTATCAGCAGTAGTTTTTCTGCCACCATTATCCGGTCTGACCAGTTGCAGTGAATTGTTACCTGGGATGAAAAAACTACCCATATGTACCTGGAATCACTTATAAAAGGAAATTAAAATATGGATACAAATAATCCTCAAAGCATCTATTTTAAAATAATTGTGTTAAAATAATATATCTATAAAAAATCTAATATTTATTACAATGGAATATCAATCCATAGTAAAGGTTACTGGGCAGTGGTCAGGAATTAATCTCTTAATAGTTAACATTGAAGGACAATGTAAACCTTAAAGGAAAACTATACTGTAAAAATGTACTTTTTTAAAATGAAAAGTACCTGGGGCAGGGAGGTAGGAATAATTATGCCTACCCCCAAATATTGTTTTGCTACAGCACATACATTTTCTTTATTTCTGCTAGGTTAGTGCCCTGGGACTTCCTGTATTAAAGAAAGCATTGAAGCACTAAGGAAGACTGGCAAAAGCAGTTTACTTTGTGCTGCCAAAATTGTATCGGAAGGTAGAAAGTACCAATTCTACCTCCCTGCCTGGGTATTTTTCTTTTTAGCGATCTTTGAAAACACATAAAATGTACTATAATTCTCATTTAAATATAGAAGAACATGGGCCTGCTTAGCATAATCAACAAACACATTTATTCATCAAACACCAAAGAATATTTTAAAAAACAAAACAATAACCCTAATAATAGTTCGATAAAATATGGTACAGGAACTAATACTGAATTAATACTGTACATGGACTATTTTTATATATCAAAATTCACATACGCCATCTAGCTGTTTATCACACGTACATTGTTATAGACATATGATAATAGCTCATAATTTCTCTATATTTTAAATAAGATGCACTGTTACTTTTTATATACAGGTATCAGTGAGTTGTGTGACATGACGTACTGTATTACCAACTAGGACTGATCAAATACATTGTTAATTAGGGAATATATTCATGGCTCTGTTCTTAAAGACACGTAAAAAACACATTAAAAAAATGTTCTAGATTTTAATATTTATTAGTATGTACTTAAAGGGCATAAAGAAGTCATTGTGCATATCCCACAGTTCTGGGAGTGAGATTTCATTCCTTATTTTTTATGTTTACCAAAATGAGTGAAATTACTCAAATTTCACTGTTTTATAGCAGCCAATTAGATATTTACTTTCTAGCTTGGTAGATCAATATTCATAGTAAATTGGTTATTATGGGTAAAATCAATGCAATCTGATTCCTGTTCTGAAACATAATTTAAACTTCTGGCTGCTATTTCTGGGAAGCCACCATAACAAACTGGTAGGTAACAGTATTACTGTATAATGTATGATAAAGGGGCTGACCCATAGGAAAACCTATATAATGGCTATTGTCCTGCATCTGAGATGCAATAATCCCTTTGTGACAGTTGCAGCATCATGAGAACAGAGAGTGGAATATTCCCTCTGTTGCAGGGTGATGCATTGGGAGATGTAATACTTACCTCATTCCAGTGGCGTAACTACCCCACGCACCCCACCCCTGCGACTGCGACCGTTACCTGTTTAAAAACAGCCGATCACACATATAAATACTCGCGATCAGCTGTTAAAAAGGTCGGAACCGAACTGGAATTTCGGGTCCGGTCTATTAAACAGCTGATTGTGCTTTTGTTTCATTCATACGTGCGATCAGCTATTTAACAACAGCTGATCATGGAGGAGGTGGGTCAGGGGCCCCTGTCTCTTGCCTTCCGGGTTTCTGTGATTTAGTAATCGATTAGGAAGATTTACAGAGGGAGTGCCAGCATGAAGAAAACTGATTCTGCCAGGCATCTTTCATAACAGGAATGCCCAGGGCACAAACCTGGTAGCTAAAAAAAAACAATATTAGGAGGTAGGAATAATCTACTAAAAAATATAGAGTAGTTAGAATAATAGTAAAATAAGGAATATTCCTTTGATATATGACCCTCTAACAACAAAATATACATAATAATGCAAAAAAAGGGCAATAATGACACATAATGTATAATGTGAATCCAATAAACTTTTAAGGCGATACACCAGGAGGAGCACCGCTCCTGTTCTGGAGTTTAAGTCACGCTAACCAATGTTATATCGGTTAATGTGAGTTAAACTTCTTTATTGCAGTGGTTGCGTGCCTAACGTGGAAGTTTACCGTTCAGCAATGTTATATGCCGAAAGCAGCATTCTATTGCGGCACTTTAAACGTCACCAAATAGCTGCCGTTAGAAGCACCAAAGTAGATACCGCCACTTAGCGATGCACCGCTATCAGCATATAATATCAACGGCGAGTTTGCACCAGGTTGCCGGTAGCAGCTCTCGCCCTCTTTGTTTTCAAAATGTATGTAAAAAGCTGGTGCAATAGTTTGTGCAAATCGATATGCAATAAAGTCCAGAAAATGGTGAATACTTGAAAACAGATATTGCCACTTACCCCTCTCAATCCTACACCCACAGGGAAACCATCGGGAGATCCCAAATTTTTCCTCCTATCTCTGAACTTCAAACTTGACTCCCTGCCCCAGGTATTTTTCATTATTAAAAAGTGCTTGTGAAGGTTCTCATCCCTCCAGGTCTATCTGTATATCTGTTGTATTCAATTAGTTGAATTTGAAGTTTAGTTCTTGAAGACGTTTCGCTAGTCATCCGACTGGCTTTCTCAATTCAAAATGACTTGTACAAGGGTCATAGACTTACTACAACAGCTTCAAAAGGATAAAGCCATTGATTGAGAAATGTATCATCGCCTCTACCCTGGTGAGGCACATCCATGCATATATGGACTCCCAAAGATACATAAGGAAGGGGCACCACTAAGACCTATAGTCAGCAGCATCAACTCTGTAACATACAAGGTGGCAAAATACCTAGCCAACATCTTAGGACCATTGGTGGGAAGTTCTAAGCATCACATCCAGAACTCTCAGGATTTTACCAACAAGATTGAAGATATAGTACTATGGTGTCCTATGATGTGACATCTCTCTTAACCTGTATACCCACCAAGGAGGCTGTTGACTTGATGAGAAAACGGCTAGGCCAAGACAGCACTCTTACCAGCAGAACTGATCTCAACCCACAACAGATGTGTTCCTTACTGGACTTGTGCCTGAATACCACATATTTCAAATACAGGGATATGTTCTATAAGCAAAAACATGGATGTGCTATGGGATCTCCAGTTTTACCCATTGTGGCCAACCTTTACATGGAGGAGGTAGAAAAACAGGCGCTTAATACCTTTAAGGGCATAGCACCCAGCCACTGGTTCAGATATGTGGATGACACCTGGGTTAAAATCCACCAGAAGGAAGTACAAGCTTTCACAGAACACATTAATGCGGTAGACCAAAACATCAAATTTACAAGGGAAGAGGTACAAAACAACAAACTGGCTTTCTTGGACTGCTTGGTAGAAGTTAAGGAAAATGGTAAACTGGAAGTAGAGGTTTACAGAAAACCAACACACACAGATCAGTATTTGATGTTTGACTCCCACTACCCTTTAGATCACAATATGGGTGTCATCAGAACCCTGCCACACAGAGCTGCGAACATCCCCACTAGCACAGAGGCGAAGGCTAAAGAAATGAAACATCTCAGAGGAGCCCTTAAAACTTGTGGATATCCAGACTGGGCCTTTGTCAAGAAGTAGAAGGAAAGAAAAGAACAGGTATACCAACAGTGAAGGGGAAAAGCAAGACAGGAGAAAGAACATTAAGAAGATTTTTTTAAAAAAAAGTATCCCTGTCTGCTTTAAACTGAACAACACACTGAGGCAGCAATTGGTACATCCGAAAGACCCAATACCGAAACACAAGAAAAGCGACATCATATACGCAGTGCAGTGCAGTGAGGAATGCTCTGATTTGTATGTGGGGGAGACCAAACAGCAACTGCATCAACGTATGGCCCAGCACAGAAGAGCCAATTCCTCGGGTCAGGACTCAGCCGTGAAACTGCATCTTAAGGATAAAGGACATACCTTTGAATATTGTAATGTTAACATATTGGCAAAGGAACGTGACTGGTTCAAGAGAGGTGGGGGGGTTCAACGCCAACTGTCTGCCATGTACAATGCTGTTTTGACACCTTACTCTGAGCGTTCCTATAATACCTCTTAGCCACTATCCAATGACGCCTTTAACACTTGGCTGTGATATACTAATTGGGATTTTCCAGGGTACATAATTGCCACAGATTCTTGTACAAGTCATTCTGAATTGAGAAACCCAGTCGGATGACTAGCGAAATGTCTTCAAGAACTAAACTTCAAGTCCAGTTGATCTAATTGAATACAACAGATATTATTAAAAAGTAAAATTTTACAGTGTAGTTGTCCTTTAATATACAGCAACTAATCACATGTTAGCTAATTGCATGTGATTAGTTGCTGCAAAATCTGATTGGTTGCATCAAACTACATCAAATTATAACGCATAACCTTAAAGGACAATTATACTCACCTCCCCCTTGTTCCTTTCCCCCCACTCCTGCAAAGTACCCAGGGCGAGGACCTAAAACGCTAAGTCCTCACCTCTGGGTACTTTACAAAAGTCCTGAAGTACATACTTGTAATCTCCCTCGTCGCTCTGGTCCGATCCTCCCCATTGGCACTTTGAGTGACAGGTCACGAGGCAGCCAATGGGAAGACACTCTCTGCAAGGAGGCATGTCTTCCCATTGGCTGCCTCCCGGACTGTCACTGACAGTGCCAGTGGGGAGGATCCGACCGGAGCGACGAGGGAGATTACAAGTAAGTACTTCAGGACTTTTGTAAAGTACCCAGAGGTGAGGACTTAGCATTTTAGGTCCTCACCCTGGGTACTATGCAGGAGTGGATCGGGGGAAATGGTAAGTATAATTGTCCTTTAATATTACTTAATTATTGTAACTGCAAAACCAGTGCAAAAGCCACAGTAACTTGAAAGTTTTTTTAATGATTTGGGTGATAGTGCCAGATATCAGACATCCCTTGGTTTGTTAACTTACAGTCTGTAGTAATCAGTTACATTCCATGAAAACTACATGCTGTTGAGCTTTATATGCTATTCGTGTGCATTGTCTGACTTGTAAATTTACATCACTGCCCTCTGGTGTCTCTTTGTTTCATTGCACTTCAATACAAACCCTCATTTTGGGTTTCAGTGTAAAAGCTGCAACATAAAAGAATTTTAATAATTTGATCAAACATCTGCATCTTCTATTTAGCTATAGAAGCTTTAATACATTTATACATTTTCTCAGTTTTTTTTGTTAAAATGAATATGAATGTAGTTAGAATGTAGAGGTGCTATATCCGCCATATCGTCTGGCAATTGTAAATACATCATCATGTGGTCACTTACCAGGCTATTGTTTCAACAAAGCATTATTGGGAGATGACAATTTACAACAATGAATTGGTTATAGATTAAATCCTGACCTAGGACAAGAAATAACAGGTCCTTAATATTTATAACCAGAACCGCACTGAGAGGAGGTCCAGGTTCTGTGGAAATATTCTGCTGGAGAAACAAGATTATAAAAATATTATTGAACACTTTAAGGAACATATTACTCATGCAGTAATTGACTAGTCTCTGCCTCCTCCCCAGTCAGTATCACTGAGACTTCTCTCTGATGTACTTAAAAGTTTGCTGAAGGTGCATGACTGCGTGACCATAAAAAAGGTAGTGACCCTAGCGATCTTACCTCTCCTAAGTCTATTTTTGTTTCCATCTCTCCACTGCTTGCTTGGAAGAGCAACTCACATGAGCGGGAATGGGGTCTCCATATTGGTTTCAGGTTAGCACATTTTTATTAAATAAGTGTGGGCATCTTGCATTTACCAGTCACTATGGGGATCTTGCATTTACCAGCCACTGTGGTCAGCTTGCATTTACCAGTCTGTCTGCATCTTGCATTTTCCAGCCACTGTGGGCATTTTGCATTAACCAGCTACTGTGGGCATCTTGCTTTAACAAATCACTGTGGGCATCTTGCATTTGCCATTCACTGTGGATATCTTATATTTATCAGTCACTTTGGGCATCTTAAATATACCTGTCAATGTGGGCATCTTTAATATACCAGTCCCTGCTGGCATCTTATATTTATCAGTCACTGTGGCATCTTGTATTTACCGGTCACTGGGCATCTTGAATTTACCAGTCACTGTGGGCATCTTGCATTTACCAGTCACTGATGGCATCTTGTATATACCAGTTACTGTGGGCATCTTGCATTAATCAGTCACTGTGGGCATTTTGAACTTACCAGTCATTGTGGGCATCTTGCATTAATCAGTCACTGTTGGCATCTTGTATATACCAGTCACTGTGGGCACTTCCATTTACTAGTAGTCTCTGTGGGTATCTTGTATTTACCATTCACTGTGGATATCTTGTATTTACCAGCCACTGCAGGCATCTTGGGTTTACTTGCCATTGTGGGCATCTTATGTATACCAGTAACTATGGCCATCTTGTATATACCAGTCACTGTGGGCATCTTTTATATATGAGTTACTGTGGGCATCTTGTATTTATCAGTCACTGTGGGCATCTTTCATTTACCAGTCAATGTGGGGATCTTGAATTTACCAACCACTGTGGGCATCTTGAATTTACCAGCCACTGTGGGCATCTTGCATTTACTAGTTACTGTGGGTATCTTGTATTTAGCAGTCACTGTGAGCATCTTGTGTTTACAGCCCCCATGGGCATCTTGTATATGCCAGTCACTGTGGGCATCTTGTATTCACCAGTCACTGTGGGCATCTTGTATATACCAGGCCACTGTGGGCATCTTGCATTTACCAGTTACTGTTGGCATCTTGTATTTAGCAGTCAGTTTGGCATCTTATATTTCTTAGCCTGTGTGTGTACTTATATTTTCCAGTCTCTGTTTAGGGCTACGTTAACGCTGGCTGCTGAACTTGTAAGCCAGTCAGTCCTGCCCTCCAGTTCAGCAGCCACTGCCAGCACTTTAGTCCACCAGACAGTGTTAAGTCGGCCCTCCAGTTCACCAGCCAGTGTTAGTCAACCCACCACACATACCTCCACAAACCCCCACTTTTTCGATGGTGCTCTTTGTTTCAGGGGACAAAATGTCACTGCAAGAGCAAAGCTGTCCTTCAAGGCTAAATTTGCTATAGCACTTTTCCTAATGGTTTCAGGTGTTGAGCAGTAGAAAACATTGCGTGCAGTGTTCACTAATGGCAGCTGCTCAATAACGCTGTAAACCATCAGGTAGATAAAAATGTGTCATTCTTGTGAATAAAGCCTAGGGAAAATGTCTATGAACCTCTGCAAATGGAAATTCATTGCATGCAAAATTCTGTTACACCTCCTCTAAATCCATGCAGTGAAGCCCATCAAATACACATCAGGAGACTGACCACAATGAAAGGAAATAAGTAGAACCTGCTTTTCCAGATTACAAAGCAATAACAACATATTTTCTGAAGGCATTACCAAGACGGCATACAGCTGCCTATCACAGACAACTCTGATTACCAAATGGCTTTTTCCTCTTTATCAGCTGCTGTATCCTTAATTGCAATTTAGCTGGGGGTAAGGACTAAATCTTCATTTCCTTTATTACAACTCAGTGTAATTGCAGAAATGCTCCCCACGGCCAAAAAGCAATATACTTTATATCAAGCCAAAATGAAAAGCCCCTCTTTGTTATAGGCAGCCAATAGGATCGCCACCGGCATCAGACGATGAATTATTAGAATCTGGGAATAAGGCTCTCGGCCATATTAACCCTTTAATGTAGTGTTTATAAGCTGAGAAAGCATGCAAGCTGTAACGCTGAAATGATTCAGCCAGAGGAATGATTGCTAACACATGAGTGATACATTCAATTTACAACAAGTTTACTTTCCTATTGAATTAGGGAAAACATCTGTTTTCTGCCCGTTTATTTTTCAACACGTTTCTACTGAAATAAAGGCTACAATAAACATACTAGAATGAATGGATTGATTCTGTTTGCAGTGAGATTACATACGTCATGGTCAGGGAACATCCACTATCAGTTATTGCATCTCCAAGAATCGCACTGATAATACTGGGAACAATGTTCCCTCTAACTATTTATTGGCTGTGTGTGCAGATATTTAGCTTCAGTGTGCACACAAAATTACATTATGTGCACTACATACCACAGAGGCTCAGAGCAAATGTAGATTTTTGTGTGCGCACTACTATAACCTCTGTATGTGTGGGCCTGCTGAGTTGTGTTTGCACCAGCACACAACTTAAAAGGAACACTGCCAAGAAATCCTATCTGATCCCCAACCCAGAGACCCGACTTGTTGCATTTATTAAAAGGTCTAGTCAAAGCCTAGTTCACACAGCCAGATGTATGTTTTTTGGGGGGATTGGATAAGACCAAGGCTGAAGGTAATCAAAATGCATTGTCAGATTTCATTTAATGTAGTTTGTTTTTGCACATCTCTATCCTCAATCTCTGAATCTTAGGCTGAGGCAACACTATGACGTTTCACACAGGTTACAAGTCTCTTAGCGCTTCAACCCAGGCAATAGTGCGCTATTGATGCACATTCAATTCTCCCACTCTGTGGCAGTGTGGGTTGGTGTAAGGCTATCAATACACATGGCTAAAAGTTGGTATTGTGTGTTCGGCAACAAAAATAAAGTGCTAAAATTTACTGCCATTTAGCGAACCTTCCTGTGGAATGAAACGCGGTACCAATGGCATAACAATCGACCCCTGGGTCCTGGTGACCTTCAAGTGCCATGATCTTGTGGTTCTCTACTTCCATACAAGTGATCAGCTGTTTAAAAAAAAACAGTTAATCTGCATTACAAAGCCTGCTACAGGGGTGTGTAGGGGACCATGCAGGTCCATTTCTAATGGACAATATTAGTCAAAATCCATTAGGGTCTGAAAGGATTTACCATGTGTATGTATAATAAATAAGCTTGTTATGATCTTGCACATGAACAGTAAAGATGGCTGTGGTATCATCCATCACGGCCATGATTGGCTGCTGTGCTGGTGGAAAGATGTAAGACTAGTGAAGAGTACCCCGGGCTGCAGTATTCAGTATTTCAGTCTAAGAGAACCAGGGAGATAAAGAATTTTTGCTTGGTCTGGTTTTTTTGGGGGGTGGGGAAGGTAAGTATAAAGTTATGTGTTATGGTGAACATACTTTTTATGGTAAGGCTGGTTCTCATTCATCCAGGTCATGGTGTATATATATGTGGTATTCAATTCTTAAAGATGTTTTGCTATTCATCCAACTGGCTTTCTCAATTCAGAATGACTGTTGGCAACAAAAACCCTGTAATGTGTGATCCCAATCAGCATATAATATCAATGAGGGACTTCCTGAATGCAACATGTTGATTGCATTGTAGCTAAGAGGTGTTATCTAAATTGCCCAGGGTAAGGCATCAAAACAACATTTTACATGACAGACATTGGTGTTGAACCGCCCCAATTCTATACATGCTAGGCTTCTTTATTTTCACATAAATGTATTTTGACATAAATGGCTTCATTAAAATGTAACTGAGGTCTCCATACAAGTGACCGTTGTTAAAAAGAGCACATTCCTACCTTTAAAATGACTCTAGGATCATGCTTTCAGCTGCAATCTATTCAAACCTATAGCAGTATAAAGGGTGGTGTTTCCAGATAGCACTGTGATCTGTGACATCACCAGCATCATTGCTCTGACCGCCTTGCCGCAGGCACTGAGCATGCTCAGTTGTATCCTAGTACTGGTACTGTCTTCAAATAGCTTCAGAAAAGATTGTGGGGTTTCCTTGTTGTGGGTGGTGGTGGTGAGGCTTCTTACACAGCACATCATGTCACTGACACACACTTCCTAGTTGTCTGAGTGTAACTTTAGAAACCTATAACTTAAGACCCAGACAAGCTATAGACATTGTCCTAGGCTTGTTTGAAAGGTATAATAGTGCTTCTTGTATGTAAACAATTACCCTTTAACAACTCTTTCATTCCAATTTTGTTCTTTGCTCATGATATTTACATTACAGTCTTCAAACATATGATACACGGCTCAGTCCTGACCTGAGGAATTAGCTCTTCTTTGCTGGACCATATGTTAGTGCAGCTGCCATTAAGTCTCCCCCACATACAAATCAGAGCACTCTTCCTTGCACTGCAATGTGTATATGATGTTGCTCTGCTTGTATTTCGGTATTGGGTCTTTTGGATGACCGTATAACGCTTTGGTTTTTCCATTGTCCTTCATAATTGAAGGAATCAATGAATTAGAATTTATCTGTCTCTTCTATTCCAAGGATATTTGTCTGGCTTTTAAAAAAGGACATGCCCTTTTTCACAGGGGGCAAGGGCCTGGAAGAAATTCTAGACACAGAAAGAAACAGCCACAGTCATTGCTTTAAATACTGTATAGCACAATATGGGGTTTTCATCCTTGGTTCCTGTCCAAACCTCCAGGCAGGCTAGCAGCTTTGTATGGTACATGAACCATGCATGAAATCAAATATATTTCCAGCTAAAAAGTTAACACAACAAACTACAATCTGAAACAGGAAATATGCTTTGTTGTGTGGATGTTCGCCTTTCTGTATCAATCTCATTGTACTGAAGGTATATTGTGTGAATATTTATAGATCTATTTCTACAGTGATTGTATCTGTGTCTCTGCTTGGCATGGATAGTGTTAAGGTATCATTGCTAGCCAACATTTAATACCAGGCTAGAGTTTTAATGATTAATATTTCCCATAAGGACTGATGGCTGCATATCACAGGTATTAATCTGTCTTTAAAGGGGAACATGTAGAGCTTATTTTTACTCTTGTTTAACACATTAGCTCTGTTCAATTCCACAAAAGTAGCTGCCCATTAGCATCTAAATCAATGAAATCTTGTACATTTAAATCAAACTCTTTTAATTAAATTTTCCTCCCCCTCGTGGCCCTTTGCCACCTCCCTCCTGTTCTGTGTTACTAATATCGCACATCTATTTAACAAAACAGGTTCCCATTAGAAATGCATTTAGACTCCAAAAATTTAAAAACAGATTAATCTGCTCCATCAGTCATTTCCATAGGCAAATGAATAGACTACAGAACGTGGGGACAAGGTAATGTGCTTATGTGACTAAATAGGATAGTGGAGAATTAAATTCAGACTAGTGTGGGTATTTAGAGAGGTATTCCAACGCTGTTAAAATAATTCACAATCATGGAATAAAGCAGAAGCACAATTATATTACAGGGCATGTTCTCCCTTGGTCGTATGTCTGTTACCTGCGCCAAACGCCAAGTGATATATTCATCACATTATTAGATGTATTACTAACCAGATAATGAAGGATAATTATTGCGTCCATTCTGGCAGAGTAAGATGGCTCCTACCTCCCTCAATCAAGGCTGTGACTGCTGACATAACAACTAATGATTGACTGCTGATACCACTGCTACCTCCTCTGCTCATGCAGATACCTTTTCTGCAACGGAACAAAACTTCTGATTAAATATCTGGTTACAAATGCATTTAATTGACTGTTAAAAATGGCATTTGGGATTGCGGGCAGATAACTGAGAAGTCACCAGTTTTTGTTTTAAGGGTGGACCTTTCCTTTAAAGGGAATGTCCACCCCTCTGGGAAAAAAATAGTATGCTATGCAAAACCCCCCTACACCTAAACTTCCTTTTGTTTCCAATATTTAAATCTGCTTCCAGCATGAGAAATCATACTTACAAGTTTGCAATCCACCACTGCTTGCTGTCCCTGCACTTCCTCTCCTCCGCGGCTTCTGTGGGAATGGCAGTGAGTGATTGGCTGTGACGTCACTGTCATGGCCAACACTGACTGCCTTACCCAGAAGTGAAAAGTGGAGTGCAGAGCTGCAGCGGTGGATTGCAGAGCTTGTAAGTAAAAGTTCTGTTGCTGGAAGCAGATTTAAACATTGGAAACAAAACGAAGTCTAGGTTTAGGGGGTTCTTGCATAACATACTGATTTTTTTCTCAGAGGGGAAAGTAAGTTCTTTGTTTAGAGTGCTGTTTTATTACTAACTGGTTATTACATGAATATCTAAACTCCCCTGATTTACTTGAAGTCTATGCCCCTAGTTTTCCTGCTTTTTCGGTTACTAATCCTATTTGGTTCTTTTAGAAACCATCTCCTTGTCTTTTGGTATAACTGATGAGTCCTGTTTTAGAAACTAAACTGGCTTTGAGCCAGAACTATGGATTTCCAAAAAATTGGTGGAAATTTTCAAACTTTGTAAAATATCATCAAAAAATAATGCTGATAATTCAACATGAAATGTTGAAAACCTGAAATTTGTTGTCAATTGACTTGGTTTCAGTTCAAATTTTTTGCTCTGCAGAATTTTAACACATTCTGCGTAACTGCTGGGGAAACAAAACTCACTGGGTTGTTTTATCTCTAGTAGGTATCTTTGTGAAAAATTCTTTCTTTCATCTTTCCCTTGTTTTTACGTACAAATCGCCATCTCTGTCCTAGTCTCTGTAGGTCTTGCACAGCTTTTGCAACTAATTGTAAGCAAGAGTGCATAAAGCACCAGGCGCTGCTAATTATGAGATGTTCTCTGGTGTCTTCTGGTGTTCTATTTTGATCTACCCTTTTGTGTTCTCTTCTTTGCTCCGAGCTCCTACCGTGGGCATTTCCTTGTTCTTTGTCCTTCCCTTAGCAATTCATTCCCTCCAAGATCTTGGTTTGCTATATCAGCTTTGCTACAAGTCTGTACTATATATCCATGCACGATGAGCTCTAAACCTGTTCCAAGTAATACATTTCTCATGTTACACCTGCGGGAGTTTTCTTTTTTGTTAAATGTGGGTGGAAACCAAGATCCAACGGGAACATACATTCTATTCCACAGTCTAGTATAAAATCGAAATGTTTCCTGTGCTAGGCTTTGTCATACTTTACACTTTTTGTTTCATCTTGGAAATTTTTATTAATGGGAGACACATTGACCTTCCATATATTCTTTATTTTATTTAGATTATAAAGTTATGGGGGGTTTTTTACCATCCAGAAAGAGAAAGTATAAACTTTGTATTTGGCAGAAATGCAATCAAGAGGTAGGTGTTCGTTAAAGTCTACTCACAAAAAAGTCTGTACATTCTCTGATAACTTTTGGGTTCCTTGGCTAGGTATCAGCACACAATGGGTGTGTAAATATTGCAGCCTCTATGTAGCCAAATTAGTGCAAAACCCACACTACCTGATGTACTATCAGGTTATTTTTATTTTAAAGCCTTTACTATACAGGCATAAAGCACACATCTTACCTGATCGGGAAGTCTCGCAAAGTAGTGATCATGTAAGTAGCGTGGTTTGCCTCTTTGCATAGGCTCGTATCTGTCCCACACATTTGTACCATTCATGTCTCTAGGAGATTCTGTCCAAAAAATAGGAAGAATAAAGAGAAGGAGAAGAAGTAATAGAAGAAGAAATAAAAAGTAATTTCAAGCCAAATTAATAATTTACTAGTCCCAGTAGTTTCCAATAAGTAAGATGCTGCTATTTTATGTATAAGCCTCTCCCCAAGCAGTCTTTATAGTACCTATAGTCAGACATTTCACCGAATATCTCAGGGGAATTTACTGTAAATATGTCTTGCTGCATTTGCTTTGTTATTAAAAAAAAAAAAGTTCAACAAGAATATCCCTCTACAAACACAGTAATATAAAATATGGATGCCTTAAAGGATGTGTCCACCTAAAAATAAATTTAGCTTAATAATGTTTAACAACCCCCCAAACCGAGGTTTTGCAAAATTTTTAAGTTTCAAAGATGCCCCGGAACTTCCTTACCTGACCTGGTTCCTTCGCCGCTCCTACTGATGACAGCTGCTCCACTTCCTGGTTGCGGCTGTCATTTAAGACCTGATGTGACATCATGCCCTGACAGCTACGACCAGGAAGAAGAGCGTCTGTCAGCGCAGAAAACCTCTGCTCCTGGTTTTGCAGGGGGCGGTGCCCAGGCGGCGAGGGACAGGGTCAGGTAAGTCAGTATTAGAGATGGCTGAACTTTCAAAAGTTTGGTCCGTTTTAAAACTATATGGAAAGTTCGAAAGTTCAAAGTTCGAAAACGGACCCATTAAAGTCAATGGGAGTTAAATAGTTTGAAAAGTTTGAATGAAATACAATTAAAATATCAAAAACTCGATTTTACTCGCACTACATTCGAGCTCTCACATCCGAACATTCGATAATTATCCCACGAACGACTCACGGATTCGATAATTCGATATTTACTCACGTATAGTTATAATAGTAATTTTACTCGCGGATTTAATATTTACTCACGTATTGGTATAATAGAAATTTTACTTGCGGATTCGATAATTCGATATTTACTTGCGTATTGGTATAATAGACATTTTAGTCGCATATTCGCACGCCTCAAACGTTTGAACATTCGATAATTATCGAAAGTCCGGAAAATAAGTCTGGGATAGTTCGAGAAGTCCGAGTACATTCAAACTCAAATAGTTTGGCTCGGGTTCGAGTTCTAGTCCATCTCTAGTCAGTATTCCATCTCTAGTCAGTATAGGGGAATCTTTGAAACTAATCAGAATAGATTATGAAATTAAAACCACTTACGTGGCAGTCATTCAGTGATTGGATGAGACTCAACCAATCACTGTGCGCCTGCCAGTCTGGCCCCTTCTGCTGCTTTCAAGATCAGAAAAAGCAGCAGAAGGTCAGTACTGGAACAAGGGCTGGTAAGTAAGTCTAAATTCCAGATTTGGGGGAAATAGACCTGGCGAAATCTAGGTTATGGGCCATTACAAGTACATTTTTCTTTAAGATCCGTTACTTTCACCGCCACTTCCCTTTTTGTTATTATGACTGTGGAAATGAAAAATATAAAGAGACTTTAGCTGTAGGTTTTAGAGTTAATTTGGCATTAAAGGGAAAGTACATCAGATCTTCATTAAGTAAAAATCTGAGTCTTAAAACATAATTATACTCACCATTTCCCCGATCCATTCCTGCAATGTACCCAGGATGAGGACCTAAAACACTCTGGGTACTTTACAAAAGTCCTGCACTACTTACTTGTAATCTCCCTCGGCGCTCTGGTGGATCCTCCCCACTGGCACTGTCAGTGACTTTCCGGGAGGCAGCCAATGGGAAGACACGCCTCCTTGCAGAGGACGTCTTCCCTTTGGCTGCCTCGCGACCTGTTACTCAAAGTGCCAGTGGGGAGGATCCGACTGCAGCGCCGAAAGAAGATTACAAGTAAGTAGTGCAGGACTTTTGTAAAGTAACCAGAGGTGAGGACTTTTAGATGGGGGGAAAGGAACGAGGAGGAGTTGAGTATAATTGTCCTTTAAGAAAACATGAATTTAAATATTTTTCCTATTTAGTAAGTAAAATACATTTTTAATGGACCCTTGAACTGAAGGTCAACACACAACCCTGCATCACATTAAGCTCTATATTCTCTTCAGACTTATTTCAATACTAGAATGTTCCAAGTCCAAGCAATGTGTAACTAAGGACACATGGATCATCTTTGGAACCAAATTTATGCAAAATTACCAGGGAACATTTCTTCCCAAATGTATAAAGTTGTATTTTCTTACCAAGTATGTATTTTTTTTGTTCTTCTTGCTCACTAAACTCCATCACAGTGGAGTAGGTACAGTTAGTAAAGTAAGTACTGCATATAAACCCAGTCTCCACTATCACTTCAGGCAGCTGCAGGGTTAATGTTGATACAGTTCTCTATGCTGCTGTCAATCACAGGGCAGACTGGATTCTTTTTTTGCAACTAACAAATGCTGCTTCTCATCTGCAACTCAATTAACAATGTAACAATCAATGTAACAGTCTACATAAAAATCTATGGAACAGTCTATGTAACAATCAATATAACAGTATGGGCACCAGGAGAAGTGGAAAAGCAGACTGCACTGAGCAAGCAGAAAGGTGGGATTTCAGGCAACAGTAATCCCCCAAAACAGGCCACTGCTGGCTAGAGGATAGAAATCTCACTGGAGCCACTCACCATCAGTGTGTGATGTGTCATCTGAGCTGCTGTCAAAATCCAAGTCTTGTATCAATAGAACTGACAACTACTGTATATTGGAATATTGGATTCACAAAGCATTTTTATCCTTCCTGTAGTAAGCTGGAATTGCTTACGTTCCTCTAAATCACCTCATTCATAAGTAACCACTGTAGGCAAATACATCAGCTCCAAAAATAGATCTGATCAACATTCCAAATGTTATTTAATTATCCTCACTTTTATCATGTAGGAGGTTATGGAAAAGAACAACTGAAATATCTAGATGAATTCCAGATTCCCATTCATATATAAAGGGTAATGAGGATTCAGTTTTTCATAATTTCTATGCTGGATGTAGTAACTACTGTATGATGAATTCCAGATCTGCAGAGTTCAGTAGTAGTTATGTTATTGGACCTGCTACTTCAATGTTCCCTATGCATTACATTAGAATTGTTTAATTTCCCAGCACCAAGGACTCACCAAGAGTTCTTATAGTGAATATTTACACCTTCTGGGGACCTGGTCTGACTGTTTAAAAAACTCTATTCCATAGCCTTTGATGAATGCAGTTTGGGGGGCTAATAGATCTTAAAAGACAAGTTCACCCAGAAAAAAGTTAAAGGGCATGTCCACCCCCAAAAGTAACTTTCTATATTTATTTGGCCCAAATAAGTGCTCCAAAACACACTTTACAGCATGTAAATCGGTCCAGTGGTTCAAAAGTTACAAACCTTTGTAGCTGGCTTAATCCTGCAGCATGGACCAATGCAGCGATGAACAGAGACAGGTTACGTTACCTTGCCTCTGTTCTTTTCATGTTCTCGCGCATGTCTGTTAACATCCAGCAGTGAGCACAGAGGGAAGTTGCATCAGTAATGATCTGACCCCTGGATCCCGCCCTCTTTTCCCAATCAACCGATCGCAGTTGTAAAGTTATGTGTACGGAAGAAATCCGGGATTAAGATATTGCAGCCAGCCGGCTTCGAGAGACACACACACACACACACACACACACACCCTCCCCCTCCGTGAATGCTGGGTTCTGATTGGTCCGGCAAGGAAGAATCTTTTTTTTTTTGTCTAAGCTGCAGCGCGGGGTCACCTAAAGCGGAAGTGGAGCGGAAGTGCAGCCTGATATATATCTCATTAAATATCGGGCAAAGCAAATGATTTTTAGAAAAATGAACATGGATTTGAGGTTGGTGCTATTATATAAATAACATATAAAAAGTTTATTTTTTGGGTGGACATTTTTACATACATTACCCCCCAAAACCCGACTTGTTTTAGTCTTACCTTTCTCCGACACTCCCATGCTGAGGTACAGGTACTTAAAACAGCTGATCCACCCCATGGATGTATTGCCTCCTCTGCTGGTTACAAGCATCTTAAGGAGCAGAGTGTGCTTATAACCGCTTGTTGATTGACAGTCATTACCTGGAAGAGAAGAAGGATGTGGTGAGGGCATCAGCTGTTTATGTGGTGAGGGCATCAGCTGTTTATAAGTACCTAGATCTCAACGTGGGAACATCAGAGAAATTAAGATTAAAACGAAAGCTGGGGTTTGGGGTGTCATGTATGTAAAAATGTAAAAACATTTTCTGGGTGAACTTACCGTTTATAATTTAGTGTTAAGGAATGTCTGTGAATGACCCCCAACATTTCTTGGTTATAAGGGTAGGAAAATACAACTTTTTACATTTGGGAAGAAATGTTCCCTGTTGATGACATTGTCCTGTTTCTTATAATAAGTAATTTTGCATAAATTTGGTTCCAAAGATGACCCATGTGTCCTTAGTTACACATTGCTTGGACTTGGAACATTCTAGTATTGAAAGAAGACTGAAGAATATAGACCTTAATGTGATGCAGGGTTGCGTGTTGACCTTCAGTTCAAGGGTCCATTAAAAATGTACAACAATTGTTGATTGTTCATGACTGACTGCAAGTGTCAATCAGTTTGCATATGGAAACATTAGATCCTGATATCCTTACACCTTAATATTCATATTGGTCTATTTAATATTTTATATAATGTAACTTCATGTATATGTTCTTATTTATATATCACCACTTGGGAATGCAGCTTTGTACATTATTACAATACATAGAAAACAGACAAGGGAATAATGAGATACAATACATTAATAATTAATAGATACATACAGACATGATGTATCTTATATTGTAATGTCTTAGACATCACAATATAAGCATTTAGATTGCGTCCCCACTTGAGCGCACAGAGGCACACACATGGTCGAAATTATGCGCAATCATGCTTGCTTCTGTGTGCTTCCGTGGCTTCACAGGCCAAAATGTTGTGTGTTTGGTGTGGGACTACCCACTTTCAAAGATATATGAAGGCATTGAGGTGGCCCTAAGGACATCCCACCTCTCCAAGTATATCCCCTACACTATACAGACATTGATATACTGTAATATCCTGTAACTGCCAACTAAAGAATCAAATGCAGTGCTAGTTCTTTAACGGGTAAGACCATGTTTTCATCAACAGGGGAATTATACTCATGTAGTAACTCACTGCACCCTAGCTTCTCTCCCTCCTCTATTAACATGTGTTCTCTAAAGTCACAGATGGAAGAATAGTCAGTGACAATGACTGTGGGAGGAGCCAGAAGGAAGTCAGTTACTGCATAATTGCATAAGTATAATTCTCCTTTACTACTATGGGGTCTTTTCTGGTGAAGAAACAAAGAAATCAAATTCCATAGGTTGGAGAAACAAGAGGGAGAGACAGGAGCTGGACTGGCAGCTGCGTCTGTGATTCCAATCACTGACGCAGCTGCCGATCCAGCCCCCTCTGCTGCTTTAGCCAGATACTGATTGGACACAAAGAGGAGCAGAAGAGAAAGGTAGGGATCTTTTAAGACTACACACTGGGGCAAATTTTAGTTGGGGGGTTGGAGACACAATCCAACTGCTAAGCATGGAAGATGTTAGTTCTTTCTTAGGAGATACATTTGCTTGTTATAGAAAATCAGCTTATACTTTAGCTGAATATGGATAATAAGGACAAATCCAATATCTCCAATTCTTAAACATTATAATCTCTTGAAAGAAAGGTCAGTTCGACACCTCCAATCTGTATATATGTGTATGTGTAAGTACTGTTATATCCGCTCTATTGTAAGACACTCCAGTATAAATGTGTTGGTGATCTAGAAATACTTCATAACAATAATAACACTTACCCCTAAGCAGCTAATAACAGGTAAAGAGTGTCCTTTGGGAGCGCTGGAAAGATGTTATTGAAAGTGTTTTTTTTTTTTGTCTTTCTAGTTTGCTTGATGTGAAGTAAATAATGTGCATTACACTCCTGTTGTGTCTGATGTTGGAATACAGTTCAGATTTGTTTGATGTCATAATGACAGCCGTGTACTAGAGTTCTATCAATATAGAGAATTCAATGATGACAATAGAGAATGCTGATAGATGTGTGCAGTCATATGGCAAAGGGGACTGCATGTCACCTCTACCTGCAGGGGCAAATGCCATTTGCTTCTGCCTACCTATATACATTATAGAAAAATTGTTTTTCTTTAATTATTTTTTCACAATGATTCACTTTTTCAGAGGCTGAAGAAAATAAATCCAAATAAAATGTATTTGTAAATTTTTCTTAACCTCATAAAAGTGTTTTAGAATTCTGTCATTTTGTCATCAAGATGCAATAAATATACCTGCTGTTAAATTAACAATGTCAAACTTTTCAAAAATGAAACTGCCACTCGGAATCTTTCTGTACATCTTTGTGTTTTAACTAGCAATCTCTATTTCCTTTCTATTTATTATAAACCTACAGACCAAATCATTCTAATATATCACAAAAAAATAAATATAGAAAATATATATTCATGGGACAGTTCATACATTGAAAGTCTCTAATAATATGAATATAAATGAGTACTGTACATATAAGTGTTGATAAACTTATAAAGTGTAATGCCTACCTAAAGACTAATGCACCACATCACCCACATCTCCTCAGCCTTCATCCGTGTCCAGAACACCATGACAGTCAGATGCTATCCAACACTCTCTCAACCAAAACTTAACGTGGATACACCCAGAATGGTAACGCCTTTACAGATTCAGGGTCTTTTTGGATGCAATGTTAGTATTATATTGTCTGCAATTGATACCCCGGGTATGCGAGATCCATTTTTATATTTAAATTTAATATTTGGCCCTGACAAATATTGATGGGTTTGATATTTTGGCCTTATATTAAACAGTTAGGCTAGGCATACATTGTTAATCTATGGCCTGATAAACCTAATTGATAGAGTACTGATTGGTAAACCATTGTTAGTCTTTCGGTCAGAAACTAAGGCCAGGTACACTCCATACAATCTTATCTGTGGACCTACCGATAGTACCGTGTATCAGTCGGTCGGTCGGCAAGAAATATCTCATGCTGTGGATGGCCATGACCAAGCTCAGGTCGCCCGTTCATCCGAATCGGACAAATTATCAATGTGTATGCCCAGCCTTTGAAGTAAGGGAAGAGAGAATTGTGGGTAGTTTCCATTTTATTAGCACTAGGATATATAGGGGAGCACACTACAAATGGTGAAAAAACAACAACAACGTTTCGGGAAGCCTTGTCCCTTCTTCAGGTATATACCTGCGTCCTGAAACGTTGTTGTTGTTTTTCACAAGAAAACTTTGGATTCACCATTTGTAGTGTGCTCCCCTATATATACTAGTGCTAAAGAAGTCTCTGGCCCTAGGAGTGGAGGGCAGAGGGATTGCACCAACCTATTTGTCTGGCATTCAGCCAACAGCGGTGTGCTGGCGTGTGACCTGGATAGTTTCTATTTTACCATGGTAGCCCTATATGATATACATTCACTTTCAGGGCGATATAATAATATCCCCAATCAGCTAAAACCGAATTAAACCCACGTTTACTGATGTAGTACCTTGCCCTGCAACCATTTTTTAGTAACAGCACAGGCACCCCATGCAATATACTAAGGGGCTGATGCAATATCGACCATTTTGGGCTGAAATTAGTGCAAAACCCATGCTACCCAATGAAATATTGGGTTAGCATGGGTTTGAACTAACATTGTGCTGTCCACTTCATTTCCAAAAATTCTTGGACATAGCCTATGTAAAAATGTCTAAATTAGGACAACAATCTTTTGCGCCATTACTACAGTGGCGTACGGGGCCAATGTATTACTAAATAGTTCCATCTTACCTGACCAGGAACTTTTTTTAGTACTATAGTATATTGTCCCTTATGTAAAATAGACTACAGTAATAAAAGTCACAGGAATGTTGGAAGGTAAAACTGTCACTCTTTCCCGCTCTTCTAAAAAGTTTGATAGGATCGGCGACCGAACATAGAATCTATTGAACATCTTATGTGTATGGTCAGCTTACCAGGCTTTAACAGCATTCCATGAGCTAATTTCAGAACCAGAAAGCCACTTACAGACTGGTTTTAGCTTTATTGACCTAGTATTGGTGTAGTAACTAGACTGGTTTTAGCTTTATTGACCTATTATTGGTGTCAGTAACTAGTGTGTAACTTGCTCTCTGGTTCTGCATTTAGTCTTCGAAATTATGTAAAAAACTATTAGAAGGTGTAGCATATCCTTAAAATGTTAACGTAGAATCTACCCAGAAATCTCTCCTCTCCTTATTTGCATATGGGGAAGGGAGCTCTAGCCATAATACACCCCATCTTTCTTGATCCAGAATTTATCCTTTATGCTGGTATGCATTGTGCTTTAAATCAGATATGCTTGTGAAGGTTCTCATTCATCCAGGTCATGGTATATCTGTAGTATTCAATTAGATCAACTGGACTTGAAATGTAGTTCTTGAAGACGTTTCGCTAGTCATCCGACTGGCTTTCTCAATTCAGAATGACTTGTACAAGTACCCTGGAAGATCCCAATTAGCATATCACAGCCAGGTGTTAAGGGTGTGATTAGCCACTCTTAGCCACTATCTAATCACACCCTTAACACCTGGCTGTGATATGCTAATTGGGATCTTCCAGGGTACATAATTGCCACAGATTCTTGTACAAGTCATTCTGAATTGAGAAAGCCAGTCGGATGACTAGCGAAACGTCTTCAAGAACTACATTTCAAGTCCAGTTGATCTAATTGAATACTACAGATATTTAAATCAGATAAAATAAAGCAATCAATATTTTTAATATCAACATTTGCAAGAATACTATTCTATTATAAATAAGTCCCTGTGTAAACAGTATTATTCATCTCTGACCTGCTTAAAGGAGATTTTCAGCAGAAAAATGCATCATTTCAATTTAAAAAATTTCAATTGGCCATAATCTGCCCATCCAGCTACATATGAAGAATCGATTGGTTGGAGACAATATTTAGAATACCTAGGTGCAGTATGTGTGATATAGATACATTATTTAAACCATAATAATTTAGTTTTACTAAACTTCCCCTATAATTCTTTTTACTTGCTCTAAGACATTATACCTGTAACCCAAGAAGAGTAGGGAACATATATGACATGACAAATTTATAGCACAGAAAAGATAGAAGTTTTCTAATGAATGCTGGAGCAGTGCAAGCTGGTAACTTTCATTCAAACTATTAATAGGGGATTCAAACTAATGATATTGATTGAACTGATGAGAGGGGGGAAGGAAAGATAGAAAGCTACTGTAAGCAATTAAAGAAGAAAGAAAGAACGTGGATCAGGAGGAGTGTGTGAGAGAAGAAAACCCATGGACCAACGGATAACATACAAAAACCGTGTGACAGAGAGATGAATCATTCAGAAGAAGTGGCAGGAAAAGGGGATTTGAAGAGATGAAGTGGAGAAAGATAACACAGAAAGACATGTGGGGGAGGCATAACAAATCATATAGCAAGAAAACATACAAAGTCACAGAAACTGTTGAAAGGGGTAAAAATTCAGAAAGAATTGTAAGGAAGAAGGTGAAAAACAAGAAAATATAAAGAGGGAAAGCAATGAGAAAGAGGCAACTTATATGGCAGAGAGTGGGACAATTGTTGTTTTTGTCACATACTGTTTTAAGTTTTAAATGTATAATATAATACTATTATAATAGTACAGACAACATAACTTTTAAATGTATAATGTAATACTATTATAATAGTACAGACAACATAACTAGAGATGGCCGAACTTTATATTGTTCGGTCCGTTTTCGAACTTCAGTAAAAGTTTGAAAGTTTGAATTTGGACCCATTAGTCAATGGGGGGGGAAAGTCTGGATGATTTACAGCTAAACTAACAATGGTAACTTACTGTAAATGGCTGTGGCACCTGGAAAATGGTCTGGGGAACATGTCACTATCACCAAAACTTTCCATAGTCCATATAGGACTCTGCCTCCTGTCTCTCCTCTTGGAGAATTTTGCATGCGGACTGCAGCCCTTCCCCCCCTCCCCTCTCCCTCCCCCCCCTCCCGTTTTGCTCTCCCTCCCCCTAGTGTAAATCCCTTTTGGGGTGTTGTAGGTCTCCGTCCCCCAGCCCCTACCGCTATAATAGTTTTGGCAGAAACTCCCCCGAACTCTACTTACCTTACCTCTCTCCTCCGGCGTTTTCCACTGCCGGCAGCCGCGTCCGTGATTGGTTTCATGTAAGCAGAAGGCCAGGACAGTACGCCAGAGGAAAGAGGTAAGGTGAGTAATTATCGGGGGAGTTTCTGATAAACTATTATAGCGGTTGGGGCTGGGGGAGGAAGACCTACAGTATATTTTCCCTATACACAGCATAGGGAGAATGCTTGGTACAGTATGTTTCCCTCAACCGTGGGTGAATCCCCTGTGGGGAGACTACCACGGCCGAGGGAAATTTTAGGTCTTTCCCGAATGACCGCGAGGCCGACCCAAACGTTTCTACAGCCACACGCTTGTTTGGGAAAGAAGCTGCACACACTGCCAATATCGGTGCTTTTATCGCTAGTGTGTGTACCTGGCTTAAGTCTTTAGAAATGTTGTGTACAGTGAGATTCCTTCATGTACCTGCATTGTAAGTATTTATTGGATGGAGGCAGAACTATTAATATTTTCTTATAGCATTGGTATACTGTATTTGCATGCAAGTATAGCCTGCATGTTCAGCCCACCATGAAAGCGCCCCTTCAATGTGTTTGCCCCTTGTCCGAAAGGCCCCCGTTCTCCCCTGTGGTGCACCTTGTCATTGCATTAATCCCCTAACCATTAATTTGTGTGTACATTAAACAAACACAGAGTCACAAGGACACATCTAAGACCCTACATGTCATTTCAGTCTTTGACCCAGGCAAACCAAATGTACAGAGATATTCCGTCTACAGCAGCACAGCTCACAGCATTAAGATATTAAAAGGTAGGGTGAGAATGGACAAGATTGATTTCTTTGGAAGCTTCAAGTTTTATTGATTCATTGTTCTCAGCTTAAGAAGATTTCTTTCCTCTTTCCAAGTTAAATTACTTTATTGTTTTAGAAGAAGAGTTAATATAAGATGATCTATTGATTGGATTTAAATGGTGAGAGACACTACATTTAAAAGCCATGAAATGCTGACTAATCACTCAAATTTGATTTTAACACGTTTTATATATTCTTCATCCCATTTTGTTTGATTACAGGTAAGAACAATTTATTTCTTAAATGCTCTGGGGGTTTCGGATCAAAAGAAAACTTTCAGTTAACGTTTATTTTTTATCATATTTACCGGCTGGAAACACTGTGGATGGGGTAAAGGGGAAAATCGATTTGATGTTCAATGTTGAATAGATCTCATATCGGGACAATGTATGACCAGCCCAACTATATCCTGATTAACTAAAGGTGGGTACACACCATACAATTCTTCCTCCTGGCAGACCCATTGAGGCTTCCGTCCAGTCGGCCAGGAGGAAGGACTGTCGGTCATGGCAAAAGCAGCCGTGTCTGACGGTTAACTGTGACCAATCGTGCAATTCATAGAGTCCAATTCGGACAAGGAACGGTCGGTGCCGCAATGCAATAATTTGGCCTGATCGACCGAAACACTGAAATGTCGGTCGGTCAGTAGGAATTATTGTATGGTGTGTACCCAGCTTAAGAGCCACAGCAGTTGACCACCTCCAGAAATTACATTTGATATTCTGATAGAGAAGCCCCCAAAACCTAAAAATCGTTATACTTACACCTAAACCTTCACACAAAGCTAATTAATCAGCCCAATCCCTGTATCAGATACTAGCAAACTTCTTTCACTTCCTAGTTGAACCAGAGACATAGCCATAATGTATGATGTAACGGCCATGACTAATAAGTGTACCTGGAGGCTTGTCCATTGAGAGCAGTGGAAAGCTCATTTGAGCATGCAAAAAAGCTCAGAGATTTCCCAGCTCTCGGCAAATTACCTGATTGTGCTGATTTGTGTGCAGTTTTGGACAGTGCGAGTATAACAATCTTAAGGTTTTTGGGGAATATCTACTGTCATTTTGGGGGGTGAACCTATCCTTTAATCCCCAGGTTGGGAAGACTGTGTAAGGAATGCAAGCCACCACAGTCTATTCACCAGGGGCCGTACGGCTCTTTTTCCTTATAGCTGACGTTAAATATGGGGAGATAAATTCACCTACAGCCGCACAGACTAGTGCAAAGTTTTAGAGTTCACACTAGCCAATGCACAACACATGGGGGGCAGGATTTCCCTAATTTCCTGTGTGGGCTGTAACATTTTATGCAATGGTAAACTTTTGCTGGTGAACTGCTGCATGCAGTGAACACACAATTGTGAACACTAAACTGCGCTCCTATGAGCAAAATATCTCAGTGTGTTTTTTTAGAATGTGTTTGTTCTGAAAATGTAACAAACTTTCCAGTTCTGTGAACGAAGCCTAACTTTTCGTGAAAATGAATTTCGTAAAATACGGTTTACATAACCGTAGGTTTGTGGGTTTCCAATTACAAAAGAGAAATATGGAGCCTAATGTCACATTTAGGACAAATGAAGCTGAATAAAAAAAAACAATTTTAGCTCCTTCACCAAAGTGTAAAACGTTTTGATCAGATAGATTAATCAGATTGTGATTAGAGGTGGGATCTGGATCCTACACTGAACCTCTCGTCCGAACGTTCCATTCGAAGCCGGGCAGATTGTTTGGATTTTGGGAATTCAGACTGAATTCGCATGGGTTACCTAATGTATAAGGTTATTTTGGTAACCCTCGAAAATAATCTCGAATGTTTGATAAGCCTGTCAAGTCAAATTTATATAGATCCTGTTTTTTAAAAAGTAGTTCGGGGAAGAACATTTTTTATACATTTATTGTACATACAATATTTTCTTCCTTTTGGAAAAAAACAAAACAAAATTTCCTCAAAATCTTCTCATCATTTTAATATCCAAAATGATTATTTTTGCATCATTTGTTTCCTGGGTGATTAAAACATGTTAATGTTACTACTTGCCAACCTAGAACTCCTATCTCCATTTCACAGTAGAACTATCAAAAGTTTGGCATCAAAATTTCCTAGTTTTAGCATTGAGCCGAAAATTTGGTGAAACGGTTGGTTCGTTCATCCTTAGGTAAAGTACATAGCTATCACTAGAAGTGACCGGATGGCCAGGCCGTAATAGTTTCAGTTGCCACAGGAAACTTTTTGCCACAAACGATTGTTCGGTCCATAGCATGATTTCCATACAAATCCAAAATATGGAAATATTGCTTTACTGAGTAACAGATTCCACAGAATGCTGATTTCAGCTTCAAATATGGATTTTTTGGAAGATGGGGTCGATGAAAAATGTTCTACCACTGATATCGTGATTGATCTATTGATAACATGGGAAAACGTCTTTCATATTGCGATCAATTGAATTGAATTCACCAAATTGATTGGAATATCAATGCTGTGGGGGGGGGGGGGGGGTTAGGGTTACATGATCACCTGTGATTTACCTGCATATCTGAACGTGGTTTCTCATGATTTGGAACAAATTACGGAAATACTGGTTGGATGGCCTGTGACAGATCTCCCAGCATGCAAAAATATACTTCTCTGTAAAATCAGGGAGTCAGTAATGTGGGATCATGGGCAGTTTGTATGCACAGAGAATGCACTGACTGGGCAAATGAAACAGACAGATTTAATAGTAATTTTGAACAATAAGGTAGTACATAAAATCAGATCATTTAAATAAATCTTCTACAAATTGTTTACACGTAGATTAGGCATTTGACCAATTTTTGAACCATAACATTTTTTCTTGATTATAAAAACGACATAAAAAAACAAATAGATTTCCCAGATCCACGGCAATCTTTATACTTTCCAATTCCGCTGCTTCTTCTCTAAAATTCACAGAGCATTAATGATCTCCACAACTATCTCGACTCCTCTTGTCTCCATTGATGTTGTCAGAAATCATTCTTCTTTATATCTATAGCCTTTGACTCTGAATCTTGCAAAGACCCTGGGGATTACTACACTGAGAAAAAAACATATCACAACCAAAATCATTTTTCAGCTCGAGTGCTTGCTTCACAGCAAAGTTCATCTTCCAATGATAATACATTTTATTGCTAATTCCTGTTTGGACAGAGCTTTACTAAAGAGACTGTACAACCAGGAAAGCCTTAAATGCCAGCTAACAGTCACTTTATTTACTTAAGAGTTTATTTTGGTTTAGTGTTTATCTTCCCTGTTTGCAACATCCTGCTGCTGGGATTTTGATTCATACAAATGCAAGTTGTATACCGGTAGTTCTTCTAAATTTATTTGCATATTGGGGGATCCTAGCAAAGGAAACTAGGGGGAATATTTATAAGGAGCGAAAATATTGTCAATTTTGTATCACTCGGATTTCGCAATGTCGATATGCGTTTTTATTGATGTATTTGTAAAATGGCGATTATCACCGCAAAGGTTACAAATGTACCGACACCTTCCAGTGAATATTAGAACCTAGGAAAGAAATGTGCCCACTAATGCATTATCACCACCTCAGACTTGGTGATTTTTCAGGGTTAACACATTTTTCAACGTGATGAGCAGTGATATTTGCATTAGAGTCCATTTGGAGAAAATGGTGGTGATAATTGGTGGCGAAAACAAACTGCACCTTAATCATTCCCACTGATTGAATAGCATAGCATATGGTTTAGATAAAAACAATAACATAACTTGTCTGTTTGCAACAGAAGAGAAAAAAACACAGATAGAGGAGTAGCTCAATAGACAAGGCAGCTAGTTAGCTTAGGGAGAGGTGGGCCAAAAGGAGCAAAAAGCCCTCCACTGCACATAAAAATGGAGCAGAACCTTCTTATAACAGAAGACATCTTGCAGTCTCAGGCTATATGAATAGCATTGCCCACAAAATCTAAGAAACAAGGAGTAATTTCTTACTCCCAGGTTCCCCAGAGTAAGGGGCAGAGATATGCAAAATACTCCTTTATGTCCCTTAGCTTATGCATGTGGCCCGAACCGCTGGCTTAATAACATGCAACATACCCTATTGTATAGAGGCAATCTGACTTGCAGACATGACATGTTTCGATCTTATTAGATCTCATCAAATGTAGCTCAGTAACCCTCTCCTTAGCCTGGCATTCTTTAAATTCTTTTTTTTATCTGTCTCATTGAATTCCCCACCTGCCAACTGCACTCCCAAATATACTATTACAAAAACAACCCAAATAGACATTATAACACAACATTGTAATTTTTAACCCCAGTTTCTTGACGTGTTTGTTTGTTTTTAAACAACAAAAATGATTTAGTGTATATTGAATCAGTATGTACAGTCGCCAATACATAAACTGTGCCATGCCTGTGGACAGAGTGTTTAAGCAGCTATTTTAAATTTCTTTCAGTTCTTAACGATTATCAGCTGGCTTATACAAGTGTTAAATGCCCCTTGAGCTATGAATATTCTTTCTCTATTCTCACTATAAAGATGTGGAAAAATACATAATTAACACATAGATAAATTATGCTTGAAGGCAAGATAAAAAGTGTTACATTCTTAACTGCTAAGTTAAAGAGAAAATATACTTTAATTGCATTTACTTTATTTTCCTATGAAAGTTTAGTAAGAAGAACTGACACACGGCATTGTACTCCCAGAATCTTTTCTGCTTGTGTTTGTTCATTTATACCAGTAGGAGCTGTTCATTTTGTGAATAATGTTATTATTTCATTAATCCAATCCAGCTAGGAGGCGTATATTCACGGAGAGTAGAAAGCTTACTTAGTTTTACTATTCATTAGCATTTAGGGCTAGGCCTCACCACATCACTTTATTACTCGATTTAAACACACACACTGGCATTGGCCAATTTGTCTGGCCACCTTAGGTGTCTGGCCACCATGCGTTATGCTGTGATCCACTAATCCACTGATCGGAGCATTTTTTTGGACAACATGCTACTACCATTTGTAGTGTGGCCTCACCATTAAGCTAAGCCTCCACATTCCTTAAGAAATTCACCACCTGTTTGTATTGTATTTCATGATCAAGAACTAGTCAGTATGATTTTGCTTTAAAGGAGAGCTATCATGTGTATAAAGATTTTTTGAAAAACAGTTAAGATGAAAAGTTCTTGGGACAGGGATATAGGACTGGTTATTCCTACCTCCCAATATCGTTTCTGTGAGGACCAGCCCAAAGAAAACTGATTCTGCCAGTCTTCCTCCTGGCTTCAGCACTACCTTTAATACAGGAATAGTCCAGGACTAACCTGGCAAATACAAAATGTTATATTGTGAGGTAGGAATAATCAATCCAACCTCCCTGCACCAGGTACTTTCCATTTCTAATTAGTTAATGTTAATTATCCTTTAAATCATTGCTTGTGAGGATCAACACTAGTAAACACATTGTCCTAATCCTCTGCTTGTTTACTAAATCTGTTTAGTGGACTTCATTCCTTTTATAGTGGCTTAGTTTGGGGAACAACCAGTACACCACATGCTTTCTATAGCCAAGGCGCTCTTCTCGGCACACATCCATCATGTGAGCACTCAATAATGCCAATAATGTCATGCCCTATCATGTTACGGTCCAGAGGGGCAATGAATAATTTACAAAGGAGACATGGTCCAGGCTTCGGGCTCTCCTGTATTTGAGTTATTGAATAACTGTCACCCTTTAGACAAAATGGCAGTTGACAGTAGTTTCTTGTTATTGATATATGTATGATATAGTATAGAGAACAAAAGGTGCTGTGCACATGTGTATTGGATGCCTACACAAGGGAATTTATGAAATGTGTTAACATAGAAATAAACAGATAAACATATATAATATTAATAAAATGGTTACAAGATGGCTGAAATATATACATGTTATTGATGTTCTGCTTCTAAGAAAAAAAAACTATTTTAGTCCACTAAATGTTTGCTCTATTTAATGAGTTAAATATAGAAAATCCTTGTATATGTGATGATTATTTGTAATTAATGGATTTGTTCATATGTGTATATGCGTGTAGCCTTGCTCACATTAAATTGAAATAGGTATATAAAAATAGGCCCAGAGGAGTTCTATGTTGAGTAATTATTTAAAAGTACAAGTGCTGGCAAGTGTCTTATTGTTAGTGCAAGTGTTATTTAGATTGCTAAAGATTATGGTGACATGTAATACATTTAATAGAAAAGGGGCTTATTCATAGAAACACCCCCCAAACACATTATTCTCAGCCCTGAAGTACAGGTGAAGTTGTTTAGACTGATTATTTCCGCAGCATAAAAGTATCTCCCATCTCTTCTGGATAGACCTGTCAGATAGGATGTGACAGATGACATGACAACCAAAGACTAGCACACCTACCCAGGGTTGTGTCCATTGGAAGTTTAGATGTGTGTGTGCGCAAAAGCTTGAGTTTTCGCTCAGTGAAGATGGAAGGTCACTGCAGTGATTGGGCTGGATAACTCACTTCAGCTGCACTTCTGGGCTCTTTGAGTAAAACTTTTTTTGTGGGGGATAATATGTAATTTTGTGGACCAATTATTAGCACAGGCAAACGTGTTCACTTCTTATTGCATCAGCCTTTAAAATCTGTGTCATTTTTGTAAACAATTAACGCCTGTTAATATAGAATTAGATGTTCCATTCCTTTATTTCAAACATTTAGCAATCTGCGTGAGTAGCGTTTCTGTGCCTGTATCTTTAACAAGATCTGTCTGCTGCAATGATTCATCATGAAGCCAGAGAGCAAAAATCTGTAGAACATATAAAATATACAGGGTTATTCAATAAAAGTTCTTATCAGTTAAAATGGTGCTAATTTTGCCCCAACCAATCAGAACTTATGTAACATTTGAAAGCTTACATCTGATTGGTTAGGGCAAAATAAGCACCATTTTAAACGATAAGAACTTTTATTAAATAACCCTGATAGTCCGTAGGAAAGGGTGATAAAGGGTAAGATACAGTCCGTAGGAAAGGGTGATAGCCAATCACATCTTATTTAACATTTGAAAGCTAAGATCTGATTGGTTGGGGCAAAATTAGCAGCATTTTAAACATTAAGAAATTTTATTGAATCACCCTGATAGTCTTTCCAGGGTTTATATTTGTATATAAATGTCATTCATATCACCAATAGTAACATAGTCTTTCCAGGGTTTATATTTGTATATATATGTCATTCTACACCAATAGTAACATAGTCTTTCCAGGGTTTATATTTGTATATAAATGTCATTCATATCACCAATAGTAACATAGTCTTTCCAGGGTTTATATTTGTATATAAATGTCGTTCATATCACCAATAGTAACATAGTCTTTCCAGGGTTTATATTTGTATATAAATGTCATTCATATCACCAATAGTAACATAGTCTTTCCAGGGTTTATATTTGTATATAAATGTTGTTCATATCACCAATAGTAACATAGTCTTTCCAGGGTTTATATTTGTATATAAATGTCGTTCATATTACCAATAGTAACATAGTCTTTCCAGGGTTTATATTTGTATATAAATGTCGTTCATATCACCAATAGTAACATAGTCTTTCCAGGGTTTATATTTGTATATAAATGTCATTCATATCACCAATAGTAACCTTGGGGCATCTTTATAAAGGATTGTCTTTTTTGCCAAATAATTAGCGCAGCACATCGCAGCGAAAATAGCGCCATTTGGGGCTTCGTTTCGCCTTATTTATAAAAAAGCGAAAAAAACACACTTCGCGGCTGAAAAAGACGAACGGGCGTGATAAAGAGTGAAAAGTATCGCAGCGAAAACTTACCGCATCTAAGAAGACTGCATTGCGAAAACCATTCAAAACCAGAAAAGCCCACTAGAAAATGATGTCGAGTTCAAAATGGCCATCTCACATTTACCATTTACCATTTACTCAATTGGAATACAATTTTCTTTTGCACTGCACATTCGCCTTTCTAATGCGCGATCGCTTTTCCAAGGCATATTCCATTATAATGCACGGTCGCCTTTCTAATGTGCGTTCGCTTTTCCAAGGCATATTCCATTATAATGCGCGGTCGCCTTTCTAATGTGCGTTCGCCTTTCTAATGTGCGTTCGCCTTTCTAATGCGCGTTCGCCTTTCTAATGTCGCTTTTCCAAGGCATATTTCATTCTAATGCACGATCGCCCTTCTAATGCGCGTTCGCTTTTTCAAGGCATATTACCCATTAGAATGCCTTTTCGCTCAAACAATGACTTTTCACCTCCTTCAGGGTCGCGCTAATCTTTCGCTCTTTTTAACGCAAAAACCACCTTTCGCTCTTTTATAAATCGCGTTATGCCTTTTCGCTCCCTTTTCGCTAAAATTACCATTGCAAAGTAAGGCGAAAGGGGTTTAGCGATAGCTCACGGAAACGGTTTCACCATTCGTTAACGCTACCTTTATAAATAGCGTTAACTGTCTTTTTGGCAAAAACCCATGCCAAAAGCGAATGCGAAAACATTTCGCTACTTTTCGCTCTCTTATAAATATGCCCCATAGTCTTTCCAGGGTTTATATTTGTATATAAATGTTGTTCATATCACCAATAGTAACATAGTCTTTCCAGAGTTTATATGTGTATATAAATGTCATTCATATCATCAATAGTAACATAGTCTTTCCATGGTTTATATTTGTATATAAATGTCATTCATATCACCAATAGTAACATAGTCTTTCCAGGATTTATATTTGTATATAAATGTGATTCATATCACCAATAGTAACATAGTCTTTCCAGGGTTTATATTTGTATATAAATGTCATTCATATCACCAATAGTAACATAGTCTTTCCAGGGTTTATATTTGTATATAAATGTTATTCATATCACCAATAGTAACATAGTCTTTCCAGGGTTTATATTTGTAGATAAATGTGATTCATATCACCAATAGTAACATAGTCTTTCCAGGGTTTATATTTGTAGATAAATGTGATCCATATCACCAATAGTAACATAGTCTTTCCAGGGTTTATATTTGTAGATAAATGTGATTCATATCACCAATAGTAACATAGTCTTTCCATGGTTTATATTTGAAACCTTCCAGGAACAAATTGTGATCTCTTACAGACCTTAAGGGAAATATCTTGTTCCCTCTATTATAGAAGCTGTTGTTCTGTGTGTGCAGCTCTCTGTGTTGTGTAGCCGTACATTACGCTGTTGTTATGTCACTGAAGTGGACTCTGTGTCTGTGTTGTCAGGCAGCACACAGAGCCCAGGCCCTTCATCTGAGTTACTGAATTGGAGAATCACACTCTGCAAGTGACGTGCAGGTTTTTTATTGGCCAAACTGGGATTTCATGGGCGTCTGCCCTTTCAGAGCATGTGGATGTATTCAGGGGTGTGGCTGTGAGGTGAGCACATACACACATACATACATACATACATACAAGATTTCTACTTTATATAGTAGATAAAAATGCCATATTTAAAAGAAACCAGCAGTATATTCGTCAAATAATAAAGGCAAGAAGTACATCCTTATTTCACAACGTCAAGTAAAATAATGACCATGTAAAACGACGATCCATGTCTAAACAACTGTGGCAATGTCATTTTTTTTTAAATATATACATTTTACTTAATCGTTATAAACACCGTCCATAGCAGGTAGGTCTAGGCAGTCATGTTAAAGAAAAGGCTCCCCAAGTAAAGGTTTTTCTTTTACATTCACAGACATGACAATATTTCTACATCATTCAAGCAATAGATACATATTAAGACACTGAACAAAAAAGAGCAATGAATTTGCAATCATTTGTTATAACTGGTATTGTCCCTTCGGCAGAAGAACCTTGAGAATGATATTTTAGAACTGTCTGCAAGTCTGTGACATTCACCATGCAGTTGAGCAATGTTTGAAGGTTGTTTTTTTGTGCACAGCCCATTTGAAATGCCCATAATTACCATTGGAATTTATATCTGGGCTTTGAGTATCTGAGATTCTTACATTTTATTTATTATACAATTATAACCCACCCCTTCCATTGATCCCTATGGGGGAAAACCGTAAATAATATCTTCATAATCGGCACGCTACTACGTAGTATTGCGCCAATTATAACATGGAAGTGGAAACTTACCCTTTCATGTAGAGCCGCAGGAAGGAAGCCTGGCTGCATGTCAGAGGAAATCCAGGAAGGAACAAAGGGGGTGCAGTCTTGAAGCTGCTAGAAACCGGAACAATGGACCACTGGGTGGTCTGCTAAGCTTCTACAAAGCAGGTGGTGAAGGAATCAGATGATCTTTTAATACTGCTGGCCGACACTCGCATAAAACCAGTTGGTTGTGACAGGGGGTCTGTGACCAGCATAAAAAGTAAAGTGTTGTGTGTGGAGGAGGTAGCCTGTGGACTTGTACAGCAGCCTGTGGACTGCACAAAGGAAACCTGGGAAAGCCTTAAATGTTTTTAAATCGGGGGGGGGAGTAGGGGGGAGTTACAATGGATAATGTACCCACTACTGTACATACGGATATTATAGGACACTTCAGAGTTCCATGCCCTGTATAAAAGCACTTGGCCTGCAGTATCATACTTTTATATGGTCACAGAACTCCTTGGTGACTTCTAATATCCTTATAATTTACAGTAGGGGGTACATTATCCACTATATAATCTTCTGACAAATGTTTTCAAGCATATAATTGTGCAATGAAGAATAGTGAACTCCAAATGTGTCTAAGCAAGTGATAGACAGATAACTCCATCCAGAATGTTTTGTTTGCAAGTTTCAGGGGCAAGCGCAGGATTTTCAAGGGGGGGATTCCTGAATGGGTTACCACCGAACAACCCCAGAAGGAAGTTCATGACCAAATACATCCATACATTCTATTATATATGAATCATATAATATTATATATTCTGTACTTGCCATAATTATCATCACAGTTAGCCAAATATCACTTTTGTTATAAAGTATCTTCATTAAGGCTGGGTACATACGAGCAGATTTTTCGTCGATATTTATATGTATCAGTTGGTTGGTCTAAAAAATCTGAGGGGATTTCAGTGGCAGCAGCGACCAATGTCGGTAAATCACCGCAGATTGTGTGGTCCATAGGAGACATTTGCCGCGACTAACAGTGCTTTGTCCGGGCCGTCTGCTCGTAGTGGCGAATGGTCGAGATGAAAAATTTGCCTATTTGTTCCCAGCCTAATGTTCTCTTTTACTGAGAAATCCACATTTGCCCTTCAATATCATTAGTGTCCTTCAAAGTCAGAGCTGTGACACTGACGGTGGATCTGACAGAATTTGCTGAATATTGTCAGAATTGGGACCTATCGGACAAGACAGAAAATTTCCATTTCCGGTTCCCTTTACTACAGTAGGGGAAGCTGCTAACATTAGACATGTATGGGCACATTGAACTATCATTCTTTATAATATATATAATGAAATGTTAATAGTCAGCTACCACCTCCAGGATTTCTTAAAGGGGAACTGTGGTCTCCAAATAAGTTTATTTTAAATGAAAGGCCAGATTTATACCTTTAAAACGAGCCATCAACCACCTCTCTAGGTGCTGCACAGCCCAAAATATGAAGAAATCACTGATCAGAAAGTTAGGCGGTGGGAGGTTCTGAATCTGCGGTCAGAAATACTATTTCCTCCTCTAAACTGCATTTGGCACATGCTCAGTGCATGAATGAAGGGTAGGAGGGGGGTGGGCAGAACAGCACAGCCCACAGCACTGCTTTTTTTAATGCCTCCCACTTGCTGGCCCTTCCCAGTCGTGGTCCCTGTGGCCCCTCCCACTCATGGACTCTGTTTCTCCACACACTTGCGGGTCCTGTGGCCCCTCCCCCACTTATCCCAGGGCCCCCGAGTGGGAGGGGCCCACAAAAGGGAGGGGTCATTGGGGCCTGCAAGTTGGAGGGGCCCCAGGGTCTGCAAGAGGGAGGGGGCCTGTGAGTGGGAGGGGCTCCGGAGTGGGAGGGGCCCACAAAATGGGGAGCCCTGGGGCCTGCAAGCTGGAGGGGCCCCAGGGCCCACAAGAGGGAGGGGGTCTGTGAGTGGGAGGGGCCACAGGGCCTGTGAGTGGGAGGGGCCCACAAGTGGGAGGGGCCCACAAGAGGGAGGGGTCCCAGAGCCCGTGAGTGGGAGGGGGCCCATGAATGGGAGGGGCCCTGGGGCCCATGAGTGGGAGGGGCCACAGGAGGCTGCAAGGGAAAGGCCCAAGGGGCTGCAAGGGGAGGGGCCATGGGGGCCCACGAGGAGGAGGAAACCGGGAAGAGGGACAGTCACATGGTTTCAGCGCAGGAAGTGCAGGGGATCTGGTGATGCTGCAACCATATCACACATATAAATGTAAATTTCTTCAAAATTATGTAAAATAAATAATGAAAGTAAATTGCAAAAATCCTCAGGAAAGAAATTCCTTTCAATTTACCTAAAGTCATTTTTGGACCACAGTTACCCTTTAAACCACAGTGGGGTAAGTACAGTAAGTACTGTATATAAACCCAGTCTCAGCAATCACCTTAAGCAGCAGCAAGGTTAATATACAAAACTGTATCAATTATGATTAGTTATGCTGCTGTCAATTACAGGGCAGACTGGATACATTTTTGAAACATACAAATGCTGCTTTTCACTCACAGCTCAATTAACAATGTAACAATCTATGTAACAGTCTATATAATAGTCTATGGACACCAGGAGAGGTAGAATAGCAGACTGCACTAATCAGACAGAAAGAGGGGATATCCCTCCAGGCACCAGGAATCCCCCCTAAACACACCCCTGAGTTTGCAAACTTTTTGCAACGTTTTAGAATCGAGCTCAGGAGTAGCCTTGGCCTGATGTTCTTACAGGACAGAAGACGCATCTCTCATGTTAATTTTTGCAACCTCGTTGGGGTCAATTATTTTTTCCCGAAGGGTCTCAGCGAGGCCTTTCATTCTAGCCATGGTGATTCCATTCACTAAAACAACAAAGTACAAAAAACTACTATATATATGTGGTTTAAATAAGATAATTGTTGAGGTATTTATGGTAGTGGTAAAGCAATTATTGTAACTTTTTGTCTATTGTGTAAAAGTATTTTAAGAGCATAAAGGTGCCCATACATTTACCTGCAGACTGATCCCGCGTCATTCAATCATTTCTGCAGTAAACGTATTCTGGGTATTCTTCACGATGGACATATGATCGTAAAATGAATGGGCCAGATTGGACTTCGTGTTCGTATGTCAGCCGCAAAGAAGAAAACCTGAAATGTCAGTTCCTGCAGAATTGATTGTCACGGGATCAGTCTGCAGGTAAGCGCCAGTGTATGGGCAGCTTTAATCTATGCAGTTATTAGGTTAAATATACAGCAGCAGAGGAGGCTTCTACCAGCCAATGGGGGATCATTTGTGTAAGTAATGGTAGAAACATTTTTGTTAAAGTTAAGTATAACAAAAATGTTGTTGGGGAGGGGGCTTAACCTGCTGTTAAATTCGAGTGGTCAGTTTAGACATGCCCTTTATTGTGCAGACAATAAATTGTGCATAGTATAGTATTTCTTTTATACAGTAATCGGTATTGAGATAAATAGATTTGTTATTTGTTTGGTTTGATCAACCTGTTTGACCTTCTGTTTCTTTGAATGACCGGCGATATCAAGCAGTTTTTTAAGCAGAAAAATATGAGACCCGATTTCAAGTTGAGGCAAGGTTTCAAAATAAGTTGGTCATTTCCAATCGCGTTTTGTTCAGGAAACATTCAATTTAACAATGTGACGCCATCTGCAGTGTGTGGCTGGCATAACAGCTTGAATAAATACAGTAAATAATACAAAATATCAAAAGGTGCTTTAATTTTGTTTATGCAGAATTCCTCCATAGTTCCAAGAAATCCTCCATACAGTAGTTCCCAGAATTCTTCCATGGTTTCAAGAATTCCTCCATAGTGTCCATAATTCCTTCATAGTTCCAAGAATTCCACCATAGTTCCCATAATTCCTCCATAGTACCCACAATTCCCCAATCATTCCTGTTTTCTTTTTCATGCTGCTGTTGCTCTTTTAAAAAGTATTCTATCCTTTCTTAAGTCTTCTTTATTGTAATTGTCCACTTTATACATTGAAACCCCCACCACCCTACCAGACTCTGTCTGTTTCATTTTTCTTTTGGCTTCCTGGTGGTACATTTTCAAAAATATCCTAGAAATGAGCAAATGCTGTTAAAGGATGGATTGGCCAAAACTGCAGCAATTTGCCAACTCCAACAGAAACATTTAGTACAACAGCTTGAAAACATATAGTTGAACAATGGAATTCCTCACACCCCAAGCAATATCTATAATACTGTCACAGGCATTTCTAGTATAACAAATGCACTTTTTAATCTATGTTTCTTTGTTTTCAAGTTTAGTTTAATAAAGAATCCCTGGTCATTATTTTCAGTGTATACAGTGATGCTGTTTGTCAAGTTACTGCATTAACCATTGATAACATATCGTTTCTTATTTGTTCCCAGGGTCTAAAAACAGGTCATTCCCTCCTAATGGAAATTCTTCCCTCCTTGGTCAACCGGAATAAAGCTGCATCCTGGCTCTAATTCTATCTCTCTAACAAACCTCTTCTCCGGTTTCTCTTAGTGTTTCTCTTAGTGTGGGGGTTTTGCAGAGCTTTGTTCTTGGTCCCTTGTTTTTCTCTCTATATACTATTTCCCTGGGAGACGTCATTAGCTCATTTGGTTTTTACTTATCTATATACCGATTATACTCAAATCTACTTTTCCACCGCCGCGCTAAGTCCTGACATCCAATCACACATCTCTGACCGACTCCCGGATGGCACACCAATGCCTCAAACTAAACCTTTCTAAAACAAAACTAAACATTTTCCCACATAAATCTGGTCCTATCCCACCTTTTTCTATTATTCTTTGTATTGTTAACAAAATCCCTCTCTTAACATTTAAATCCCTAGACTCTGCTGCTCCTTCTTATATTTCTTCTCTCGTGTAACCATATGTCCCTGCCCGTACCCTCCCCTCATTACCATCACTCATACAGACACCCCACTTACACCACCTACTCCCATCCTCTTGAATTCTACTCCCCTCTCCCTTTGTCAAGAAACTTAAATAAACAGGTTTAAATCTAATCTCACATCCTACCTTTCAGAGCACAGCACAGTATAGGATTGTATTTTTGCCCCCTTGTACGGCTTTATGTATTATAATATTGTACAGCTCTGCGTCCCCAAATGGTACTATATCAATAAACATATACATGCATACATACAGCCTTACAGTAGGGGCTTCCAGGAACCAGCTGTTACAGAAATCTACAGAAAGACATGGTCGGTTGGTTAAATGTAATAGTGGTCACTTATAGCAATTACATTGCACCAAATACACTCTGTCATGTACATCCTGGTCATATTCATTAATAGCTGCAGGTTCAAGGATCTAATGAATCCCAGCTTAACCAATAACAATTTGACAAATCTCATTTAAAATGTGGTCATCCTGTTGCTCTTGGTTCTGTCTTAGTTGAGCTATATTATAAATACAGCACTGTGTGACAATCACATGAGGTTTCACTAAAGCGATTACTTAAAGAGCACATGATCACTAATGATCTGGAAATTCTTCCATAAATCCATATTCAATATTCTAGTATAGTATAATAGTATAAAGGTCTGGTAACAGCTTTAAGTAAGCCACATGCAAAAAAATTCACAAGCACTAGAAGAAATGCAGTAAACATCAACATAAACAACAGTTTTACCCTTTCCCAATGTCAACTTTTGCTATTATCTTGAGATTTATTAATTTGGTTTAGGTGAGTAATCTATTTTAAAGGAATAGTTCACTCTCAAATTGAACTGTTCCTTTAATGTATTGATTAAAGCCTGGGAGGTTAAGAAGCTATGCCTTACCTCCTGTTCTTCAATCAATACCGAAGCTAATTATATACCTTTCATGCGATCCTCCGCTGCAGAACTCTAAATCCCTGACCATTTCCTGGTTTTAATTCTCTATAGTGCACATTATCTTGCATGCGCACAAAAGAGAATTAGAACCGGGAAGCAGTCAGGGATTTGGAGTTCTGTAAATCCCTGGCCATTTCCTGGTTCTAATTCTCTATAGCACGCATTATCTTGCATGCGCACTAAAGAGAATTAGAACCGGGAAGCAGTCGGGGATTTGGAGTTCTGCAGCGGATCATGCAAAAGGTAAATATACCACTTACCTTCGGGCTTGGTTCCTGAGTTATTGATTGAAGAATGGGGAGGTAACGCATAGCTCCTTAACCTCCCGGGCTTCAATGAATATGTTAAAGGAATTGTTCAATTTGGGAGTGAACTATACCTTTAACAAACCCCACTCCAGAAATGGATGAATCCTATTCCTGTTGATAGTATTAAGTACACATTTCTCTGGAGCATTAGTGTAAGGTTAAGTTTAAACAACCAGCAGATTTGCTGAGAGTGTCACCTTTAAATATGCAATCAACTAATGGGCCACTTAATCGAGTGAACCACAGGGAAACCCCCCACCCCCACCCCCCAAAGGAAAAAAATATCTTATAATAAAAGAGATATTCCTTAAACAAAACATTACAATGTTTAGGATTTTTGCTGAAGCTGTAACCCCCATGCAGAGATTAAACAAAGTGCAGTTCTTAATAATAGATTTCGCATTATCTGGTTCCACAATAGATAGTCTATAAATATTGAACATATAACAGCAGATTGTATTTAATGCATTTCTAAACACTGGGTGCATTAAGGCCTTATCCAGGGAGAGAAAAATAATGCATAGCGGGGTATTTTATTAATTCAGCATACAGTCACACTAGATATCTAATATTTATTTTAATGCGTCTATAAAGTGTCTTTTCCTAGAAGATCATAAAGTGACTGAGTAAAAATAAACAGAAGAGTGAAACAGTGTTTAGAAACTCTATAGTCTTAAATCTTTGGAGATAAAAACAAACCAGATTATTCCCATAATCTTTAGATCTCTGAACAACAGCACATCGTGATGGGCAATTTTTAGGAAATAATATCCATATTATGTTAATGATTGAAGTTCAGTGAGATTATAGAGTAACATGCGAGTGTGCGTTTTTGGAGCGCATGCGATCCCCATTTTTTGCAGATCACACCTGCTCCGATTGCTCACTATCGCTCGGATCGCAGCACAAATGGATGGTAACGTATGTGAAATGCGTGCTGATGCGCATGAATTTTTCATGCATGTTGCCATCATCCTAATGTAGCTTCAGCCTTCAACTGTAAGTAGGGAACAGCCTTATAAGGGGTACAAGTAGATATGAAAGTCATTGGATGTAACCAGGAAGACGGCATTGGAGGAAGGCTACAGTAGAGACAAAATAAAAGTAAAAAGAGCTACAGGGACTGCAAAGGTGTAAGTATAACAATCTTGGGGTTAAACAAATCCCTACAAATGAAATATACTGTACTTTAGTCTCATATCTTTACCAACTGTGTTTTTTGGGGATCTGAGGCCACTCAGCAAACTTATAGTGGAATCTTTGAATCCATTGGTTGCAGATTTCTTGCACCACTAAGCCTTGTAAATGGTGTAGTATAGTATTTGAGGTTGAATAAAGACATACGTCCATCCAGTCCAACCCATCTAGCAATATCCTCATTTCCTGCCTAACTGTTGATCCAGAGGAAGGCACAAAAAAAAACCCACCAAATTTATGAAGGGGGAAAGATGTCCTTTTTGCACACAGGATTCCAAAATTTCACTGTATATTTCAAATGAGTCCTTACCAATGCTTTGTAAAGAGGGAGAATAACATTTTCCTCCCTTGAATCCATACCTCTATTTATACAAGACAATACCATGCTGGCTCTGGCTGTTGCCGCCTGGCACTGCTTGCTACCTTTAAGTTTGTTATCCACCAAAACTCCAAGATCCCTTTCCAACAAGGATTCACTTAACACAGAGCCATTTATAGTATAGGCAGCAAAAGAATTTTTAAGTCCAAAATTCATCACCTTACAATTATCAACATTACATCTCATCTGCCACTTAGCAGCCCAATGTGACAATCTATCTAGATCCCCCTGCAACGATTGCACATCCTCTGAAGTTTTTAATGGTCGACAAAGTTTTGTGTTGTCTGCAAACACAGAAACCTTGCTGACAATACCCACTTCCAAATCATTAATAAATAGATTTAATAGAAGCGGCCCCAGCACAGAACCCTGTGGCACCCCACTTAGCACTTTAGTACATATTATTGAAGCTCCATTAACAACTACTCTCTGCATCCTATTCATTAACCAATTTTCTATCCATGTACAAATGTAGCTCCTTAGCCCAATAGACCTTAGCTTATACATTAGTCGCCTTAGCAAAATCCAAGTTTACTACACCAACTGTTACGCCAGAGTCTAAATTTCTACTCACTTGCTCATAAAAGCCAAGCAGGTTAGTTTGACAAGATCTATTCCTCCTAAATCCATGCTGGTTACTACTTATAATGTCAGTCCTTGAAACATACTCTAGAATATGTTCCCTTATGAAACTTTCCAGTACCGTAGCTGTGATACAGTTGATGGATATCTAGAGACACCATACAAACTGGCTGACCACATGACTACACACAACTGCTCTTCGTGGGCAACTAAAGACTCCCAGTAACAGAAAGATTATAAGTTTACACATTCTAGTGAGAGCAAAATAATGAAAGTAGCAATGTTTCAACAGGAATATGGGAGAACATACAGGATGTATGTAGTTGCCATGTGTAACCCCAAATATAAATCCAGTTTATAGGAAGTAACACACAAACATAAGAATAACAACGAGCGTAAATTAACTGCACATGAGCAAACGTTACCCAATTTACAGTCATTTCCCCCCCATTTCCTCTCACATATATATTCATTGTAATTCTCCACTTCATATTCTATTGAGCCAAGCTGTGAAATGCAGTACACAATATTACATTATATGAGTTACGACTGCAAATAAAAAATTCACGGTAAAATAAACCAAAAGCAGCATTTAAAATGGAATGAAACGTGCAGGCGAAAGTCTCTGTTCCTGGGCTTTCTGTGCTATTGCAAACGGCAACTTCCAGCATGTTAGTATTAGCAAAGGATTCTGGGATCTTGAATAAAAGAGTAGAGAGCTTATTATTCCAGGTTGAATTTACCAAGAGGGACAACATGAAAATAACATTGAAGGTCATATGAATAAATGAAAGGCGCTTTTATCATTTCAATATATTTCACTTGTGATCCCTTTTTTCTTGCATTACAATACCTACTGTTTGTGGATTTGTTTTTAATATTTCAGGTCAGTTCAGCACATCCCAGCTTGTACAGCGCTTTGCCGTGTTCTGACATTTAATAAATAAACAACTATAATGTAGCACAGTATAATATGAGTCGCTCCATACATCTAATAAAAATCTTACTGAACTGAAATGTATAAAATATGAACATCCAGTGTGCGTACCGCTGTGCATGTGTACAGAAAATTCCATTAACAACAATTTAACTACATAGTTTGTAAGATATTATCGTGATTATTTCGCTTGGCAGGAAAGATTTAGCTATGAGACAAATACATTGACCAGGGCAATAGGATTCGAATGGTTAAAGGCTTTGCCCAACGGCCCCCCACAGACTTTAAAGGTAGGACATGCTTTAAAGCACAACAACTGTTTAAGGCCAGGTACAAACCAGCCGAGTTTTTGTCCCAAACGATCGCTCAATAATAGCGAGCGTTCGGCCCAGACAAATGTCTGTTGATGCACGACCGATTGTGCAGCCCCACGCACACACCATCAGACTTTTTCTGATTTTCCATCACTATCAGCCGGTCGGCCGGAAATATCTGATGGTGTGTACCCAGCCTAAGACATTTAGGGCCGTATTTATAAAGGAGCAGTATTGCTGTTTTGTGATGCCATACCTTCAACAAATGTTACTGTGATCGTAAATATATGACCGCAGGCACACAATTATGATCACAGCACAATTACTTTTACAATAAGTTGTCGATAGCATGGGTTATTGAATATGGCCCTTGTTTCTAATGTTTTATGACCAGTTTCTCTTACTTACAATATATAAAGAAATTTTCAACTCCTGGCCCTTTCATCCCTTTAATGCCTTCCCTATTCTGTAAGTAGATTTTGACACATAAACAGGGTGATATTGTATAATGGTAGAAATTTCAGATTTTAGCTTTTTCCCTCGCTGTATTATTAGGTGTACACACTGGAGAGAAGGGACTTCATAGAGAGTGAGTAAGGAGAGGTGATTGCATCCAAATAGCCAATTACAATGTGAACAGTTGCAAGAGTTTCAATATTAATTGCAAAAGGCACAAGGTACAGTATAACAAAAAGATCAACTCCTAGTGTCAGTCTGCCCCCTAAAGCCTTGTGCTTCATGTGGTTTTAACCATAAGCATTTAAAGTACATTCAAAATGTAGGACTTTTTAAACCCTTGGTTTGTTGTTGAATGTGTCCTTGGGTAGGGAACTGAAGATTTATTTTCAGTTTTACACATAATCACATTTTATCAAAACGTTATACCTATTGTTTGGGCAATCTGCTTTAATCTAATAATTTCTGATACAGGATACATTTACATCATTTTCATCAAACAGGAAATGTGTTACCATAGTGATAGACCAGACCACCATGAACATATGCCTCAAAGGTATACAGACATACACATTCTATAATACAATATATTAACTACTGAAAAATGTATGAAGTCCTAGAAAGACAGATATGGATCCCTTTCAGCCTAGGCAAACCCATGGAATTACTAGGATTCTGTAGACTTCATATACTTCTTATCCCAATGACTTTTAAAGAAAATGTATAAAGTTGAATAATCAGCATTAAAAATAATTGGATGATTTATCCTTGCTGAGATACTACTGACTTTCTGACCACTTTGTGCATTCTGTATCAGCCTCAGTAAATGTATTGCAAATCCTCCTAATCAGCTCATTAGAATTCACACAGGTTAAATAACTTGACAGCTACATGAATAATATGTAGAAATAATGCGTATGCAACTTGTCGCAGAATGCGCTTAGCTAAGACCAGTAAGGGAAACTTCAGGTATAAAAGCCTACCAAAGCTCAGTCTGTTCTAAATGTTCTGCCACAGGGTAAATATTAATAAAAAGTTATGTGCATACAATCCATGGTGCTACATACCAAGATTAAAAGACTATTAGGTTCTGTGGGCAATGAAAACAGTTTTGAACACTGCATGATCTGGTTCAGTTATCTACTTGTGTGTTTTGCTTAAAACAGTAAAAAACAAATATGATCATGTGGTAAACCCCCATCCTGACCAATCAGGCTTGTCTTACATAGTAACATAGTATCAGAGGTTGAATAAAGACATACATCTTACCTTTTCAGCCTAGATCATCCCTACCTAGAAGTTGATCCAACGGAAGGCAAAAATGTACAATAAGGTCTAGGCCACACTAGCGTGTTTTTTGCGCATTTTCACTCGCGATTGAACCCGCGATTTTCACTAACATGGAAATTGCGACAACGCGAACATTCCTGCAATTTCTGATGCACATACAAATGCGCACCTGTTTCCGTTTTGCATTCAAGCATTTTTTCATGCAATCGCATGTGTTTTCTCTTTGAAAATAGCGAAACCACACGCGCAAATGCGAAACAACACATGCTGACGCGTGTCAGAAATGCGATAACGCTCGCAATTGCATGCGCGATTTGATGCGTTGTAGTGTGGCCTCAGCCTAAGTACAAATATCAAATATGTATCTACAAAAAGCCCTATAATTGCTTTTACTTCTGCTTCTCTCTTTTGGCAGAAGTAACTGATTGATGACCGTACCGAGGATGCCTGAGCTCACTGAGCTAGTGAAAGCAACAGTAACTACAGGGATTCCTGTAATTAAAGATTTTCATGTTTATCTTCATTTAAGAGTTATTTTCAAAATGGGGTGCTACGTTTTAATTGGAAGTTTCAAGTTAAAAGTGAGGGAAAATATGTTTTAGACTTAAGTTCTCCTTAAAGATGAAAACTAGGCTACAGCCACTATTAATAAATAATAAACAGGAATGGGGGGGTGAATCCTCCACTAATCACAATATCTACTCACTCAGTTATTGGTGTCAGAGATTGTGAAAAAATATTAGGATATAGTAGGAATAAAGCCAAAATGTGTAATTGGGATAACATTTAACAATGTATCATGGCTGATCCTACATTGTCACTTTATAAACATTCACAATCTGCACTGACAACATTGGTAGTGTGAAACTATGTAGAATTCCAGATCATCAATCGTTTATAAAAGTCCACTTGATATATTTAGATTTACGACTTGACAGAGTGCATGTACCCTGAGATGCTTTACACTTAGAGGGGCTACTTGCCAAGGAAATGTCATTGGTAAAAATAAAAAGAATATTATAATATTAACATAGGTGATTACAGCTTTATTATCTTGATTATTTATCTTACTGATGTCCAGACTATAACCACAACACTATTCAGACTTTGGTTGCATAATTACAACATTCTACTCTTCCCATCATCCCAAAAACCAATTAAAGGCATTAGAGGCATTGATGTTTATTTACAACTTAAGACACATTCCTGGTGATTATGGACATAAAGGGAGATTCATTAAAAGTTCTTATCGCTTAAAATGGTGCTAATTTTGCCCCAATCAATCAGATCTTATTTAACATTTGAAAGCTAATATCTGATTGGTTGGAGCAAAATTAGCACCATTTTAAATGATAAGAACTTTTATTGAATAACCCTGATAGTCTTTCTTGACTATAGCTGCCCTTCCATTTCTCCAGGTCCAGCTTTGAATAAATCTGTTGTTTTTTTCTTTTAATGTCAGTCACTTACAAATTGCCTTCCTGTACAAGACCTTAAACCTGGACAGTTCCAGGAAATGCATTCCTCATAAAAATAAACACATTAATAAAATTAAACAAAAATATCTAGTCCATTAAATAGTCTTTGTCCTGAGATATTGATTCCACCACAATGAAGTCCCAAACCATTTTTTTTTCTTTCTCTTTAGGAGAAACATAAAATCTATCTTTCTAAATCAATTACTACTTATGGGAGATGGCGGTGTGTTCACTTTCTTGCTCCCACGGGAAGCAGTTCATGTAAATTGAGCCTTATTATTATAAAGTATAGTGAGAGTGTCATTACTGTAACCTCCTTTCTGTAGGGAGGTGGCGTGTTGCAGAAATAGCCTGTACCAAATTTTAACTATTCTGACCTCGGGTCCTACAATGCCTGTAGAAATATGAGCTTGCATAAAAAGAAAATCAGTCCTACTTGCTATAAATACAAAATCCCAGGAGACCCTCTGTCCTCCATTAGATAATTGTCGGGGGTTAGTTTTTTTTGTTTTTTTTTAAATCACTGACAGCTAGGAAGTTTATGCATCAAATAAGTTATATAGATCAGTAGGGAGTAAGATAGAATTGCATTTTCTAATACTGTAGAAGATTGAGAAAATAATAACATATTTGCTGTAAGCCCAAACACCTACTAGACATCAACAAACTAAACTGCAAGTGGTTTTATCTTCCAATGTTCCCAGTTTGGCCCATTCATTTTGTAATAAGAAGTCGGTCACAGAAAAGATTGGGCCAGTAGTTTCTTCAGTCATTTATAGCTAGATTAAGGCTGCATTAATGTTCTTCAAACTGATGTGGGGTTTGGCAGATCTTAGTCTAAGATCTGCACAAAACCGTTATTAAGATGTCTTCTTTAAATGGGGAAATTGGCAGATATGGAACGAAGCCTTAATAGTTCAAACAGAGAGGTCAGTAATGCTTAGTCTAGTCTTACTGTGGCTAGACAAATAGATAATTGCAGGAATGCAGTGGTATTGTCCACCAATATAGACCTGCTTTATTGTAAGGCAGTTCAATAAAACAGTTTTTTCATTCATTGTTCAGTAAATAGAATAGTATTACCATATTCTTAAAGTCAACACATTTTCCCAAATGTGCTGCAACAGTATTTAGTTATTTGACTTTTTTAAGCAGCTTATTTTGTCAGATTTCTATGTTTAGAGGTTAATACATTTTAATTTAATCCCTGGGGGTTTTACATTAAACTGATTAATTCTTCTTAATAACCTTAAAGAGCATCTCCACCCTACAAAATGATTGCTAATATGTTAGAGGGCACCCCTTCCCACCCCCAACCGCTATATTATATAGTTTAAAAACAAAGCAGAACGCTACTTAGAGCCCCTGACTACAGTGACATTCTGATCCGGCTCCCTGCTTGCTAGAATTACAAGCCGGGGGCCAGACCAGCAGTGGTGGCAGTGATTGGCTGAGAGGCAGTCAATCACAGCCACGGCTGCAGGCAATAGAGCATGCAGCGGGAGTGAAGGGCTGTAAATAGAGTTCAGATTATTTATATAGCAGTTGGGGGTGGGAAGGCACGCCCTCTAACATATTTAAAAGTTTTTACAGGAGGGTGGGATGGAGGGAGGAAAGGGCTCCCCTGCACATGCCACTGTCCTCTCAGAGGACAGGGAGGAGGCAGAAACCTTTTACACAGGAAAACAGCTCCTACTGTTCACTTTTTGGATCTTTGGACAAGCACTACAAGAGAACCTTTTTTTTAAACTAGACAGTGGGGCCAGTAGAGGGTTAAATTTTAGTTTGGGGGGGGTGGACATGCCCTTTAAGCCAATTTGCATTCTCCCATTAAAAATCATTCCCACCATATGCTTGTAAGTGTATCCAACCCCTTACACCTTTTTGAATCTTATACTTTCTCACGAACATCTATGGGAAAATTAAGAAACTATACTTTACGGCCTTTAAATGTAGGTGTCAGTACGGCTAACATTTTGATGGCACTGCAAAGGTACTGCCCAATTCTGGGTTTGTCACTGAGAAAGAGTTGACACTAGTGATACGCAAAAATGGTGGATTCTCAAAAAAGTCCCAAGTTCTGGCACAGTTCTGTGGTAAAATTGAGCTGAAACTAGCAGTTTCAGCTCAAAAGGGTTGCATAGTTTATAGACCAATTATTGTCTCCATTCTGGTAGAAGAAGCTGGCTCTTCCCTCCAAGCAGTCAATCAAGGATGTGACTGCTGACATCACAGCCAATGATTGACTGCTTTTTCCCCTGCTGCCTCCTCTGCACATGCACAAGTTTCTATAAACTCATTGAGCAGAGTCAGGAGGTGGCAACCTCTGCAAGTGGCATACTTATCATTAGATATCTGGTTACAAATGCATATTATAGAGCGTTAAAATAGCAGTTTGCATTAGGGACAAATAAATGACAATTGACCAGGTTTTTGTTTTTTAAGGATGGACATGCCCTTTAAAGCTTGATTTATTTATTTATTCATTATATAAATAAATAAGAGTTAAAATTGTGCAAAAGAAAAAAATAACTGTGGGGTGGGGGCTGATGTTAGGATCCATCAAGTTCAAAAACAACATGGTTTTAATTCTACTGTATGTTTAAATGGTAAAAAATCATATGCACTTCCCCAAGAAAATAAATAAGATAAATGGAGAGCGATAGCAGAAGTTGACAACTGCCAATAGAAGATGTCTAATGATGTTCTCTCGCTTTAAAGATTGGATCATTACACTGAGATTGCAACAGTAACGTTCTGGTAAGCAGTGATATTTTCAAATGCGTTATGTTCTGCCATAGATGAGGTGACTTCCATGCACATTGTCTTTCTATGACTACTGTATATTTGCATAAAACACTCATGTATATTCTAAATTATACATAGCAATGGTAATATAAGTGAGAAATCATTAGACAAGGCAACACTTGGCAGTCCCGTTAATAGTAACTATTGCTAGAATTGTGTATATTAACACTTTTATGGCCCTGATATGAGACAACGACTGCAGCTACACTTTCACCAGATGCCAGTTGCATTAAATTTACAAATTCCGGTACTACATATACAAAGACCAGAATCAACAAAAAACTGTTTATGCTACTCAAATGACTATGATTTAAAAAAGCCCCCCAATGGTTATACTAATTGTCTATGGTACAATCAACCATGGCTAATGGATGGGTTCTGACCATAGTGATATACAGTATTTCTAGCAGAGTCCCAAGTATAGAATATTTGTATAGAAATGCAAGTAGACGTGCAGATCTTGGCACTCCCCCAGGTTCTCACTATAGGGTCTATAACGAGTTTTTAAAACCTGCTTGTGTAGCTTCTCATTCCTCAAGTCCGGGACTTTTTCTGGACTGGCAAATGTCCAAATTTCACAACAGTTTAAGAAGTAGGGAGCCACCGGTTCCAGCAGCCGGACTTTGACAGCTTGTTACAGACCCTGAGAGAACCCAGGGGTGAGGACATAATGGTTTTGATATATACATACCTATTTTACATATGTGTATAATTGACCTTTAAGGCTGAATTGTCCTTTCATTGCACACCCCTGCAGGACCTTAATACTTTGTCACCTTTGCCACCCAACCATTTTCAACAAATCATATCATGAACACTGGCCTGCATTCAGATGTATGCATTATCTGCCCCTTCATCCATTCATTATTGAATGACTTAGGGTCATTTTTATAAACTATCGCAGGACATCTCAATGCCAAATAGCGCTATTTTCGCCTTATTTCTAAAACGCTCGTTTTCGCTTTCGCCTTTGGTGAATTTTCCCCTTTTTGCCCCATTTTGTTACATTTATTGCAGTGTTACCAGAATTTTCGCCAACATCATTACTTACTGGAATGTTCCATTAACATGATTATTCCTTACACAGCACTATAGTATGTTCCCTTATTAATGGAACTGGTTTGGTAATTAGCTGAAGTTTGCTGAAAATAAGCAATACTAAAAAATGTGTCTCATTAATAAACTAGAGAAAATTCGCCTTTTGAGTTTTACACTGTTTATCATCCTATTAATAAAATAGAGAAAATTTGCCTTTTGAGTTTTATACTATTTATATCTTTGGCTGAAAAAATCACCATATGTGTTAGACTATTTTTAAATAACAAAGATAGGTGTTCAGTGAGTATTAACCAATTTAATACTACTTTGAAAAACCACCAGGGAGTATTACCTATTTACCATCATATGTGCTGAGCTTTCTCAGCATAATTAGTGCTACTTTTTGCTACATAATTTTCGCTTTTGATGAAAATTTGCCTTTTTATTAACTTGGATGCAAGGAAAAGTTGAAAAAAAATGTGGTAAAGGCTGGTGGGAAAAAAGCAAAAATAATGCCCCGTTATAAATATGTCCCCCAGACCCCCATTTGACTTTATTGGCAAATAAAGAAAATCGGAACCTTAAAAAAAAAGATCTTTAAAAAGCGAAAAATTTACCTTAAAAAAGCGAAATCTCAGATCGTATTACAGTAAATAATGAAAAATAGTCTAACACTCCCGAGTACTTATTAGTATTGAGTAACACTCCACAATGTACTGACACCTCCATGGGCCCATTGGCAGGATAAATAAATGGTCACTTCAGACTTCGCGAATTGGAATGGCTAAACTTAAAGCAAAAATACACTGTATGGCGAAAAGGGAAATGTAGCGGTAATGACCTTTCGCGACTGGTTATCACTGCTTTATAAATAGCAAAAAGTCCAAATTAGGCGAAAAGGCTGTGTTAAAGAAGGCGAAAAGTTTAACGAACTTTTATAAATATGCCCTTAGTGCTAAAAGCAATAAATCCTTTTTCACAAACTTATAGGAACATATTTAAGTGTGAGATACAGGTGCCACAGAAAGAATCTTTACTCCAATCTGTTCTTGTTTTTAACTCACCTGCAAGGAAAGACAGTTGGATGTATTCTTGGAAATTCTCCCAGTATTGCAACTGCAGGAATCAATATTAAGGAATGTTTATAAAGTGTATTTGTCAGTTTTAAAAATCTTGTCTTTAACCATGCTGTAAATCATGTGTAGACGGATATTTTGCTTTGTGCACAAAAACAATCCACAAAAAAATGCATAATTTTTCCATAAAAATTTGAAGGGTTAATCTGCACCGCATTGAGAGATGGGGGAAGTCATAGAATTCCCTTGGATCTCAGATATGCGCAATAGATACTGTTTTTCCAAATGCTATGAATAAGTGAATGCTAACATTCAGGGAATGCTTTGATATATTTATTGGTATGATCCAGTGAATGGTATGATTCGGTGATTGGTATTAACCAGTAAATGCTTTGATCCAGGGAATGGTACAATCTATTGAATAGAATGGCCCAATAAAGGTATAATCCAGTGAATGTTATGATCAAGTGAATTTTAGGATCCATTGAATGCTATGCTCCAGTGAATACTATGATCCAGTATATGTTATGATCCAGTGAATGCTATAGTCCAGTGAATGTTATGTTCCATTGAATATTATGATCCAATGAAAGCTATAATCCAGTGAATGCTATGGTCCAGAGAATGCTGTGATACACTGAATGCTATGATCCAGTGAATGATCCAACTTCAAGTCCAGTTGATCTAATTGAATACCACAGATATAACATGACCTGGATAAATGAGAACTTTCACAAGCATTATCCAGTGAATGCTATGACCAAGTAACTGTTATGATACAGTGAATGATCCATAGTAACAAAATAATTGAGGTTGAATAAAGATATACGTCCATCAAGTCCAGCCTTTTCACCCTCCTTTTTAACCCAACCTAACAGTTGATCCAGAGGAAGGCAAAAAAAAACCCCACAGCTATAGGGGAGGGGAGATTCCTTCCTGACTCCAAATAGCAACCGGAAAGTATCCCTGGATCAACCAGAACTACAGTATATGTATTAATACCAGTAATTCTCAATATTTTTTAGATTTAGAAATGTATCCATCCTACTTTTAAAGCTATTCAGTGAACCTGCCATTATCACATCTTCTGGAAGTTCCACAGTTTCACCGTTCTCACTGTAAAGAAACCTTTCCTAACCTGGAGATGAAACTTCTTTTCTTCCAATCTTAAAGGATGTCCACTAGAGATGGCCAAACTTAGTGAAGTTCGGAAACTAACCCATTATAGTCTATGGGAGAGTAAAACAATGAGATGCAATAAAAGTTCCTATTTTTAAAAATGGTGCTAATTTTGCACCAACCAATCAGATGTTAGCTTTCAAATGTTAATTAAGATCTGATTGGTTGGGGGGAAAATAGCACTGTTTTTAACGATAGGAACTTTAATTGGATCTCCATGATAGTTCGAAAAGTTCGGGTGAATAACAGTTAAAATAGAAATGGTAACTTATTGTAAATGACTGTAGCACCTGGGAAATAGTTTTTGGAACATGCACCTGTCACTAAAACTTGTTTAAAGGATTACCGTATTGCCTTAATGCATTTTTTTGAAAAAATAACTTTAGAAAGAGTAAAGGTATGCAGCCTTCCCCATACATTTTTTTCTCTCTGCTTTCCATTAGCCTTCAATTAGCCATACTGTGAAGGGGGCGTAACAATTATACAATTATATCTGCCTCTAACTGTCACTCAGAGCTAGCATGTGAGAAAACACTCCTCCACCCATCCTTGATCAGCTTGATTATGTAGGCTGTATCCTAGAAACAGGACATTTCAAGTTTGTTTAACCGGCAGAAGAGGAGGAGAGCGGTTGTAACAGACATTCCCACCAGCCAATGACAAGTGATATGTTAATCATGGACCTGGGCCATCTAGGAGGCGGGCTTTTAGCACTCATCTTTGCTGTGTGATATCTAAGGGAGGGCAGCACAGCTGTAAATGTGAGTAAGTGATTTCAGCTGCTGGAAGTGTGGACATGTAATGGGGGTGATGTTGTTTTTTTTTTATATTATTGTCCTTTAAGCACTTCCTTTCCCACGTTCAGGCAATTGTCAGATTTTCCGCATGCTACATTCGAGGGTTATGGCTAATTTGAAAGTTACCAAAATCGAACAGTAAATTCTAGGGTTACCAACCGCTACATACGAGGGTTACCAAAAACGAATGCTAAATTCAAGGGTTACCGAGACCGAACACTAAATTCTAGAGTTACCGACTGCTACATACGAGGGTTACTGAAAATTGAACGGTTTAAAGTCACATTGTGACAAAAATAAAGTGAAAATAAAGAAATTGTAATTGTATGGGTCAATTAACCACAACACCGTGTTACATATATCGGGTCAATTAGTACAATATTCTACGCGTTTTGTCGCTATAGCAACTTCATCAGGCATCTATGCTAAACGTAGGTCAGGCATCTACAGTATGCTACGTGTTTCATTGCTATAGTGACAAAACGCATAGCATATTGTACTAATGGACCCGATATATGTAACACGGTGTTGTGGTTAATTGACCCATACAATTGCAATTTCTGCACCTTATTTTTGTCACAGTGTTACTTACCTTATTTTTACCCGGTCCCGCGGAGTGCTGGCTCTTATAGTGGACAGCTTTCCCATCCGTCAGTGTGCCGAGTGAGAATTGGATCGGCCAGATCTACTTTCCATACAGCAGCACGTGAGCCACACGTGACCGCTGAGGGACTCTCACATAGGATTGTATTCTCCATGGAATTTCATTGCTAATTGCCAGTAGATATATTTATGCACTTTATATGTGGTTTATTATTGTTCACTGCATTTTCTTGTATATGGGTCATAGTACCAATATTAAAGGAATATTCCTTATGATATTTTAATCTTGGTTTCCCCTATGTATTTATTCACTATTTGTCATAAATCCATGCTGACTACTACTAATAGAATCAGTTCTGGTGACAATGTCAAGGATATGATCCCATAACAAAGTTTCCAGTACCTTCCCTACCACTATAGTTACCAGGTTGGAAGAACTACATTTTTTGAATATTGGAATTGGCTTTTTTCCAATCCAGCTGCACAACCCCAGACCAAAGTTAATCTGAAAAGATAAGAAACAGTGGTCTAGATTGGAGATGTACTGTGGGTTCTAATAAAACCCAGTTTTGAATTAAATCTGAGGGTTTCGAAGTCGCGACAAAACTTTCGGAACTCCCGGAAACTACTAAACCCGAATTTTCAGAGTTTTCGATTTTTATCGAAATCGAAAGTAGATGATTATCGAAATCTAAAGTAGATATTATCGAAAATCGAAAGTAGAAGATTATCGAAAGTAGATAATTATCGAAAATCAAAAGTAGGTTAATTATCGAAAATCGATAGTAGATGATTTTCGAAAATCGAAAGTAGACGATTTGGACGAATGGACAATTTCCGAAAATGTTGAAAACAAAACAGTTTCAAACATCTCTAGTCTTTATAAAACTTCAAGTCCAGTTGATCTAACTGAATACCACAGCTATACCTTGACAAGCATTATCCAGTGAATTCTATGATCCAGTGAATGTTATAGTCCAGGGAATGGTATGGTCCAGTGAATGTTATAGTCCAGGGAATGGTATGGTCCAGTGAATGTTATAGTCCAGGGAATGGTATGGTCCAGTGAATGGTATACTGTAGTTAATAGTTATTCATATTTACCCACTGAACTCAACAATGCACAATCACAAATACTCAAACACTATGTATGTTCGCACATTGTCACTATTTAGCATACACAAAATTGCTGCACACATATTCCCTATGAAGTTCCTTCATTAATATATTTCCCCTAGATATTCCTTGCAGCTCAGTCAGTATTGATCAGTAAAATAGTTTAAAAATCAACATTTTAAAAAAATACATGATTAAGAATTTAACTGTACAATAATATGAATAGGAATGGGGTGGCTTTTTGTCGCCTTGCTAAACTACATTAAATTGACAGTAGACTGGAGCTTGTGTTTAGAAAGCTGTTGAGCTTGCCCTTTAATGTGAATTTCAGAAGATGACGGTGGGATGTTGGGGGGTGGAGGTTGCACAAGATGCTAGCCCACAGAGGACCTTGGACATGGATACTGCCAGTATAATTGGCATCGGTTCTGTCAAAGAAGCTCCAGGAAACTGACAAGCAGGAGACATGTAATTATCTATCTAGGATCTCGCTTCAGAGAGGAAATTGAACTTAATAAACTTCCCATCCGCTGGGTCTGGGAATGCAGTAACTTGCCCCATTGCTGTCTGAAGAGATTGCCATCCAATGTACCAAGAAGCAAACTCTGCAATCGAAAGGTGGGGTTAATGTCTCTGTCTGTCCACCAGGATCAGAAATATAAGCATTTGACCCTGTTACGGTTTGCACTTAAAAAGCTTGAAAGGTGCATATTATCTAAATGAGCAAAGCAGAGAAAGAAACAAGACCTCCTGTCTGGTGGAAATGTCACATTACCAAGGAGACATCCAGATCTATTTATGGCTCTTCAGAGTTCCGCTGAATTAATATTTTCAATGCAGCATATAATCCTCTTTAAAAAGTGTGTATAATGTATGCAGCACATAGAATTATAGAACATGGTCATCGGAATGCTGCTCAGAATGAAGCGTTAGGTCATTTGTAAGAACTCTTTACTTGATTCAAAAACACATTACTTAATACAGTACAAGGTACACAACAAATAGAAAAATATAGAAATAGAAGCAACAAAATAGATTTTAGATTTATTGATGCTCTATGATCTAAAACATTTTTCCTGACATAGCCCACAATGTTATATAGAATGTCATATCACTTACTGATATCTAAAAATACCCGTGTTTTGTCAGTAAATGCTTCATTCCTAATCCCTTCCTCCACTCTCCCAGTGGGCCAGACATGCTTAGTGCACATCATCAAGAAAAGACAATGAAGAGTTGTCCAATTAGCTAAATACAGGCCGATGTTATAATCCTCATTAACATTGCATCAGTTACCCCTTGCTTCTATTTATAAGGCGGCGGTAACTGATGCGCAGTGTTAATCTCGACCATTTAACTTTGCCACCTTCATGGTGGCGAAAACATCCAAGATTGCCGGGGGTCGGGGCGGGGGGCACTTACAAGTGCTTTTTGGGGCTTAGGGGGTCCTGCAGCTTGAACCGTACCCCCCTCTCCGACCCTATCAGGGCCCTTGCAGCTCTGCCAAGGGCCTTTTGGGGCTTAAGGGGTCCCGCAGCTAGAACCGGGACCCCTCTTCCCTGTCCCTATCAGGACCCTTATGACCCTGAGAAGGGCATTTGAGGCTTAAGGGGTCCCGCAGCTCGAACCGTAACCCCCTCCCTGGCCCTATCAGGGCCCTTGTGGCACTTACAGGTGTACTTGCGGCCTTGAGAAGGGCCCTTTGGGGTTTAAGGGGTCCTGCAGCCCATACCAGGACCCCCCTCCCCAGCCCTTGTAAGGGCCCTTGGGGCATTGATAAGTGCCTTTGTTGGGGATCTTGCAGATTGAACCGGGTCGGCTCTTAAAAGCCCTTGGGCATCGTCTTCTTTCTTCCATATGGTGACACCAACTCCGCTGAGGCCACCAACCCCAAGAAGTACCGCTGTGGCCGCCAGGGGTACCTCCAGCGCCGGTGGCCTCAACGAGGCCAATGTCACCTGAGTCTTGATCCAATGTCTTCTTCCTTCACAGCTAGCGACATCCGCACTGCAGGTGACTTCTGAGCTCCGCTCAGGATTGCAGATCTTTATATAGGTTTGCAGAAAGTCCTAATCCGATTCTGATTGGTCAATTTTTCAATGCTTGGTATCACATGGTTATACAGTACCCAATAATATTTCTGAAATATGATTGGGTACTGTATAGTGGGCACTTGTAAGTGCCGCAAGGGCCCTGATAGGGCCAGGGAGGGGGGTCCCCGTTCGAGCTGCGGGACCCCCAAAGTCCTCTACGACCTGGGGTGCGACCACCCGTGGCGCAATCCTTTCCCAGCAACCCCTCCCAGAACCCTGCTTCGTACGTCAGGTTTGAGCTCTCTTCTCCGCTAGTATTGCTGGTATGCATATCCTTCCCAGAAAAGCACAAGAGAAGGTCATCAGATCCCTAATATGTCCTTTTTGAAATACAAACCATGTAACTACAGTAGGTTCAATAACAGAAATAAAGCCTAATTTTTCCTTTGAAGAGATTTTTTAAAGAAATATAATAAAAATCTTTATGCTTGAGAAGCCCTCCCCGATAAGAAATAAACGACACTGTATTCAAAGTTGGTCAGGGAACCGATGTGACCCCGGAGGTCCAGCAGAGAAAAACACTGACAATGCAATTACAACTTTGGCCATCAAAGTACAGATGACGCCTATTATACATAATTATAGCATGTGTCAGAAATGTTTGTTTTCTGTCTTAAGGCCAAGCTCAGACATTTACAGGGGAAAAGCAAATGCTTCATATTTATCTTGTCTCTAAACGTGACAGACTGTAAGTCTTGAGAAACTATCGGATGTAAAAAGTCATTCTTTGGTAACATTTCAGAATATAACTATGTGGAGATGCTAAAAGTCTTTCGTCTACATTAAATTGGATCTGGGTTTAAAATTGGAACTTGCCCGGAGGCCTACATTGAACATGTGCTAAGTAGAAGAGAGAAAAAACAACTAACATTGGATTTGAGAGGTAAACACCATTTTTCCTCTCTAGATCTGATTTTGGATATTGAAATACATTGTTTTATTTTTTATCTATGATGTTAAAATGTCAGTTGATACAGTTGCCATCTGTGGCCCATATACTTTATGACATAAATAGCTGTATGTGGTTTTATCATCTACCCTTGAGATTAATCTTTATGTTTTACAATAAAAGTGGGTAAAGCTTTTTACTGGTGGACTTTTGGAGCCCCTAAGGCACTTAGTTGGGGCGCATGGGAAAGTCTGGCAGCCAATTGGGGAGCTATGTGGGGCACTGATAAGATTGGCTGGAGGGTGGTTGGCCCGGTGATCCATATAAATGAGGGTCAAAATAGCAGGAAGTGGCATTCACTTATCAGCAGCAGAACAGAGCGGACCATTTCAGCAGTCACCGGTACAAGTGCTCCACATCGTCTGCATCATGCTCTCTCGCCCTCAGGGAAGAAGACATCTCAACCTGAACTACCCATAACTGCAACCCAGATGTTATCAGGAGGATGATTTCTCACTGTCAGTCTGCTCTCAGGAGGTCATCTCCAGCATTCGGTTAGTATCTCTCTAAACATGCCACCCTTGTGTTTGGTTGCTGTAAATTAAAAGCATGGACAAACATATTTATCTTTAATTGCACCAGTCCCTTAAGCTCCATACGCACTAGAGTTGCCTCACAATGAATAGGAGGACGATAATTGCTCATGTGTAGTCATTCGATCAGGAAGCATTCATTGATCTTCTGGGTTGGATCACTGATCAATGATGCCTGACCTAACAGCTACACAACTGCGATTGTTTGTGTCACACTTGTTTGTCAGGCGACAGGTGGCAAATTGAGCATGAGCACAGAGTTTAATGCTACTTTAAGATGAATGACTGTTCTTCGTTCTTGCAAGTTTGCACACGAGTCAAACTCAAGGCCCGCAGGATGAATCTGGCCCTTCTGGCTGTTATTTGTGGTCCCCGGTGAATGTACAGCATCCAAGACTTACTACACTTCTATCTATTTGTACAGACCCAAGCAACAGTGTAACTATAGATCTGCCTGCTAGATACCATGATCAGCTCTTTTTAAACAGCTGATCGTGTGCACTCTTACTAAGATAGGTGCGATCCGCTGTTTACAAACTGCTTTTTGCAGTATGTAGCAGGCATATCTACAATGCTGCTTGGGACTGCACAAATGGGTCCTGCACAAATGGATAGCAGCGTAGCAAGGCTTGGATGCTGTCACTGCTGTATTTAGCCCAGTACTGGGGAGGGAGGTGTGAGAAAGGGCCTTCCATTGGAGTTGGCCATTTCATTACCACGCCAGAAGAGTAAGGTGGAGGTGGGCATTCCACATTAGCACATGATTGAGCCATAGGCAGAAGATCCAGTCCAAAACAGTGTGCTTCACAGCCTTTCCCTGCCGAGACCTAGCACTAGGCACAAGCATGACAGAATCACAATGCTGCACCTGCTATGTATCTTTTTTTAAAAATTGGGCCACTACTTAGCCTGTCTTTTTGATTTTGACCCCTTACGTGATTGAGTTTGACACCTCTGTTCTCTGTTCTAGTGGTTCCATATGTTTTGCTACTAGGATTTTGCCACCAGCATTTTCCTAGCAGAAATGTTAAGAAACCGCCAGTGACAACGCAACCAGAGTGACGAACATTTGTTCATCTGAAAGTAGCCTTGGAGAACAAATTCTACTGAATTTCAAGAATAAATTTTGTTCATTCCATAACTAGTCACAGATGTCACTTCTTAGAGCTAGTATTTCCATTCATTCCTAGAAATCATGAAACTGATGTATGACTAATGGGTGATGTTGTATGTGCCAGTCACACTCACTGTGGGCAAACTTGTATTTCCAGTCACACTCACTCTTGGCAAGCTTGTATGTCTAGTCACTGTTGGCAAACTTGTATTTACCAGTCAATGTGGACCAACTTATATCTACCAGTCACTGTGGGCAAACCTATATGGATAAATATGACACATGAAGGGTGGTAATACATTTGCCAAACAGAGTGCCCTCGAACAGAGACTGAGGGCAAACTGGAGGGCTGATCTAACAGTATCTACTGAACTGGAGGGATTTAGGATTCAGCAGCCACTGTTAGGTCAGCCCTTCAGTTCACTGGACAGCGCTAGTTAGCCCACCACACCCACCTTCACAAGCCATGCCCATTTTTTGCTGGAACACAGTATGACATGAATAAATAAGAAGTCAGAGGTATACAGTATGTACAGAAATTAATAAGAATAATAGGAAGTAATAATATTGTTTTAAAACTTTATTTGTGTTTTAGGGGAGGGGTGTCAATCTCAATCACATAAGGGGCCAAAATCAAAAAGACAGTCTAAGTAGTGGCCCAATTTTTTTAAAGATATTTAGCTGGTGCAGGATTGGGACTCTGTCACGCTTGTGCCTAGTGCTAGGTCTTGGCAGGGAAGAGGCGTGAGCACACTGTTTTGGACTGGGACCTCTGCCTATGGCGCGATCATGTGCATGGTATTGGAATGGCCAACTCCAATGGAAGGCCCTTTGTCACACCTCCCTCCCCAGTGCCGGGCTAAACACAGCAGTGTTACAGCGGTGACTGCATCCGAGCCTTACTACGCTGCTATCCATTTGTGCAGTCCCAAGCAGTGTCTTAACTATAGATCTGCCTGTTAGATACCTCAATAAGCAGTTTTTAAACAGCTGATCACACCTATCTTAGTAAAAAAAACTCTTTTTAGCTACACTGCTGATTGGGACTGACAGTGTAGTAATTACTGGATGCTGTACAGTCACGGGGGGCCACAAACAGCACCCAGAACGGACAGATTCGGCCCTGCGGGCCTTGAGTTTGACACAGGTGTTTTAGGGGAACTGAATGTGGCATTGCCTTTTTAAAGGGAGTTGCTTGGTTGATGATTATAAGATTTTAAACAAAGGGGGTCCTAAAACTTACCATTTGGAGATTGGATAAGAGAGAAATAATTCAAATTTTGATCATGCTTTAGTTTTCTTAAAAGCATACATATCTTAGGTTAGGCCTTCAATTGGTAATGGAATCAGCACATTTAACTTTTTTAGTTAAGTTGTCCTTTAATTTTATTGTTTTTTCATACAGAACACAGATTTGTTGATGCGTGCACACACAGTAAAGTCTGGCTGTGTTGCAACAAGCTTAGTGACAAATCAGGGGATCATATTAAAGAAATGTCAGTGCACAAAAGTTAAAGGGCAAGATAATTAAACAAAACAAATTTAACATTTCATTGACACAAACAGAAAGAAAATAACATTGCTTTGGAGAAGGGTACCTTTTATCACATTTTGTGGTTGTTTTTTCCCCTATGTTGGAATCAGGCCACCAATGAATGATATTAGGCTAGCATTTATTCTGATTACACTGCAAATTGTATAGACCATGTCAAGTCATATCAGAATAAATTGGGGACTGACAATTGAATTTCCTGAGCACTTTGCCCCTGCAGCTTGTACTAAGAGCCAAATATACAAGTTATCAATCTTCCCAAGCCAGTTTCCTTGACATTCAATGGCTCTCAAGACAAAAGAAATTACTAAACCTGCTTCAATGTTGTATGCAGATGTACCACACACAACAAACATTTAGCCAGGACAGGATTAGTAGCTGGCAATCACCTCTACAGGAATGTTCAAATTACAAATCATTCAAAGAAACATCCAGGTCCCATAGTTCAATTTGTCATACTCCATTTCTAACAAGATTTGCATAGCACATCAAGTAGCTTTAATTCATATTAAAAAGATAGATAGATAGATAGATAGATAGATAGATAGATAGATAGATAGATCTATCTATCTATCTATCTATCTATCTATCTATCTATCTATCTATCTGTCTGTCTGTCTGTCTGTCTGTCTGTCTGTCTGTCTGTCTGTCTGTCTGTCTATCTATCAATCAATCTATCTGTCTATCTAACTATCTTCCCTACATTTAATGAAACCCCACTTTAGACCTCACGTAGGTGCACACAAATATAGAGAACCACTGGTCATGACTCCATATTTTATTATAAAGTGAGTTTCATAACATTATACATTATGCAACTGTTTAACCCCCCTTCCCCCCAATAAAAAAGTGTGTGTGTACAAACACCAATTAAAGGACCAGTTTAGCAAATTGGTGCCTGTCTTCTTGTAATATCCAAATCTCTTTGCCTGTTCTGTGCCACTTAGAATGTTGTGCTCCTTAATCCTCCCTCAGACTCACAAGAAGTGGTTTCTAGATTCCTCCGAATAAAGATGATTTAGTGGTTTTCAGAGCCAGTTGCTGGGCACTGTGTATAGAGAAAGCTTTACATTCAGCACAGAGCTCTGTTAATGAGCTGAGGCTGTGTAATAGCCTAAATAACATGTAATGCAGAATGCACTTATTATATGGGATTAGGGATAACAGCCTTTATGGACAGCATTCCCACTGCATAGACCCCAAACATACCTAATAGATTCCACAAACTATGACAAACATCCATTTAGTTCCCTTTCCAACTTCTGCCCATCCTGGTGGGTTTTAGTTTAACCAGAAAAACGACCATTTCTTTAATGCAAATGATCATATTCAGATGTTTTCTACCTTTATATTTCATTCTGGTACCTGAATTAGTGACTGGAGATACTTTAAAAAAACAAAACTTTAACTCTTTCATGGGCCCATTTCATTTAAGGTCTGTTTAACATTGTAAAGTGGGGAAATTGCACAATATGGGTACAGGCAGGGTAATAACCAGAGTCAAGGGGGTATCCCCTAGAGCCCCCAATCTACTGGAAGCCACAATACCAGTGTATGGATTAGTACAGGGAAAGAAATCTATCTGCCTGCAATGAATGTCAGTTCTAGACAGACAGAGTGTGGCAGACAGAAAGAGGTGTGTAGATGTGTTCAAATGACCCACCTGGGTTCTCAATGCTCTTACTAACAATGTGAATATCTAGTTTTTGTTTTACATTAACGGTCTAAAATCTTAATCCAGGTGTTGACTAAGTGTTTATCCATTCTACCCCTAGGGAGCACACAGCCAAGGCCAGGAAATCTTGTATATTGGATTTAATACGAGGAGATTGCAATTGCAGACTGACTAGGGAGAGAGAGGCCAGCAGTGCACAGAGCCCGGGTTTCACCTCTGCTGCTTACAGTAAGATCACAGTGCTATGTACTGCCTAGGGTCCTAAACAGTCAGAGTGGGAGAATGTGTAAGGTTTAGGGCTATCCACTAAACAAAAATAATATCATCTCCTTACTACATATTAATCTCACAGCACTGAATAATACTAGATCTGATCATGAGAAATTAGAATTTACCAGGTCAACTTGATCACTTTATTAACAATATAATACAGAGAAATACACATCTATACCTTTAACTAAATGTTAACAAAGGTCATTTATATATGATATATAAATAGATAGATAGATGGATGGATAGATGGATAGATAGATAATAGATAGATATACAGATAGATAGATAGATAGATAGATAGATAGATAGATAGATAGATAGACAGACAGACAGACAAAGACAGACAGACAGACAGACAGACAGACAGATAGATAGATAGATAGATAGATATGATCATGATAGATAAATAGATAGATTGATAGATAGATAGATAGATAGATAGATAGATAGAAATATCATGATAGATAGATAGATAGATAGATAGATAGATAGATATATAGATATATAGATAGATAGATAATAGATATATAATAGATATACAGATAGATAGGTAGATAGATAGATAGATAGATAGATAGATAGATAGATAGATAGACAGATAGATAGATAGACAGACAGACAGAAGACAGACAGACAGATAGATAGATAGATAGATAGATAGATAGATATGATCATGATAGATAGATAGAAATAATCATGATAGATAGATAGATAGACAGACAGACAGAAGACAGACAGACAGACAGACATACAGACAGACAGACAGACAGACAGATAGATAGATATGATCATGATAGATAGATAGATAGATAGATAGATGATAGATAGATAGATAGATAGATAGATAGATAGATAGATAGATAGATAGATAGATAGATAGACATGATCATGATAGATGCCTAAATAGATATACAGATAGCATGAAAACGCAATTCTATCTGGGTAAGGTTACATTTTTGTCCAGGAAAACAGCATTTAGGACACTTGGAGCTACTTGTACAACCTATTCTCTCTCTCTCTCCCTCTCTCTATCTAATCTATCTCTATATATCTCTCTCTCTCCCTTTCTCTCTTTCCCTCTCTCTCTCTCTCTCTATATAATTTCTCTACATCACCTATAATTCATATGAGAATTTATGTTGTGTATTTATGTCTATTTATGTGTGTACATTAGATCTATAATGTTCTATAGGTTTGGACTGTAGATATTCCTGTACCTGTAAGTTTCTGGTTCCTAGTGTCAGTCCTTACTATATCCCCCACACGGTATTAGAAGAAATCAGAACTATTCGGAGTTTTCTATATAAGTGTGTGTGTGTGAGTGTTTGTGTGTGACAGAACCTCCTTATAGCCTTTGATGTAGCCCAGATAAATGATCTTACTGACAGCTCCATATAAATATTACAGTCATTGATTTGAGAGCAGTATGTTTATCCGCAGGGATGAGATATTCAGGGGAGCTGTGAGCAGCAGTTGGATTACATCTCAGGATATTGTGTATCAGGCGTGTGTATCAAGGTAAACATGGCAGGAAAGGCATAAACAGATACAAACTGCTGTATTTTCACTGCATGTTCAGTGCGTTTAAAGAGGACCCAAGGAAATTTTCCCTGGGATGATCATAGTGGTTTTGTGCTACCTGCCATGGAGTTTTATTATGACAGGGTGAAGTTGTACTAGTGTTTATCTAGCTGTACTTTTCTGGATCCCCCAATTGTCATTAATATAAAGACAAAAAGACAACATCCCAGTGAATAATGACTATTTATTAGCCATGGGGTAGAGGGGGGGGGGGTATTACAAGGTTCTTTTTACTTTGTGGACAGAACGATTTTCTTCCTTCAATCCACCCAAAGGGAAATAATGAAAGTCAATGTTTGGTTGTTATTTTGTTTACAAACAGAAATAGTAACAGAACAAAAATAACAGTTAATAAAGAAATTGGTAATTTGGTTTAAAAAATATATTCATAAAAATAAGTTAGATTTAACATTTTAAAATATTATTATTATTTTCTAAAAGCATCAGTTGTAATATTGCATAATAATTCCTATGTTAATTCCATTGATTCTGTCTGGATAATTCCAATGCCCTCTCATTCCCCACTCACATGATCTGATCTGTACTTTTCTCTTTGTTAAAATGCTCCATAACTGTTCCAAGGCCAATCATTAAATCTTTCCAACCATAAGCCTGGTGACTCCTCTTTCAAACTGCAGACAATCTGGCAGCCCAAGTCAAGCTAATGTCAGAATCAGAAGTAACTAACGTCTTGATGTTTCCACTGAGCCTAATAGAGAATTGAAAGGAACATAATAAATAGTCCAAAACTATAGGTAAATGGAAACAATGCATGGAAATCCAAGGCATATCGTAGATAGAAACCAACATTATACAGTAACTTGCCTGGTAATAATAATAAAATCACATGTGAACTGGTAGAATTCAAATATTTAAATACAGGGCAGGAAAATGTTATCAACGAAGTAGAGTCAAATCTAAAGCCAAAAATGCTTCGGCACTTTCACATCCTACACAGCGACTGTAGGCAGATTCTAAACTATAGGAATGAAGTAATCCTGCAGAATATAAACTATAGGAATAGATAGATAGATAGATAGATAGATAGATAGATAGATAGATAGATAGACCTTACAAATTAGTTCTGTAAGGACCTTGAGATACTAAAGAAATAAGACAGAGAATAAAGATTATTATGGACCACAAAAAAGATCCATACATTCAGCCAAGGAAGGATAAGTAACTGGAAGTCCCACCTGCAAAAATATTCCAACTATAAATCAAACTGAGGTACATCCAGCTCATTGAGTTCATAACTACAACTGGTGAAAAACCTTATATAATAAATAATTATAAATAACCAATAAAAATGCAGAGATACCAGGTTCAAGCTACCAACCAAATAACCTTTGTTCTTGCTTTTGCCTTCAGAATTCAGAAGTATGAACCATGTGTAAGAATAATCAGTTTACATACAGTATGCATATCTCCAAGAGCATAATGTGTAGCAAATGGGATAGTTTCCCCCCTTTTTTCAACTACAGTATCTAATTACTTTAGTTCCATTCAAACCATTATGATTCAGAGTTTAAATCCAAATTAAAGGGTAACTGTGGCCTCCATACAAGTGTATTAACTCTCTCATACATTTAAAACAAGCCTAGGATGATGTCTCTAGCTTATCTGGATCTTAAGTTATAGACTTGTAAAGTTAAATTTCCCAAACTCCCCTGTCTATGTGAACCCCCAAAAATCGATTTTTTTTTTTCAGCTACTGACCTACAACCTCTGCTTATAGACACCTTAGGGAAAGGAAAAGTTTTCTTTTTAGGCTTGTGGTTAGCTTTGATATAGAAGGATTAAGAGTGGGGCTTATGATGCAGCGGATGATGCTCTGTCCCAGCACTGGATATGCTCCTACTTTAAACTTGAGGGCAGACTAATGGTGGTGGTGATGTCATAGCTCACAGTGCTAGCAGGAAAAAACACCCTTTATACTGCTGTAAATTTGACTGAAGCTAGAAGCTTGATCCTGGTGTTATTTAAAGGTAGGAGCGTGCTCTTTTCAATAAAGGCCATTTGTATGGAGACCACAGTTCCCCTTAAGACTATAGAACCACTTGTATGAAACCATTGGACCTGAAATATAAAGCATCTCTCATATTTACAATTTATTCATTCCAAAAACCCTGTTTATTTCTTATTTTCAGAATGGTTCCAGAACCCCCACCTTTATGTTTCTGCTAATAAACTGAACAGTATTTTCCCACGTCCCCATTATTGATGTTATATTTATTATATATTTCATTTACTATTATGAGTGTGGTTCAAAATTGAACCCGTTACCATCTTTCATATGAGGAAAGCACAGACAAAGCTTGAACAGTTGATCTTTACAACTACAAAACATAATTTTCCTCTCTGTTGTTCCGTAAAGCCATTTATGTTTACCTGAAGCCAAAATTACATTGCATATGCTTTATGGAGCCTTGCAAAGAGCCAGTGTCTCCGCTTCTCCTGTGAATCTGTATAACTTCTAATAAAGGTCAATATTTTCCCTGTAGCTCTAGACTGCTGTTATTTTCTCTACAAAACTCTAATGACCTTGGCACACTAATAACATTTAAATCCAGCTTTATCACCTCCCGTGCCTCCACAATACATTGACTTCATGTGTTCGTTTACACATATCTCCTTGCACAGTTGATTTCCCTCAGATAGATTCTATTGCTTTCCTAAGTTTTGTTTCATTGACAAAACACAGATATTGTCATCAATGGTCATTTATAATAAATCATTATTAAACAAATTCAATAAGAGCATTCCTAGCACAGATCATACGTAGAATGTAAGCCCAATTAGAGGTTAAGTGATTGATAACTGGGCTGTGTACACAGTTCGTCCTCCTTCCATGTACATACAGGGATCTCCTTACCAGCAGAGCTTAGCTTAATTATTCCTTTAATTATTCCTTTAATAAAGGAATTAAAAAATTCCTTTTTAATATTAAAAAATCTAAACAAATACACATTAAATGCAAAGAAAAGGAAATTACAATTTCCATAAACAAACATCATGGAAGATAAAATGTCATCCACATAAACATTCACTGCCGTTATTCAGTGGCAATATATTATCAGCCAATCCCAACTGTGGATTCTTATTAAAAGCAAACTTCTCATCTACTTAAATCTCTGTACATAGATTTAATGAGTAATTAGTAAAATAAACAAATATTCCTATAAAAAAATTAAAAAGCAACATCGAATTGGCCCAAAGAACAAATCCTGTAGTGTATCCAACTGGGTGACGGGCTGTTATAAATGAAAGTATCATTATTCTATCACATGTTAAAATTCACACACGAATGTTAGCAGTTAAGAAACTATTTCCTGGCCTGATGGTACAGTTAATTCAATATTCGAGTCGGATTGAACATCAAATCAATGTGACATTGGGCAGGTATAATGGCAGGTAAAACTTAACCATCAGGGACACTTCTAGGGTTTTTGCTTCCTAAGCCAAACTTTTGAATGCTGCCCTTAATAATTTCTGTGCAGCAGGCAATTTCGAGCTCCTTATCACATAGGTATTCAGACAGTTCCTTAGACAGTCAATTAGCAATAATGTAAACTACTAGAAACAGATACAGTATTACATCCCTTTCTCAAACAGCTTGTGTTGCCACTACCATATTGCTCCTTTCAGGTTCACATACCCCTAACCCCTCACTAAACAGAGGCCCATCAGGAACAGAACCCCTCCCTATACAGAGAGCCATCATCAATATATCTGGTAAACAGCCTTATTCTACATAATTAAAAAACAAATCTTTATTTCATGATGGAATAACCTTTGGATGGTAATATATTTTCCTCAAAAAGCAATTTCTTTAAAAAATCCGATTTAAATCAGAAAAATCCGATTTTTCTGATGATTTTTTTTTTAAATTTTTTTAAAAATCATTGATTTTTATCCACCCTTTGTTAAATGAGGGTCCTTGCCGTGGCATAGGATCTTAAATATTGCGTCCAAGGTACTAAATAAAACACCCTAGACCTCAATGTCAAGTCACCCCTCCACCTAGGGCTCTATCAGTGGCAAAAAGTTCCACAACACACGACAGTTTGCCAATCAACTAAACACCGTAGTATTGAAGGAAAACTGTAATCACCTACATCGTGATTCTCATGTTCAGCCCTTTAAAAGTACCCAGTACCCTGATTTCACATTCCGGTCCACAAGTTGACCATCGTTGTCCTTTAAATATAAGACCAGTTTGATCCCAAAGATGAATTATTATGAGTGCATGTCCAGGGTGCATGAACAACAACACCATATATCATAATAATGTAACCTGGATACACATGTTTGATATTAATAAAACATTCATTTCAAGTAAAGTCACTTAGAAGAAAGTATAGTATAGATATTTTCAGAAATGTGTTTATTAAAGCAAAAGTTAATGGTGATTTCAGTACTTATCCTATGCCATTAACATTATCAGTGCAAAAAGTTCTCGTGTGCCAATCCAGGTAGAATGCCAGGTCTGCCTGCCTGGTCACCGTTGGAATGTATTAATATCTAACATGTGTATTCAGGTTCCATTATTATGATATATGATGACCACCTAAATATTTATCTTTGGGATCAAACTTTAAAGGGCATGTCCACCCTCAAAACAATAATGTAACCCACTACTGGCCCCACTCTGTAGTGTAATAAAATCCTTACCTTACATCCCTGCTCCAAATGGCTGCCCTGCTATGCCCCTCTAAAGTACCAAAATCTGGCTACCAGGAGCCTAGCAGCCTCCCCCTAGCTACAATCCCCTTGGTTATATTGTATGGCTTCCTCCCCCAGCCCCAACCACTATAATAGAATTATCAGAAAGTCCCCCGAACTCTACTTACCTTACCTCTCTCCCCCGCGTTCTAAGCAGCTGGCAGCCGCGTCCGTTATTGGCTGCCTCTCAGCCAATCAGGGAAGTGGCTGCTGGTCCAGCCCCCTGCTTGCAGTTTCATGCAAGCAGAAGGCCAGGCAGTACGGCGGAGGAGAGAGGGAAGGTAAGTAAAGATCGGGGTAGTTTCTGATAACTCTATTATGGCGGTTGGGGCTGGGGGAGAAGCCCTACAATATATCAAAAAAATGTTAAAGAGTGGACATGCCCTTTAAGCATTTCCTGCTATTTGGATTGGTCTTAAACAAGGAAAAGTCATGGAAAAGTTTTTGATGTTTTGCAAATGTGCAATGAAGCTGGTACTAACAATACTAACAATTTAGAATTATCACATGCACAGGCTTATAATATAACTTACAATAAGCAAGGCATGTAATGATCTTGTTCCCTTATGAAGATGTACTTTAGAGTTGGGCATTGATGTCAGTTTACATTGCAGTGTTATGCAAACCCTCTGATATACCGAAGTCTAGTTTCATGTCTGCGGTTTAATCAGTTACATTTTCAAGACGGGGAAAAAATCTGAATTGTTACAGTGCTTGAAATTATTAAAATGTCTAGTTCAATTGTAAGCTATACTAAACCTCATTAAGAAAATGTGTGTACTGTGCAGATCTCCATTTGCTATCCTTGTGAATCTATATCCTTTCAATGCCATTCTATCCTTTCCCAGAAAAACAGAAAGAAATAAAAGAGCCGACAGAGTCAGATTTATATGTTTTGGCACATTCCCTCTATTTTGCTAGCCAGGGGAGTCTTACAAATGGCAAAAAGAGATGAAATACTGAGAATATGAAAATCCACATTTACAAAGGGTTTTAACGATACCATCCCTTAGAGGTATTATGATTTCCTAATGCCAAGGAAGTAGCTACCAGGCAGGGGCGTAACTAGAGGGGAGCAGAGGGAGCAACTGCAGGGGGGCCCGGGAACCAGGAGGGGCCCATCTAATAATTTTTATTATGAGAGATTTAGCCTCCTCCCAGAAAACCACTGTGGATGAAGCACGGATAGGGGCTCCATCATAGTTTTGCTAGAGGGCCCAGTAATTTCTAGTTATGCCACTGCTACCAGGGGAGAAGGGGGTGCAACAGGGTGTGGCTGACATTACAAATACAAGGATCAGTACCTGATTAACATTTCAGGCACAAAAGGCCTGTAACCCCATCTCTCAAAACAGGCCACACCCCCAAGCCACAACCATTTTGCCCTGCATTTGGAGGGAAAATAGGCTATATTATTCTTAAATTCACAAACTGCAAAAACCACAAACTGTTTATTAACAAAATAAGGTGGTTGTCAGATGTTTCTTAAACGTGCAGGGCTAAGTAAACACAGGTGCCCCTGGGCGCGTGCCTACTTTGCCAAACCGTAAATTGGTCTGCCCTAGATAATGGTATTTATTATTTTTTCAACCACATTTGCTGAATGCTGTGGGTTATATTTGTGGTATTTTGGCTTTTATTAAAAACTTTTTTAAAAAGGTAGAACAATATTCATAGACAGATTTTATTGCTGTAAACATTTACTGTGTTGTGTCCCAATGATTTATAGTGTTTAAAATTCCAGTAATACAAACAAAATTAAAGGCTTTATATAAATTCTGATTTCCTCATATCATATTTCATTTTGTAAGTGTTCAGGAAGCTATAAATGATATATGAGCCTTGTTTAAACTTTTGCTGCGTTTAGTAAACAAGTGTATTGTAAATAGTTTGTTAGTTTGCATATGTAAACTATAGCCTAGAGCTCAGCGTGGAAAGGAATATTTACAAAATGGCCGACAAATGAAATCATCAAGACAATGTACCAACAGCCTCTATTTGCCTTGTTTTCTAGTTGCGCCACTAGCTGAAATTAGTGTTCACTATGCAATGTGTTTAGATAGACTTTATATATTTACTATAATCTTATTCAATGCACCAAATTCATAAACTTAGTGCACAAGGTCAGGGCTGTGTTTCTACTACTATTGCCCAGGGGGGATTTCATGTGATAATCATAACATGATAAAAAGAAACAAACCTATTACACTTTTCCCATAAACACTGAACTGAAGTACCAGAAATAATATGTGCAAAAATGTTTTGTAGTCTTTGGGGACGCAAGCATAAGGAACTAGTAATACACTCAGCAAATCTAATAAACCATAGCAGAATAATTCTGTTTTTTTCGCTTTAATCCATTCACTGGCTTTTTTTTCACGATTGTAAACGCACGCAATTTTGTGCACACTTCCGAGGGGATAGTGCACGTTGTCATTCACGTTGTCATCCACAATATTGCGTAGTTGAAGCGTGTGCGATTGCATAAAAAATGGTGATCGTTTGTGTTCCAAAAAGCAGATTGAAGTGCAACGAACAGCAGCGAACCCTAGTGTGGCCAGACCAATTGGACAAGACTAGTGCGGGAATTTTAATACGCAACCGAATTGTGATGAGATTTTGGGTTAAAACGTGGTAATGTGGCCTAGCACATTAATGCTTTGCCTCCTTTCAAAAAAAATAGAATTTAAACAAGATACTTAATGGAAGAATTAAATCGAACATTTCAGACAATAATATATTTTTAGTTCCAAGATGAGGCAGTCAGACACATAGGAGTTAAGCTGCGATTTAACAACTGGAAGGTATAAGTTCATGTCATTTTAACACCTGACAGTTCATCAATATGAAAATGGACAATCTGCCTCAGGATAAATGAATATCCTGCCAGACCCATTTGGAGCCACGTCTCATCTTTTGAGTTGGATTTCTCTTATTTTACGCTTCTTTGTTATTTTATGACATTATTCTCAATAATAAATTTTAATCATTTTTAAACATCTGAAGTATGAAGTTAATATTTTTTTTTATAATGCTGCAGTTCTTTCAAATATACAATAGTTTTAAAAAGCCAAAACAAACCTGTCACCTAACAGTGTTTCTCAACCAGGGGTCCCTGAGAAGTTGCAAGGGGGTCCTCAAGAGATTGACAGAAATTATATGGATCCACCATTTTGATGAATGCAGATGTATTTTTCTATATATTTATCAGTGTTCTGAAATAATTTCAATCTGGTTCCACCGCTCCTGTCTAGGGTTACTTGTGTGACGTACTGACGTCACGTATTCCACTATAGTGGAATATGTAAGCACATAAGTCTATTTGTTACATTTATTATATGGTTTTATCTGTGACCTTATTGAATTGATAAGAATACTGTATAAGTTTGTGTGTGTTGAGTGCAAGTTGAGGAAGCTTCAGACACCATGGGGAGTGAAACGCGTCCTCAGCTATTTTTTTGGAGGGTCGACACTATTTATATTAATTATGAGTCTCTCTTGAAGAGACCCATTTTCTGCACATATAGGAACGACCGGACTGGTGGCTATGACTCTGAGCTATGTCTGAGCTATGATATTATTCTTTAGTCCTGATGTTATACTGAATATAATCTGTATTATGATCTATTTTTACTAAGTTTTAATTTTTTTTTTAACAAGGCATATGTCTGTGATCAAAATATTTTTGTTTCCTGTACATTGCCTGGATAGTTACTACATTTTCTGATTGTCTGAAGAATACTTGTTTTTACAAACCCAGCACTTCCCCTCAACGTTAGGGTCTTTCAATTCCTAAAGCTTCATACATGTAGGATATTTTTCTCACAATGTGACAGACGAACGATCCATCGAGCAACTCCTCGCCCCCTCCCTGTGGGGGTCCCGCAAGGCTCGGTACACGGTCCTCTTCTTTTCTCCATCTACACCCATAGCCTTGGACAAATCATTAGTTCATTTGGGTTCCAGTATCACCTATAGGCAGACGATACCCAAATTTACATCTCTGCCCTGGATCTCCCTACACTGACATCCCAGGTCCCCAACTACCTTAGTGCCATCTCTGCCTTCATGTCCTCCCGCTTCCTCAAACTAAACATGGACAAGACTGAACTTGTCCTTTTCCCAACCTCATGATCTGTTCTCCTCCCTAGCCTTACTATTAATATTAACAACACACCCATATCCCCATCTCCTCATGTCCGCTGCCTGGGACGCTAGATGCCGAACTTTCCTTCAAACCTCATGTCAATTCGCTTGCCAACTCCTGTCGACTCCAACTCAAAAATATCTCCCGCATTCGACCCTTCCTCTCGAAGGAAGCTACAAAAATCCTAGTCCACGCCCTAATCATATCCCGGCTAGACTACTGAAACACACTCCTGTGTAGTTTACCAAAAAACGCCTGGCACCGCTTCAATCCATTCTCAACTCTGCTGCCCGGCTCATTAATTTCTCTTCTCGCTCCTCTAATGCCTCTCCTCTCTGCCAGTCCCTCCACTAGTTGCCCATCACACAAAGGATCCAGTTCAAGCTGTTAACCCTATCATATAAAGCACTATCCAACATAGCCCCTCCATATATCTCAGAGCTGATCCAGCGATACCGTACCAGGCGCAACCTCCGCTTTGAAAATGATACCCTCCTCTCATCCACTCAATCCCTTCCTCTGTCTGTCTGTCACTCACCATCCCTTAACACCTTCAAAGGTAACCTTAAAACCCACCTCTTTAGGCAAGCATATAACCTGGCCTAGACATTACTCCCTTATGACCCAATATGATCCAATCCGACTTTCACGCTCCACTGCCAATCTATTTACAGCCTACCGATTCCCGCAACCTTATGTCTCACCCCATATCCTCTAGACTGTAAGCTCTTTGGGCAGGGTCCTCTCTCCTATTGTATCATGGTATTACTGTAAGAAACTCCTCACTCTGTTTACTTATATTATGTATTACCTGTGTATGTAATATGTATGACTTTGTATAACATGTATTACCCTGTATGTAATGTATGACCATGTAATTGTAAAGCGCCACAGAAGATGTTGGCGCTATATAAATCAATAATAATAATAAAAATAATTATACTTTCCCATTCACTTTTTTTTTGTTAAGCAGTCGTCCACCTTTTTAACAGATTGAAATTATTTCTACAGTAAATTAAAACCTACACAAATAAAAAAAAAAACTGTCCATAGATTTTTACTGTGTCCCCTTTCCTGGTACAAATAAAGAGTCATTCTGTAATTTATTTTTTAATGTAGTTTCGATTTATCACAACAAACAATAGTTACACATCTATCTAAACCCTCTGCCAGAGGTAGAATTGTAAGTGTATCCTGCAGACTTGACCAGAACAAGACAATTGACAATATAATTTTCCGTTTAGCGTTCCCTAAAATGGGGTTTACTTCAGGTCACCAAATATTCATATATGCGTATTCATTCTGCCAATCCTGCATACATTATTATAAGACAGGTCAGCAATGATTGACCTTTGCTCTAAATGCGGTCGACCTTGGTACATTTGTAATAACAGCACTTTGTTAAAGAACGGAAGGAACACGTTTTAATTGGTTTATCTCTCAGTGAAACAGTAGAAAAGTGATAACAAATATAAAATTAAAGTTTGTGTGGTTCTGTTTATTCAAATAAGGCTAAGAGATTACATAACTAATTTAAGGATACCTGGGAATACTGATATTTTCATTAGAAAGTTGCCAGACAGCTTTAGATTGTACAATAGAGCTCCTGTTTCTTTTCCTTATGGGGCAGCACCAAGGTTAATAAAATCCAGACAGGATGGGAATTAAATAAGGGAGGGTGCAAGATAGATCCATATTGTTAAACTCTCCTTAAACTACAGCTCTCTGCAGTCCCCACAGACTATGAAAATGGTCAAAGAACACTCTGTGATGTTATATACACTATAGGGGTACACAAGGGGTACATTATCCCTTATGTAATCTAATTTCCTCTTTAATTATAAATGTATATTTTCTTTTCTTCTTTATTTTATCCCCTCCATTTTTTCATTCTCTCTCCAGTGCTGCCCCCCTGTGGTCCTGCCCCCTCTTTGTTCACCTGCCTCTCCTCCAGTCCTGTCCCTCTCTGGTGTTGCTCAACTTCCTCTGATCTTTCGTCCTTTTGGGCATGTCCCACCTTTGGTTCTGCTTCCACTTCAGTTATATTGCCCACTATTGAGCCTAAGTAAAACCTACGCTACCATGTAATATCAGGTTAGCGTGGGTTTTGCAATAATTGTGTGCTGGCCACACCATTTCCAAACATTTTTGGAAATAGTTTGGCTTAGCCAATGTAGTAATGTCTTAGTTAAGATTAGCGCTACAATTGCAATGCAGTAAGTCTTGCAAGTGACTTTAAAAGGCATTAGCCCATATGTCACCCCACCTCACGTCCTTTCTCTTCCTCCAGGGTTTCCACCCTTAGTTCCTGTCACCCATCTGTTATTGCCTCTTTATGGGCCTGCCACCCCTTCAGTCCTGCCCCACTTTATTAACATGATAATGGAGGGTGAATAAAGACATATGTCCATCTAGTCCAACTTTTATAACTTACTTATTAACTTTACCTAACAGAAGCTCTAGAGAAAGGTTGTGAAGGTTCTCATTCATCCAGGTCATGATATATACGATTGTATTCAGTTTGATCTACTGGACGTAAAGTTTGATACCTGAAGACGTTTCACTAGTCCTCCGACTGGCTTTCTCAAATCAAAATGGCTTGTACAAGAATCCGTTGGCAATATAAGTACCCTTGAAAGTCCCAATTAGCATATGACAGCCAGGTATTAGGGACCTTCTGAATGCTTTATAACAGAACATCAAATTCATGAGGGAAGAGATACAAAACAACGCACTGGCCTTCTTGGACTGCTTGGTAGAATTCAGGAAGAATGGTAAACTGGAAGTAGAGGTTTACAGAAAACCAACCTGTACAGACCAGTATTTGATGTTTGACTCCCACCACCGTTTGGATCACAATTCGGGTGTCATCAGAACCCTGCAACACAGAGCAGGGTTTTGATTCCCACTAGCACAGAGGTGATGGCAAAAGAAATTAAACATCTCAGAGGAGCCCTTAAAACCGGTATCTGGACTGGGTCTTTGTGAAAAGAAGTAGAAGGAAAGAAAAGACCACAAATACCAAAAGTTAAGGTGGAAAGCAAAACAGGAGAACGAATATGGTCATCCCATATGTAACAGGGGTCTCCGAGAAATTAAGAATAATTTTCAAAAAACACCATATCCCGGTATATACTTTAAACCAAACAACACACTGAAGGAGCAATTGGTACATCTGAAAGACCCCGTACCAAAACACAAGAAAAGCCACATCATACACGCAGTGCAGTGAATAGTGCTCTGATTTGTATGTGGGGAGACCAAACAGCAACTGCACCAATGTATGGCCAAGCACAAAAGAGCCAAAAAAGATGCCGTTTACCTGCATCTTAAGAAAAAAGGACATACCTTTGAAGATTGTAATGTCAACATCTTGGCAAAGGAACATGACTGGTTCAAGAGAGGTGTCAAGGAGGCCATTTATGTGAAAATGAAGAAACCAAGCCTGAATAGAGGTGGTTCAACACCAACTGTCTGCCATGTAAAATGCTATTTTGACACCTTACCCTGGGCAGTTTTGATAACACCCCTAAGCCTAAATGCATCCACACCCTGCATTCAGAATATCCCTAACACCTGGCTATCATATGCAAATTGGGACTATCAAAGGTACTTATATTAAGGTACTTACAGTATATTGCAGATACAGATTCTTGTACAAGTAAATCTGAATTGGGAGAGTTGAACTAGCTGAATACATCAGATATATATAGGAAGGCAAAAAAATGCCTGTGCTGGACTGTACTTTGGAATGTAGCACGGTCAGACTTTCATCGGTTGGATTTCTGGGGAGTCCCTTTTAAGGGAGGGGTTATATATGCAGCCTAAACTACCTATATGTAGTTCATTTTTCACAGTGTGTGTTTATATGCTTTGGCCATGGCTATTACTAGGGAGATCCAATGCGCAGTGTGTTATTGTTTTTAGATTTTTTAGCTCATTTATTAGTACAATAAAGGTGTTTTACTATTTTGCTTACATTGCTCGGTGCTTATATTCTATCCTTAGGATAGTCGGGGATACTTTGATATCCCTTTAATTATTACTGTACCTTTTTATGCAGCTTTGTGCTTCTAGTTTAAGCCTGACCTCTCTCTCTTTTTTTTTCTTCTTCTTGTTCCTTCTGTCTATCCAGTTCTCCCTCTTTTTTTCTTAACTTTATCTTGCTCTATCCCTTTTTGTCTGATGTCATTTGATAGGCCATCTTCACCAGGCTCTGCGACCACTTAACAGTGTTTCTGCTGGTACATTGAATATACCCCAATGGATTATTTCTTATAACCTTGCTGTGTTTACATAATGGACATGCCCCCTGACTACACGAACACACCCATAACATCCCAGACACACCCATATCCAATTTAGCCCCCCCCCCAAGACGCTTCATACCATGACAGTCCCAGGAAAAACAGGACGGGTTGTGGGTTATGCAATATCACTTCCCTGTACAGTATAATTAATTGCCCCTATAATAAAAATAATAACCCAATAACATAGTTTTAATAGTGTTCCCTAAAAATATAACATTTAATAATCCAGCCCTGGTCTTGCTTTGTTCAGCTATCCATATTTCATTTTCCTATTTTATTTTATTTTTAGTTTAATTGCTTTGTGGAACTCCTTATTACAGCTTTTATACTCCCTGTAAGCCAGTTTTGTTCTCTCTGATTTCAAAATGGATTTTAAAATCCATTTTCTTTCTGTCCATTTCCCTATTAAATGAGCATTAGAGTTGGGATCTGGGTCTCAGACTCAGGTCCAACACGCAACCCCTCGGTTCTGAAATCCAAATGTTCCGTCTGAAACAGTACGGATTATTCAGATTTTGGGACTTCGGGACCCATTTTCGAGGATTCTCGAACATTCAAGCTATTTCGATAATCCTCGAAAATACCCTCGAACGTTCGAGAATCCTCAAAAATTCTACTTACGAGTTTTGATCATATTTTCGAGGATTCTCAAAACGTTCGATAATCCTCGAAAATGGGATCCGAAGTCCCGAAAGCATGTTCCGTTTTTGGATGAAAAAAATCCGAAAACAGAACAAGACTTAACAAATTCACCCATCTCTACTGAGCATTAAGCCAGGCAGGTGCAGACTTCATTTTTTTTACACTAGTTTCTTAAAGGTATAAATTTAGAAATGTAATATGCTTGTGAAGGTTCTCATTCATCCAGGTCATGGTATATCTGTTGTATTCAATTAGATCAACTGGACTTGAAATGTAGTTCTTGAAGACGTTTCGCTAGTCATCCGACTGGCTTTCTCAATTCAGAATGACTTGTACAAGACTCTGTGGCAATTATGTACCCTGGAAGATCCCAATTAGCATAGCCAGGTGTTAAGGGTGTGATTAGATAGTGGCTAAGAGGTGTTATAGGAACGCCCAGAGTAAGGTGTTAAAACAGCATTGTACATGGCAGACAGTTGGTGTCGAACCCCCCCACCTCTATTTAGGCTTGGTTTCTTTATTTTCACATAAATGGCCTCCTTAACACCTCTCTTGAACCAGTCACGTTCCTTCGCAGATTCTTGTACAAGTCATTCTGAATTGAGAAAGCCAGTCGGATGACTAGCGAAACGTCTTCAAGAACTACATTTCAAGTCCAGTTGATTTAATTGAATACAACAGTTATAGAAATGTAATAGTTTAATATCCCTTTAAAAGCAGTCCACTTCTGTTCAGAATCCTTACTAAGAACATATCAACCCAGTCTTTAAAGAGGAACTGTGGTCCAAAAATGACTTTAGGTAAATTGATAGGAATTGCTCTCCAGAGAGTTTTTGCACACTCCCTCACACACACTCCCTCACACACTGAGGGAGTTTGAGGTTGTGCTCGCCGGCAGCACAGTGCAGGAGAAGCTTTAGGAATGTCACATGTCAGCCTCCCACCCATTAACTTTCTGGTCAGTCATTTCTTTATATCTTGGGCTGTGGAGCATGTAGAGAGGTGGTTGATGGCTCATTTTAAAGGTAGGAAACTGGCCTTTCATTTAAACTCAACTTGTTTGGAGACCACTGTTCTCCTTTAAATACCATAAAATTAGCTTTCCTAAAGTTAAAAGTTTTTGTTAACCCAGTGCACTTTTGTTTTTTGCAGTATATAAATGACAATATATCAAGATCACTATTCCTTAAGCTTCTCATTGCCTTAATCTCTATTATGAGCTGTTAATATTAACATTACAAACCCATTATGCAAATTAAAAGAATACGTTTGACTTTATAGGTTCATAGTAAATGTAAGAATATTGTTGATGGGCCCCCCTGCCTAATTATGGAACAGCTCACTGCATTTATACTGGTTAGAATGAAAAAATTATAAATAAAAATGGATCGCAGCACAAAACAAGCTAAGGTATATACAATAATGAGTCAAGTACCCCTGCAGCCTGGCGGCTGCAGGGGTACCTCTCGGGGGTCGGCGACCTAGGCGGAGCTGGTTTCGCCAGGGCTGGAAGAAAGAACACACCGCCCAAGGGCTCTTTTAAGAGCCGCTCACTGGGGTCCCGGTTCAGGCTGTGGGACCCCTGCCAAAGGCACTTCTCAGTGCCGCAAGGGCCCTTACAAGGGCCGGGGAGGGGGGTCCTGGTTCGAGCTGCGGGACCCTTTAAGCCCCAAAGGCCCTTCTTAGGGCTGCAAGGGCACATGTAAGTGCCACAAGGGCCCTGATAGGGCTGGAGAAGGGGGCCCGATTCGAGCTGCGACACCCCTAAGCCCCAAAGGGCTCTTGTTAGAGATGCAAGGGCACTTGTAAGTGCTGCAAAGGCCCTGATAGGGGAGGGGGGTCCCTGCTCGAGCTGCGGGACCCCTTAAGCCCCAAAACAATTCGTTAACTTTTCAATTTTTATAATTTTTTCTTCAAACCTTTATAAATTTAGTGATGTCACTATGACATCAGCATGACATCATCATTTTCCATTGATGAAATTTTGGTCCACAAAAAAATTGCACTTGGTGCGGCTTCTTATTCTATATCTGTTAAAAGTGTTTTAATGTGTGTGGTTGCCTTTTTTAGTGATGTTACTATGACATCAGCAATTGATAGTAAAAACTTCCGGTTGCTATGGCAACTGAGCAGTTGAAAGTAAACATTCTGGTTGCCATGGCAACTGTGCTGTTGATAGTACACATTCTGGCTGCTACGACAACCGGATGAATGATAGTAAACCTGTTTGCTATGGTTCGACTTCTTACTCAAGAAATGTTAATAGTGTTTAAATGTGTTTTGGTGCATTTTTTAGTGATGTCACTATGACATAAGTATGATATCATCATTTTGCATAGATTTAAACTCTGGCCCAAAAAGCATTGCACTTGGTGCAACTTCTTATTCTATATCTGTTAATAGTGTTTAAATGTGTCTGAGTGCATTTTTTAGTAATGTGACTATTACATCAGCATAACATCATCATATTGCATAGGTTTGAATTTTGACTTAAAAATGCATTGCACTTGGTGCAACTTCTTATTCTATATCTGTTAATAGTGTTTAAATGTGTCTGAGTGCTTTTTTAGTAATGTCACTATGACATTAGCATGACATCATCATTTTGCATAGATTTGAATTTTGACTCAAAAAGTTGCGACTTCTTATTCTATATCTTTTAATAATGTTTAAATGTGTCTAAGTTAATTTTTAGTGATATCACTATGACATCAGCATAACATCATAATTTTGCATAAATTACATTTTGACCCAAAAAGCATTGCACTTTTTGTGACTTATTATTTTATATCTGTTAATAGTATTTTAATGTGTGGCTGCATTTTTCAGTGATGTCACTATAACATTCTGGTTCCTATGACAACCAAGCAGTTGATAGTAAACATTCTGCATTCTATGGCAACCGGATGGTTGATAATAAACCTTCTATTTGCTATGGTGTGACTTCTTATTCTATATCTGTTAATAGTGTTTAAATATGTCGGTGCATTTTTTAGTGATGTCAATATGACATCAGCATGACATTGCATAGATTTAAATTTTAACTCAAAAGGCATTGCGATTGTTGCAACTTCTTATTCTATATCTGTTAATAATGTTTCAATGTGTCTGGGTGCATTTTTTTTGTGATGTCACTATGACATCAGCATTTTGCATAAATTAAATTTTGGCCCTAAAAAGCATTGCACTTGTTGTGACTTCTTATTCTATATCTGTTAAAAGAGTTTTAATGTGTGTGGCTGTATTTTTTAGTGATGCCACTTTGACATCAGCAGTTAATAGTAAACATTCAGGTTGCTATGGAAACCGGGCAGTTAACAGTAAACATTCTAGATTCTATGGCAACTAGATGGTTGATAGTAAACCTTCTGTTTGCTATAGTGCAACTTCTTATTCTAATTCTATTTAAATATGTTTGGATGCATTTTTTAGTGATGTCACTATGATACCAGCATGATATCATCATTTTGCATAGATTTGAATTTTGACTAAAAAAGGCATTGCATTTGGTGTGACTTTTTATTCTAGCAGGGAGATTCAATAAAAGTTCTTATCTTTTAAAATGGTGCTAATTTAGCCCCAATCAGATCTTATTTAACATTTGAAAGCAACATCTGATTGCTTGGGGCAAAATTAGCACCATTTTTAAACGATAATAACCCTGAATAACCCTGTATATCTGTTAATAATGTTTAAATGTGGGTGTATTTTTTAATGATGTCACTATGACATCAGCGTGACATCATAATTTTGCATAGATTTAAATTTTGGCTCAAAATAGCATTGCACCTGTTGCGTCTTCTTATTCTATATCTTTTAATTGTGTTTAAATATGGCTAAGTGCATTTTTAGTGATGTCACTATGACATCAGCAAGACATTATAATTTTGCATAAATTATTTTTTGGCCCACTTGTTGTGACTTCTTATTCTATATCTGTTAATGTGTGTGGCTGCATTTTTTAGTGATGTCACTATGACATCAGCAGTTGATAGTAAACATTCTGGTTTCTATGGCAACCGTGCACTTGGAAGTAAACATTCTGGTTGCCATGGCAACCGTGCTGTTGATGGTAATCATTCTGGTTGCTATGGCAGCCGGGCAGTTGATATTAAACATTTTAGTTGCTATGGCAACCGGGCAGTTAATAGTAAACATTATGGATTCTATGGCAACCGGATGGTTGATAGTAAACCTTCTGTTTGCTGTGGTGTGACTTCTTATTCTATATCTGTTAATAGTGTTTAAATGTGTCTGGATGCATTTTTTTAGCAATGTCACTATGACATCAGCATGACATCATCATTTTGCATAGATTAGAATTTTGGCTCAAAAATGCATTGCACTTGGTGCGAATTCTTATTCTATATCTGTTAATAATGTTTACATGTGTCTGGGTGCATTTTTTAGTGATGTCACTATGACATCAGCTTCACATCATAATTTTGCCTAGATTTGAATTTTGATCCAAAAAAGCATTGCACTTCGTGCAACTTCTGTTAATAGTGTTTAAATGTGTCTGAGTGCATTTTTTAGTAATGTCATTATGACATCAGCAGTTGATAGTAAACATTCAGGTTGCTATGGCAACTGGGCTGCCATGGCAACCAGTAGTTAATAGTAAACATTCTGGTTGCTATGGCAACTGGGCAGTTAATAGTAAACATTCTGAATTCTATGGCAACTAGATGGTTGATAGTAAACCTTCTGTTTACTATAGTGCAACTTCTTATTCTATATCTGTTAATAGCGTTTAAATGTGTTTGGATGCATTTTTTAATTAATGTCACTATGACACCAGCATTTTGCACAGATTTGAATTTTGACTAAAAAAGGCATTGCATTTGGTGTGACTTCTTATTCATGTCTGTTAATAATGTTTAAATGTGTCTGGGTGTATTTTTTAGTGATGTCATTATGACATCAATGGAATATGATGCAGAGATGCACTCCAATGCAAGTAGGAGTTTTTTTTTTCAAACCACACATCAGCAATCACAAAGTTTCGAGGGTCTAGGCCCTCTTCATCAGGTGATAAAGAGGGCCTAGACCCTCGAAACGTTGTGATTGTTGATGTGTGGTTTGGAATTAAACTCACTACTTGGATTGGAGTGCGACTCTGAATCCTATTTCATTGATATATATTATTCCCTTGTAAGTGGGAAATCTAAGGTCTGCACCCAGGTAGATAGTGTACATATGGACTGCTTTCATATATTGGATTAAAGTCACTATGACATCAGCGTGACCTCATCATTTTGCATAGATTTGCATTTTGATCCAAAAAAGCATTGAACTTGGTGCAACGTCTTATTCGATATCTGTTAATAGTGTTTAAAAGTGTGTTGGTGTATTTTTTAGTGATGTATTTTTTAGTGATGTCACAACTCATCCTGAAAAATGGGACGGGTTGTGGGGTATGCAATATCACTGCCCTGTAAAGTATAATTAATTGCCCCAATAATAAAAATAATAATCCAATAGCATAGTTTTAATAATCTTACAAAAAAATATAAAATTTAATAATCCAGCCCTGGTCTTTCTTTGTTCAGCTATCCATATTTTATTTTATATTTTAGCTAGCTTAATTGCTTTCTTGCACTCCTTAAAACAGCTTTAATATTCCATGTAAGCCAGTTCTGTTACCTCTGATTTCGAAATTTTAAAATCCCTTTTCTTTCAGTTTATTAACCTTTTAACTGAGCATTAAGCCAGGCAGGAGTGTACTTAATTTTTTTACTCTTGTTTCCTAGAGGTATACATTTAGAAATGTAAAAGTTTAATATCCCTTTAAAAGCAGTCCACTTCTGTTCAGAATCCTTTCTAAGAACATATCATCCCAGTCTATGAGCAGGATTGGTTCTTTAAATAGCATAAAATTAGCTTTCCTAAAGATAAAAGTTTTTGTTAACCCAGTGCACTTTTGTTTTTTTGCAATATATAAATGACAATATTTCAAGATTACTATTCCCTAATCTTCCCATTACATTAATCTCTATTATGCGCTGTTAATATCAACATTACAAACCCATTATGCCAATTAAAAAAATACGTTTGACTTTATAGGTTCATAATAAATAGTAAGAATATTGTTGATGGGCCCCCCTGCCTAATTAAGGAACAGCTCAGTCACTGCAGTTAAACAGGAATACGATTAGAATTACAAATAAAAATGGATTGCAGCACAACACAAGCTAAGGTATATACAATAAGGAGTCGGGTATGTGTGAGTGTTTAGTAGTCTATATATGTGAGTGAATGTGTGTAGTGGTGTATTTAAATGTGTAACAGTGTATTTATGTAGGAGTAGCAAAATGTTTGTATGTGCAGTATGTGTGCATAGAAATATATGTATATGTGCATTAAAGCATATACTTACCATCAATTTCTCCCCACCTGATTACATAGGCATTGCCAGTGGCAGATAATAAGCTCTAAAAATCACTAAAAATATATATATACGGTTACATTCTGAACTTCTGATTATTTGGAGGAAAATTTTAAATTTAGTTATTTTATCAGTTCGTGTTTAATAGAACTGATACCTAAAACTCTGAAGTTTCCTTTCATTTTCGGATTTAAGGAACTTTAGATCCGAAAATGGAATGTATTTTCGAGGGTTACTGAATGTACTAGGTTATTTTCGGTAACCCTCAAAAATAACCTTGAACGTTCGATAACCCTCAAAAATACGCTCGGTTTCTGATCTTTTTTTTCCTTGGGTTATCAAGCGTTCAAGGTTAGTTTTGAGGGTTACCGAAAATAACCTTGTACTTTTGGTAACCCTCAGAAATATGTTCCAAAGTCCCGAAATCCAAACGATCTGCCCGATTTCGGATGGAACGTTCGGATTTTAGAGCCGAGGGATTCCATGTCGGATCCAGGTTGGAGTCGGACCCGGATCCCTTCTCTTGTTTAATAAAAAATCCCTATTTTCATATGCACAGCCCAAATATTTTAAGTAGGATCTCTAGCAGCATAAATAGGAAGTAACAGCAAGTACCAGGTTAAGGATCACAAGGCATCAAGTAAACCAATAATGTATAGATTATAATATCTCTCAATCCTGTCACTCTGTGAAAAGTAAATAATTAATGTCTACTGTAGATAAAAGAAATACAGTATTACAAGCTATAATTGAACAACACTTTCTTTATTTTATTTGTCCTGCCCTAGAAAAATAAAACAAAACATTACAACTAACTTTATTAAAGCTCTAACAGAGCAAGACCAGTCTGGACATTCTACACATGGTAACTCCCCTCATCACTATGCACCATATCCATATCTTCATTAAAAAAAGTCACATTTGATTGACTGCATACTAACTGCTTTATATAAACTGTGGTCGTCTTAGAACTTTTCACTGGACCCGTCACTGAACCCTTCAACGAACACTTAACTGAACCCTTCACTGGGCTTCCTAAGTGACTGTGTATGGGACTTTCTATGGGGCTTTCTATGGGGCTGTGTATGGGAATTTCTATGTGGCTGTGTATGGGACTTTCTATGGGGCTGTGTATGGGAATTTCTATGTGGCTGTGTATGGGACTTTCTATGGGCTGTGTATGGAACTTTCTATGGGGCTGTGTATAGGACTTTCTATGGGGCTGTGTATGGGGCTGTGTATGGGACTTTCTATGGGGCGTGTATTGGACTTCTATGGGCCTGATGGGACTTTATGGGCGGTGTATGGACTTTCTATGGGGCTGTGTATAGGACTTTCTATGGGGCTGTGTATGGGACTCTATAGAGCTGTGTATGGACTTTCTATGGAGCTGTGTATGGGACTTCTATAGGGCTGTGTAGGGACTTTAGATGGGGCTGTGTATGGGACTTTATAGGGGCTGTGTATGGGACTTTCTATGGGGCTGTGTATGGGACTTTCTGATGGGCGTGTGTATGGGACTTTCTATGGGGCTGTGTATGGGACTTTCTATGGGGCTGTGTATGGGACTTTCTATGGAGCTGTGTATGGGACTTTCATGTGGCTGTGTATGGGACTTTTATGTGGCTGTGTTTGGGACTTTCTATGGAGTTGTGTTTTGGACTTTCTATGGGGCTGTGTTTGAGACTTTCTATGGAGCTGTGTATGGGACTTTCTATGTGCCTGTGTATGGGACTTTATTAGGGCTGTGTATGGGACTTTCTATGGTGCTGTGTATAGGACTTTCTATGGTGCTGTGTATAGGACTTTTATGGGGTTGTGTATGGGACTTTCTATGGGCTCTGTATTGGACTTTCTATGGAGCTGTGTATGGGCCTTTCTATGGGGTGTGTATGGGATTTCTATGTGGCTGTGTAAAGGACTTTCTATGGGGTTGTTATGGGACTTTCTATGGAGCTGTGTATGGGACTTTCTATGGGGCTGTGTATGGGACTTTCTATGGAGCTGTGTATGGGACTTTCTATGGGGCTGTGTATGGGACTTTTTATGGGGCGTGTATGGGACTTTATATGGGGCTGTGTATGGGACTTTCTATGGGACTGTGTATGGGGGACTTTCTATGGGGCTGTGTATGGGACTTTCTATGGGGCTGTGTATGAAGCTTATTATGGGGCTGTGTATGAAGCTTATTATGGGGCTGTCTGTGGAACTATATATGGGTCTGTGTATGCGGTATTCCATAGGACTGTCTGTGGAACTATCCATGGGGCTGTCTATAGGTGAAATTCATCCATCGGCTTATACTTGAGTCAATCAGTTTTACTAATTTTTCAGGTAAAAATAAGTACCTCAGCTTATATTCAGATCGGTTTATACTTAAGTATATGCAGTGTTTTTATTTTTGAATAATTACTAAAATGTCTAATTACTAAATGTCAATTTACTTAATATTTTCAAGATTTGAATAGGTCATATTCAATACAATAAAATACCAAATGAGGGCTAGATTCATGAAAATCAAATTATGAAAAAATGTGAAAAACCTGAATATGAAGGACATTTTCTATTCTATGAATGGAATTTTAAACTTTTTCTTTAAATACAAGAAATTACGTGTTCATATTAAATGTGATCTTAGAGTAAGCTGGCCCCTCCCTCCATGCAGTCAATCAAAGCTGTCACAACCGACATCACAGCCAATGATTGACTGCTGTTTTACCAGCTGCTGCCACCTCTGCACATGCTCATTGAGCAGGGGGAGAAGGCAGATACATATACCAGAAAGGAAGCTGGGATTGCATTCAGATATCTGACAAGTCACCAGTTTTTTTTGTTTGTTTGTTTTAAGGGTGTACATGCCCTTTAAAACAGTAGCATTATTACAGGTGTCAAAATCACATTCCAATTTATTTTACTTAAGGTGGCCATATAGAAATATTATACTCCAGTTGACATTATACTGGCTTTAATGCTTTTTTAAATGTAGCAATGCTCATTAAGGTTGCATATATAGATTTGAGCAGCCATCTTAATAACTTAAATTTATTCATCTCTCAAATTTGTTTTAAACTGTGGTCTTCATACAAGTATCCTTTATAAAAAAGAGCACGTTCCTGGCTTCAGCACTAGCTTTAATACAGGACTAGTCCAGTGCTAACCTGGCAAATGAAAACTGTACGTGCTGTAGCTCCTCAACAAAACAATAATGCGAGGTAGGAATAATTAATCCGACCTCCCTGCCCCAGGTAGTTTCCATTTTTAAAAGTAAATTTTATAGTATAGTTATCATTTAAAACGACTGCAGGCTCATGCTTCCAGCTGCAGTCTATTCAAAGTTACAGCAGTATAAAGGGTAGTTTTTCCAGTTAGCAAATCACCAGGAACATTGATCCACCCCATTGCCTTAGCTTCAGAAAAGATAGTTTTTTGTGGGGTGGGGCTTCTTAAACTGTACATCATGTGACTGTCACACACTTCCATTATAGTGTCAAAAACAACATACAAAATATAACAAATTAATTAAAGAGGAAACTCACTTCCTCATGCTGTAGGGCCGGGTGGACACACCCCCAGCCCGATCACTAACCCGAGCAGGTACGATCCCTTCACTGCCAGAATGTGAACATTTAGCGGGTCAAAAAAATAGGTAAAAGCAGGTTCTTACCAACAGCAGAAAGGGGCCCAGGTGCAGCAAAAGCCCCAGGCCCTTCACAACGCCGAAGTACAGCAAACAGCAAGGGATTGTGCAACCAAGATGGAATACTGGAGGTTCTCAGTATGTAAAAAGTTACTTTATTAAACACATATATAAACACTAAGACATGACCACACCTGACGCGTTTCGTGTGTTGAACACTTCATCAGAGGCGTGGCATAGAGAGGACGTCATTTCCTTATATAGGGACATGGTAAGTATATTAGCATAAAACATTAGCATATAAATGAGGCAATAATAAATGTACATAAATGCAAAAGTGACATAAGACAGCCTATATTTATAGATATAAAAATACTTAAAAAATAAAACAGTTAGGAGTATATATGCAGAGTAATAAGAATAAGCAGACTTGATGGAAGCTATAATAATAAGCTAGTAATGTACCTAGTAAGAATCAAAATGACTAAATGAAACTGCAGGTTCATTAATATAGATATGAATATACCTGACTTCCAAGGTCTTTAAACATCAACAAAACAGAAAATATCCCAAGAGGAATTAAGGCCCGAAGGAATACGGGTTTCTAGGCGGAAGATCCATTCCGCCCAGGGTTGCCAGACGTCCCTTTTTGGATGTGATTGTCCCGACTGCAGGGACAAAATCCTGAGTCCCACAGTCAGGGACGAAATCCCGTCCAAACAACGACCCTGGGTAATACAGCCTATATATAAGAAAAATCCTCTTTTTAGCATTGTTATTAATCCACACTTCTATAAAAATGACACTAGATTGTAACTTGGAGGGACCATGGCTGGACAGCTCCTGCCCACGTCTCGGATGTCTGCTTCTCACTGTTACAAGTTCTGCTGCCTAACTCACTGTGACAGGGACACTAGAAACCCATAAAAGTGCAGTGTGTGAGACACTCCTTCTACATTCAGTAGGGCCAACAGGTATATAATGGGGGATTTATTACCCAGCCACAAATTGATTCTTCCAAACCCATAGAGACAAAGGGGGATCTCCATGGTAGTCCTCTTTTAAGCATTATTATTAAATCCTCAGTTGTATAAAAATGACACTAGATTACTACTAAAAGGAAAGTGTTTTGCCATAAAAATATAGTATATAACAGGTAACTAACAGTTTTTAAGTTGTTTTAGGCTGACTGGCTTTCAGTTACTGTATTTCATTCATATTTACAATGGAAAAAAGGCAGAACGGCATACAATGACTTTGACATTGGCACATCTAACTCTTTATCTTTACAACCGCAGCCTTTATTAAAGGGGAACTGTGGTCGAAAAATGATTTTAGGCAGATTGATAGGAATTGCTCTCCTGAGATTTTTTGCAATTTATTTCCATTGTTTATTTTACATAGTTTTGAAGATATTTACATTTTTGTGTGTGATATGGCAGCAGCATCACCAGGTCCCCTGCACTTCCTGCTTCCTGCTCTGAAACCATGTCAGTGGATGACAGTCAATCTGTCCTGCGTCTCCTCCACCCCTTGCAGCCCCCCTCCTCTTGCAAGCCCTCCCACTCATGGACCCCATGGCCTCTCCATTTGCAGGGTCCCCTTGGCCCCTTCCCTTACAGCCCCATGTGGCTTTCAGCAGTCCTGCAACTCCGGACCTCAGATCAAGTATAGATTAATATAAGGTAACAAAATCTATCTATTTCATAGAAATGCCTAATTCCTTTTAAATATCATTATATAATAATAAAACAATAATTAATTTTTTTTTTAGAATGAATAATTAATTTCATATGTAAATTATAAATAATGGAAAATTAAAATTCATACTTATGTACATGTTATTTAGCTTTGATTTTACTTATTTTACACCTACACTGTATGCAGACATATAATTCATATATGAGAAAATGTACAATGAATTGGAAACATATGATCAACAATTGTCTGGTACTTATACCGAAGGTTTGTAGAGATTTATTGCCCTTTATTGTCCTTTAACTTTTATCCACTGCATTTATAGATACTAGTTTTTTCCCCTTTGCATAGAAATCAGGGCCATCTCTTTTTGACACCTGAAACAAAATTCCAAATGCTGCAAACATTGATTTTTGATCTGCTGGGCTGACAAACACTGATTTTTCATCTGCAGGGCTGACAAACATTTATTTTGGATCTACAGGGCTGACAAACAGCTGGGAACAAGCAAGGATAAGAAAATGTGTGCAGGGGGGAGGAGTTAGAGTTGTGTTGTCAAATAAATTGGCAGTCAGAAGGGTGGCGGAGGAGTCGTAACTGCATTCTGTTTGTGCAATGTAAATAAGTCACGGCTTTACCTGCTATTAAAAGTGATAGTACCTCCTGAAAATGTGTGGTTTTTACAAACGCCATTTTCGGGGGCCCTGGTATCTGGGCCCCAGGCACATGATACTAGAATATTTTTTTTTTCTGGCATCAAAACGGCTGCCTCCCTACAGGATGCCGCTCTGTAATGTGCTTCACCCTGCCTCATTAAGTAGGTGGCCCTGGCAGTCACAAAACGCCCACTCCCCACCCAGTTAAGTCACTAACCCCACCTCCAGTCATGGCCACACCCCTAACTCCACCTCTCCCGCCAACCATAACATCACTGTGATGTCATGGACCCTACTGCTCGAGGGGGGGAATCTGGCATCCCTGATTCCGCCTCACATCTAAGCAGGCGGGATCACTCTGTTCCCCCCCCCCTCCCCCCGAGTGATACTACTCTGGAAAGTGGAACCCACTCGTAAATAAGGGCAAATAGAACAATTTGAGTTCCCATGCAATAATCCCTTGGGGGATGGGATTCATAACCATAGGCTGGGAAAGCTGCCTTCCCCACAATAGGGTTTCCTTCCCTATCAGTAGCTAAATCCCTATCATATGCTTTTGAAAGAATATTAATAGAACACCCTCTATTGTGGAGATAATCAAAAAGTTCAGATGCTTTCTTAGTGAACTCCTCCTTAGTAGAACAATTTTGACGCACTCTAAGAAATTATCCAAATGGTATACCCTTAAAAACTTTGGGGGGTTGGCAGGAGTCGGCTCTAAGGATGGTATTACCTGTACAGGGTTTCCTAAATAAGGTACTCTCAATACCGTTCTCATTAGTCATCAGTAGAGATGTTCGAAACTGTTGAGTTTCGTTTTTGAATTTTCGAAATTTTCGGAAAGTTCGAGTTTCGATTTTCGAAAATAGGCTGCTTTTGATTTTCGAAAATCATTTACTTTCGATTTTCGAAAATCGCATACTTTCGATTTTCAAAAATTATCTACTTTTGATTTTCAAAAATCGTCTACTTTCGATTTTTGAAAATCATCTACTTTCGATTATTGATCAATACCTACTTTCAATATTTATCTACTTTCAATTTTCGGAAATTGCCTGCTTTCGATAATTATCTACTTTCGATTTTGATAATCATCTACTTTTGATTTCGATAATCATCTACTTTCTATTTCGATAATCATCTACTTTCATTCGATAATCATCTACTTTCGATTTCGTTAAACATCTACTTTCGATTTCGATAATCATTTACTTTCGATTTCGATAATCATTTACTTTCGATTTCGATAATCATTTACTTTCGATTTCGATAATCATTTACTTTCGATTTCGAATTTTCGAAAACTCAGAAAATTCGGGATTCGTAAATTCCGGGAGTTCCGAAAGTTTCGTCGGGACTTCGAAACCCTCGGATTCGATTCGAAACTGGGTTCTATTAGAAACCAGAGTACATTTCTAGTCATCAGGTGCACAACAAGAAAGTTAAGATTTTGTCCCTCATACTCATGAGTAAACCTTAAGATTAAAATCATTATAATTGAGGATGGGCAAGAGATCCTCGAAGTCCGATCTATTTCCTGAAAATACTATAATGACATCTTCGATGTATGTTGGCATACGTGGGGGCAAATTCAGCTTCCATCGCACCCCCCAGTATCTGAAGATAATACCCACTATTAAATAAGAAATAGTTATGGGTGAGCATGTACTCAATGGCTCTAAGAAGAAAATCCTTAAGAATCCTTGTGTAATTAGTGTAGCTATCAAGGTGATAAGCTACGGCACAAAGACTACTGTGAGGAATGCTAGAATAGAGGTAGGAAATAACACACAGCTCCTACTCTTCACTATTCTGGACTTTCAGCAAGCCCTGCAGGACAACCATAAGGAGCAGGTAAGGTTTTTTAACACTACATAGTGGGTCCACCAGTGGGAACATTTTTGTTGGGGTGGATGTGCCCTTTAAGTATGATTTTGACAATAACGGACCAAAAACAGTGATTGTATACACTAGAAAATCGTATCAGAACCACAGTCACACAGTGGGGCCCTCCGTCCTACAATTTACATTGTAAATAAAATGTCATTGTGAGTCGCAAAGCAAGACCAGAATGCAAAACTTCTAAGGGACATTCAGGGTTATTCAATAAAAGTTCTTATCGTTTAAAATGGTCTAATTTTGCCCCAACCAATCAGATGTAAGCTTTCAAATGTTAAATAAAATCTGATTGGTTGGGGCAAAGTTAGCACCATTTTAAATGATAAGAACTTTTATTGAATAACCCTGATAGTCTTTCTGTAAATGTGTGAAACATCTTTATTTCAGACAGTATGTAATGAGGTCGAGAAAGTTTCTCTAGAGAAATGAATTTATGAATTTATAATGTTATTAAGAAACATTGACAAAAATCACATCTGGTATGTTCCTCCCACCATCATATATCATTGCCTACCATGGATTGGTCTGTAACCAATAGCTTTTTTCCCTAAATTTAAATCCCCATATCCTCTTATTAAACGTGTGTTCTTTTTTTTTTTCCTAACGCATTTTGTGATAAATTGGCCCTGGAAACAATCTCTTAATTCATCAATCTTTTCTACCTCTCCCACATGTCCGAAAGATTTTTCAATTAATAAGTGGAAATGAAGATCAGCTGTAATCACAACCTTGTTAGCTGAAGATGCTGTTCCAATTTTCATCTGCCCAGTGTCATTTTGCTTTACTGCCTGTGCTGAGGAATTTTGGCGCAGACTTGTCTTGTAAAACTGCAGAGCGAGAAATCCCATTAGTTTCCGCGCCCGTCTGGTATTTAGAATGATTTTCATTAACCATGTGATCCATTATTGTCATTACACAGGTTTTTTTTTTTACATCAACCCTTAATGGACCCATTTTTAGAATTTGTTAAACATATTTACAATATACAATAGGCAACTGAAATTCCAGTTCGCTCAATATTTTGTAACATATTCAATACAAATGACTGTGGTTTAAATGTTCTTGACAGTACACTCTATATTAAAGGAAGCTATTATCATTTTTATTTCTGGAGCAGTGCGTGCCCCACTAACCTCTAACAGCCAAGAAATTTGCTGCTGGGTGTCAATGTTAGGTAGAAGTGTTGGGTAAAACGGTAGGCCACAGCTTTTATTAACACATTCCATACATGTGTTTAAAATGACAGCTCTTAAAAAATATATACATCCTTGCATCCTAGTTAGATGAAACCAGCCATAGCCAAAGCTTAAATGCCATGCCTCTGTGTCCTCAGAGAGCATGTAACGGCTCCAAAAAAACATATCCTTCGCAAGGATGTATCTGCCAGCTGTGACTCCAACAGAAACCCTTCTAACTTTATACCCCAACGTAATTGCCTGAATTCAAATTACCAACTTTTATTGAGGCAGGAAAGAACTTGCGTCTCTGGCAAATTCAAAACCAAAATGGCGAATGCAGCCTCGTGGAGCCCTCCTTATATACCTAGCGTGATGTCAGGTCCCAGCATGGACAATCAGCGTGCATGCCCATCTGCGCGGATGTCATAACGATAACGCCCGCTGCGCCCGGATCCTGCAAGACTTTCCCTACAAGGACCGGACTTGTCTCCCAGCATGCCAGGTAGGACACCCCACACCCGCGGTCAGACGCTTAGCCCCCTAACCCAGACCAGAGGTACCAGAGTCCATTGGATTCAGGAGGGGGGTAAAGGAGTAAAGTATAGGGATTACCTACTGGAGAAAAGGCTGCAAGTTAAGACAATGATAGCCTTACAATGGCTTAGTGTAGCACATGAAATAGAAATAGGTTAAAGTTGTTTGTCAGAAAAATGAAATAAATGGAGGAGAGTGTGGTCATCTGTTCAGACTAAGGCCACTTAAATTGAATTTCAAGCAAAAATGTTAAATTGTTTATGTTCAAGAATTCCTGAGGATTCTCCCGTGCTAAGCACCTTGGGGGAGATTCAATATGGCCCAGATCCGTCTAAAACCCACGTTAACCCGAAGAAATTTAGGGTTAACTTGAGTTTTAGATGGATTTTAGAGCACAGCGCCATTTCCAAATTTTTTGGGAAATAGTGCTGTGCTAACACTAAGGGAAAGAGTGAGGGGAACGAGAGAGGTAGGGGTGAGAGTGGAGAGAGAGAAGGGAAAGAGAAAAGGGAGAGTGAGGGGGAGGAGAGAGAGAGAAGGGGGAGAGAGGGAGGAGAGGGGAGAAAGAGAGAAGGGAAAGAGAAAGGAGAGGGAGGGGAGCAATGGGAAAGAGAGAGAGCGAAGCGAGCAGAGATGGATTAAGATCATATGAAGCCCAAGGAAGAGCCATAATTTACGGTCCCCTTTTTTGCTACATCTATTGTATAGACTGTCATTTTGTTATTGCTTCTGAAGCTGGTCCCCCAGAGGTATCATGGGCAGTAGGCAGGTGCTTAGGGTTGCCTTGTGGATAATCCTGCTCTGGAAGTGAGAGGGATGAGAGAGAGAGGAAAGAGAGAGGGGGAGGGGAGAGAGTAAATTGAAAGAGAGAGGGGGAGAGGTCTTTAAATGAACAGGATTTACGATCCTTTATAGAATCAGGGGTTTACTGGTAAAGAAGAAAGGAAGATTTTTTTTCATTATTATTTCCTGTATAGGTATAAATACACAGGTAATTAACTAGTTAAAGGAAATTCTTGTTGTCCGTGCAATAGATTTGTCAAAATGATTTTTTATTACCAATCTTTTTATTAAAAATTAAGTATGGTCTTGAATTGCATAGCAGGACATAATGCAATGATGTGAATATATTGATAATGTGAATCATTAATGACCCCATATAACAGAGGGCACCCTTACATATTTATAACAGCTTCACTGTGTAGCAGGAGGTGTTGGAAACAAATAAAAAGGAACATTTTGTTTTGTACTTTCCTGGCCCCTTTAAGGAGCTATAACTAACATTCCATCTGATTTGTGAAGGCCGTGTACATATAGATCATCTGTGCAGCTGCTAAATTCAATTCTGTGCTTCCCATACCAACACCTGAGGAAGGGGCAATGAGTTCCTGGAATCGCAGTTTTTATGCTGTTTTTTACAATAACAACACTTGAATTGAAGTGGTAGCAGAGCACACTTTTCTTTTTATCCTGTTAAATCCCATTCTGAAAGTAGAAGACTAAAGTGGTTTGCACCTGGTAAATTCTTTGTATATACCGCAGGGCATATACTCTTCCAGATATGAGTCTCCATCTGTCTGATTAAATGATACAATAATAAATAATACTACAACTTAAAAGTTTAGATAAACACAGCTGGGGAGGACTGGGGGGACCTTTTAGACTGGGGGGCAAATAAAACCCCCATATGTACCACTCTATGCACGTCACAGAAATTGGAAGGTGTTAGACCCCCACCTCTTTCCCTACCCCATCTAAGTCACGTCCACACAATACTACATTATCAGAGCCAACATCCCCAATCCACTAGAGATTCTATTTCCACTAGCCAATTCCTATGAATGTGTAGGGTTTGTTCCTCTTGGGAAAGTTTTCAGATATGAGCCATGGAAATGTGGGATAGGTTTCTTGAATGTGGATATAAACCTAAGATTATCAAAAGGGTATAATACAGTTTTGTGGGATCCACACATTGCTTGCTAATGGGGAACTACACAGTCCCTTACATATGATAGCTGGTACGGATCCTAGACATAACAATAGGATATTTGGTGGTACCAAACATGGGAAAAGATATGAACATACAAATCACAAGGGGCTCTCACCAGTTCTTCTTCTCAATCCTATTCTCAAACAGGAGTTGCCCCCACCCTTTAGTATAACATACTAAAGGAATTCAAATACAGTATATAGCCAATTGTGTTGCTCCTAGCCAGTTGAGAGCAAAAAGATTGGAGCAACCCACGAACTGGCTGAATTTTAGGGGATCTTTTAAATGTGGACATAACATGTGCAAAGTATATCTTAGTGGCACCCATTTTCACCAGTACTGTCACAGGTAGATTATATTACCAGCTTCATTAACTGCCCCATGGATTTTGTAGTGTATTTGGCAACATTTAGTTGCAAAAAACAACCACAAGGAGGTTAAAAGACAGGATACTGAAGCATCTTACCAGCATAAGGGCTAAAGATTCTCGATCAGCTCTCTGCAAACATATATTGGAGAGTGGTAGTAGTGGTAGTAATAAGGTACATACATTACATTGCAGGGTATAGAATAAATTAAAACACAAAGACCTAGTGGAAGTCGAAAGAGTATTTTATTCAGGAAGGAATCAAAGTGCATCTTTTTTAAAAACTAGGTTTAAACTATGATTGGGATGTATCATGTTTCATTTAAAAACAGATTGTTACTTATCAATATGTAGTGAAGTTTTCTAACCCACATCACAGATAACATGATCCTTTGCTTAGTATTTAGGGGTTAACATCTAATATTTAGCATTTAAAGGGTATCTTTACTCTAAAAAATCTAATTTTCAAAAATAGTACCTTTAGATACAGCAAGATTCTACTCCTCCAAAATTTTTTACAGATTTGAAATCTGAGCTTTAGATTCTGAGAAATCATCATTTTAATCACAGCATTTACAGGGAAAGACCTGTCACTCCAGAAGCAGAAATGATAATATGTAACCTGTACTTGACCTCTTTGCCTGCCTGCCAGCACACTTTCTGTAACATTTAAGAGAATCAGCAGAGAAAAGACAGCAGGGGGAGGGAGGGGGAGATGTGTAAGCAGAGCAGTGTCCATGGTGAGGCTGTGCAGAACACATAAGTGTCGCAGACACTAAAAGAAGGCAGTGAGTAAGGGAGGGTTGGGGGAATTAAGAGTACTCAATAAACATTAATAATTTAATGACAATGCAAGCACAGATAAATATGTGAGAACCACCATTTTACTTGTCTCAAATTGTCGTTTCAGAAAATGTTAAGTTGTTTCTTTAAAGTTTTAGTGTACAACATACAGCAATGTCTAATATTTAATATTCATTATTCTTATCACCTAATATTATGGAGCTATATTAAATTTTCTTCTATTCCCCTGTGGCCTTTGAAGTTATATAGTGGATAATGTACCCCCTGTAAATTATAAGGATATTAGAAGTCACAAGTGACCATATAAAGGCACCCGGCCTGCGGCCTCATGCTTTTATGCAGGGCATGGAACTCCGAGGTGACTTCTAATATTCCAATGAATTTACACTTATCCGTTATAACCCACCCCTACTCCCCCCAATTTAAAGACATTCCTGGCCTTCCCATGTTTGCTTTGTGCAGTCCAAAGGCTGCTTTACAAGCTCACAGGCTAACCCACACACACACACAAACCTTCACTGTTTATGCAGGTCAAAGACCCCCTGTCACATCCACAAGTCGTCCCCCGCCGCTCATATTCTGGCTGTTCCGTTCACATAAAAAAAAATCACACTGTCATTATCCATCCACTGTTTCCTCTCCTCACTGCTCTGTTTCCTTTTCCCTGTGTCACTGTGCAGAGTGTTGGCCGGCAACCAAGCTGAAGTTGGTTTCTCATTCGAAAAACTTTCAGGGCTATATACAGAGAGATGTTATCACTCTCTATTGCCTGCACTAGGCAATGTACTGAGCCAATAACAGCTCTCGGTGTATAGTGAATAGGGTTTTCCCATTCCAAGACTTTAACGCCAGCTACCTGCTCGGTACATTGCTTGCGGTGGTTGTGCTACACAGTTTTTGCGTACTGCCGCAACCGCCGTAAGTTATGTCATAAAGTCACTTTAACATAGGTTAACGTGACTTTTAGACGGAAAAAGACGTTTGCAGCTCTCTTGGTTTCTTATTCAGTTTGTTTCTTATTGGCAGGCTGAAGTTGATTTCTTATTTGGATAAGAATAATAAACTGGAGTTTTGCAATAGGTAAACTGCTTTAGGCCACAGAAAAAACACCGCAGACAGACACGTACATACCCCTGGCACATAATTTAGTAGAGTCCAGCCTGGCCCAAATTGGTTTACCTATTGCAAAACACCAGTTTCTTATTCGAATGGCTTAAATGGCTATTTTGCAGACTTTGGTGCCAACTTGCATGCCCAAAACCAATTTGGGCCAGGCTGGACTCAACTGAATTATATCCCAGGGGTATGTACGTGTCTGTCTGCAGTGTTTTTTCAGTGGCCCAAACTGATTTACCTATTGCAAAACACCAGTTCTTGTTCATATCTGAATAAGAAATGAACTTCAGCCTGTGAATAAGAAACTAACTGAATAAGAAACCAAGGGGAGATTCAATATGGCCCAAATCCTTCTAAATCCTTCTTTTAGATGGATTTTAGATCACAGTGCCATTTCCAAATGTTTTTGGAAATAGCACTGTGCTAGTGATCCAAAAGCCCAACCGTTAAGTTTAAACGGAACAGTACTGTGTGGAAGGCTTTAAAGTCTCGTTACTTACCTTAGCCCGATCCCGTGATGCAATACCTGACAGAATCTTGTTTACGTCAGTTATTGTATCGCGGGATCGGGCTAAGGTAATAACGCGGCTATTCCTTATTGAATTAGAATGATTGATGTTATTGTGAGTATATGTTGAACCATGCAATGTCTAACATCTTTATAGGGTCTTCTTTGCCTTAATTGTTCCATTGAAAATAGTACTTGTTACCTTGTATTTCTTTTTGATTTTATGGTATTTTTAATGTGTAGCATTTGATTGGGACAATGTTAACATGTATAGAACTACCTAACACTTAGAAGTTGTTTTTTAACCTCTGAATAGTTTATGGTGTTTTTTTTGCCCCAGTCAAATATGCTAAATGTCATTGCTAGACTATTTATTCAGAAGAGAGACGTGGTCCTAATGAGGAAGTGCTGGGAGGTGTCAGGTAGTTGGTCTCTGGTACTAGGCATTGATACCTGGTGTTCTTTCCTGGATGCTATGTTTTATCTTTGCCTCAATAAATGTTAAGTTTTAATTACGTGTTGATCGGCTCCTTTTGCTGTGTTCCATGAGGAGGCAGAATCTCTACTGTTCCTTATATAACACTGTGTTACCTTTTTGTGGGGGAGTTCAAGCTATCACCTGACAGTTTAGCTACTCTACGTGGACCTGCTAGGAAGGGGAGTGTTCGGTCAGGGACCACACTGCTTTTTGCAGATTATAGAGACTGGATAGACAGTTAGAGATATAGAGGGAAAAAAATAGGACCAGGTTTAAACTAGAAGCACAAAGCTACCTAGGCACTCTATACTGCATATAAGGTACAATAAAAATCAAATGGTAAAGGGATAAAGATACCCCTAACTATCCGAAGACAGAATAAAGCAACCCAGTGGTGGACATTGTAATTACTGCAAAATACACAACAGCTTTATTGTGCACATGGTAAAACTAGAATATAATGCTAAAAACAATAACACTGTGCAGTGGAGTCCCCCTAAATCAGATAAAAAATGGGCAATAAATATACACAAGGCAAATGGAAAAGGCACCCTCACAGAATGCTCGTATACCCAGTTATGGATAAATTAGCTCCAAATGTCCTCCTAATAGTCAATGATGGTGAAATTATTCCAAAGTATCCAGCTGGACACCTGTACAGGCACTGCTGCTGAATGTCGTGGGCAACTTTTCTAACATAAAGAGAAACCCAGGGTCATTTATCCCTCTGCTCAACGTCATAGTCCACCCCTGTAACACAGACAGAGTTAGACCTGATACAAATGGGCCAATAATATGATCAACCAAAGTATTATGACAGTCAGTAGCTTGGACCAAAACTATTAATGGAAATTTTCAGTGTGATTAAAGTGTGTCCAAATCAGGCAAAAGTTCTGTCAGATCTGTCTGTGAATTTCCCTATATGAGCCACACAATCAGTTTACACAATAATGTTGTAGATGACATCTTTTTCCCTGACTGGCAGGCTATCATAAATTGACCCATGTGTACTGGCCCACCCAGGTACTGGGTCAATGGCAAAACCCTAATGGTCTCTATTAGGGGCCCTGCAAACAGGAAGTCAGTATTTCAGAAGCATTTATTTATACACAGACAAAATGCAGAATGGGCAGGTTACGGTGATTAGGGTGGGAAAATACTGCTCCTTTTTCTTAAAAGTATATATATTAGCACTGAACTTCCCCTTTAATCTATTCCAGAATATATTAAAAATAATATTTCCATCTAACCCCTTTGAAAATCAAACACACAAATAAAATGCTAAAGTAATCCAAATCTGCTCAGATTGGTGCCTTTAATGTGTAATTGAAGGGGGCGCTAATCGTATCGGAAGAGGCGTTTGATATCATCTCAGGACAGTAGAGACCCATCACCGCGTGCACTGATTGTACAATATTGGTGCAATAATACAGATGAAACAGAAATGCCTTTTTAAACAGCTCACCTCTGGAAATCACCCAAACTGATCATTATTAACTGATCAAGGGACTGATTTTCTGCTGGGTTTTTTCTGCCCTTGATACATGGATATTTAAGAGCCACAACCGCTCTGGATGCCAATTAACATTTCTCAAAGTAGAGACAGGATAGTGAGTATGGCAGAAAATGACCTGCCAAGTTAAAGCGAAATGAGAGTGTGCAAAAGCTTCCGTCTAATATAATTATATCCATCTAGTTTTCATCAAGCATTTCGTTCAATAAGCTGCTCGGGAGAATGCTGATGTAGTGCTAATGAGGTTGGACTGGCTTTCTGCAATGGTGCATTAACTGCTATAAGTAGAAACTCATCAACTCTGAATATCTGCCAGAGAACACCAGAGGAGAGACCGTAGCGGACCTACTGACAGCCGCAAAAATAAAATGAGAGCCATAGAACCGCATTCATTATACCACAGCAAATAAACAGTCCATATACAACGATAAACAGATAATGCCACAGAGTCTTGTTATTCATGTTAAAATGAATTGATTGGTTAGGACAATTATCAGTTATTTACATGGCGCAGGATAGCGGCCAGACAGAATCATCTTGTCACAGAATTCTCAATCAGGATGTGCAGAGCTCAGCCACACAGGTTCATGGGATTCACAGGAGACAGAATTTCTTGTGTGAGAACAGTCAATATGTTTAAATATTTAGTACAATTTTGTGGGTAAATAAGATGTTGTTATTGATTTTGTATTTTGTTTATATCCTTGGCTACTATTTTGTAAAACAGGAGGAAGAAGAATATTACTTTCAATCTCTCGTAAACCGTTTTCAGGGGGCCATAATATGACAAAAAAACTCACACATTCTGTAGACAGAAACACCGACACCCTGAGTAGAAAACACATACATACAGAGAGATGTAACAACACCTGTTTTCCGGCAAATGACTGTAAACCCCATGCTGCTGTAACATTGGGTTAGAATGGGTTTTATGGTCATTATACAGGGGCTGCGACATCTCCTAAAGTTTTTTAGGACAGCGCAGTGTACCCGATTTAATAAAAATTAAGTTACATTTTGCGCTACTTTGAAGGAGACTCCGAACATGTAATGAGGCCCTGGAACCCATTTATAGTAAAATTACCACCTAAAAATGTGTTTACTAGAGATGGCCGAACTTCCTAAAGTTTGGTTTTGTTTCGAATTTTTGAACTTCAGTAAGTTCATATTTACAGGGCGGAATGTTATCTAGCAGTGTTGGTAATATCATGTTTATTTATTAGACATTATGTAATTTTCAACAGTTAGCAGGCAAATTAGTAGAACTGCAAGGTACAGCTAAATATACTTTTAAAGGAGACATAAACCCAAACCATTACTAAAGCTCATAATTAGCCCATTACTAATTATGTTATATTATAACCCGTAACCCACTATATTTTTACCTTCCGTGTATAAACTGATGGAATTGTAAAAGCTGCTCATCCTCTGCCTTTAGTAACCCTTAATGAATGGCCAAGTCCTCAACTTGCATATAGACTTGAATAAGGGTGCTGTCACTATCTGCCAATGACAATTAAAACAAGAAAAGAGGTTCCATCAATGAATGGATAGATTTAGAGGTGTATAATTGTTCTTAACAATTATTTGTTTTCATCATACAAGGAATAAGCTGAAATAAAGTTATTTGTATGTTTGTGAAGGTTTTCATTCATCCAGATCATGGTATATTTGTTGTATTCAGTTAGATCAACTGGACTTAAAGTTTAGTCATCTGGCTTTTTTTCTTTTTCGGATTGCTTTTCTCAATTCAGAATGACTTGTACAAGAATCGGTTTGCAATTATTTACCCTGAAAAGTCCCAATTAGCATATCACAGCCAGGTGTTAGGGACCTTCAGTATGTGTGATTGCATTGTGGCTAAGAGGTGTTATAGGAACTGCCCAGGGTAAGGTGTCAAAACAGCATTGTACATGGCAGACATTTGGTGTCCAACCCCCCCCCCCCACACACACACACACACACACCTCTATTTAGGCTTGGTTTCTTTATTTTCCCATAAATGGCCTCTTTTACACCTCTCTTGAATCAGTCATGTTCCTTTGCCAAGATGTTGACATATCTTCAAAGGTATGTCCTTTATCCTTAAGATGCAGGTACATGGCTGAGACCTGACCCGAGGAATTGGCTCTTCTGTGCTGGGCCATACGTTGGTGCAGTTGCTGTTTGGTCTCCCCCGCATACAAATCAGAGATAAACCTGAAACCCATCCCTGGTGTTAAATAGAGATAAACGAAACTGGCGAGTTTCATTCCAGCAGTTTCCTGGAGCTTATTATTCGATAGCATTTCCGAATGGAAAACCAGGATTCATCTCTATTGTTAAACTTTCGCTTACTGGCTAGTTACTGAGAGGCAATATCACAATATTAAATTAGCTTGTGATTGCGTCTCTCTCATTAAATGAGCCTGTGCAACAGTGCAATCTTTTACATGTATGACCCTTTCCCTTCCATGTCATTGCTGGTTCCCTCTTATTTGACTAAACTAAATCAATGTAATATGAATAAACAACAAAAATATCTGCCAGAATTCCTCTAAGTCCATCTTCTCTAGTTAATAGATCTGATCTGCGTGTTTCTAGAGAGTTTCATTTAAACAATGAGGAATTTAAACGTCATTTTTTAAATGAAACTCTCTGAATGTTTTCTGGCTTTACATATAACATGTTTCCACTTTTCTCTGCTTTGGGACTGCATTACAGCTCTGAACAACTGAAGAGATGAAAGGTCAGAAGACAAAGGTCTGTTCTTGTTCTGCATTACCCAGAGATAGATTACATGCTCCCTCAGTAGTTAGAAGCTCACTTAATGTTCTGGAACAAAGGAAAGCAGTTTACCAAACAGCGGTTTTATGGCCTTTTCCAACAAATAAATAGTTCATCTGCTGATTGCTTCCAATGAGTGTAGCCTACCGCCTGGAACAAATCTATACACCTGCAATTTTTATCCAACGCAAATGATTTGTCTCTGTTTGGAACTACAGCTACGGCAGATGGAGAGTTGCTTCTTAGTCACCTTAGGTTTTTGTGTGTGTTTATACATTATTAGGAAATGCTCACTGGCCATTGTGTTCATCAGAGTTGTCTATTGGCTGAGCAGTGAATATGATATATAAAACCGGCAACGTTTCCTACTCAACATCTACCTTACTAATGCTGGAAGCAAACAGAATGATCTATATCCAATGCAGCATTTCCATCATTGTGAGTTACTAGGTCATTGGCATAAAAATGTACAGTGAACTGAGACAATCTGGTGCTAAGCAGATCAACAGCATAATAGGAAAACATTTCACAAAGGTACATGTATATACGTATATACAGTGTGTACATAGGGGCTTATGTCTTTGTTCAGTTAAGCTGGGTACATGGCATCCAATATTTCAGCCCAAATGGCATTTCAATGTATTCGTTCAGGCCGAAATATTGGATGGCTACTTTGCAGGTGCAAATGACTGCCAACCATTAGTTTGCCTAAACTGGACAAATGAGCGATCAGACATGCCCCAAAACACGGCTACTTTCGACGTCCTTCATCCTGGCTGACTGGCTGGAAGAGCCGGAACGGTCGGTCAAGGCAAAGAGTGTGTACCCAACCTTATACAGTGCATGCAGTAGTCATTGCAATATACATCAAAGCGAAAATATTATCTATTTGGGCCATTGCTATTCTTTTCTATGGAAAATTAACTAATGGCAACTCCCAGTATCTTAAAATAAACACAAGCATGCTACTGTATATACACAAGAAAATGCATTTTCTTATTGGACATATTTTCACAGGTGCATATATCCAATGTTTTAACGTGTCTTTCCAGCATCCCTAGCCATACAACCCACCTTTCATTGATTAAACCATTGTTAGCGGTTCCTGTTTATTTTTGCCTCTCTCTTACCATTAGATCATGACTCTGTTCTTCATTTCAGGATAAAATGATCTATAATTCTTAACTTTCTGTTGTGATTCTTTATGCCAATATGTTTGTCTCCTTTGAGATGGTAAAGTCTCCAGAGTGCCCGTTTACCGTTATTAATGCATCTTGTGGCAGAAACCACCGTAAGTTAATATTGTATCATCATTTTACCATTTCAATATTTTTACTGTGTCCTAATTCCTCATAAGTATAGATTTCTTCATCCAAACTGAGACATAGGCCCATATTTATTAAGGAGATATATTGCTCTTTTATCTCAGTTGCATAATACTGATGGTATCGTTATTTTGCAACTGTGGCCACCCGCTATTTTGTATTGCCTTACTACAGCAGTAGTGTCCAACGTTGTCGTTGTAAACAGGGAAATTTCTTTTTTTCCTTCCCTCAGCCTCCCAAAATATTTCCGCCTCCTCTCCTAGCTCTTTTAGAAGCTTGCACATGCTAAGAGAAGGTAGCTAGGGGAATAGCATTTAGTCATTGGATAAAAATGTCAGCTGTCACAAACATGACTGACAGCCTCTAACTAGAGATGGAATTCGGATCCGACTTGGGCCTGGATTCGACACGGAACCCCTCGGTTCCAAGATCCGAATGATCCGTCCGAATCTGGACTTCGGAGCCTATTTACATCAATTATCGAACGTTTGATAATGCTCGAAAATACGATCGGAAACTCGAAAGTAGTCTCTGATCGTATTTTCGAGGATTATCGAACGTTCAAGGCTATTTTCGATAATCCTTGAAAAAAGCCTTGAACATTCAATAATAATCGAAAATTTGTTCAGTTTTCGGATCTTCAGGGTTTTCCTGAGATCCGGGAATCCGAAAACGGAACAAAACTGGTGAGTTTTCGCCATCTCTACTTCTAACCAGGAAGCAGGTAGAGGGGTAACAGAACAGCTTGTAGTTTTTCAAGTTAATATTACATCTGCTAGATATCTAAGTATTGCAGTTTTGGGGTGACTTTATACAATTTTACATTTGAGGGGTGGGCTTGCCATTTAATATATGGTTGAGCCATAAAATACCAGCACGAATAGTAACAAGTTGATACCACAGCTTCATAACTAGGCCCCATAATTTCCCTGTCCCTTCTGTGTAGTTGCAGAGCACTGCATTTTCTGTATATAGCGAATGGTGTTTCATTCCAAAGGCAGCAAAGCTAGGTTTAAGGTAATCAGAAAATGTTATCAATTGTGCTACTGTGCGTTTTTTTCCCCATCTGATTAATGGCCGTGTGCACTAAATGACTAAAGACCCAGCCAACAGCTTTAATCTAGCAAGGGCTGGGATACTTGGCTTAAATGACCATCTTATAGCAATGTAAAGAAATGAGGATATTAAAAGAACAAAAGTCTAATTGTCCTAGATGTAAACTGCATGCAGTTTGCTAAGTGATATTTAATAGGGTCCAATTAATTTAGCAGCCAATACTTACGGTGGAGAAGGTTACTGAAAAGATCCATATGTTGCTGTACTGCGGGAAGGCAACATTTCCGCAGTCCTGCTGGAGATACTAATACCAGCATGGCCCTGTCTAGAATGCAGCTTAATGATATTTTCTTTGATGAGGAGTCCCATTTCATTGGTTCTTGGTTTTCCATTGCATATCATGTTCTAGGGTTATCAGCAATGTATAGCCTGGTACAGACAAACATGTTGAACAGAATGCTGGGAGTTGCAGTTTTCAAACACCTGACATTTGACATCCCTGATTTAGAACAATGCTGCATGTATGAATTTGTCAGCATAATTCTGTTTACATTTTAGCTGATCTTTACATCTTCAACTATGAGTTTGATACAAGATAAATCACTTTACTTTTCATAATTTCTTTTTTAATGTAACAACCTTAGTAATAATCTTCAATGCATCAACATGCAAAAAAGCACCAGGCTTATACCCAACAAAGTAACGGAGGAAACTAATTTACTTTTTGTTCTATTTCAGGATACTTACTGTAAAAGTATATCAAAAAACAAGGTGAGAAAGTCGCACTCAAAATGTAGATTTATCAACTAGTGAACCACAAAATCCCTTCATCAGGTGATTCAACGTGATTTTGTGGTTCACTAGTAGAGATGGCCAGTTCGCGAATCCGAAACCAGATCCGCGGTGGATTTCCGGATCTCGCGAAATTTCGAAAATTCTCGAAAATTCAAATTTTTAAAGAATTTTCGAAAATTTGGCAAAAATGATACAGAAACTTGTAAAGGGCCCTGGGAAATGGTCTGGGGAACTTTCTTAAAGAATCCTATTCTGATTAGTTACAATCAGAATTTTCAGAAAGAATCTGATTGGTATACCAACCAATCACATACTTTTCCCTTCAGAATTGGTTACAATTAGATTCTAATCTTATTGTAACCAATTCTAATTGGCATACTAACTAGAGATGGACCAGATTGTGGAACCAAACCTGGTCCCATGGCAGATCTCCGAGATCTGCCAATCCGCGGATTTTCCGAACCCACCTTTGAACATTTTCGAAGATTTTCATGTATCAAATTCACCAATGGCAGCTGTTTTTACCCGTGCCAACCCCCTGGGTATAAAAGGCAGCTAGACAGGTGCCACTTTGTCAGTGTGTTAAAGTGAGTTTAGTGGAGACTTGACAGTGTAGGAGTTATAGAGTTTTTTCCATGCTTTTGAAACTGTGAATTTTAGTGTGGTGGATTAGCACTTGTTGTTAACCACTCCTGTATTCACACAATTTGGGGCCCAAAAGTCCTTTTGAGGAACCCCCCCTATAAGTTTTTTGGACAAATTCAGTGTTAGGCCTTTTAGAGGTCTACTGGCCCTATTTAAAAACACACAGTATTGCAGTTTAGCGATACAGTGCATTATCGATAATGTACAACCGCAGCAGTAAATTGACGCTGAACGTTCATTAATTAACAAACCAATTCTGGAGGACCAAGACAGTGATATGGATGTCAAAATGATGCGCTAGCCAGTGCTATGTAGCCCCTCCATTATAGTGCACTTCTAGCACTGTACGTGCCCATTGGAATGCTCTAAATCCAGGGGCAAGCGCAGGATTGTTAAGGGGGGGGGATTTCTGAAGAAGCACAGTAGGAAGTTCATGACTAGAGATGGACTAGACCCAAACTTGAACACACAAATTTGAACGTTCGATGATTATCGAACGTTCAAATTTATGTTCCCAGACTTTAGCGCTCCTATACAGAAAATAGAGGAGCGGTCACCTACCCCCTCCGTTAGCGGAGCTCCACGTCAGCAGCCTTTCAGCATGTCCTTGAAAACATATGCACTGCAAATAACAGGCTTCAAGCTTTAGGGTTTTAAAACTTCACCTTTATTTGTAAGCAATTCTGATTGGATACATTAAAATAATTTTAGAAAGAATCTGATTGGTATACTAACCAATAAGATTCTTTTTCAATCAGAATTGGTTACAATCTGATTGGTCTGTTCCTCGGACCATTTCTGAGGTACCAGAGCCATTTACAGTAAGTTACTGTATCATTTTTTGCAAAATTTTCGAAAATTCCTTGGAAACTCGAAAATTCCTTGAAAACTCGAAAATTCCAAGAAAATTAGAAAATTCAACTCAAAAATAGAATGTGGAAGCTCGAAAAAAGGTGCAATCGTGAGGAAAGTTTTTTTTTTTTTAGTTCTGGGTATATGTACGTGTTCCCCAGACCATTTCACAGGTCCCACAGCCATGTACAGTAAGTTACCATTGCTGTTTTACCTTATATTTAGGCGGATCTGTGCGGATTTTTTTCTCCCATTGACTTCAATGGGTTTTTACGCGGATTTTCGAATTTTCAAATTTTTTCAAAAATCCGCGAATCCACAGGCGGAACGGATTTTAGCAATTTCGGCCATCTCTATTCAATAGTTGATAAATCTACATTTTAAGTGCGACTTTCTCACCTTGTTTTTTGATAAACCGTATTCCTATGCCGCTTGGGGTGGGGGTCGGAGACGTCTGCACCATACCAGGCTAAGTGTGCATTTGGGACCTTTTGCTGATACAGTTGAAACTTATTACAAAGAATTACCATATATTCTAGGGTATAAGTCGATCCGAGTATAAGTCGAGGTACCTATTTTTACCTGAAAAATGTGCAAAAACTGATTATAAGTAGAGGGTAGAAATTATGACCACTACTGCCTTCTGATTTAGTATTGTTTTGTGGCTTAATTTGCCCTTTAAATGGACAGCAGAATTCCCATACAGTAGTCCCATACAGTAATAGCCAAATCCAGTACCGGTAACCCCCAATTCCTTGGCACTCCAGATGTTTGGAAACTACAATTCCCAGCATGCTTTGGTTGCTGGGAGTTGTAGTTTCTAAACATGGGGAGTGGCAAGGTTCAATAAACTTTTAATTAAGCTTACCATAATTTACAATTCTACTGACCCCCATATAGTAAAGGGCACTCTGACCCCCATATAGTAAAGGGCCCTCTGACCCCAATATAGTAAAGGGCACTCTGATCCCCATATAGAAAAGTACCCTCTGACCACCATATTGTAAATGGCCCTCTGACCCCCATATAGTAAAGGGCCCTCTGACCCCCATATAGTAAAGGGCTCTCTGACCCCAATAGTTTATGTCACCTGAGAGTTGCAGTTTCAAGCTGTCACTTGCAGCCATTTTGCCCAAAACTGAGAAGACCCATCAGATTTCCAGCATCCAGATGAACAGTGACAGTGCTGAGTGACTCCATCAGCCTGACTACAGGAAGCAGGAAGGAGTGTAAAGGCAGATCAGCTCCTGTAACTTTCTATGCAGGTTAATGATTTTTTTACACAGCGCCACCTACTGGTTACTATGCACAATTGCAGCATTTGGAGCTAAATTAGGACTTGACCCGGGTATAAGCCGAGGTTAGGCTTTCAGGCTAATTTTAAAGCATGAAAATCTCGATATACTCAAGTATATATGATACATTGTACTGTCACATGGGTCAAATGTGGCCCCTACATACACAAATATCTATGTTTATATCAATGATTTTCTAGCAGAATATGCACATTGCAAATACACCTTCAATAAGTACTTTAAAATATGGCTCCTCTGTATAGATGATAGGTGGGTTAGCCCACATTAGGAATTAAAGCGCATGTCCATCCTAATAAAACTTTATGCTTACCATTACCTAAGACGCATTTAGCAGGCTACTTTTAGATGGATGTCAGGAAAATTTATTGAGTACCGGTAGTTCATCTTTGGTAGAGGTAAGTTTAGCAAAAAGTGGGTATGTGTACATTTTCATTCTGAAGGCGGGCATGCTCTTTAAAGATTGCTGGGACACTCACTTTTGCTAATCAGGTAAAAAAGTGAGTGTGTGCAATTATCCAGATAAAAACCTGTAATATTTATGTAATTTATGTAATTACATAAATAATAATAATATGAAATATTCCAAATGACTATGCAGAAGCACTGTAGGTAGGGGCATGTTGGGGAGGGGTTAATACATTAATATAGGAGAGATATTTTGAAGAGTGATTTGTGGATGAAATAAAAAAAGATTAGAAAGGATATCTAGGCAAAAAAATAAAATGTAAGCATAGAGGAATGGGATGTTCCTTTGTATGTCTGGCCTACATTACAATAATTGCAATAAAGGAAAGCCTGGGCCAGAAAAATGTTAATTTGATTGTCTCTAATATAAGGTGGAGAGATGCTTGTGTAGGTTCTCATTCATCCAGGTCATGGTATATCTGTTGTATTCAATTAGATCAACTGGACTTGAAGTTTAGTTCCTGAAGACGTTTCGCTAGTCATATGACCAGCTTTCTCAATTCTGAATTGAGAAAGCCAGTCGGATGAATAGCAAAACCTTTTCAAGAACTAAACTTTAAGTCCAGTTGATCTAACTGAATACAACAGATAAGGTGTAGAGTTTATTATTTAAGCTTCTCCCATCTGTTTGATTATTTTATATAACATAGCATAGGAAAGTCCCTGTTTAATGATTTACACTGGAGTTCTAGATAAACTCACTTGTTGTGGTATCGAAGGGTCTGCCAGGCTTCACCAGAGCCTCTAATGGTTGATAGGGGATGTTATGCTGCGAAGCAAACACCAGATCACAGTCAAAGAGAAAGTAACTGGCTCAACAAGAAGGCTGGTAATGAGGAATCCACTGGAGAGAGATAGGAATAATCAGGTCATCTTATGACAAGCTGAGTAGAAAGTAAGGAGCATTCTCAGGTAACGGCTACAATATCAAGATAGGTGACAAAGGATGAGGAGCTATTAACAGGCAGCATCAAATTCCAGATAAAGCAATGCCAGCAACAGTAAATAAGGAAAAAGGCAAAAGCTTAGAAACTCAGGTAACTACCAGGAAGCTAATCCAATCAAACAGCAATAATAGAGAGCATTAGGTACGGTAAATAGACAAACCACAAGAAGCCACATCATTAGAAGAGCAAAGTACACTAGCTCAACGAAGGTGGCATGCATTATCATGCAAACATCTTAACTAAAATACCTACATTGCACAAAAATCCTGGTTTAAAACTCCAAAAACACAGCAAGCCTTCAACTCCAAAGATCTTTCACTGTCAAACAACCAATTTTCACAAAAGTGTTTGTCAAGGTGTCATACCGTGACAATTTTCAGTTAGACTAAAACACCATCTTTACCTTGTGTCAGCTCATCAATGCTACAGCCACAAGCTCCTGTGACTTTCATATGTTTTTATTTACCTAAGCTTGTATTGCCTGTTCTTAGAATATATGGGCCTATTTAAAGGACAATTATACTTACCTCCTCCCTGCTTCTCTTCTTCTATTTATGCTTTGTACCCAGGATGAGGACCCAAACCACTAGGTCATCACCCCTGGGCTCTTTGTAGTTACACTGAATAACTCCACTCCTTCTGCTTCCATGATGTGTCCAATATGAAGACATTCCTTTTTCCTATTGGGCTCATTGCCGACAGAGAGGGGGCAGATCTTACCAGAGAGGGAACAGATCGGAACTAAGTCCTTACCCTGGGTACAAACCACAGATATAAGAAGAGGAGCGGGGAGGATGTAAGTATAATTTTCCTTTAATAAGAGCTGCAAAATTTTGCCTGTGTTCAGTTGTTACCAACGGGGTTGGCCCTTGTACCCAGCTTTACTAAGGCTAGGTATGTGTATTTATTCTAAATAACCCCCATAATATTGATCTGATATGTTGAGTAACCAGGTTAAAATAATTGCACAGGAATAAAGCTAATTTTATGTAATCATTTAATCTTATCTACATCTATCAAGTCAGAGTGCTAAAATCAGCGTAATTTCTATTTGTGAACTGTATAAAGACTTTAAAATTTGCCCACACATAGTGATGACTAAAAATCCAAGCTTGGTCTGAACAAAGCTCATGAATTTTCTCGCATTTTCCCCGTCTCTTATATGATTTATTTTGCTCTAGGCCTGCATGTTTACTCCAAAAGTTTGTTGCAAAATCCTCTTCTTTCCAACACTATTAAATAAGGGAAATTCCGCAAACAATTTTGTTTTACTTCGATAAATGTCTCCCAGACAAGTCGGCAATGATAACTTCTCTTTACTTTCCTACTGACACTTTAGGAATAAAATTATCCTCTAACGCAGTAAAGAAAATAAACTTGTGTAGCACGTTTTATAAATCTCTCTCCTTATGGCTCGTAGCTTCCTACTTTCGCAACATCAGCTTTTATTAACTTGGTAATGCAGGATCATTTAAGTGGATGTGATTATTACTGGACTGAATACTTTGGAAATCAACATTTCCATATAGATAGAATTATTTAGGTATTTATGGCATCTTTTGACAGGTAAAAGCTTCTTTCAAAGTGGAACATCACCATAATTGTAACTTTTTATTAGAAGGAAGAGGTTGCAGAGAGATTTTAGTGCCTGATTGTAACACATGCAGCAGCAAGACCTGAGCATTTATCTTTCTCCTTCTGTACTACACCATCTGAATAGTGCATAAGAGAGTTTTACCATATTATTTTACTAAAACACTTTCTTTTTCTATTGTGAACAGTGGGGTATTGTCCAGCCATTGAAATCAAAGTGCTAACACAAACAAGAAACTTTAAAAATATGTAGATGTAAAATCCACAGGAGTGCCGCTAGGGGGAGCGGCGCTGGGAGCAGATTACCTCTGGTGCTGCTACTCTTTTCAAGCGCGCACATGGGATCGATGCACCCTAAGCAGGCTTTTCAACCTTGAAACCAGGTTCATTTAGAAACCAGGAATCATCACTACCTACCTCAGCCTGCTCAGGTATCCAGTTACTTACCTCAGCCTGCTTGAGTATCCAGTTACATAACACAGCCTGCTCAAGTATCCTGTTACTTACCTCAGCCTGTCAGAGTATCCAGCTACTTACCTCTAGCCATCTCCATTTTCCAGACTTACTTCAACCTTTATCCACCCTCCTGCAATCAGTTTCCAGCTACTCACCCAATCCTCTGCTCCAGTACCAGCCAGTTAACTGTACCCATATCCAGCTTCCAAGTTCACTATCCTGTTTCAGCACCCAGCTCTGATCTCCATTCCAAATCCATCTCACACTTTTGCCCAGCCACTATCTTTGCTTGGGGGCATATTTATAAACGAGCAGTAACTTTTAACTGCTCACTAACTTTCCAATTTTCAGATCTGATTGGTTAATGTAAACCATGTAAACCAAGCATTAAAAAACTGACCAATCGGAAATGGATTAGGGCGTTCTGCAAACCTATATAAAGAGCTGGAAACCACTGTAGAGCTCAGAAGCCATCGCAGTAGATGGATGAAGAAAGAAGCGGTTAGCAACATCGGCTCCACTGAGGCTGGCAGTGCCAGCGGGCTCACTGGTGGCCGCAGTGAGCCTGCCTGACATTGGCGACCTCAGTGGTGTTGGTGTCCTGCACAACAAACTCCTGCACCAAAACAACCCAAAAAAAAAACATGGCCAGCCTTCACCCCAGCACAGAGGTACAGGGTCATTTTATTTGCAGTAACCTCCGATCCCCAGCCAGTGGCACAGATGGACCAATGTCTTCAGGTTAGGAAAATGGTAAACAAGTAGTGTTTGCCGTGAAACTAACCAGACAGCAAACATTAGCCCAACCCTACCTTGGACTACATTGCCTTTGTCTAGATGAAGATGCTTTAATGCAGATTTATAATTTTTCTTCTTTATTCATAATGAACAAACCTTTCGATACATTAAGAAGTTCCAACCATAGCATATTCTAGCATGCTGTTTTATGGGTCTAGGTTAGGGGGAAGAAAAAATAGAAACCTGGTACTATAAAATCTTTCTTGTTAGCTAATTTGTAATTTTCCAGCCATTTTTTCACAGGGCTTTAATTTCCTGTCAGTGCACCTTTCAAATTACCTGCAGCTGCTACAACATGCAAACCCATCACTGATCATTTCAAACCTCATTAACATTTACAAAGCTCAGTGTACTAATAATACAGGGAAAGACGGGGTGGGAGCAGGAACTGCAGGATGGCAAAGAACTGCCTACAGATACCTGGCCATGAAATTACTGGAGATACACATCTGGTCCTGCTTGTCTAACTTTTAAATGCAATTTTCTCCCTGTGGGTTGGCTGTTCTATAGCACAATCTGATTAAGGTGTATTCATGCTTTCAAACACATATTAAAACCAATTTCACTCATTATCTCTTGGTTTCTTTTCTTTTTTATAAATCTAGTTTTTATGATATATTCTTACGTTGATGTACTAAAATACATGTGGACATGCCCTTTGATGTCTCACAAAATGTAATATATTGTTACATTACTTTTTTTAACAAACAGCTGGCGTGATTCACACAAAAGTTCACATGAAATCCTGATTTATCAAGAGTGGCAATCACATTATACAAGGTTCTTTGTGAATCCCCCCCCCCACACACACACACACACAAACACAAACACACACACACACACACACACACAATTTTTTTTCTCCTCTGGTACTATAGAAGGAATAAGCAACACCAATAACCTGTTCAATAAGTGCCATGTTCTCACAATACTTTGGATCATTTATTTTATGGTGTGTACAGTAACCTCTATACACACAGAAGTAGGGCAGTATATCAGCAATTTGTGGATTCCATACAGGTAGATTTCGAGGTGCACCCCCTGAGGCCTGTGCCACATCAGGTAAGTATCAAATCAATATGGAATATGCAGGGAGGCACACTCAGGTAAGAGTTAATAGCAAATTTTCATTTATTGTGTGCACCTGAGGAAGGGGGTTGGACCCCCCGAAACATTGTGTACCTGGCTTGTATGTTGAGCACCCAATAAATGAAAGTTTGCTATTAACTCTTACCTGAGTGTTCCTCCCTGCATATTCCATATTGATTCAGTAGATACTGAAACATGATATAGTGACGAATCAGAAGAAAAGAACTATATATAGCCCGGCACTACTGCAAAATCTAGGGGTAGAATATATCCCCAATGAAGTCAGGGTGCTCCTTCCACAATAAATAAACAGCAAAAACACACAGAAAACAGCTGTGGATTGAATAGGGCACACCCAACCAGAATGATAATTAGAATAATTTAGACCATATACAATGATTAATGCAAATAAAAGGCATTTTTATTACTTGTGCAAAGATAGCCAACCCCGGAGGGCAATAATAAAGTACAAAGAAATCACATATAAAAAATATAGTGACGAATCAGAACCTGCATAATGTTTAAAGACAGAGCAAATGAATAGCAATATATCTGAGCACAGCAGAATGACATACATATTTTATTTCCAGGGGGTTAAATTTACTATTATGCTAACATCAGAGTATTGCCATTTAAAGGATAGGTTCACTCTAAATTTTAACCTATCCTTTTACTCATTAATTAAAGAATGGGAGTTTTGTGGCAAACAGTCATCCACAGCTACCTTTGCTGTGACTTGTGGTTTGTCCCGGTCGGTCGCTCACTAGTATCTGTCCTCAACCCCATTTTTACCAGTTTCTTAATTGAGATTGTAACCAAATATTTAAAGGGCATCTATACTGAAAAATAGGTTATTTTAAATTGGCCATAACTGCAAACTATAATTCTTCCCAACCACCACTGTATCATTTTTTTGTTGATCTGCCCCCTATATCTTTAGATATCCTATCTAAAACGTCTTATATTTCAGCTGTCAATCAAGTTCCTTGCTCTCAAAAACTATTCTTCTGTGAGTTTTACTGTACCTGGAATGGTGACAGAGTTTTAACAGTTGGAATGCTGTATGCTGTGTGCAGGCTTGACAGTTGGTTTGTGGGGAAAAAGTCAGGTCGGACGGAAGTAGGAGTGGTTAAAAGAGGGAGGGGGGGATACTGCTCCTAAACAAAATGTGTGCTGGATTGAAGGCATGCAGCAACACACGCAAATCAGAGTGCTAATTACATGTATTAAATTCTAGATTAAGATGAGGCAAAGTAATTTTTTCAGTGTCCCTTTAAGTTCTTTTGCATTCTGGAAAAAGTATCCACTAGAGATGGTACGAAACTGGTAAATTTCATTCTGTTTTCAGATTTACTGATCTCGAGAAAATAATCTTGAATATACAATCGTAAACTACTTTCAAGTTTCCGGTCGTACTTTTTTAGTTAACCAAGATTATTTTCTAGGGTTAACTAAAATAACCTCATACATTCGGTAACCCTCGAAAATGTGGTCCAAAGTCCTGAAATCCAAATGATCCATGCGGTTTCAGTCAAAACATTTGGATTTCAGAACCGAGGGGTTCAGTGTCAGACCTGGATCCCATCTCTAGTATCCACCTCCTCCCTCTGCTCAATGAGCTTTTTATAAGCTTGAGCGTGGGCGGAGGAGGCATCAGGTGAAACAACATCAATCATTGGCTGTGATGTCAGCAGTCTTGATTGACTGCATGGAGGGAGGAGCCGGCTTACTCTACCAGTGTGGAAGTAATAATTATACTAAACCATCTAATAGTGTGCTGAATATATTGGTTGGGATTGGGGTAAGGTAACAGACAAGTCACCAGTTATTTGTTTTAAAGGTGGACATTCCCTTTAATAGGGTTGAGTTTATAAGGCCCATTCTTCATGCAAGTATGGACTTGTGTCAATGCCACAAGTAGGGATGGCCGGTTCGCGGATCCGAACCCAGATCCGCTGCGGATTTATCCCGTTCGCAAACGGCGGATTTTTCCGGATTTTCCGCCTTCCGAACTTCCGATTCGCGGATTTTTCGTATTTTCTAAAATTTTCGAAATTACGAGTTTTCACGTTATTTTGAAAATTTTCGAAAATACGAGAAAAAAACGTAATTTCGAAAATTTTCGAAAAATACAGGGATTTCTCTTATTTCCATAAGTACATATTTTCGAAAATTTTCGAAATTACGAGGATTGTTCAAAAATACATATTTTCGAAAGATACACGGAAACTCGAAAATACGTGAAACTCGTAATTTCAAGGGTATTTTTCATTTTAATGGGTCCGCTCGCGGATTTTCGAATTTTTGAATTTTCTAGAAAATTCGCGGATTCTCGAGCGGACCGGATTTTGCAAAGTTCGGACATCTCTAGCCACAAGAAGACTAGGCCTTCAACCTACTAAGCAGTACACTTGTATTACTTTGTAAGAAATTTCCTAAAAGCATAAACAAGATTATGGAAGGATTATAGGAATTTAATTAAGCGAGAAGAATCCTGTTGCCCATGTCCTTCTTTATTATCAATTAAGACAAACACTTATTTGTAATGATTTAAAGTGTTCCAGTGATTTGTTTCATTCTAGGAGAAGCAGATGTCAACAGTCTCTTCATGTGAGACAGTCCCTATCCCTGTGTTGGATCCTCAGATGCTTTGCAGAAAGGAGCAATAAGAGAATTATATATTCCTTCTCACCAAATTAGTTTACCTAAAACTGTATGTGTGAGTGATTTTAATCAAAATCTAATTTACACTCTTTTAGAGATGAGATTTTCTCATTTAATATTTCTCTGCTTCGATTTTTTTTGTCCTGTTAATAGTCAACCTAGAATTTAAACAACTTAAGCACCAGCCATACAAGGATAAGGGAAAATAAACATGTATCATTTTCTAGGAATTCTGTTTCAAGCAAAGTTAAAATTTTCATTTGGACACATGGGAAATACAGTTTATATTCTATAGGAGCTATTTTCTAGTTAAAAAACATGGCCAAAGCAAAAGCATCTGGACTTATTAAAGGGCATGTCCACCCCCAAAACTATATTTTAACCCACTACTGACCCCACTGTGTAGTGTAGTAAAATCCTAACCTTACGTCCCAGCTCCAAATGGCTGCCAAAAAAGTCCAAAAAAACAAAGACCAGGAGCCTGTCTATGTCCCAAATGGTCTCTGCCTCTCCTCCAGGAGAAAAATGACATTTGCAATGAAGTCCTCCCCCCCTCCCTCTCCCATTTTTCTCTCCCTCCCCCTATCTCCAATCCCCTTTTCTGTAGTGTAGGGCTCCCTCTCCCACCCCCAACCGCTGTAGTAGTTTGTAAAAAAAAGTCAAACTCTAAAAAAAAAAAAAAAGCCAAACTCTACTTACACTGCCTCTTTCCCCCGGCGTTCTGTACTGCCGGTAGCCGCTTTCGTGATTGGCTGCCAGTCCGGTTTCATGCAAGCAGAGGGCCGTGCCTGAACGCTGCGTGAAAGAGGCAGTGTAAGTAGAGTTCGGCTTACTTTTTTTTACAAACTGGGGGTGGGAGAGGGAGCCCTACACAACAGAAAATTTCCTAAACAGAGGTGGACATGCCCTTTAAATTGGCAAATCACTTTTAATAGAACTGGCTTCTTTAAAAAAACATACAGGCTTATGTAATAAAAATTCTTATTGTTACAAATGGTGATAATTTTGCCCCAATTAGATGTTATTTACCATTTGAATGTTAACATATTACATAGGCCTGAGAGCGTAAAATATTATTTATCTACCCCATTAAGTTCAGTAAGTTGCTTTTTCCGACACTGACTGATTTGTGCACAGTTTCGTGTTTTTGGTTTTTTAGCCAGTAACAGTTTAACCAAAACTATAGGTCACATTATCGTTGTAACCAACAAATCTGCTTCATCTTTTGTTGGCGACATGTTTGTTAGATAATTCGAATGTGAATACTATTTAATATCTAAAAAGACAATTGCAGGATCATTGGGAGGTAAATTTCACAGTGTATGGCCAGCATTAAAAGTTATGTCCACCTCTCTCAAAAAATGTTACAGTATACTTACTGTACCTTCTTTGCCCCTGAAACCCCGATCAGGCAAACCTTACATACCTCGCAGTCTGATGCAGCAGTCAATTATGGCCATGGTGGATAATATTATGGCAAATGAATGACTGCTGCAGACCAGGCTATCTCCTCTGAGCACGTGTAAGCTTGTAACCAGCTCCCACTGCTTTAAAAGGTGGAGGCAAAAATCTGGGAAGAACACAGCTGAGTGCAGGGTGAGTACTTCAGTTCAGTTCAGGCATACCATAAAAGTACAGTAACGAAATCCACAGAGAGTAATCCTGCACACACCTAATTTAACTTGATAAACAATATGCTGGGTGCCAAATGGCCGACTGAGGCAAAATAGTCACAAGTTATAAGAAATGTAGAGAGCCATGCACACCAGACTTGAGTATCCTGTGTACTTTATTGTATCATACACAGGTACATCAAAGTGACGTTTCGGTACAGCGTACCTTCTTCAGACAAAAACTTTATTACAATGTGCTTGTGAAGGTTCTCATTCATCCAGGACATGGTATATCTGTTGTATTCAATTAGATCAACTGGACTTGAAATGTAGTTCTTGAAGACGTTTCGCTAGTCATCCGACTGGCTTTCTCAATTCAGAATGACTTGTACAAGAATCTGTGGCAATTATGTACCTGGAAAATACCAATTAGCTATTACAGCCAGGTGTTAAGGGTGTGATTAGATAGTGGCTAAGAGGTGTTATAGGAACGCCCAAGTAAGGTGTTAAAACAGCATTGTACATGCAGACAGTTGGTGTCGAACCCCCCCACCTCTTTTAGGCTTGGTTTCTTTATTTTCACATAAATGGCCTCCTTAACACCTCTCTTGAACCAGTCACGTTCCTTCGCCAGTATGTTAACATTACAATCTTCAAAGTATGTCCTTTATCCTTGATGCAGATACACGGCTGAGTCCTGACCCGAGGAATTGGCTCTTCTGTGCTGGGCCATACGTTGATGCAGTTGCTGTTTGGTCTCCCCCACAACAAATCAGAGCATTCTCACTGCACTGCACTGCATATATGATGTCGCTTTTCTTTGTTTAGGTATTGGGTCTTTCGGATGTACCATTGCTGCCTCAGTGTGGTTGTTCGGTTTAAAGCAGACAGGGATACGATGTTTTGAAAATTCTTCTTAATTTCTCGGAGACCCCAAGATTGAAGTATAGTACTCGGTGTAGAAGAAACTATGGTGTCCTATGATGTGACATCTCTCTTCACTTGTATACCCACCAAGGGGCTGTTGACATGGTGAGAAAACGCTGGGCCAGACAGCACTCTTACCAGCAGAACGGATCTCAACCCAGAACAGTTGTGTTCCTTGTTGGACTTGTGCCTGAATCCCACCTATTTCAAATACAGGGATAAGTTCTATAAGCAAAAACATGGATGTGCTATGGGATATCCAGTTTCACCTATTGTGGCTAACCTTTACATGGAGGAGGTAGAAACACAGGCGCTTAATACCTTTAAGGGCATAGCACCCAGCCACTGGTTCAGATATGTTGATGACACCTGGGTTAAAATCCACCAGAAGAAGTACAAGCTTTCACAGAACACATTAATGCGGTGGACCAAAACATTAAATTCACAAGGGAAGAGGTACAAAACAACAAACTGGCTTTCTTGGATTGCTTGGTAGAAGTTAAGGAAAATGGTAAACTGGAAGTAGAGGTTTACAGAAAACCAACACACAGATCAGTATTGATGTTTGACTCCCACCACCCTTTAGATCACAAGCTGGGTGTCATCAGAACCCTGCAACACAGAGCCGAAACATCCCCACTAGCACAGACGAAGCTAAAGAAATGAAACATCTCAGAGGAGCCCTTAAAACTTGTGGATATCCAGACTGGGCCTTTGTCAAAAGAAGTAGAAGGAAAGAAAAGACAAACGAATACCAACAGTGAAGGGGAAAAGCAAGACGGAGGAAGAACATGGTCATCCCATATGTACAGGGGTCTCTGAGAAATTAAGAAGAATTTTCAAAAAACACTCGTATCCCTGTTTGCTTTTAAACCGAACAACACACTGAGGCAGCAATTGGTACATCCGAAAGACCCAATACCTAAACACAAGAAAAGCGACTGTTGTTCATATCACCAATAGTAACATAGTCTTTCCAGAGTTTATATTTGTATATAAATGTCATTCATATTACCAATAGTAACATAGTCTTTCCAGGGTTTATATTTGTATATAAATGTCGTTCATATCACCAATAGTAACATAGTCTTTCCAGGGTTTATATTTGTATATAAATGTCATTCATATCACCAATAGTAACATAGTCTTTCCAGGGTTTATATTTGTATATAAATGTTGTTCATATCGATAAATCAATGGGTTGAGTTAAGTCCCTTGGGAACAGGGAATCCAATGTAAATATCCAAAAGATTCTCTGCAAAGTAGCAGAACAAACGCTGCTACTTTGCAGAGAATCTTTTTGGTATTTACATTGGATTCCCTGTTTCCCAAGGGACTTAACTCAAATTTAGGATTATCTGTTTTTCTGCCCAAAAAATGATGATGTTTTATAACTTTTATACTTTTACCTTTTTCTAATCTTGCTACTCTTGTTTTATTGTGTTTATATTCTGGTGTTATGTATGGTGGTATTTATGGTGTTATTTATGGTTTCTCCTCTAGGTGTCACTAAAGATGTACTTCCTGGGTCTATATAAGGTTTTTTTAATGATACATTGTAATAAATATCTGTTGTATTCAATTAGATCAACTGGACTTGAAATGTAGTTCTTGAAGACGTTTCGCTAGTCATCCGACTGGCTTTCTCAATCAAATGACTTGTACAGACTCTGTGGCAATTATGTACCCTGGAAGATCCCAATTAGCAATCCAGGTGTTAAGGGTGTGATTGATAGTGGCTAAGAGGTGTTATAGGAACGCCCAGAGTAAGGTGTTAAACAGCATGTACATGGCAGACAGTTGGTGTCGAACCCCCCCCCTCTATTTAGGCTTGGTTCTTTATTTTCACATAAATGGCCTCCTTAACACCTCTCTTGAACCAGTCACATTCCTTCGCAGTATGTTAACATTACAATCTTCAAAGGTATGTCCTTTATCCTTAAGATGCAGATACACACCTGAGTCCTGACCCAGGAATTGGCTCTTCGGTGCTGGGCCATACGTTGATGCAGTTGCTGTTTGGTCTCCCCCATACAAATCAGAGCATTCTTCACTGCACTGCACTGCATATATGATGTCGCTTTTCTGTGTTTAGGTATGGGTCTTTCGGATGTACCAATTGCTGCCTCATGTGTTGTTCGGTTTAAAGCAAACAGGGATACGATGTTTTTTGAAAATTCTTCTTAATTTCTCAGAGACCCCTGCTACATATGGGATGACCATGTTCTTCCTCCTGTCTTGCTTTTCCCCTTCACTGTTGGTATTCGTTGTCTTTTCTTTCCTTCTACTTCTTTTGACAAAGGCCCAGTCGGGATATCCACAAGTTTTAAGGGCTCCTCTGAGATGTTTTCATTTCTTTAGCCTTCGCCTCTGTGCTAGTGGGGATGTTCTCGGCCTGTGTTGCAGGGTTCTGATGACACCCAGCTTGTGATCTAAAGGGTGGTGGGAGTCAAACATCAAATACTGATCTGTGTGTGTTGGTTTTTCTGTAAACCTCTACTTCCAGTTTACCATTTTCCTTAACTTCTACCAAGCAGTCCAAGAAAGCCAGTTTGTTGTTTTGTACCTCTTCCCTTGTGAATTTAATGTTTTGGTCACCGCATTAATTTTTTCTGTGAAGCTTGTACTTCCTTCTGGTGGATTTTAACCCAGGTGTCATCAACATATCTGAACCAGTGGCTGGGTGCTATGCCCTTAAAGGTATTAAGCGCCTGTGTTTCTACCTCCTCCATGTAAAGGTTAGCCACAATAGGTGAAACGGGATATCCCATAGCACTCCATGTTTTTGCTTATAGAACTTATCCCTGTATTTGAAATAGGTGGATTCAGCACAAGTCCAACAAGGAACACACCTGTCTGGGTTGAGATCAGTTCTGCTGGTAGAGTGCTGTCTTGGCCCACCGTTTTCTCACCATGTCAACAGCCTCCTTGGTGGGTATACAAGTGAAGAGATGTCACATCATAGGACACCATAGTTTCTTTCTCACGATACTATATCTTCAACTTGGGGTCTCCGAAAATTAAGAAGAATTTTCAAAAAACATCGTATCCCTGTCTGCTTTAAACCGAACAACACACTGAGGCAGCAATTGGTACATCCGAAAGACCCAATACCTAAACACAAGAAAAGCGACATCATATATCAGTGCAGTGCAGTGAAGAATGCTCTGATTTGTATGTGGGGGAGACCAAACAGCAACTGCATCAACGTATGGCCCAGCACAGAAGAGCCAATTCCTCGGGTCAGGACTCAGCCGTGTATCTGCATCTTAAGGATAAAGGACATACCTTTGAAGATTGTAATGTTAACATACTGGCGAAGGAACGTGACTGGTTCAAGAGAGGTGTTAAGGAGGCCATTTATGTGAAAATAAAGAAACCAAGCCTAAATAGAGGTGGGGGGGTTCGACACCAACTGTCTGCCATGTACAATGCTGTTTTAAACACCTTACTCTGGCGTTCCTATAACACCTCTTAGCCACTATCTAATCACACCCTTAACACCTGGCTGTAATATGCTAATTGGTATTTTCCAGGGTACATAATTGCCACAGATTCTTGTACAAGTCATTCTGAATTGAGAAAGCCAGTCGGATGACTAGCGAAACGTCTTCAAGAACTACATTTCAAGTCCAGTTGATCTAATTGAATACACAGATATACCATGTCCTGGATGAATGAAACCTTCACAAGCACATTGTAATAAAGTTTTTGTCTGAAGAAGGTACGCTGTACCGAAACGTCACTTTGATGTACCTGTGTATGATACAATAAAGTACACAGGATACTCAAGTCTGGTGTGCATGGCTCTCTACATTTCTTATAACTTGTGACTATTTTGCCTCAGTCGCCCTTTGGCACCCAGCATATTGTTTATCAAGTTAAATTAGGTGGTGTGCAGGATTACTCTCTGTGGATTTCGTTACTGTACTTTTATGTATGCCTGAACTGAACTGAAGTACTCACCCTGCACTCAGCTGTGTTCTTCCCAGATTTTTGCCTCCACCTTTTAAAGCAGTGGGAGCTGGTTACAAGCTTACACGTGCTCAGAGGAGATAGCCGGTCTGCAGCAGTCATTCATTTGCCATAATATTATCCACCATGGCCTATTTGACTGCTGCATCAGACTGCAGGTATGTAAGGTTTGCCTGATCGGGGTTTCAGGGGCAAAGAAGGTACAGTAAGTATACTGTAACATTTTTTGAGAGAGGTGGACATAACTTTTAATGCTGGCCATACACTGTGAAATTTACCTCCCAATGATCCTGCAATTGTCTTTTTAGATATTAATAGTATTCACATTCGAATTATCTAACAAATCTTCGCCAACAAAATGAAGCAGATTTGTTGGTTACAACGATAATTGGACCTATTTTTTGGTTAAACTGTTACTGGCTAAAACCAAAAACACGAAACTGTGCACAAATCAGTCAGTGTCGGAAAAAGCAACTTACTGAACTTAATGGGGGATAAATAATATTTTACGCTCTCAGGCCTATGTAATATGTTAACATTCAAATGGTAAATAACATCTATTGGGGCAAAATTATCACCATTTGTAACAATAAGAATTTTTATTACATAAGCCTGTATGTTTTTTTAAAGAAGCCAGTTCTATTAAGTGATTTGCCAATTTAAAGGGCATGTCCACCTCTGTTTAGGAAATTTTCTGTTGTGTAGGGCTCCCTCTCCCACCCCCAGTTTGTAAAAAAAAGTAAGCCGAACTCACTTACACTGCCCTTTCACGCACGTTCAGGCACGGCCCTCTGCTTGCATGAAACCGGACTGGCAGCCAATCACGAAGCGGCTACCGGCAGTACAGACGCCGGGGAGAAGAGGCAGTGAAGTAGAGTTTGGCTTTTTTTTTTTTTTAGAGTTTGACTTTTTTTTACAAACTACTACACAGCGGTTGGGGGTGGGAGAGGGAGCCCTACACTACAGAAAAGGGGATTGGAGATAGGGGGAGGGAGAGAAAAATGGGAGAGGGAGGGGGGGAGGACTTCATTGCAAATGTCATTTTTCTCCTGGAGGAGAGGCAGAGACCATTTGGGACTAGACAGGCTCCTGGTCTTTGTTTTTTGGACTTTTTTGGCAGCCATTTGGAGCTGGACGTAAGTTAGGATTTACTACACTACACAGTGGGGTCGTAGTGGTTAAAATATAGTTTTGGGGGTGGACATGCCCTTTAATAAGTCCAGATGCTTTTGCTTGGCCATGTTTTTTAACTAGAAAATAGCTCCTATAGAATATAAACTGTATTTCCCATGTGTCCAAATGAAAATTTTAACTTTGCTGAAACAGAATTCCTGAAAATGATACATGTTTTTTCCCTTATCCTTGTATGGCTGGTGCTTAGTTGTTTAAATTCTGGTTGACTATTACAGGACAAAAAAAATCGAAGCAGAGAAATATTAAATGAGAAAATCTCATCTCTAAAAGAGTGTAAATTAGATTTTGATAAAATCACTCACACTACAGTTTTAGGTAAACTAATTTGGTGAGAAGGAATATATAATTCTCTTATTGCTCCTTTCTGCAAAGCATCTGAGGATCCAACACAGGGATAGGGACTGTCTCACATAAGAGACTTTGACATCTGCTTCTCCTAGAATGAAAACAATCACTGGAACACTTTAAATCATTACAAATAAGTGTTTGTCTTAATTGATAATAAAGAAGGACATGGGCAACAGATTCTTCTCGCTTAATTAATTCCTATAATCCTTCCATAACTTGTTTATGCTTTTAGGAAATTTCTTACATATACAAGTGTACTGCTTAGTAGGTTGAAGGCCTAGTCTTCTTGTGGCTAGATGTCCGAACTTGCAAAATCCGGTCCGCTCGAGAATCCGCGAATTTTTTAGAAAATTCAAAAATTCGAAAATCCGCGAGCGGACCCATTAAAATGAAAAATACCCTTGAAATTACGAGTTTCAGTATTTTCGAGTTTCCGTGTATCTTTCGAAAATATGTATTTTTTGAACAATCCTCGTAATTTCGAAAATTTTCGAAAATATGTACTTATGGAAATAAGAGAAATCCCTGTTTTTTCGAAAATTTTCGAAATTACGTTTTTTTCTCGTATTTTCGAAAATTTTCAAAATAAGTAAAAACTCGTAATTTCGAAATTTTAGAAAATACGAAAAATCCGCAATCGGAAGTTCGGAAGGCGGAAAATCCGGAAAAATCCGCCGTTTGCGAACGGGATATCCGCAGCGGATCTGGGTTCGGATCCGCGAACCGGCCATCCCTACTTGTGGCATTGACACAAGTCCATACTTGCATGAAAAATGGGCCTTATAAACTCAACCCTATTAAAGGGATGTCCACCTTTAAAACAAATAACTGGTGACTTGTCTGTTACCTTACCCCAATCCCAACCAATATATTCAGCACACTATTAGATGGTTTAGTATAATTATTACTTCCACACTGGTAGAGTAAGCCGGCTCCTCCCTCCATGCAGTCCACAGACTGCTGACATCACAGCCAATGATTGATGTTGTTTCACCTGATGCCTCCTCCGCCCACGCTCAAGCTTATAAAAGCTCATTGAGCAGAGGGAGGAGGTGGATACTAGAGATGGGATCCGGTCTGACACTGAACCCCTCGGTTCTGAAATCCAAATGTTTTGACTGAAACCGCATGGATCATTTGGATTTCAGACTTTGGACCACACTTTTCGAGGGTTACCGAATGTATGAGGTTATTTTAGTTAACCCTAGAAAATACTTGGTTAACTAAAAAAGTACGACCGAAACTTGAAAGTAGTTTACGATTGTATATTCAAGATTATTTTCTCGAGAGTAAATCTGAAAACAGAATGAAATTTACCAGTTTCGTACCATCTCTAGTGGATACTTTTCCAGAATGCAAAAAACTTAAAGGGACACTGAAAAAATTACTTTGCCTCATCTTATCTAGAATTTAATACATGTAATTAGCACTCTGATTTGCGTGTGTTGCTGCTGCCTTCAATCAGCACACATTTTGTTTAGGAGCAGTATCCCCCCCTCCCTCTTTTAACCACTCCTACTTCCGTCCGACCTGACTTTTTCCCCCACAAACCAACTGTCAAGCCTGCACACAGCATACGCATTCCAACTGTTAAAACTCTGTCACCATTCCAGGTACAGTAAAACTCACAGAGAATAGTTTTTGAGAGCAAGGAACTTGATTGACAGCTGAAATATAAGACGTTTTAGATAGATATCTAAAGATTAGGGGGCAGATCAACAAAAAAATGATACAGTGGTGGTTGGGAGAATTATAGTTTGCAGTTATGGCCAATTTAAATAACCTATTTTTCAGTATAGATGCCCTTTAAATATTTGGTTACAATCTCAATTAAGAACTGGTAAAATGGGGTTGAGGCCAGATACTAGTGAGGCGACCGACCGGGACAAACCACAAGTCAAGCAGGTACTTGTGATGACTGTTTGCCACAAAACTCCCTTCTTTAATTAATGAGTAAAAGGATGGTTAAAATTTAGAGTGAACCTATCCTTTAAATGGCAATACTCTGATGTTAGCATAATAGTAAATTTAACCCCTGGAAATAAAATATGTATGTCATTCTGCTGTGGCTCAGATATTTGCTTTCATTTGCTCTGTCTTTAAACATTATGCAGGTTCGATTCGTCACTATATTTTTTATATGTGATTTCTTTGTACTTTATTATTGCCCTCCGGGTTGGCTATCTTTGCACAAGTAATAAAAATGCCTTTATTTGCATTAATCATTGTATATGGTCTAAATTATTCTAATTATCATTCTGGTTGGGTGTGCCCTATTCAATCCACAGCTGTTTTCTGTGTGTTTTTGCTGTTTATTTATTGTGGAAGGAGCACCCTGACTTCATTGGGGATATATTCTACCCCTAGATTTTGCAGTAGTGCCGGGCTATATATAGTTCTTTTCTTCTGATTCGTCACTATATCATGTTTCAGTATCTACTGAATCATATGGAAATGCAGGAGGAACACTCAGGTAAGAGTTAATAGCAAACTTTCATTTATTGGGTGCTCAACATACAAGCCAGGTACACAATGTTTCGGGGGGTCCAACCCCCTTCCTCAGGTGCACACAATAAATGAAAATTTGCTATAACTCTTACCTGAGTGTGCCTCCCTGCATATTCCATATTGATTTGATACTTACCTGATGTGGCACAGGCCTCAGGGGTGCACCTCGAAATCTACCTGTATGGAATCCACAAATTGCGTGATATACTGCCCTACTTCTGTGTGTATAGAGGTTACTGTACACACCATAAAATAAATGATCCAAAGTATTGTGAGAACAGTGCACTTATTGAACAGGTTATTGGTGTTGCTTATTCCTTCTATAGTACCAGAGGAGAAAAAAAATTGTGTGTGTGTGGGTGTGTGTGTGTTTTGTGTTGGTGTGTGGTGTTTGTGGTGGGGGGGGGATCCACAAAGAACCTTGTATAATGTGATTGCCACTCTTGATAAATCAGGATTTCATGTGAACTTTTGTGTGAATCACGCCAGCTGTTTGTTAAAAAAAAGATGTAACAATATATTACATTTGTGAGACATCAAAGGCATGTCCACATGTATTTTAGTACATCAACGTAAGAATATATCATAAAAACTAGATTTTAAAAAAAGAAAAGAAACCAAGAGATATGATTGAAATTGGTTTTAATAGTTTGAAAGCATGAATACACCTTATCAGATTGTGCTATAGAAGCCAACCCACAGAAAATTGCATTTAAAAGTTAGACAAGCAGGACCAGATGTGTATCTCCAGTAATTTCATGGCCAGGTATCTGTAGCAGTTCTTTGCCATCCTGCAGTTCCTGCTCCCACCCCCGTCTTTCCCTGTATTATTAGTACACTGAGCTTTGTAAATGTTAATGAGGTTTGAAATGATCAGTGATGGGTTTGCATGTTGTAGCAGCTGCAGGTAATTTGAAAGGTGCACTGACAGGAAATTAAAGCCCTGTGAAAAAATGGCTGGAAAATTACAAATTAGCTAACAAGAAAGATTTTATGTACCAGGTTTCTATTTTTCTTCCCCCTAACCTAGACCCATAAAACAGCATGCTAGAAATGCTATGGTTGGAACTTCTTATGTATCGAAAGGTTTGTTCATTATGAATAAAGAAGAAAAATTATAAATCTGCATTAAAGCATCTTCATCTAGACAAGGCAATGTAGTCCAAGGTAGGGTTGGGCTAATGTTTGCTGTCTGGTTAGTTTCACGGCAAACACTACTTGTTTACCATTTCCTAACCTGAAGACATTGGTCCATCTGTGCCACTGGCTGGGGATCGGAGGTTACTGCATAAAATGACCCTGTACCTCTGTGCTGGGGGAAGGCTGGCCATGTTTTTTTTTTGGTTTGTTTTGGTGCAGGAGTTTGTTGTGCAGGACACCAACACCACTGAGGTCGCCAATGTCAGGCAGGCTCACTGCGGCCACCAGTGAGCCCGCTGCACTGCCAGCCTCAGTGGAGCCGATGTTGCTAACCGCTTCTTTCTTCATCCATCTACTGCGATGGCTTCTGAGCTCTACAGTGGTTTCCAGCTCTTTATATAGGTTTGTCAGAACGCCCTAATCCATTTCCGATTGGTCAGTTTTTTAATGCTTGGTTTACATGGTTTACATTAACCAATCAGATCTGAAATTGGAAAGTTAGTGAGCAGTTTAAAGTTACTGCTCGTTATAAATACCCCAAGCAAAGATAGTGGCTGGGCAAAAGTGTGAGATGGATTTGGAATGGAGATCAGAGCTGGGTGCTGAAACAGGATAGTGAACTTGGAACTGGTATGGGTACAGTTAACTGGCTGGTACTGGAGCAGAGGATTGGGTGAGTAGCTGGAAACTGATTGAAGGAGGGTGGATAAAGGTTGAAGTAAGTCTGGAAAATGGAGATGGCTAGAGGTAAGTACTGGATACTCTACAGGCTGAGGTAAGTAACAGGATACTTGAGCAGGCTGTGTTATGTAACTGGATACTCAAGCAGGCTGAGGTAAGTAACTGGATACCTGAGCAGGCTGAGGTAGGTAGTGATGATTCCTGGTTTCTAAATGAACCTGGTTTCAAGGTTGAAAAGCCTGCTTAGGGTGCATCGATCCCATGTGCGCGCTTGAAAAGAGTAGCAGCACCAGAGGTAATCTGCTCCCAGCGCGCTCCCCCTAGCGGCACTCCTGTGGATTTTACATCTACATATTTTTTAAAGTTTCTTGTTTGTGTTACACTTTGATTTCAATGGCTGGACAATACCCCACTGTTCACATAGAAAAAGAAGTGTTTTAGTAAATAATATGGTAAAACTCTCTTATGCACTATTCAGATGGTGTAGTACAGAAGGAGAAAGATAAATGCTCAGGTCTTGCTGCTGCATGTGTTACAATCAGGCACTAAAATTCTCTGCAACCTCTTCCTTCTAATAAAAGTTACAATTATGGTGATGTTCCACTTTGAAAGAAGCTTTTACCTGTCAAAAGATGCCATAAATACCTAAATAATTCTATCTATATGGAAATGTTGATTTCCAAAGTATTCAGTCCAGTATAATCACATCCACTTAAATGATCCTGCATTACCAAGTTAATAAAAGCTGATGTTGCGAAAGTAGGAAGCTACGAGCCATAAGGAGAGAGATTTATAAAACGTGCTACACAAGTTTATTTTCTTTACTGCGTTAGAGGATAATTTTATTCCTAAATGTCAGTAGAAAGTAAAGAGAAGTTTATCATTGCCGACTTGTCTGGGAGACATTATCGAAGTAAAACAAAATTGTTTGCGAATTTCCCTTATTTAATAGTGTTGGAAAGAGGAGGATTTTGCAACAAACTTTGGAGTAAACATGCAGGCCTAGAGCAAAATATCATATAGAGACGGGGAAAATGCGAGAAAATTCATGAGCTTTGTTCAGACCAAGCTTGGATTTTTAGTCATCACTATGTGTGGGCAAATTTTAAGTCTTTATACAGTTCACAAATAGAAATTACGCTGATTTTAGCACTCTGACTTGATAGATGTAGATAAGATTAAATGATTACATAAAATTAGCTTTATTCCTGTGCAATTATTTTAACCTGGTTACTCAACATATCAGATCAATATTATGGGGGTTTTTAGAATAAATACACATCCCTAGCCTTAGTAAAGCTGGGTCAAGGGCCACCCCCGTTGGTAAAAACTGAACACAGGCAAATTTTGCAGCTCTTATTAAAGGAAAATTATACTTACATCCTCCCCCTCCTCTTCTTATATCTGTGGTTTGTACCCAGGGTAAGGACTTAGTTCCGCGTTTTCCCTCTCTGGTAAGATCTGCCCCCTCTCTGTCGGCAATGAGCCCAATAGGAAAAAGGAATGTCTTCATATGGACACATCATGGAAGCGAAGGAGTGGATTATTCAGTGTAACTACAAAGAGCCCAGGGGTGATGACCTAGTGGTTTGGGTCCTCATCCTGGGTACAAAGCATAAATAGAAGAAGAGAGCAGGGAGGAGGTAAGTATAATTGTCCTTTAAATAGGCCCATATATTCTAAGAACAGGCAATACAAGCTTAGTAAATAAAAACATATGAAAGTCACAGGAGCTTGTGCTGTAGCATTGATGAGCTGACAAAGGTAAAGATGGTGTTTTAGTCTAACTGAAAATTGTCACGGTATGACACCTTGACAAACACTTTGTGTGAAAATTGGTTGTTTGACAGTGAAAGATCTTGGTTGAAGGCTTGCTGTGTTTTTGGAGTTTTAAACCAGGATTTTGTGCAATGTAGGTATTTTAGTTAAGATGTTTGCATGATAATGCATGCCACCTTCGTTGAGCTAGTGTACTTTGCTCTTCTAATGATGTGGCTTCTTGTGGTTTGTCTATTTACCGTACCTAATGCTCTCTATTATTGCTGTTTGATTGGATTAGCTTCCTGGTAGTTACCTGAGTTTCTAAGCTTTTGCCTTTTTCCTTATTTACTGTTGCTGGCATTGCTTTATCTGGTTTTGATGCTGCCTGTTAATAGCTCCTCATCCTTTGTCACCTATCTTGATATTGTAGCCGTTACCTGAGAATGCTCCTTACTTTCTACTCAGCTTGTCTAAGATACCTGATTATTCCTATCTCTCTCCAGTGGATTCCTCATTACCAGCCTTCTTGTTGAGCCAGTTACTTTCTCTTTGACTGTGATCTGGTGTTTGCTTCGCAGCATAACATCCCCTATCAACCATTAGAGGCTCTGGTGAAGCCTGCAGACCCTTCGATACCACAACAAGTGAGTTTATCTAGAACTCCAGTGTAAATCATTAAACAGGGACTTTCCTATGCTATGTATATATAATAATCAAACAGATGGGAGACTTAAATAAACTCTACACCTTATCTGTTGTATTCAGTTAATCAACGGACTTAAAGTTTAGTTCTTGAAAGGTTTTGCTATTCATCCGACTGGCTTCTTCAATTCAGAATTGAGAAGCTGGTCATATGACTACGAAACGTCTTCAGGAACTAAACTTCAAGTCCAGTTGATCTAATTGAATACAAACATATACCATGACCTGGATGAATGAGAACCTACACAAGCATCTCTCCACCTTAATTAGAGACAATCAAATTAACATTTTCTGGCCCAGGCTTTCCTTATTGCAATTATTGTAATGTAGGCCAGACATACAAAGGAACATCCCATTCCTCTATGCTTACATTTTATTTTTTGCCTAGATATCCTTTCTAATCTTTTTTTATTTCATCCACAAATCACTCTTCAAAATATCTCTCCTATATTAATGTTTAACCCCCCCCAACATGCCCCTACCTACAGTGCTTCTGCTAGTCATTTGGAATATTTCATATTTTATTATTTATGTAATTACATAAATTACATAATATACAGGTTTTTACTGGATAATTGCACACACTCACTTTTTACCTGATTAGCAAAAGTGAGTGTCCCAGCAATCTTTAAAGAGCATGCCCGCCTTCAGAATGAAAATGTACACATACCCACTTTTTGCTAAACTTCCTCTACCAAAGATGAACTACCGGTACTCAATAAATTTTCCTGACATCCATCTAAAAGTAGCCTGCTAAATGCGTCTTAGGTAATGGTAAGCATAAAGTTTTATTAGGATGGACATGCGCTTTAATTCCTAATTGGGCTAACCCACCTATCATCTATACAGAGGAGCCATATTTTAAAGTACTTATTGAAGGTGTATTTGCAATGTGCTATTCTGCTAGAAATCATTGATATAACATAGATTTGTGTATGTAGGGGCCACATTTGACCCATGTGACAGTAAATATCTATACTTGAGTATATCGAGATTTTCATGCTTTAAAATTAGCCTGAAAGCCTAACCTCGGCTTATTACCCGGGTCAAGTCCTAATTTAGCTCCAAAGTGCTGCATTGTGCATATAACCAGTAGGTGGCGCTGTGTAAAAAAATCATTAACCTGCATAGAAAGTTACAGGAGCTGATCTGCCTTTACACTCTTTCCTGCTTCCTGTAGTCGGCTGATGGAGTCACTCAGCACTGTCACTGTTCATCTGGATGCTGGAAATCTGATGGGTCTTCTCAGTTTTGGGCAAAATGGCTGCAAGTGACAGCTTGAAACTGCAACTCTCAGGTGACATAAACTATTGGGGTCAGAGAGCCCTTTACTATAGGGGGGTCAGAGCCCTTTACTATATGGGGGTCAGAGGGCCATTTACAATATGGTGTCAGAGGGTACTTTTCTATATGGGGATCAGAGTGCCCTTTACTATATTGGGGTCAGAGGGCCCTTTACTATATGGGGGTCAGAGTGCCCTTTACTATATGGGGGTCAGTAGAATTGTAAATTATGGTAAGCTTAATTAAAAGTTTATTGAACCTTGCCACTCCCCATGTTTAGAAACTACAACTCCCAGCAACCAAAGCATGCTGGGAATTGTAGTTTCCAAACATCTAGTGCCAGGAATTGGGGTGTTACCGGTACGGGATTTGGCTATTACTGTATGGGACTACTGTATGGGATCTGCTGCCATTTAAAGGGCAAATTAAGCCACAAAACAATACTAAATCAGAAGGCAGTATTGGTCATAATTTCTACCCTCTACTTATAATCAGTTTTTGCACATTTTTCAGGTAAAAAATAGGTACCTCGACTTATACTCGGATCGACTTATACCCTAGAATATATGGTAATTCTTTGTAATAAGTTTCAACTGTATCAGCAAAGGTCCCAAATGCACACTTAGCCTGGTATGGTGCAGACGTCTCCGACCCCCACCCCAAGCGGCATAGGAATACGGTTTATCAAAAAACAAGGTGAGAAAGTCGCACTTAAATGTAGATTTATCAACTATTGAATAGAGATGGCCGAAATTGCTAAAATCCGTTCCGCCTGTGGATTCGCATTTTTGAAAAAATTTGAAAATTCGAAATCCGCGTTAAAAACCCATTGAAGTCAATGGGAGAAAAAAATCCGCACAGATCCGCCTAAATTAAGGTAAAACAGCAATGGTAACTTACTGTACATGGCTGTGGGACCTGTGAAATGGTCTGGGGAACACGTACATTACCCAGAACTAAAAAAAAAAACTTTCCTCACATTGCACCTTTTTTCGAGCTTCCACATTCTATTTTTGATTTGAATTTTCTAATTTTCTTGGAATTTTCGAGTTTTCAAGGAATTTTCGAGTTTCCAAGGAATTTTCGAAAATTTTGCAAAAAATGATACAGTAACTTACTGTAAATGGCTCTGGTACCTCAGAAATGGTCCGAGGAACAGACCAATCAGATTGTAACCAATTCTGATTGAAAAAGAATCTTATTGGTTAGTATACCATCAGATTCTTTCTAAAATTATTTTAATGTATCCAATCAGAATTGCTCAAATAAAGGTGAAGTTTTAAAACCCTAAAGCTTGAAGCCTGTTATTTGCAGTGCATATGTTTTCAAGGACATGCTGAAGCTGCTGACGTGGAGCTCCGCTAACGGAGGGGGTATGGACCGCTCCTCTATTTTCTGTATAGGAGCGCTAAAGTCGGGAACATAAATTTGAACGTTCGATAATCATCGAACGTTCAAATTTGTGTGTTCAAGTTTGGGTCTAGTCCACTCTAGTCATGAACTTCCTACTGTGCTTCTTCAGAATCCCCCCCCTTAACAATCCTGCGCTTGCCCCTGGATTTTAGAGCATTCCAATGGGCACGTACAGTGTAGAAGTGCACTATAATGGAGGGGCTACATAGCACTGGCTACGCATCATTTTGACATCCATATCACTGTCTTGGTCCTCCAGAATTGGTTTGTTAATTAATGAACGTTCAGCGTCAATTTACTGCTGCGGTTGTACATTATCGATATGCACTGTATCGCTAAACTGCAATACTGTGTGTTTTTAAATAGGGCCAGTAGACCTCTAAAAGGCCTAACACTGAATTGTCCAAAAAAACTTATAGGGGGGGTTCCTCAAAAGGACTTTGGGCCCCAAATTGTGTGAATACAGGAGTGGTTAACAACAAGTGCTAATCCACCCACTAAAATTCACAGTTTCAAAAGCATGGAAAAAACTCTATAAACTCCTACACTGTCAAGTCTCCACTAAACTCACTTTACACACTGACAAAGTGGCACCTGTCTAGCTGCCTTTTATACCAGGGGGTTGGCACGGGTAAAAACAGCTGCCATTGGTGAATTTGATACATGAAAATCTTCGAAAATGTTCAAAGGTGGGTTCGGAAAATCCGCGGATTGGCAGATCTCGGAGATCTGCCATGGGACCAGGTTTGGTTCCACATCTGGTCCATCCTAGTTAGTATGCCAATTAGAATTGGTTACAATAAGATTAGAATCTATTGTAACCAATTCTGAAGGAAAAGTTGTGATTGGTGGTATACCAATCAGATTCTTTCTGAAATTCTGATTGTAACTAATCAGAATAGGATTCTTTAAGAAAGTTCCCCAGACCATTTCCCAGGGCCCTTTACAAGTTTTCTGTATCATTTTTGCCAAATTTTCGAAAATTCTTTAAAAATTTGAATTTTCGAGAATTTTCGAAATTTCGCGAGATCCGGAAATCCACCCGGATCTGGTTTCGGATTCGCGAACTGGCCATCTCTACTAGTGAACCACAAAATCACGTTGAATCACCTGATGAAGGGATTTTGTGGTTCACTAGTTGTAAATCTACATTTGAGTGCGACTTTCTCACCTTGTTTTTTGATATACTTTACAGTAATATCCTGAAATAGAACAAAAAGTAAATTAGTTTCCTCCGTTACTTTGTTGGGTATAAGCCTGGTGCTTTTTTGATTTGTGCATTGAAGAATTATTACTAAGGTTGTTACATTAAAAAAGAAATTATGAAAATTAAAGTGATTTATCTGTATCAAACTCATAGTTGAAGATGTAAAGATCAGCTAAAATGTAAACAGAATTATGCTGACAAATTCATACATGCAGCATTGTTCTAAATCAGGGATTTCAAATGTCGGTGTTTGAAAACTGCAACTCCCAGCATTCTGTTCAACATGTTTGTCTGTACCAGCTATACATTGCTGATAACCCTAGAACATGATATGCAATGGAAAACCAAGACCAATGAAATGGGACTCCTCATCAAAGAAAATATCATTAAGCTGCATTCTAGACAGGGCCATGCTGGTATTAGTTATCTCCAGCAGGACTGCGGAAATGTTGCCTTCCCGCAGTACAGCAACATATGGATCTTTTCCAGTAAACCTTCCACCGTAATTTTGGCTGCTAAATTAATTGACCCTATTTAAATATCACTTAGCAAACTGCATGCAGTTTACATCTAGGACAATTAGACTTTTGTTCTTTAATATCCTCATTTCTTTACATTGCTATAAGATGGTCATTTACCAAGTATCCCGCCCTTGCTAGATTAAAGCTGTTGGCTGGGTCTTAGTCATTAGTGCACACGGCCATTAATCAGATGGGGAAAAAAAACGCACAGTAGCACACATTGATAAACTTTTCTGATTACCTTAAACCTAGCTTTGCTGCCTTTGGAATGAAACACCATTCGCTATATACAGAAAATGCAGTGCTCTGCAACTACACAGAAGGGACAGGAATTATGGGCCTAGTTATGAAGCTGTGTATCAACTTGTTACTATTCGTGCTGGTATTTTAGGGCTCAACCATATATTTAATGGCAAGCCCACCCTCAAATGTAAAATTGTATAAAGTCACCCCAAAACTGCAATACTTAGATATCTAGCAGATGTAATATTAACTTGTAAAACTACAAGCTGTTTTGTTACCCTCTAACCTGCTTCCTGGTTAGAAGTAGAGTGGCGAAAACTCACCAGTTTTTTTGTCCGTTTCGGATTCCCGGATCTCAGGAAAACCCTGAAGATCCGAAAACTGAACAAATTTTCGATTATTATTGAATGTTCAAGGCTTTTTTCAGGATTATCGAAAATACCTTGAACGTTCGATAATCCTCGAAAATCGATCAGAGACTACTTTCGAGTTTCCTATCGTATTTTCGAGCATTATCAAACGTTCGATAATTGATGTAAATAGGCTCCGAAGTCCAGATTCGGACGGATCATTCGATCTTGGAACCGAGGGTTCCGTGTCGAATCCAGGCCCAAGTCGGATCCGAATTCCATCTCTAGTTAGAGGCTGTCAGTCATGTTTGTGACAGCTGACATTTTTATCAATGACTAAATGCTATTCCCCTAGCTACCTTCTCTTAGCATGTGCAAGCTTCTAAAAGAGCTAGGAGGAGGAGGCGGAAATATTTGGGGAGGCTGAGGAAGGAAAAAAAGAAATTTCCCTGTTTACAACGACAACGTTGGACACTACTGCTGTATGTAAGCAATACAAATAGCGGGTGGCCACAGTTGCAAAATACCGATACCATCAGTATTATGCAACTGAGTAAAAGAGCAATATATCTCCTTAATAATATGGGCCTATTCTCAGTTTGAGATGAAGAAATCTATACTTATGAGGAATTAGGACACAGTAAAAATATTGAAATGGTAAAATGATGAATACAATATAACTTACGGTGTTTCTTGCACAAGATGCATTATAACGGTAAACGGGCACTCTGGAGAGACTTTACCATCTCAAAGGAGACAAACATATTGGCATAAAGAATCACAACAAAAGTTAAGAATTATAGATCATTTTATCCTGAATGAAGAACAGAGTCATGATCTAAATGGTAAGAGAGAGGCAAAAAATAAACAGGAACCGCTAACAATGGTTTAATCAATGAAAGGTGGGTTGTATGGCTAGGGATGCTGGAAAACACGTAAAACATTGGAATATGCACCTGTGAAAATTGTCCATAAGAAAATGCATTTTCTTGTGTAATATACAGTAGCTGCTTTGTTATTTTAGATACTGGGAGTTTGCCATTGAGTTATTTTCGTTAGGATTATCTTGTTTTCTGCCCAAAAAATGATGATTGTTTTATAACTTTTATACTTTTACCTTTTTCTAATCTTGCTACCTCTGTTTTATGTGATTTATATTCTGGTGTTATGTATGGTGGTATTTATGGTGTTATTTATGGTTTCTCCTCTAGGTGTCACTAAAGATGTACTTCCTGGGTCTATATAAGTTTTTTTTAATGATACATTGTAATAAAGTTTTTGTCTGAAGAAGGTACGCTTTACCGAAACGTCACTTTGATGTACCTGTGTATGATACAATAAAGTACACAGGATACTCAAGTCTGGTGTGCATGGCTCTCTACATTTCTTATAAAAGTACAGTAAGTAAGGTTTGTGAGGTTGGGGTTTTTAGGGATTTCATAGGTCAGGTCTGCTTGTGCGCTTATGCATAAAATCATGCATTGATGTTGAAAGAATACTACCATAAGGAACAAATGCTACATGTAATTTATAAGCCCATGTGAATTCATTTTTCTTTTAAATACTAAATTAAAAAGCAGAAAAGGGTATTTAAGATCTATAAGGCTGGCGGGGGAAAAAGAAGTAATTTTAAAATGATGAATATTGTAATAAATGTTATAAGGCAGCAATCAAATTAGCAAATATACAAAACGAAGGATTAATTGCTGTGCAATTTAAGACCGACCCCAAAAGTTTCTTTCAATTTATCAACGGAAATATAATCAAAGCTGAGAGTGTGGACCATATAAACCTGTTAATATGGGGCAGCACGGAGGCTCAGTGGTTAGCACTGTTGCTTTGCAGCGCTGAAGTCCTGAGTTCGATTCCATCCTTGGACAAATCTGCAAGGAGTTTGTATGTTCTACCCGTGCTTGTGTGGGTTTCCTCCGGGTACTCCAGTTTCCCCCAAAATCATAAAGACATACTGATAGGTTGTATGTGCCAAATAAATGTGCTTAGATTGTAAGCTCTTTGGGGCAGGGCCTGATGTGAATGTATACATGTAATTGTAAAGCGCTACGGAAGATGTTGGCGCTGTATACAGTAAATTAATTAAAGTATGTTACTTACAGAAGATGCTGAGAAGGCAAGTGTGCTAAATAATTAGTTTTTTATAAAGTTTGATTTATTTTCATCTTTAAATTCTGAAGAGAACAAGTCTCTGAATAACTGTAATGGTGAATGAATTAAAATTTAGCTAGGAGGAAAACTGACTCCTTTGTACCTAAGGGACTTTTCATTGTAAGCATCCTAAAAAAAGCAAGTATTACCACTATAATTATCTTTTAGCTTCCTCTTCCAAGAAAATGTTCTCCTCAAAATCCTTAAAGGGAAAGAGAAATGACAATGGCAAAGAAACCGGCATGGTACAGAAATGAATGTAGGGCTTGGTGTTAGATTGACTACAACCACAGTAACTTTCTAAAGCCCTAGTTAAAGGTAATATAAATTTTACCACATGATATTCTCCAGCCGCTACTTCTCTACTCTCATAAATTTGTCTCATTCACCCACCAATCAATCATGGCCATGCTCGATGATACAGGGAGATTCAATAAAAGTTCTTATTGTTAAAAATTGTGCTAATTTTGCTCCAACCAATCAGAGGTTAGCTTTAAAATGTTAAATAACATCTGATTGGTTGGGACAAAATTAGCACAATTTTTAACGTTTTTGAATTGAATCTCCCTGTAAGTGTTTTGTGACTGCAATAAAGGATGGATATTTTGTTATATGATCCTCTGCGTGTTACATAGAGAACCAAGTCAGCAGTGTAGTTTATTTAAGGCCATCACTTCCTCCTAATAACAGATACTCCTTCTATCTAAAACACATGAGAAATGATAGCCACTTACAGATTCCACATACTTTGTTCCTTTTTCTGTACACAGAGATCTTGCATATGATTTAAGAATAACTCTTCACAGACATAAGGCCCCCATAGTGTTTATATGTTCTATCTATATGCTTGAATCCACATGCAAAATGCATAATTACTTCACTGCAGTATCTTAAAAAGCATATGTTTTTCCTATTAATACTTCTAATATATTCAAATCCTTCTGCAACTATAAAACATCTGGTTTCATGTTTATTCATTGTCATAAGCCCGTATTGTCATTAGAAACTGACATATTACTTGAAATTCCACCTTCACGATCATTAATACACAAATTAAAACACGTTTGTGCATTAAAACCCAAAATGTCACTTTTTGTTTTATTTTAAAAAGCCACAAACACTTTCTTTGGTGGCTAAGTGTTCATTGAAGGAGAGTTGTGCCCTGCAACTTAAGTAGAACAAAAATATTTAATAAAGGATTCTCGCCTTTGGTCCAGGGATAGGCAACCAATAGCTCTTCAGTAGTGATGAATCCTGGTTTCAAAACGAACCTGGTTTAGATTTAGAACTGACTTTTTTTTTTTTTTTTAAATCCACGGATCTAACCGTTAATGAGAAAATTGAAAATTTGAAAAATACAACTACAATGTTATGCTGACCGTACAACTATTAAGGTCTATGTTCTTATTCCCTAATGCTTTGCAACTGACGTTACACCTGTAACATTTTATGCTGATCACAAAGTAATAGGCCACTTTTTACGGAACCCAAGGTAAGTCTGATCAGCGTTTGTTCAGGAGACTGCTCGATATGGCCAGGTAGTCTATTGAACCGAAACCATTTGCAATTAAAAAAGAAAAAAAAAGATTGATGTGCTCCAGATAAAGCAATCAAGTAGAAGCAGATGCATGTACTTTAAATGGCCAAGAATATATTGACATGATTAGACTTTTTTTCTGCAGGATAAAAGATGCAACATTATTTTTTCTTCTTTATTGAGAGATGGTTAAAGAAAGGAAACATAACTTCTTACTTCTGCCAAGTTTTGAGTGTTTTTTCTTTAATCTGGCTTTCTGAGATTTTGTAGACGGCAAAAGCTTTGATCGAATGGAGATGGTTATACTGTAAAAGAAAAGCTGCATTTGCTTTTTTAAGTTTAAAATAATAAAAATAAAGCTACCAAAAACTTGCTGTTTAATATGTATTAATAAATAGAGATGGACGAACTTTCGAAAGTTAGTTCCATTTTCGAACTTCTAAAAAAGTTCGAAAGTCCGAAAACAGACCCATTAAAGTCAATGGGAGGTAAATAGTTTGGAAAGTTCGAATTAACTTTCCAAAATATGGCAGGGTAAACTTACCTTTGCAGGCCCCTGGGACCTAGGAGATGGTCTGGGGTACACGTCCGTGCGCCGGAAACAGCATAGATAACGGACGTAGCGCACATGTGCGTTACTTCCGGTTTCCGTATGCAGCTTTCGTTAACGTTCTGTAAAAGTCGAACGGCCATTTCCAAAAATCCCAGAACGGGCGATTCACGAAATCACCCGTTTGCGGATTGCCGGGTTTGAGTTCGAGTCCATCCCTATTAATAAACAGTCCAACACATTTTTGGTTTATGGAACTGGGTATGGCTTATGGTTCAGACTTGTTCTTCTTCAACTCAGTATTTTTTTCTATATTTGTCTACTGAGTCTCCATCATATGGCACATCAGGTAATACAAAATTATGCTATGTTTAAATAAACATGAGCATGAAATATAGAATTTTATATAGTGTCATGGTTATGTATAGGGATAGACTAGAATTCAAACCCGAGTTAGAGACGAACTTTATGAGTTCGGACAAACTTAAACTATTAAGAACTTTCCAAACCAAGAACTTTCTTGTTTCCCAAAAATTTTCAAATCGATAACCCACTTATTTAGCTCTCCATAACCCCAGAATGGAGCATTCGGTACATTTGAGGGTCTTTACCAAATTCAACAGTTACCGAACGCTATATTTTTAGGGTTATCACAAATTTGAGGGTAAACTAATGCTACATTCGAAGGTTATCGCAAATTTGAAAGTTACTGAATGCTACATTCGAGGGTTATTGCAAAGTCAAGGGTAACTGAATGCTACATTTGAGGGTTATCGCAAATTTGAGGGTTACCAAAGCTACATTCGAGAGTTATGACAAATTCGAGGTAACTCTCCTATGTAGCAATTGTAGTGTTCGGTAACCCTCCTATGTAGCAAATGTAGTGTTCGGTAACCCTCCTATGTAGCAAATGTAGTGTTCGGTAACCCTCCTATGTAGCAAATGTAGTGTTCAGGTTAACTCTCCTATGTAGCAAATGTAGTGTTGGTAACCCTCGAATTTGTGATAACCCTTGAATGTAGCATTCTGTAACCCAACAATTGCCTGATAATGGGGAAAGTTAGTGTTTAAACAAGTTCTAGTGATATGAGCGTGTTTCCCAGACCATTTCCCAGGTACCAGAGCCATTTACAGTATTTGCTTTTGTCTGCAAAACTGTTTTGGCAAGTTTTTGTGAAGTTCTCTCTCCCAGTGGGTGAGACATGCTCAGTGTGCTTCATTAAGGAAAAAAGTGAGAAGCTGTCCATTAGTTACTTAGCTACATGGAAGGTTAGAAATGGTAAAGTAAAAAGTAACTTCTGCAGTAAATGGTTTTACTTACTGTATTTTACACGTTAGGAATAAAAAGCAAAAGATGTATCATATTAATCAGCCTTTTCTGGTAAATATGGTAAATATTTATTTTATAAAATAGACCATCAAGAAAAATCTTGTTTTATGTCAACTACTATATTGGCAATTACTAGGCCCATGTCCCTGGGTTTGGTCTAGGGGCCATATTTATAAAGGCGCAGTATTGCTTTTTAGCGATACTGCATCTTTAACGATCGGTTTAATGATCATTAATTTACGATTGCTATCATAAATTAATGATAACGATCATAATTTAACTATAAAGATCATAAATCTACAATAGCGCGATCGTAGATTTACCCTCCCCATAGACTACCATTGCAGTATTTTACTACCGCATGATATTCTATGACTGAACGTTCGTTAATTAAAAAAGTTTGACGTAAATGTACGATCATGCCTGTACATTTAGGCCAGTGTCGTACATTACCGATAAGGCGCGGTATCACTGAATTGCATAAAAGTTCAACTCATAGTGCCAGTCTAGACCTCTTAAAGTCTGAGACTGTTCCTGGAACTGTCAATGGCAAGACGCACTCCTTGGATGTGTGCATCATCCCATTGGATAAATTCTAGAACTATGACAAAAGGGGGAGAGACCAGAACTACCACCTGGACTCAACAGTCAGGGGTTTTTCCTGGAACTGTCCAATCAGAAGATGCATTACTTGAATAAGTGCATGCTCCACTGGACAAATCCCAGAACTATGGCAAAAGGGGGGAGAGACCAGCAATGCAAGCTTTGACAGCCAGGTATGGAATATCTATTAGATTTAACCTAATGGTAAGGACCTAGCTGTTTAGGTCCTCACCCTGGGTACCAGAGGGTGTGTGGGGGGGAACTCTAGTATAGTTTTCCTCAAAGACAAGCCTACTCTTTATACCAAGTCTCTGTCTATCTCCTTGAGGCTAAGGGTGTTGCATAGTTTCTTGCTACCAGCTGTAAAATAGCTTGGTATGGAAATACAATGAGGAGCAGCACCAATCAGACAAAGATTAAGTATTGTCATAGTTCAATGATGTTATATGGTTTTTCTTATAGGCTTTATTTCTGCTTTACACTGCACAGCCATCAATTTAACTCATCTGTACTATGCTTATTAACATTTATTTCATTTGCTGGATAAAATCATCAATTATTAAAGCTTTGTCAAAGAATAGTCATTTCTAAATTCTTATCCTGTATTTCTCATTACCATAACTATGTCACCATTTATTTAATACCTGCTTAATACAAGTCATGTCCATTATTCTCATCTCTGTCATTCTTTGTTTTACCCCCTCCTAGTTGACATGTCAGATTTTTTTGCTAATACAACCATAGGCTACAATGCCCCTTTTAGGGGAATGTACTCTGGTGCTTTGTATGTCTTCCGTTTATCTGCTATAAATATCCATAGTGTATAAAACAACCCTGTTTCTTTTTAATTGGCCACTAATTAAAGCCTTCTCTCACTGCCCTACAGCTTATTTCCAGAAGGAAACTTCTTCCCTTTACACTACTTATATTCTTCTGTGAAAGGCCAATTAATCTTTGCCTATATCATAGGTGCGCAATCCATGGTTCATTGGACAGGTAGCGCTAATGGCAGGAGTGAGGCGGGTAGGGGCAGTGCCTGGGTAGATATGGGGTGGAATCAATGAAATGGCACCCAGTGAATCACCCAGCCTATCTTTTAAGAGATTTTTGTATTTTATTAAACCATAAATCAAATCAACTAATTTTTTTTTTTTTTGCAGTCGATTAATCAAAAATCACCATTCACCAGTACTGATGTAATGCCTGGAGTCCCTGGGTATATCTTCAGCACCTATGCCCCAATTTATAATCACAGTCTTCACCTATGGACAAGCCCCGTCTGGAGACTGAAAACACCTCGCAGGACACAGTTACCCCCAGGTCTTCGGGGTGCAAAGCATAGACGCTGAGGCCGGGTATACCCAAGAAAACAAGACACAACTGAGCAGATACGGAACCAAACAAAAATAGCAGTCTGTAAAAAACTGAAAGAGGCAGGAATTGGAGACCAAAGTAGCAGTAACTAGAGAGGAATTAAAGGCAAGGACAAGGCAGGAGAACAAAAGCAGAAACAGTGAGATAATAGGAACCACCAGCAAATAGGGACAGAGCCTAAAGCTATAACATGCAAAGAGGAAGTGGTCAGAGGAGAACATAAAGGGACAGGGAACCAATAGAAGGAGGGGTAGAACAGGAGAGAAAGACTGATAGGGAAGATAAAGTCTAGGGGAGGGGTTACTGTGGAATTTGAACTTGTTTGCGAAGGCTATAAGATACCCTTCTAGACTGGGCACGTGTGGCCTAAACTGAAGGACCTAAACAAACAGAGGAGCAGGGAGTAGGTGAACCACAGCAAATCCCGACAGCGGAGTGGAAAAATAAAAGGACAAAATTAAAGGACAAGGACAACTGGCAAAAGTGTTTATTGTAGATCATGTCTCATTGGTAATGCCCTGGGAAAAAGGGGAACGAAGCAACAAAACTACAGTCATAGTTTACCTTGTGTAGTTCTCTAACTTGATCTAGTCAATATCTTTATTAAATGAGTCAATCAAAATGTAAAACCCAAAGTTCCCACAATAATTTGAAAGAGAATTAAAGACAAAGATCAATCCTGTTAAATTAACTACAGTTTTTTAGTATTCAAGCCTTTAAGCTAGTGATCTTACTGGCACTGGAACTATGCCCTCGTTTTTATCACTTCCCCCCCAAGAACAAGAACATAAGAAGAAGTACTTTAAACAGGATTTAAAATAAGTTAAATAGTACAATAGTTAAATATTGTTTAATCACCTGTATCAATGTGCTAAATACTGATGTATGCTGGTTTTGAAACAAACCTGGTTTTGATTAGGAACGGACGGTTTCGAAAATCTGCGGATCTAACAGATTTTTCTAAATTTTCAAAACTCTTTCGATTTCATCGAAAATGTAAAAATCGGAAATTCGAATTTCCATTCCATCAAAAAATTAAAATGTCTGTCGGAAATTTGAAAATGCTATCAATCATTCGAAAAATTCTGATTCAATTGGGTTTTCCGAACTTCAATAGGTTCCCAGGAACCATTATTGGAACAAAAATCAATAGTTTGTTCATCTCTAGTTCTTAATGAGCGAGTTTCGTTCCTATAGCAGTTCCAGGGAACTTATTGAAGTTCTGAAAATCCAATTTAATAGGATTTCAGTAGGTAATTTGGGGGGTTTTTTGATAGATGTTTTTGATTTTTGATAGAAAATTTCTTTTTTGAAAGGAATTTTCAGTGAAAAGTTCCAAGTTCCCGAACATTTTGGATCTGCAAATTTTTAAAACCAGCAGTTCTGAATCTAAACCAGGTTTGTTTCAAAACTGTGACTCATCACTATTTAATATATACCATCCAACTTTATTGTCCATGACAGTCCAATTTTTGGTGGCTTGTCCCATTGCCTTGATGACAGATGTCTGGGTAGGCCTGGGCAGGCTGAACAAGTTGAGGGTGTCAGGATGGCCCAAGGGTGTGGACATTTTGGGGCTTTCCCACACGCTTGTCAGTTTTTTCTATAGTCGGGAAGTATAATAACATATTTCTACCTGGAAAGTTTCAGAGCAAACTAAAGTTATTGGTCACTGAAAAAAATAAATGTTTCTACAGTATCATCTTAACCCTGTTTAAAAAAAACGAGAGTGAGATTATAATGAGTATAGGTGAAGTTTTGAAATTACGGTACGTCATTGGACATTTCCAATCAATAACACAGGCTAACTAACACACATTAAACACAGCCAAAACACTAACTAATGCATGAACAGTTTCAGCAAATCTCTTCATTGTAGTGAACAATCATGATGTTAATTAGTGTTGTACCGTGTTCCTTCTAAATTATATAATTGCTTGTTGTGAATCAATAACATGTTTCCATGGTCTCATACACCTCTTAATAATATGTGTGTGGGAAGTTTGTTCCTATTATTTGTCTTAAAATTCTTCTTTCTGCTCAATTACCTTCCTACAGTTGTCATTGATTAAGGACTTACTGTATTATGTTCACAATTTTTTTCAGGGAATCATTGTTTTCCTAAATTTGAGAAACGCTGAAATGAATTTTTTTTTTTAAAGAAATGGCTAATGAGGGTCAAAATATAAAACAAATTGAAAAGAACAACATGTATTCAAGCTAAGAAAAAGTGTTGATTCTTTTAATTTCCTACGCAAAGTACAAATTACAACTATATTTGGAGCAGTCAAAGGAAACTTGTGTTCCAAAAACAATGGGGCTGATGCAATAAAAGGTACAAAAGTTTGCCCTTGCTATTTTTCTGCAGCATCCAATCAGATGTAACCCAGTAAAAAGCATCTGGTTGTTGCGAAGTACTAGCATGGGCAAACATTTATACCTCTTATTGCATCAGCCCCAATGTCTTTTACAAAAATTTTTTGATTATATTATAGGAGATTTAAAAAAAAAAAATATATATATATATATATATATATATATATATATCTTCGTGGTCTTCCGCACTCCTCGCTTTAGGATCAACTGCCGTGGTGCTACTGTCAGGGTACTTATATATAGAAAATAGATAACCAGAGCACTCAACGGTCTTGGTGAAAAAAATATAAAGTAGTTTATTAACACATATCAACGCGTTTCAGCTATCCAGTAGCCGTCATCAGGATGTGATATCACTGCAAACAACTTCCCTATAACAGGTGTCCTCCCCTCGTCATACTGACACACCTCCCATCTAACACATGCACTATTAACCCTTACGTGATAGATAGTCCACAGGGGCTATCATAGAATAAATGAGTGTAACCATAAGTATTAAATATTAAATAACTATAAAATCACCTAAAAGTGTGTGTGCTATAGACAATAATAGCTAGTTAAAAACATAAAATATACACTTAAGATAAATAGTTAAAATTGTGCTTAAATCTAATCCCTATTACCTCGGTGGTACCTAGATAATGAATATAGAGTAATAACTATTAAATGTTCATCAGGTAACAAATATTAAGTGAATAAATATTCCATAAACAATTATTAGGTACAATAGACTAAACTTTCATATACATCATTTTTCAGATCAAAAAAAAGGCAAAGAGGTTAATATGACCTAAAATGTATCCATACTTAATAACATGTATCAAAAGGACTTTGCAAGTGTATTAAATAGATTTTATAAATGTAACAGACAGTTGTCCAGCACCATCTAGTACCTAGTATCTAGTATCTAGTACCAAAGTTTTAAATATGTAAAACATTATAAAAAGCATGATAATATAACTTGTTAATTGAGGCCCCGAGGTTTAAGTGTATCCAGAGTCTTAATCCACCAAACCTCTTTCTGCAATCATTTTTTTGCCCGTATTTTCGTGTCAGGTATATTGGTTATTTGATCAATGGCCATCACTTTGAGGGTGGCCAAGGGTGTTTTGCCCCCTAAAGTGGCATGTCACCGAGAGTTCACCAAATTTGGAATCTCTTGATGGACCAGATACATCCTCCAGCAATGCAGCTCTAATAGATGCTCATGGTTGCCAGCCGCTCACGGGGCGTTTGTGATGTCTTGCCAACGTAATAAAGCCACAGGGGCATGTTATAATATAAATGACACCACACTGAGGCAAGACAGCCTCTGTCTGATTTTGTTCTACGACCCGTCTGTGGTGTGGAAAATCTGGTCCCGTGAGCCTAGCATTACAGGCGGCATCCCAGGCATCTATAGCATCCATTTTTTTAGTGGGCAGCCAGGTATATATAACTTCATTTTTGTTGTTGGTGGGCCAGTTCTTACCAGTAAATTTTAAGGTTCCTTCCCCTTTTAAGGGCAAAAACCGGACTAGTATCTGCAAATGGGAGGGTTTTGTTACTGGTAAGGATGTTCCAGTGCTTCCTAACAGACCGTTTGACCTGAACACTATGTGCAGAAAATTGTAAAGTATAAGGGATTTTTTTCGATTGGCAAATGGATTCTGCCTTAGTGTTTGTTGAAGGGCCTGTTAGTTAAAAAAAACTTTTATTGTGCCTTAACGCGTTTCCGCCCTCAGGGCCGTCATCAGAAGGTGACCTTCTGATGACGGCCCTGAGGGTGGAAACGCGTTAAGGCACAATAAAAGTTTTTTGGATTATTTGCTGATGGAAGTCCCTTTCAGTGCTCTTTATGGAATTTATGAGATATAATATATATATATATATAACTTTTATAACTTTTGGGTATGATAAGGCAGTAATCTAGTACCAAGAGTCCCAAAAAATGTTTAAAACTTGTTTACCTTATTTCATGAGACGCTGGTGTACAGAGTGGTGCAAATGACATTGCCAGAAGCCCCTCACTACCTCTGGCATTAGTGGGCCACCAGCCAAAAGCATATGACATTGCTTATGTGTACAAATGTATTATATATGAATTATATATATAATATTATTTATGGAAGATTAATTTACCCAAAATGTGTATTTAAGACTATATTATACATTCACCAACATATCTTTAAATTGGTGGTAGTCAATACAATGTCAATGTCTCAACATAATCAGGGCTATTCAATAAAAGTTCTTTAGGGCGATTTACCCAGAGCCACTATCACTCTGTATAAGTCTTGCAAACTCGATTCAATATCACTTTGCACACGTGGGTAAGTCCTAAAAGGGATTTACCCGAAGCGTGACTTTAATGCTGGCTATAAGCTGGCATTAAAATCATGCTCCCCAACCGTCAAAAATGCGATATTGAATACCGAGTGCCAGATTTTTACGTAACCCAGCACTAACATGGAGTTAAGGTCGCACTTAGTGGTAGCAAAATTTAAATCCAAATACCTGCCCAGCGCCCCTGGGTAAATCACCCTACTTATCGTTTAAAATGGTTCTAATTTTGCTCCAAGCAATCAGATGTTAGCTTTCAAATTGGAATCTTGAACATGTTTCCATGACCTTACAGTGAAATTTTCCACACTGTAGCTTTTAGGAGAATTATAGTGCTTACAGGGTTTTTTCAAATACAATTAAAATGAAAAGTGTCTGGGACAGGGAGATAGGATTAGTACTCTCTACCTCCCAATATAATTTCTATGACGAGTGAAAACAGGAAGAAAACTTATTCTGCCAGTCTTTCCGAGCACTATTTTTAATACAAGAAGGCTCAGGGCACTAGTGATGGACCTGAACTCGAAACCAAACTTCATGAGTTCTGAAGAACTCAAACTATCCAAACTAGTTCAGTTTTCAGAAGTAATAATTAATCAAAAATTCCAAAATTATCGAATTTACAAGCCATTCGCTTGGTAACTAGAGACCAAATTAATTCAGTACATACAAAAAATAGAAGCCTAGTGCACATCCAATTAATTTGCTTATATTTTACTTTACCATTATAATGCGACTTAAAAAGCCTTCCCTTCTCTCTGGATAAATTAAAGCAATTAGTTCAATAACTTAACCAAATTATTTTAAGACCAGCAACCACTTCACGGTTTGCTTTATTCTGCTGGGTCCTAACTTTCAGCCTTTTTTATTATGTCTCCTAAGAAGGTAAAAAGTTACTTAAAGGATAAGTGCACTGTAAAATCAAGTTATGTTCATTTGGAAGCTGCAGCTTTAAAAAGACTGTTGCCATATTATTTTTCCCCTATGTCCCTCCAGAGCCTAGCTTTGTGCCTTGGAAGTTGCTGACATCTTGTTACTGGTTTGCTGAATGTTAATCTCCGTCCCTCTGAGATTTCCTCTGCTTTCTCCTGCTTGAGCCTCAAACGGTAATGCTTGTGAGTTCCGTGCACACGCATGTGCACGGAACTCGCAGGCATTACTGTTTGAGGCTCAAGCAGGAGAAAGCAGAAGGGTGGAGCTTAACATTCAGCAAACCAGTAACAAGATGTCAGCAACTTTCAAGGCACAAAGCTAGGCTCTGGAGGGACATAGGTAAAAAAAAAAATATGGCAACAGTATTTTTAAAGCTGCAGCTTCCAAATAAACATAACTTGATTTTACAGTGCACTTATCCTTTAAGTCAAAAAAGGTTAAAAATTAGGACCAAGCAGAATAAAGCAAACTGTGAAGTGGTTGCTGGGCTTAAAATAATTTGGCCAAGTTATTGAACTAATTGCTTTAATTTATCCAGAAAGAAGGGCAGGCTTTTTAAGGCTCAATACAATGTTAAAGTAAAATATAAGCACATGAATTGGATGTGCACTAGGCTTCTATTTTTTGTATGTATCGTTTGGTAGCTCTCGAATGTAATGTAAATTTTCCCTAACCCTCGAATGTATTGTTAGTTTTCGGTAACCCTCGTATTCAATATTTGTTTTCGCTAACCATCAAATGTATCTTTTGATAACCCTTAAATGTAATGTTCATTTTCGCCAACCCTTAAATGTAGCAGTAGACTTTCAGTAACCCTCGAATGTATTGTTCGATTTCGATAAACCTTGAATGTATAGTTCTATTTTCACTAGCCCTCGAATGTAGTGTTCAGGAACCTTCGAATTGGCTGTAACCCTCGAATGTAGCTTGCGCAAACCCGACAATTGCCCGATTGTGAGGAAAGACTTTTTAATAGCTTTTGGGGACAGGTGCATGTTCCAAAGACCATTTCCCAGGTGCCACAGCCATTTACAGTAAGTTACCATTGTTATGTTTTGTGTTATTGATCCGAACATTTTGAACTATTAGCTCCCCATTCACTTTAATGGGTTCGTTTCTGAACTTCTGAACTTTTACTGGTTCAGAAACGAACAAAGTTCTGCCATCTCTACAGGGCACTAACCTGCCAGTTGAAAACTGTACGTGCTGTAGCTCCTCAACAAAACAATATTGAGAGGTAGGAATAATCAATCCTACCTCCCTGCCCCAGGTACTTCTCATTTTTAATAATTTAATTTTTACATTATAGTTGTCCTTTAATAGAACTGATATATGGTGACTGGATGACCAGTCCATTAAGCTCAGTCTTAAAGTTACACTAACACTTTATAAGTTGATTATCCTGACTTCATCTTTGCAGATCTCGTTAAATGAGCCTGTTACTGCATTGTGATTGATTGTAAACAGCCTGTTTTTTAACTAATAGGTTTCCACTATTATGCCTGTAAAGGAGTATCTTTATGTGCTGCTATTAAATCCCAATGTTCTCTTTCATACCATCTTCTTCATCACGTTTGTTGTAGTTATTTTGACACATTCACCAGGTTAAGAAAGGCTGGTCTTCCAGTGTTATACAGCAAAATCTGTCCCTTTGTGATTGAGCTCGATTTATAGCTATTTATGGTAGTCTCCTTGGACCCATTTTATAGATACTGACACTTTTAAGATCCTAACATTATCAATATAATTGGTAAAACATTTTACTTGTTACTATTTCTATAATGTTTATCATTATCTTCTTTCCATTGTGTAAGGGAATAGGGTTAATATAAAAGTTTGGTAAACATTTCACTTTCAATCCTCCCCCCACATTTCTTTACCCACAATGCTTTGCTATTCATGCCAATGACTCTGATTATTAGCTGGTCTCTTTATATGCATGTTCATCATTTAATAAACATGGGCCTTATACCCCCTTTGCTGATTTCTTTGACATTAAACAACCTTTAGTAATTATAATTATAGCTTAAGTCCTCGCTATTTCTCATTCTATTCTAGGAAAGAAAAATAACAGTTTAAAGGTAACATGATGTGCAACGGGACAGTAGTACCATTTTAATGACAGGCCCCATAGTGCAATACTGTAGCTAGCTGTTGTGTGGCAGCTTTTCTTTGTTTAATCCATTTCTTTTTAAAATTGAACATTTATCACAAGATTTTCTGGTTCTCTAATTGTATGTGTTTTATTCTAGAATGCAAGGAAATTTAGCTCAATTGTAATCACCGTTGCATCATTGTTCTGCAACTCTAGATTAAAAGGGCAGTGAGATTTGACCAACTCTAGAGAGGATTCCTGAAGGAAACTGAGAGTTTAATTTAAAAAAAAAATACAGATAATACCAAACAAAGAGGGTTATGGGACAGGTTGGAATTCCACATCACGCCCCTTAGAATTGTAGCTATGCCACTGACTGGCATCATTCTTTCATCATAAAACAATGGATGGATTATTAATAGAAATTAAGTTTGAGTTTAATCGAGTCAGAAAATCTAAAGGATAATCTACACAATATATTTTATTATATTTAATTTATTCTGGCTCTTGCTTATATTTAATTTTTGCAGTAGATAGTTTAAATGTAGAAACTCAATCATGGGGCAAAAATCCTTGGAACATGAAATTTACCAAGGGATTGTGGCAAAAGAAATAGATTTGTCTCTCACAGTGGCAGTGTAAATGGGTTTACTAGCAGATTCAGCTCTATTAAGTGCTATATTTTATATGTCAATGGCAAATAGTGCATGTGGCCTTAATATTTTATGAAGGATTACTAAGGGTCTGTTAAATTTTTTAACATCTTAATAAGATACACATTATTGTATGAGTGAGTGTATGGTCAAGCATGGAAATAATCACCTCTGAATACAATGGAACAAAAAGGAGGCATAGATGGATAGTTGGACTTGGGTCTTTTGAATAGAATTTACCAGAGGCCACAATGGTTTGGGTATGGGAGGGCTAGGGTATGGTAACGTATTCTCCTGCTGGCACACCCTTCACTTCAATATGCATACGTTTAAAGGGCATGTCTACCCCCAAAACTAAAATTTAACCCACTATTGGCCCCACTGTGTAGTATAAAAAAAATACTTACCTTACTTCCCATCTCCTTCTGGTTCTCCTGGTTCTTTCTTGTCCTCACTAAGGACTCTGAAATGTGCAGGGGAGACCTTCTCCCTCCCTATCCCACCCTCCAGATCTCTACATGGCTGCCTCACCCCCTATCTTTAAATGTAGTTTTCTCTACTGTAGGGCACCCCTGCCCACCCCAAACTGCCAAGTTAGATTTGTATAAAAAGCAGCAGAAACATACACGTGCCTTCATTCTTGCGGCAGTCTGCATAGCTGGCAGCTATCATCTGTAATTGGCTGCCTCTCAGCCAATTATAGACACGGCTGCCATTTGCAAATTCCAGCAAGATGAGAGCTTGGAGCAGACAGCCATGGGATTGAAAGAGTGTAAGTACATTTCTGCTGCTTTTTTAAAAAAAAATCTAACTTTGCGGTTGAGGGTGGACAGGGGTAGAGATACCATTTAACCACACAGATATGGTAGGCTGGCTAAGTATGTGTCACCACCTGTGAAATGTCAGGAAATAAGTAATTTAACAAGTGATATTTTTTACAATTATGCTGAACCAGTCCTCTCCTTCATGTTGCTGTGCATAGTTTTACTTAGATGTGTTGTCAGCCACTGAAATGAATAATAAAACATTTAAAATGAAAAACAAAGAGCATAAAAGATAAAAAAAATAACAAAACAAAATAAAACGAGTACATTCCCGGAGGACTTGTATTGCCAAATAAGCTTCTGAAGTGTTGCCCAGATTTTAAACTGTTTACTTTGTCAAATAATTACAAAAATTAAAACTGATGACAATATCCTTTTGTTTGAGCATCACCCGGTAATTAAAATGAATCAATCCTGGAGGTGGTACAGCCATCCCACACTGGAACCTGGAACAGTTGTAGACATTTTTTGTCATGAATATAGTGAGAGAATAAAGGAGAAACTATTCAACTATTCAAGAAATATCTCGAGGTTATTTTAAAAAAAATCAGTAGAAAAGTAGTAGGATTAATAACCAGTGAAAGTGAATAATCTGCACCTTTTTGTATTAAATAAGGAGATTATAAATCATGTATTAGTTCTGTGATAAATAAAATTAAGAATTACAAGTGAAATATCCTTACAAAAGGCCTGAATGAATTAAAAGACTTCTAAATTCCTTAAACGTTACAAAGTGAGAGATCGTAAACTGTACTGTTCTCCTACTTCTTCCGTGTCTCCAGGACAGCTTGCTTTCTATTGGCCACTGTGTGTGGGTGTGTTTTTCAGGATGTTGAACTTTTAACTCCTACTGCACATGATAAGCTTGTCGGGTTGGCCAGAGTTGAGATATGGAGGAGGTAACAGAGGGGAGGGGGAAGGGGGGAGTGCTGCACAGAGATCTGACACCATGGTTAAACAGAGTCACTGACAGGGATAGGATTAAGGTAGCACAGAGTACATGAATTTAACTTTGCAAAGGGGCTATGTGTTTTTTTCACTATAAATGCCCTTTAAGTCCATGTAAGTTTCCCCAAGTTATCCACAATTTTGTGGACCATTTTCACCTATTCACTTTGGAGATTTTCTTAATGAAATGCACCTGAAAGACGTGATAAAAGCCTAATTAACAAATTTTGGATTGAATGCACCTAGATCAAAGATGTAAATAAAGGCCAATTAGCAATCTCTTGATGACATGCATATGGATTGAAGCCTGATGTTTCTGGATGAAATTTGTGCAACCAAGTTCCCTTACAAAATGCAGTCTTTCAAGCCACACTCAAGGTTTATACGAAACTTTCCCTTTCTAGCAAGTTATTATAGTTAATTTTGGAGAATATTTTGGAAACAGTGTAGATTTCACTGTAACAAAATGTCCCCTTCTTTGCTAGTATTACTAGTCACCTGTGTGTAGTTTCTACTTACAAAAACATAGCAGAGCTGGCTGTAAGGTGACACAACACTTCCTGGGAGCAACGAGTCATTTACAATGATGAACATTCTATTTGGAGCCTTCAAGCATTGTTTAAAGGGGAAGTTCAGTGCAAATACATATGCTTTTCAGAAAAAAGAGCAGTATTTTTTAATCCCAATGACCTTAATCTGCCAATTCAGCATTTTGTCTGTGTATAAATAAATGCACCAGAAATACTGACTTCCTGTTTGCAGGACCCCTAGTAGAGACCGTTATGGTCTTGCCCTTGACCCAGCGCCTGGGTTGATTCAGTTGCTCAGTAGAGATCTGACCCATCCAACAGCCAATCAGTAGAAATTACTGTTAGGAACATTCCAAGGAAGTGGTGCATCCTGGGAAGAAGAAGGACCGTTAGAACCTGAAATGGCAGCTCACTAATGTCAACAGCAGGGAACAGCAAGGGGTATGAAATCAACTGATTTTTAAAATGGGAGAGAATATGTAGAATAACTAAGAAGGCATTGCACAAACTAACAATTTAACAAATATTGATCATTTCCACTGAACTGTCCCTTTAAGCAAAAAATTCAAATATCAACACTTATTAAGGGCATAAATGTTATTATTATGTTGGCATGGCACTGCACAGTAGCGCTCCTGGAAGTGTAGGCTAGACCCAGTAATGCATTAACACTGTACATACACATAATGCTAGCAATATGAACTATTCCTGTGCTTGAAATGTCACATAATGTAAGTGAAGTAATTATAGCGCTTTTTTTGGACCTCATAACAGCAATTCTTGACATTTATGACTTTGGAAAAAGAAAAAACTTTTAATGTATGGATGCCACTTTTAGCAGCATGTTACTTTTTTTATATTACATTATATTACAAAAGCTGGCACTACTAAAATGTATATAGGTATTACAATCCATCCTGAAATTGACCTGTAGTTTGTGACTTTATATAAACTTTATATAAACCGGGAACCTACTGGCCTTAAACTACTGTTATACTGTAAATCACAGTGTGCTATTTACAATAAAACAACCCTCTGTAGGTCAATTATAATGGCAGCACAGATGTGAAAGCAGCGCCTTTCGCTGTTGCACACCAGTAAGTTTTTCCCTTGACACAAAGGTTTTCAGCTGTGGAAATGTTTACCATTGTTTTAATAAAGATGATTTCTCTCCTATATAATGTACAAATCCTCAAATACATCCCTGCAATTTTTTGATGGCATCTTCATTACATTAACGGGGCAGCAAGGATATAATTATGTGAGTGTTCATTAAATATTTAGAAATGGCTTAAGTTTTGTAGAAAACTTAAATTCACAGTTAATTTGAGAAAACGTTCAATCGAGTGAATCCCATTAAAATCAATAAGAGCTGGGAGCTATTCTGTGGCCGTTGAGCAGAACAATACAAAAAAGGACAATTGCATTCCAAATGGCCCAATACATTGTTATGAAGATAAAGAAGGTGGCGATTAAATGAGACTGTTAACAGAATAGTATCCCTGGGGTCCCCAATTACTCCTAGATTGTAGCTGCCAGGATTAAGATCCTGGTCTCTTGGCGGGGATTCTAAATAAATATAATACTGGCAAGTGGGTTAGACTTCTTGTAATGGGGCAGCTTTTATTTTTTTCCTATAGCCCCCCGTCCCTATTTAAGACATTTACAACCGTTTTTCTTTTTTTTTTCAAAGACACAAATTTAAAGCATTTTTTACCAGTACACCTGCACGCCATTTCTCACTTAAATGACACATACTTTATAATAGCCTGGCAAATTATCCGTTACTTGTTAGAACAGATTTATCTGTTATATTTTACTTGATATTTTTATTCCAGTAACTAGAATATTTTTCTTGTGCACATTTCATTTTTAGATTCTTCAATATAGACTTTTAAGTAGAACTGAACTTGTTTGTTTAATCCTAATGTTAAAGCTTTTCTCTCCAGAACATACAGCTTGTAAGATTCTTCTTTAGTAATTTGTATTTACGTAGATATGAGAAACAGGTTATGTATCTAAGGAGGCTTTCATGATGTTGCCAGTACAACCCACAATCCATGTACTCTTCAAAGAGCATGTGCACCTATTGGCCATGTCCCCTGACTCTAAGCACAGAGTATTTTCTATACAGATGTCTCCAAACCAATATCAAAACCCTTGCAGTTTATTTTCCAGGTAGCATGTGTGTCGCAAAGAACAGCCTACCAGGAACAATACTAAATAGCTAACTGATTTTAGGGCTCCCATTATGTTCCTAGGAAAAGATAAAACTTCTAAATGTTCCAAAATTCAAGATATTATCTCTGTTGGAATAGTAGTTAAATGCTCTGATTTTAGTAAAACAAGTTACTCAAGTTGCAGGTTCAGTTCCCCAGACTTCATTTTATTTTTTAATGAAATTTAACATTTTCTTTCTTACATCCAAGCTAGCTAAGGAATACACTGCAAATATTGCTTTTCTTTTTTTTTGTATAAAACATTGTCAGGGTCAGGTGCTAAAATATGTTTACAACAAAATCCCTATTATGTGCAGCAGGAGGATCTTTGAGTTGTAACATCACTAGACTCTGTTGAGCACCAACTAAATCAAAGAAGTGGATTTTGGGAGCTGACCCCTAATATCCACAGTTTAACTTTATAAATCCCACAGCAGCAATATAGTAAAGGAAGTAGTGAGACACAGCATATATTCTAACACTTCTGACCCTGACAATTATGCATTTCTTTGATTTTCATACAAAAAAGAAAGAAAAGCAATCTTTTGTTTTATTATAAGCTTTTATTTCTAAGCTAGCATGGATATAAGAAACATAATTTTATATCTCACTGAAACATATTAGTTTAGACAGAGATGTCTTCATTGTGCCTAAAGGTGCCCATACACTGCAGCATCCCTGGCAACAGGGCCGCCATCAGGGTGATAAAGGGGGTACTCCTGTATGGGGCTCAAACTTGCCAGGGGCCCAGAGGGTGAGAGAAAGAAAAAAAGGGTTTATTCCCTGAACTTGTAGCTCTTCTGTGCTGTGATCCTCCATAGCAGAGCAGGAGGGAGTAACTGTAAGTTATACTGATCCCATTTCTGTTTGTGAGAGTCCATGGGGGGGGACATTGTTACCCTCTGCCTCACTGCTGTGTACAGGGACTGACAGGGACTGCACTTGGGGGGCTGCTGGTGCCAGTACCTGCATTGTAACTTCAGATGTTTAAGAAACTACAAATCCCAACATGCCTTGATTGCATTCTGCTACCAAGGCATGCACTGCACATGGGGTAGGTAATAGCCTAATAGGGCTACTGGGTTATTACCTACCCTATGGGGGCAGCATGGAAGCTCCACACCATCTCTATCCTGCCTATATACATATCTCCATCTCTGTGTTACATAGCAGTATAGCATCTCCACACCATCTCTTTCCTGCCTATATACATATCTCCATCTCTGTGTCACATAGCAGCATGGCAGCTCCACACCATCTCTATCCTGCCCATATACATATCTCCATCTCTGTGTCACATTGCAGTATGGCAGCTCCACACCATTTCTATCCTGCCTATATACATATCTATATCTCTAGTGTCACATAGCAGTATAGCAGCTTCACACTGAGATGGAGATATGGATATAAGCAGGATAGAGATGGTGTCACATAGCAGTATGGCAACTTAAAACCATCCTTATCCTGCCTATATCCAAATTCCTATCTCTGTGTCACATTGCAGCATGGCAGCTCCACATATTATCAGGGTATAGACAGGATAGAGATGGTGTGGAGCTGAAATCTGACACAGAGATAGAAATATGGATATAAGCAGGACAGAGAATGGAGCTGCCATGCTGTGTGGCAATAGGGGCAGCCTTTTTCCAGACAGTGCACAAATGGGTAGGTGTAAGGACTTGAACATGGAGAATGGGGTGAATATATCAATAGTCAATACAAATGAAATACATTTTAAGCAACACTGATGCAGAATATAATATGGGGCCTAATATGGGATCCAGTCTGTGTGGGCTTGGCTTAAAGGTATGTTATATTTACCAGTCTGTGCCCTCTGGGCATGAAGGCATCTTAAGTGTGTGTACTGGACATGGGTAGATTTTATATTTACCGGTCTGTGTGTGCATCGGGGAGGTGGAGCATGTCTAGAGCCCGTTAATGTCTAGTTGATATATAATATTACAGGCAACAATGTAAAATGGAAATAATGGTCTTTAAAATGCGTGTAACCTTAACAATGTGGCTGTGGTCTTAACACAGTGAGTGTGAAAAAAAATCCGCATTCACCGCTTCTCTTCTCCCCATGTGTCCCTCTTTAGCATTTTAAAATGTTGGGAGACATGTGCGTGTCTGAGTTTGTTCGTGTTATGGGGGGCCCAGAAATTTACCCAGTACAGGGCCCAGAAAAGTCTGATGGCAGCCCTGCCTGGCAACGTTCCCACAACCACCTGCCCTTCAACATGGATTATAAGGCTTTTTTTTTAGACGGGTAACATCGGCAGGTAAGTACTGCTGGGGCACTAGATTTTCATGCTTATTTAATGTTAATCAAATCGAATGAGTGTATGGCCAAATTAAGACTCAATGAGGCTTAGTTGTATTCCATAATATTTAAGTGCTACTTATAATTAGACAGTGTCTAACAAAAACCCTGTTTTATCCATCAGGCCTTATGCTTCTGTCAAGATATTTAGCAGTTTAGCAGTGCCGACCACACTGCCTTGCTCTAGATTTACATTTCTAGATGTTCTCTTCAGGTTGTTCTAGATTATCCTAACATCAAATTGTATGATATATCATTCATCTTTTGTCCATGTGGTGGTACCCAGGTACTGCAGTGCTCAAACTGAACTGTGCAGTATTCAATGTTAAGAGTGAGGCTTAATAAAATGGCACCAGTTTAACACAACCACTATAAAGCCAACAAGCAACATCAAAGTTTCTATTTACATTAACATAATGAAGATATGATGAAGAGACTGGGGTTTAAACTACTTGAAGTCATGTGTGGCAGAAATTATTTTTTATTTTCCGTGTGGCACCTCGCTTCTCTGTCTCTATAATTGTTGGCATATCATTGTCTAATGTATAGTTGTTTAAGCTGATATGTTAGAATAACTTCTTGATGCTGAATCAGATTCTATTTCATGTGTTGGCAAAAATGTTCATAACATAACAGTTAAAAGGCATATTATGGTGGGAAAATGAACTTTATTTTTTTTCTTTCCATGTGTTCTATAATTCCCCCAAACCCCAGAGTCTTCACTTTTTTCAGATTCCCTCTCTGTCCTGAGATACACAAATTAGAAGAAGAAGTGATTGCATTCCTCTACTCCTACTTGGACTGTCAATAAAATCCCTGTGACGTTACCCTCTTCCCTGTTCAAGTCCCTCCTTTCTCCATGCTCTGTAACAAACATAGAGATAAGAACATTAGCAGGGAGAGACAGGTAGCTTTGACTGCAGAGATAAGGCTGCACTTGACCCCCTTTCTTGATAGATTTCACTAATTGATGATGGGTCACAAATAGAGAGAGCGTATTTTAGCAGGACACGAAGAGTTCCGTGTCTCCAGGACAGCTTGCTTTCTATCGGCAACTGTGCGTGGGTGTGTTTTTCAGGATGTTTTAACTCCTGCTGCACATGAGAAGCTTGTTGGGCCGTCAGTGTTTAGACATGGAGGAGGTAACAGAGGGAAGGGAGAAGTACTGCAGAGAGATCTGACACCATGGAAAAACAGAGTCACTGACAGAGATAGTAGAAAGGCAGCACAGAGTACATGAATTTAACTTTGCAATGGGCCAATGTGTTTTTTTCACTAAGAGACGAGGGTGGTTGTGAAAAATTAAAATGAACCCTAACTGTTTTGTCCTTTAATTTTACCACTAACCTGCTGTGTGAACTCTTACATATGTGCAGAAGATTTCTAGTGACACCGTGTGGCTGTTTCTTGAATTACATTTTAAGGATTTCTGAGGAGGCTTCTTCGTTCACGAATGTCCTTCTTTGTACAGTTCCCATTGTTCTCATAATGCATAAATGTTTTCATACTCACTATTACAGCAGTAACCTACTTTGTTTCAAAGACTAGTAGATTACTAAAGGTAAAATTGCAAAGGAAGCTGGGAACTGGCACTGAGAATGTACCAAGGAGAAAGAATATTGGCTAGAAAGCAAACTGGAAGACTGGTTGGTAGACAGACAGTAGGAGTAGAAGGAGAGAGACAGTGCTGTGCTGAGATCCTATAGGCAACCTTTCTGCCAGTCCACCAATCATCTTTCCAGCCAGTTCACTAACCATAATTTACAGTGGGGGCTGCCATACTGTACTTCACAGTACTGATTTATATTTAAATATTTTGGCCACTCAAATACATTTCCAATGCCATTTCACAATTTCATATGCAATTGGTATACTTTTATTATGGTTATTAGCCTTAGCTTTTGACCAGCAAAAATGTAACATTAGGTGTTAGTTGTAAGATTTATGGTACCAGGGTTTTTGTGCTTATAGGCTATTAAGATGTAATTCTGGCCCAGCTTGTCTTTATGCTATTCTTTGTTAATATTGGCCCATAGACTTGCCATTTCATCGGAAGATCATACTCTCCTAATCCTGTTTATCTGCAGATATTTAAGTTCAAAAGAGAGACTGTACACATATGAACACAGGCCTACATAGTGAGCACAGCACTTAAAGGGCAAGTCCAGTCCAGAAATGAAAACTTACATACAGGAAAATCACCACCCAAAACCCTAAACGTTAATAGTTTGAAATCTGAAATATATTAGTCTAACCTGAAATCCTGCACAATGTCCTGTTGCCCCTGTTTTGCTTCCTGGTTCTTCCAGTAAGAAACTGTCAGTTATAGATTTTGACATCATAGCCAATGAATGAATGTTAATCCCCTGTCTGCCTCTTCTGAGCATGCCCAGGCTCAGTACAGGCTCAGTACAGGTTTCTAAATTGCTCAGTTTCCATGAGGCATCCAGAAGCATAGCATGCATACAGTAATGAATTCAGAGGACAAAGTACTGTATGATATATCAACATATTTTAAAAAGGCCATTCTTTCTAAAAGATGTTCTTATGAGGGTGGAGTTGTCCTTAAAAGAACAAAACATTTTTATAATGTTGTTTTCATTTTGCTGTCATAGTATTAGTGCAGAATAACATCTGTTTCCTAGCACAGAAAGATGACCAGACAGAGAGCGTCGCGTTTGGGATTATAGTCAGCCATTCCCCAGGCACTATTCATTCTACCTAAACACAATCCTGATCTGACTAAACTGCTTCCATCACAGGAAATTCACAGGTTGATTGTAATTTGGGTACTGAGAGAACTCATGCATTTTACAAAGAATCAGATGAGACAGTGTCAGAAAGGAATCAGGATATTTAATTAACTTTCAATGTGATATTATGTGAATTGGCAGCTTCCCGATTGCAAGACAGTATTGGGGGGGGGGGGAAACAAGGAAACAAGAAGCAAATAATGAATTGGGTCTTTGGTCTTTTTGGTCAAACACACGCGATTGTAAAATGATTCCCTTACTAGTCCAATTTTAAGGGTAACTAAGCCAATAGCAAACAAAAAGAGAAGCAATAAAAGGCTCAATGTAAAACAAATACACGCTAACACATATTACATCAATGCAGGTTATTTTTTAAAAAATGTTTACCATATATACTCAACCCATATAAGTCGATCCGAGTATAAGTCGAGGTACCTATTTTTACCTGAAAAATTTGTAAAAACTGATTGACTCGAGTATAAGTCGAGGGTAGAAATTATCACTACTACTGCCTTCTGATTCTGTGTTGTTTTTAGGCTTTAGTTGCCCTTTAAATGGACAGCTGAATTCCCATACATGAATCCCATACAGTAATAGCCAAATCCAGTACCAGTAACCTCCAATTGGCGCTCCAGATGTTTGGAAACTACAACTCCCAGCATGCTTTGTTCCTGGGAGTTTCAGTTTCTAAACATGTGGAGTGGCAAGGTTCAGTAAACTTTTAATTAAGCTTACCATCATTTACAATTCTCCTGACCCTATATAGTAAAGGGCACTCTGACCCCATATAGTAAAGGGCCCTCTGACCCCATATAGTAAAGAACTCTTTGACCCCAATAGTTAAAAATATCACCTGACATTTGTAATTTCAAGCTGTCATTTGTACTGTACTAGCAGCTGTTTTTTGCCCCAAACTGAGGAGATCCATCAGATTTACATCATCGAGATGTGCAGTGACAGTGCTGAGTGAGTCCAGCAGCCAGACTACAGGAAGAAAGAAGTGTAAAGGCAGATCAGCTCCTGTAACTTTCTATGCAGGTTAACACAGCGCCACCTACTGGTTACTATCTGCAATTGCAGAATTTGGATCTAAATTAGGACTTGACCCGAGTATAAGTCGAGGTTAGGTTTTCAGGCTAATTTTAAAGCCTGAAAAATTTGACTTATGCTCGAGTATATACGGTACTTCTGTGCAGTTTCTACAGCATCATGCATCCAGTGTAATCCAATATAGCCTTGTACTACAATTTAGAGCAAGACTTAACTTGTGCAACCTTGTAACTCCAAAGAAACAATAGCTCAAAGAAAGGTGAGAGACAACTCAATGTAATTAAAGGGTATCTCCACCTTAAAGACAAACTTTTTCTGTAGTGTAGGGGACCCAAGCCCACCTCCAACCGCAATGTTTGTTTGCAAAACAAAAGGGGAGGGAGGGCTCCACTGGGCATGCCAGAAACCTCTGAGAAAAGGTAAGAGGCAGAAACCTTTTCACTCACATACAGGCTCCTGCTCTTCACTTTCTGGGTATGGTAAGGATTTTTTTACACTGCACAGTGGGGCCAGCAGTGGAGAAAATGTTAGTTTTGGGGGTGGACATGCCTTTTAACTCCTCATGTTCTATTAATAGGCTTGATTGAGGTTGTTGTTTTTTTTTAACCCTTCCTTTCATCTTACCTTCCTCACTCCCATGATGCAGTAATCAGTGCAAAGTCATTATTGCATTGCTGAAAGGACAAAGTTAAAGGAGCAGGATGCCACCAAGTAAATCATATTCCTTTTGTACCTCTAGATGTGCACATGTCCCAGGATGGTTCTGTTTAAGAATGAAGAAAATACTTATCTCCCTTTGCTACTTATTTTCTTATCATGGGTAAGAAACTATGGGTTCCAAAAAATTGTCCATAGAAACAATAATTTAGTATTGGAACTGTGTATACTAGTTCATTTGGAATATTCTGACAAACTCACCCTGATTCTGGTTATAGAAAACTGAATACAATTCATAATGTTCCTTTTCTTTTAGTAAGAGTATTAAAGTAGAATTACAGCCCAGACCAATTCATCACTTCCTATATACGGTATAATACACGTGGAAGGTCACTTTGTACATGAATAACTCACAGCTACTTATTTATACTGCACACTATGGCAAAACTATATATAATCTTGTCAAGTATATGAGGAATTCGGCCATTTATCCATGGCTTCTAGCCGACTTAATGTATGGATATATACAAGAGACACACAAGACAATATTTCAACCATTATTTTGGTTGATTGAGCTAAAATGTTGGTGGTACAGACAAATGTTTAATTGGACATACTGCTAAATATCGCACCCATGTGTAACCAGCCTTACCTGCAGAGAGATGGTCACCATTTGCTTTGGACGGTGCACTGTATTATGGGATTTAAGTCATGCGAACTGATTCAATATTCCGCTAACTGCGCAGGTATCGCAGAACACACTTGCGCCGCCGTTGCAGGTAATTTAATATGTGGTTTACACTATTTAATGCCAGCTGCTGTATTAGCAAATTGAATTAGGAGGGGGAGATTCACCCAGAGCAATAGCAGATCTAGCTAAATCTCCCCCTTTTTCATTTGTGCCATTCATCTGATTCCTCCTGCATCAAAACAATTATTCCTTTAGGCTTCATTGTCTACTGATTCTGTAAATTACCTGTATTTTATGTGCTGCATAAACAGTATATTCTGCACTCGGTTATAATCCTAATTGGGTAGGGATTCAACAGAACTTCTGAGCCTGGTAACGGTCTCATGAAAAACCTTAAAATAGCAGCCTGTGAGTGTGCCTGCCAGTCAGTAAGTGGGCAAAGTGCTTGCAGGATGCAACGCCCAGGTGATATTAGGTTCCCTGACACCGGAGCGTTCTTGGATGAGGAAATTATTTCTTGATTGTTGGGGAAAAAAACAAAATAAACTGTCAGTTTCACAGGAGGAGTAATGCTGCCATCCAGCTGGAGGATAAGGGAATTGCCAATTTTGTCAAAGCTTTAAAAGTTGCTTTTTAAGTGACCCAAGGAAAACAAGGAGGGGGGAGCATAAATGTACAATCTAAACATGGCAGCGACTAGAATGTACTTACCTTATAAGATATATTAAAGTGCAGCAAACACACTGTGTATTTATTGATATATCTCCATAAAATCACACAGACAGGACCACGCCTGAGATTCACAAACTTACACATTAGGATGCATGGTTACTAAATCACATTGCTGTTACAAGACCAATACATCCACACAGGGATTCCTATATTAGATCAGGGAGAGGAGACGGAAAGTGATTAAATGACTTCTAAAGCCTCAGAACAACACTGGTATAACCAGCACAGTATTAGTTTTATTTGTACTGCATACGTCTCACTCCAGCACTTATACCCATTCCATTGTATCTGTGTGTTATCCACCTAACTAGATTGTAAGCTCTATGGGACAGGGACCTCCTTACCTCTTGTGGCAAAGTCCTAGCACTTCTATTTATATAGGTTATATATTTATGTACTGAACTATCTATATATTTATCCCCTTTGTATGACTTTATTAATTTGGCCAAATTACTGTTCTTTCTATTTCTTCTTCTTTTTCTTCCGTTTTATTCTTCCGCTTTTTTGGACCGTATCTCCTCCCACAGTTTTTGAGCTAGAGACATGAAATTCGGTACAGACGTGCGGGGCATATAGGAAAAGTGTGCTATCTTCTAGCTAAGGAATCTGCTGAAGCGTTACGGCGTTATCGGCGAATTTCCGGACATTTTTTCCCATAGACTATAATGGTAACAATCCTCAAATGTGGATATTTCAAAACAGTTTTTTTCATGGTCATAAATACAAACCCCCACACAGACCCAGGTACACCCACCTACTGACCTACCTTTCCATTCCCATGGAAGCCATATTTAAAGGGTAACTAAAGTCAAAAAACAAATTTAGATTTATCCTCAATAAAAGATAGTTTTATGGTTATAAACACAAAAAAGACATACCCCCTCAACCAGACCCAGGTACACACACCTACTAATCTACTTATCCATTACTGTGGCAACCATACTTAAAGGGTAACTAAAGTAAAGAAAAAAATCTAATTTAGATTTATTCTCAATAAAAGATAGTTTTATGGTTATAAACACAAAAAAGACATACCCCCTCAACCAGACCCAGGTACACACACCTATTAATCTACTTATCCATTACTGTGGCAACCATATTTAAAGGGTAACTAAAGTAAAAAAAACTAATTTAGATTTATCCTCAATAAAAAATAGTTTTATGGTTGTAAACACAAAAAAGACATACCCCTCAACCAGACCCAGGTACACACACCTACTGATCTACTTATCCATTACTGTGGAAGCCATACTTTAAAGGGTAACTAAAGTAAAAAAGGCAAATTTTGATCAATAATCAAAAAACTTTGTTTTTTAAACCCCCAACATGATACAGGTATACACAGCTACTGACCTACCCCTCCATTACTGTTGCAGCCATACTTAAAGGTAAACTAAAGTCAAAAAAACTAATTTTGACCAAATCAAAAAAGTTTTTTTTTTAACTCTCAACCCAACACGGGTACACACACCTACTGATTACTTATCCATTACTGTGGCAGCCATACTTAAAGGGTAACTAAAGTCAAAAAAGCTCATTTTTCAATAATCAAAAAACTTTGTTTTTTTAACCCTCAACGTGATACAGGTACACACAGCTACTGACCTACCCCTCCATTACTGTTGCAGCCATACTTAAAGGGTAACTAAAGTCAAAAAAACTAATTTTGACCAATCCAAAAAAGTTTTTTTTTAACTCTCAACCCAACACGGTACAACACACCTACTGATCTACTTATCCATTACTATGGCAGCCATACGTAAATGGTAACTAAAGTAAAAAAAAATCATTTTGACCAATCATCAAAAAAGTTAGTATTTTATCCCCCAACCTGATATGAATACACACACACACCAACTGACCTACCTTTATGCATGCATATTTAAAGGGTAAGTAAAAACAACAATGTCCTCATCATTGACATTATTGAGTTTTAAAATCTGCAGCACAAACACACAAATTCCCTTCCAAAATAAGTCTTTCAAGCCAAATTCAAAGTTTATACTTAAACTTTCCCTTTCTAGTTGTATTTTAATACTGTCCAGCGCTGCGTCCCCAGGTGCACTTTATAATAAACTATATATACTACATGAGAAGGCAGAGCACCTTGATATAATATGTTTCATTCCAACATGAGGTTTATGTTTTATTTCCCAGCATTCCAGTATCGCACAGTGTGGTCATGACCATTGTATTCTTTGCACATGTCCAATACAAACTACTGCAAGAACTTGTTACAAAGATCACACCCACTAGTAGTCTCTAGCCAATCCTTTTACAGGACAGATTTGCAAGGGAGCATGTGACTGAGGTCAGGGGTGTGAGCAGACAGTGAACATGCACACAGTAATCCAGTTCTTATGCGTATTATATTTACTTTAGTGGTAATACAATGTATTGGTGTTTTTTTTGGGGGGGGTGCCATTCTGAAATATAAACATTTCGGTTTAGTTCCCTTTAAATAAGTTATAATGAAGTTAAATTTGCCTTCTTGTTATTCTATCTATAGATTGCTGTTTGTTTCCCAGTAGATCATCTATGTTAGCTTAGTATGCTCTAGTTATTATAACTAATATAATTATTTACAAATGTCCCTCGTTTATTTAGCAGAGATTCCTTGAATAGGAATTTCTACCCCCATGTTTACAATCTGCCATTTTAGGATTGATATGAAAAGGGACTATTTATTTTTCTCCTACTAACTGTGTTAAATCTACCCAGCATCTATCAGTTATTATAACTTTATACAGCTAGAAATAAGTCTGAATCAGATTTATCATAAATGAGATCAGAGGATTAAAACATTTATTTACATTTATCAGATGGTAGGTCTCTCTGTTAAGTTGGTTCCAACGTTGCATCACAGCAGTAGTTTTAAAATGAGACCTCATGCTTGGAAAGAAGGTCTTATTGCCGTAGGGGTATACCAGTCCATTTCCATTTAGAATAGCTACTGTATCAGATAAGAGATAGCACAATCTGGATATCCGATATGGCCGTCAGTCAATTATAAATAACCTTTTGTGAACTGCCAGAGAAGACAAGCTTAGTACCCCATGTAGAGACTTGCAGCGTGCGCAAAACCAATTCTGACATTTTACTTTGAAGATGTTCCTCAGCATTGCCTTCGGATGGAGCTCCCCACCTGTAGTCAAAGCCTCAAGTAATAGTAGATGAAAAGGATCTTCGCCCATGAAGCGAGACAAAGCTGGATTGGAGGAATAAAGAAAAAGTCTTGTACTTTGGATAAACGAACTTAGAAAATGTTTATGTGGGATGGGAAACTGCCAATGCTTTAATCTGCTCTCTGCCTTGAGAAGACATTTATAGGCTGCTGATGTGTCTATTTGAAACACATTTACTTTGAATAATGTGATGTCATTATTGTCATTAATGTAATTTCATTTAAAATAATGATTTTTTTTTA